>PCDL01000002.1:2400000-3067993 GCA_002778095.1 Fragosphaeria purpurea
AAGAAAAAGAAAGGGCCAGCTCGTAGACCGGCAGGCAGATAGACAGGCAACCAGACTGGGACTCCCGGAGGCAGGAACAAGCAAGAGCCGGCAATAACAACCACACGCAACTGCCCAAACAGGATAGCAAGAGGCTGGAAAACGAGCAGGAACAAGGAAGGAACAATCCATCTATCGTCCCGCTCTGTCCCAAACAGGCCGTCCTGCGTCCCGCCCCTCCATCTTTTGCTTCTTTCGAACGGACGACATGGAATCACTTTCGTTCGACCTGATCCTAGTACCTTCCTCCGTTGCTCTGTCATTCTGTCATGCATCTGTCGACTCGTTTGAGTAGTCTGACCGCTACGGGCCCGGGCTGTCCTGTCCTTTCCTGGCCTATCCTGTCCTTTCTGTCCTTCTTGTCTTGTCTATCCTTCCTGCCGTTTCTGTCCAATCCCGTTCTTTCTTGTTTTCTTCTTCCTCCAGCGTCCCGTGTCTGCTCGAGCTGCTGCTCTTCTCTCTTCTGCCTCGACCCGCCGCGTCTCCGTGTCTCCGTACCCGTCTCCCGTCCCATTGTTCTTTCCTCATTTGCTCTTATGTTCTATTTTCTTTCGTTCTCGCCTTCTTCGTTCCTTCCGCTTGCACCTCATGCTCACCTTCTCTTTCCTCCCCTGTGACCTGTCAGGTTTGATTTTTTTTTTCTTTCCTTTTTTTCCCGTTTCCCTGTTCCCTTCTCTGTCCTTTCCGTCTTTCTCCCTTTCCCCCTTCCCCTTTTCCATTCTCCTCTTTTTCTTTCCATTTCCCGTCCTTCTATATCCCTATCCAAAGAAACAGCTCGAGCTACGGTCCTTCGGTCCTGTCGGGCCCGTTTCAACCCAGTTTCAGGGGAAAGCCAAAAAAGGACAAAAAAAATCAAAAAAACGAGGTCATTTTTTTGCTCGTTGTTTCTCTCTCGTGATGGTTCGATGAAAGGCGTCTCGCCGCCCGTATAAGTTGACCGCCAGCTGTCCATCCAGCTTTGCCTGACAACAACAGCCAATCCATCCTCCAACATCGACCAAACAGACAGCTTCCCTTCCTTTGACGACTCACACCCCCCAAATCTGACCAGCCGCACTGCATCATTGCACCCTTAAAACGCCTTGTTATTCGGTCGAGCTCGCTGCCTCTCACTCTTTCTCGTTATTATTTGATCTGCTTCAATTTGATTTCTTTCCTTTTTTCTTCTTCTTTTTCCTTTCTTTTTTACTCTGTTGAGCTTACTCTTTTCGTTTTCTTCACTTCTTTTTCAGTCTTTTCCTCGGCCCTTCGTTTTATCAAAGTCTTGTTTACCATTCTATTTAACCTTCGTCACTTTGCTGATCCTGGTTCTTTTGTACTCTTTCAATACTACAGCCTTATTTGCTGTAATTTTCCCCCTTTCATTGCCTGCACTACTACGAACATTATCCCCTTTTTATATTGCCTCGCCGAAAGACGACAGCTTGCTTAACGGAGCTCGATGAGCGATTAATAACAAACCCGTTGCCAAGACGAAAAGAAGACGACGAACAGAGAGAGATAAGAGGCGAGCAAGAAGAGAGTGGAGAGAAAGTGCGGCAGGGAAAGACAAAAAACCGAAAGACAGAAAAGAAAAAAAGGCATGAGATTTTGCCTGCCCCTTTCTTTTTGTTCTAGCAACTGTCGTATGTCATCGACCGCAACCATGCCGAGCGCTTCTTCCCCTGTTGTTGCTTCCGGCGCCGTCGGCGCCGTCGGTGCTACTACGCCTTTGTCTACCGGCCCAGATTTGGTCGAACACCTTGCTTTCGGTCTGGAACTTAAATTTCTCCTCTTGGGCCTGCCCTTGACCGAGGGCGGCAGCGGCCCTAGTACATCCCGCGAGCAGCGGCTGTCCGACGCCCATCTCGCGAGCTCGGAGAGCAGTCTTCAGCAAAGAGCCTATTCGGCAATTGCTCGTGCCATTGAGCGTGGCGCTGGCAGTGAGATCGGCAAGGGAAAAGGCAGAATCACCCGCAATAAAGATGACCGCGCCACCACCACCGCGGCCGCGGACGACGAGAATGCCGTCTCGGCTCCCTTTTCCTTGCGCGCCATCAGCCGCCACGATGTTGCCCGTGGAGGCCGAAGCGAGCGAGACTACTGGGCCACGCACTGGATCGTCAAGAAGGCCAATTCGGTCGAACACACCGCGACCGACCCCCGTCCGGATGCGCGGCGCACCCTTGGTCCTGCTGTGCCTGTCGAGCTGAGCTCACCCAAGCTGGCGTGGTGGATGGATCCATGCGCCCCCTACAGCGTCCGCGAAGTCGTGTCCCGCATCAAGACCTTTCCCGTCATTACGAACCACACCTGCGACGTGCACGTCCACATCGGCCGCTATGACGGTGCGTCCTTCACGCTGCCGACGCTCAAAAAACTGGCCACCGTGTTCTGGCTAGCCGAGCCGATTCTGCGCAGCGTCCGCGACCCGCACTCGCCCAACTTCTCCAACGCATACACGTGGGGTTCTGAGCAGCGCCGCTGGAGCCGGCTTGCCCTCGCTCTCGAGCGCCACCGGCGGTTGGCTGCTGTGGCCGCCTCCGCCACGGGCATCCCGGACCATGTAGACGAGGAGCTGCCGGTGGACGACGTGAACATTGCCGAAGAAGTACTTTTGCGCCTCCGCCAAGGAAATTCCGGCCTACGCGACAAGGGGGAGGAGGATTGGTACCAGTACATGGGTAGCACCGGCCGCTCGGCGTTCCGCAACGAAGCCCTGCGTGCGATATGGCGCACAGAATCGACGGTGGAGCTTGGCCTTTTGCTTTCTGGCGTGAAGCGCGAACACCGCCGACTCGGCTTCAACTTTAGCGCCTTTGGCGGCGAGGACGAGCGCGCCCGCACCAACCCCCGCACGATCGAGTTCCGCATTCTCGACGGTACGTTGCAGGAGGAGCTCGTTCTGGGCTGGTTGCAGATCTGCGGCCAGTTGACGGCGCTGGGCATGAAGGGGCACCAAGCCCAGTTTAGGGACGTGGTCCGGTATCTGCTGGCCCAGCAACCGGCGTACGAGGAGCTCCAGCGCAGTGCTGGTGATCTGGCTTTGGGCAGCCGCCAGAGTCATGGGTCGGAACGGGTGGAACGGCCAGGGTGGCCAGGGCGGTCGGATCGGGCAGCGCGGCCGTCGCGTCATGTCCTCTTTGGTGATTTTATGGACCGCATCGGTGTGGATGCTATTGCTTACGAACCGTTCCAGGCCAAGATACTGCAGGAGTATGGAAGTGCTTGACCGGCTGTACACTATGGGGCGGCATTTGATTTTTTTCGGGACAGGTTATGCTTTGCGGAAATATGATCGGGGCTATGAGGTTACAGGTAAGAAGCCTTACACAAGGCACTTAGATTTTTTTTACTCGGTTTCATTTTTCTTTTCCTTTCTCTCTATTTCCTTTCTTTTGTTTTGTCCTTGTTTTCTCTCTTTCCTCCCTTCCTCCCTTTTCATAGAAACCTTCCATTTCTCTCGTCTTTTTTTCTTTTTTTTTTTTTTGTTTATTTATCCTTTTCTATGTTTTGTTTTTTTTCTCTTTGCAATTTATAGATATACATTCCGGTGTGCGTTTACGCGGTAATACACCAGGATCTGTCCATAGAGTGAATGGCTTTCACGGCGTAGATTTTTCCGCCTACTGCCTTATTTTGTTTTCATTTCACATGAAGCAGCCTTTTTGCCGCTTTCATTCTCAATTCTTACTTGCCTAGCCTTGCCATTCAACTGCCATGGTTTTCTTTAAATGTGCTCCCGTACCTATCCCCGTCAAGTTATAGTTATGTGTTATATTGGACCCCTATTCAGCCTTGCCTTACTACGGCGAAAGCGCAAGAAAGGACCATGGCCCAAGTAATACACACGACACCGTACTACGGAATACATACAGGGGGGGGAGGAGGGTGACACTACACGGCAGAACAGCAACCAACCGGTGCATATACGAAGCAACACACAGCCCTACGCTCGGTGTTCCAGGCTGCTTCTATTTGTAAAAGCGTAGATGATGTGTCATATTCATGCAAATCTACGATTGGAAAAAAAAAAGAAACAAAAAACGATTACCGTGCGCCGGGCGAAAGGAAACGAGCGGTGATGTGAGACGAGATCTGAAGGCCATCTCCAGAGTAAATAAACTGACAAGAATTAAAAAAAGTGAAAGCCTCGCGAAACCACTGGCCAGGGCAGGCTTAAGCTCCCCGCGCCCTTCGTCGTCTTCGTGGTGTCTGGCTGTTTTCGTGTCGTGCCTCCACACAGGGCCGACAAATGAATAAAAATGAGGCGGGCGGGAGAACAATCATAGCTGTCGTAGCCCGCAACAAGGGCAGCGCACATGGGATGTTGAATGGCTTTCTTTGCAAACCCATGATTCGTCCTGCCTTTTTTTCGCTCCGTTTCCCCCCCCCTTATCCTTTCTGTTCGTGTGATGCTGTCATCATCAGTCATCGTGCTACATTGGCATTGCCGGCTTTGTATGTGCGACGATAGCCGACCGGGTATCCCGATCTTGGGGGTTGGATGACCCCGGTTCCTACGGTGTTGCCAGAGAAAGCTGAACAACTCCGAAAAGAAGGGGGTGGCCATGCATGAGACTGTTGGGTGTGTGTGTGTGTGTGTGTGTGTGTGTCTTCCGAACACGTGAAGGAAAGTATGCGTTGGTCTTTTGTGTAACGAACAGACGGGTTTGGCTGGGAACGAGTAAGGCGGGAGGAGGGTGACGTGCGTCAACAAAAATGGCGCGCGCCCCAGAAAGAACGGTTAATGGGGACAAGTCACTCTGTGTAGCACGAAATGCCAACAGCTACCGCTCCCAAGCTGACGAAAACGACCAAGAGAGAAACAAAAGGAGAAGAAGACGAAGAAGAAGAAGAAGAAGAAGGAAGAGATTGGTTAGGCTTTGGTTGGGCAGGAATGGGAGGATCACAAGGGCCTTCCTTCGCGTCTCTAGCTTACCTTTTTTTTTTTCTCTATTCTCATTGAATCCGTTAATTCCCAGAGTCATTGGCAGGATGACGCGCTCTATCGATGACGATAACATCAATGGACCGTACGAGAGACAAAGGGAGCAGGCAACAGAAAAGAAAAAAGAGAACAGAGAAACGCCCAGGTCACTCTTAGAAAAAAGAAAAAAAAGCCAAGAGGTAAAACGAGAAACGTAGAACGGGACATCATATCTCGACGAAAGTGAAAAAGTAGACAAAAACTGTATATATGACGATATGCAGAAGAATCTGATGTTCCGGGTCCCGGATGCAAAACGTGATCAGGCAACCATCAACGCAAACAGAGGAAAAAGAACCCCCCATCAAACATCCCCGTCGTGATCCGTAAACATCATTAGCTCCCCCCCTTCCCCGGCGTATCCGTGCTCCCTAGGCATCCCGCGTGTACACCGACCGCTGCCGCCACCGCTCGCCGTACCCGTACACCACCAGCGGAATCGGCGCCACGGCTAGGCACACGCCCGCCAGCACCGTAAACGCCCACCCGTACCCGTACCGCGCCACCAGCGGCGCCACGGCCAGCGGCAGGAACGTCCCGCACAGGCACCGCGACACGATCACGCCCGTCATGGCCGACGCCGCGTACAGGCCGAAGGCGTCCACGACATAGGCGGCCACGGGCACCATCATGAGCACCATGGAGGTGCCCATCAGGCCCACGAGCAGCAGCAGCAGCCAGACCTGGGGCAGGCGCCACTCGGCCGTCCAGCCGTACGCGCAGATCACCGCCGGGAGGACGAGGGCGCACACGCAGGCCAACGGCAGCCGAAACTCGGGGCGGCCGACGCGGGTGGTGGTGGTGGTGGCGGGGGCGGCGGTCAACGACGACCCGTCTGCGCTGCGGACCACCTGCAGATGGCCACGCGTCCGGGTCAGGTAGAGGTAGATGGGGTCGAGGTAGCGGTTGCACACTAGGACACTGATGAACGCGCCAAAGCCTGGGATAAGAGTTAAAAAGATGGAGAAAAAGAACAACAACAAAAACAACAACACCAACAACAAAACGTACTAAACATCAGAAACGCCGAGCCCGTCTCGGCGGACGAAAACCCGTAGCGATCCTCCAGAATGCCCGGTAGCGACACGGACATGACGTAAAAGAAGGCAAACACAACGGCGCCGTACAGGGAGAGGAGGGCCAGCACAAACGAGTCGGCCAGCACGACGGCCGGCCGCAGCACGGCGTCCCGGATGTGGCGCAGACCAGACGACGTCGGCGGGGGGGCGTCCGGTGCCAGAGCGTGTGGTTTTCCGTCGTCATCCTCATCCACCTCCTCCGCGTTCGTTGTCGTCGCCGTTGTCGCCGTCGTCGCCGGAGACACTGTCCCCGACACTTGTTCGTCGTCGTCAGCAGCAGCTGCCGCTGCCGCGGCACGGGCTTGCTTGCGCCGCCGGGCCGCCGCAATCGCCGGTGGGTACGTCTCCCGGAACGCGCACCGCAGGCTCACCCAGCACACCGTCGCCAGGCCCGTGCTCACCCACAGCACCGACCGCCACCCCCACGTGTCGGCCACGGCGCCGCCGACGGCCGGGCCCAGCGCGCCGCCCAGCAGGGGCGCCAGCTGCACGAGCGCCATGGCCGAGCCGCGCTCGGCCGGCGGAAACAGGTCGCCGACGATGGCCGGATTGAGCACGTTGCTGGCGACGGCGAGCCCCGTGCAGCCGCGCGCCGCGATGAACACGGCGGTCGAGGGCGCGAGCGCGGCGGCGGCCGTGGCCAGGGCGAACAGCAGCACGGCGTTGTTGAGCACGGTGGCGCGGCCCCAGGCGGCGGTCTCGGCGAGCGGGGCGATGGCGAGCGGGCCGGCGGCCTCGCCGAGTTCCCAGATGGTGACGAGCAGGACGCTGCTGCTGCTGCCGGTGCTGCTGCTGCCGTTGCTGTCACCGCCTCCGCCGCCGTCCAGCTCGTCGACAATGTGTCCGGCGACGGGCACCACCGAGATGCACGTAAAGGTCACAGTGAAGGCCATGAGCGCCAGCAGCAGGACGAGGCCCCATTTGTAGGCCGAGGGCCAGGCCCGTGGGTCGTCGAAGATGTCGTCGTTGTTGGTGTCGTCCTCGACGGGTGTCGTCCGCAGGCCGGCCTCGACATCGACACCCGTGTCGGTTCCCGCGGAAACCGGCCCGGTACGGTGGCCACCCGCCAGCAGCGGCTGCGTCTCATCGGCCATGTCGCCGTTTCGTCTTTGAGGTTTTATTCTGGTTTTTTTTTTACACGGTTTCTTTTTCCCAGGTTTTTTTCTTTTCCTTTTTTTTCACCACATAATTCAAGAGAAACAAAAACAAGAACAAAAATAAAATAAAAAAAATAAAACAAAAAGAGAACAAGTCGTCACAATTGATGGCTGAGATGGCGCAAGAGCTTGCCTCCCTTTTATTTCCAATCACACCTTTCTGGTTGCTACCGCTCCGTGCTCGCTTTCGCTCGCATTTGCTATCTCTCTCTGTATACGCGGCGCTTACCGCTTACGGGGGGGTTGATTGCCGGCGCGCCCAACCAAAGACACATCGGTTGTCAGATAACGAAAAAAGTGGACCTCATAACGGCGGAAAGCGAAAGAAAGCATAAAGGAAAAACACGATCTCCTCATTCTCATGGACACAAAGAACCAACACACAGAAAGCCGTCTTTCTCATCTTCCGCTACAGCGGAATTGGTGCTGCTTTACCTTTTATTTTATCGAGACTAATTCAGTGCTCACGTCCTGTCAGATTTTCGGATTTCACAACAACCACAAAACGTCTCTTTCTTGCCGTAGAGCGGTGAGGTAATCTCACTCCCTTTTCTTTTGGTGTTGGACGATGGGAATATTGCTTTTAAGGCCGTTTCTGAGATGCTGGTCATTCCGCCGCGGAACAATCCCGTTGAACGAAGTTGACGCTCTCACAGTCTCTTTGGTACAGTCAGAGTCAATAATACGAAAGAGCCGAAACGAAACCTGAGTCCGAAACTGAGCGCGTCCGATGCTCATAATATAACATACGGCGCTGTTCCGTTGTTCGCTGTTCCGTTGTTCGCTGTTCCGTTGTTTTGCTGTTCCGTTTTCCGTTGTTCTTGGGCCTTTTAACCGTCCTAACTTTCCCATATGCTGACGGTCTTTTTTCATGCTGGTCGTCGAGGTCAGGTATACCAGTCGTTCGGCCGTTACTGTGGCTCACAGAATGCGCGATCGTACAGAGGCCCGTCCGGGTGGACGTGTTTGTGTGCAGTTTCTTACTTAGAAATATAAGCGCGATTCCCGGTTTTGAATGCTCGCGGACAGCAATGGGTTCGCCTCATTGCTTCGTGAGAACAGCCTCTCTCCCTCACGCTCCTTCTCTCTCCTTTTCTGGTCTTTGTTTTCCGATGACGGATGTCAGTTCCGTGGCTGCTTGCCACTGCCCCAGAGGGAAACGCAGTCGTTGGGTGCGCGGGTGCGTCGTGGTCGTCGCCTCTCAAGACCGAGGCTGGACGAGAGAGACAGCGCATGCGAAACGCTTTGCAACCGCCCCGGGACACCACGTTGCTTTATGTTCACTCCCGCCGTTTGACATGTGTGCCACCTTTGCCCCCCGGTTTTTTGTTGTGCAACATGTACGACGTGAGGACAAAAAGAAAGCAAGCTTATGTCTGCGTAAACGAAGGAGCGTTGTTGATGTTGAAACAAAAAATAGGAAGATGTGCTCTAGAACGTCATCGTGGGTGTTGTCTCATACTTCTTCCTACGCGGTGTAACCCACCTCCATGCCGCGTTACGCTGCTTGTTCCCTCGTACGCGGCGTCGACAAGATAAGAGAACGACAGTTCGCACAGTCTGCTCGACCGAAGCATCGCAGGGTTGGCGGGTTAGACAACCATGGCAACAAAGGAGTGAGCAACGGTTGTGCTCCTCTTTTTCGTATTGTGTCTTGGTTTGGAGGAAACAGCTATGTGATGCTTAAGGACGACGACGTACGTACGACACGGAAAGGCACACAAAAGGACACCGCGCGCCCACTTTGCTTCTCGTAGCACGGCTGTTCGTAGCATAGCGAGGCGTGCTGGTCGAGGTCCGCATCACGTACGGGGGACCGGCGGCGTGAAACTCTTCATGTCAGTTTGGACGACCTGTGTGTGCTACACTCTACGTAGGATCTGCTCCTTAAGTCGATGTGCGCGATTCACTCTGTACAGAGGTTTATAGAACAAGTCCGTGCCTTTCCTTTGTCGATCTATACGTACTGGAAAGATATACTCATCCCAGCCTGATTTTTACCCTCTGAGAACAAAATTGCAACAAGAGAGGCTCTACGTCCTCGTTCGAGCCCGTCACGGTAAGCCTGACTGACTGTCCAAGGCCACCGTCCGTTCGTATGGCGAGCGTGTGTGTGTGTTTTTCTTCATACATTCAACATTGTCGAGGCAAGATTGGTTCCCATTGGGCTGCCACTGCAAATGATGCCGCGTTCCGGTTGTCTTGATACGGGCCCTCACAGCCACTGTCCTGTTTGTTTTCATTTCTGTGCGTCTCCGCCAACAAACTGATCTACTATTACTTCCTATTCTGCACATTCCATTCCCCACGGGGAGCAGCCAAGCTGACGGCCTCGGGCCCGTTCTGCTTCTTTTTACGTACAACCCCTTTGCACTCCGTATACCTTGGCCCTTGTCCCCGTGTTTTGCCTCCTTTTTTTTTTCCCCGGAGACAACAACGACTCCGTTCATTACGTACAAAGTATACATTCCTTTCTCTCCCCAGACGTCTCCCCGCAAACAGAAACACAATGGGTCTTCGCCGAGCCGTAGTTGACACATGCTTGAAGAATCGATTTGCCTCCCCGTCTGTACGGGGTAATACGTAACAAACAATTCATTTTCCGGACGAACGTCCGGGGAAGGGGGGAGCCGGCGTCCGGGGAGGACGGGCACCAGCGGCCAAAGACGGCTTAAGAAAGGGGATGAAGCATGGAGTACGGGGCGTATAAGAGTAGAAATTTAATAAACATTAATAATGATAATTCAAAAACAACCACGCATCGTCTTCAGGGGTAGACCACCGTTCCCGCCCCGTAAGAGGCAAGGCCCGCCGTCGAGGGTAGCACGAAATAGATGACATGTCGTACAAGAAATAGAAAAAAAAAAAAATTGTGTTTCTCGCGTGGCGGCTTGTCCGTGACTGTTGCTCGTTTGCTTGCTTGTTCTTCCTGATGTTGCCGTCTTTGTTGCTTCTGGACGAACCCCCGGTCCCGTTTGTCTGTCTGTCTGTTGATTTTTCCATGTCTGCGGATACAGGTGAAACTAGGGATGGACCAAACTGACCGTCGTTGTCGTCCTTGACGGGGCTATCTACGATTGTACGAAGTATCGTGGAAGACCCATAGCGTAATTCTCGTGTGTCTTTTGGCAGGCTAAAAAAAATAAGGGTTTCCGTTGTCTAGTTATTTACCTGCCTCTTTTGGAGAGCAATTTTATACGAGAAACATGAAGTGTACACACACGATGCGTTTGTTCTATTCCGTAGACCATCAGACCATCGACGCCGTAAAACATGAACACAAAGAACAAGACAAGGAGATAATTCGGGCTTTGATACTCCCCGTGCATTGTTTTGTTCCTCCACCAGCACGCAATCAAACCTAATTCCAAACACGTCCACTTCCCAATACGTTTGTATGTCCGTTTGCCCCCCTCTCCCTATTTTTTTAGCCTTTTCTTTCTTTTCTCTTTCATGCGATTTAACTCGCCAATGCCATCCTCGTCGACCCCGAAAAAAGACCCTCTCAAGAAACTGGGTCCCCCATCGCCGGGTCCAACAGCTCGACGCCACGGCGCTAGAACACATCCTTGCCTCCCTTCTCCCCTCCCATCTTTGTTTCTGTGCTCCCCCTTGCGCTTTTTTACTACGGCTCAATTAGGAAGTTCGGTAGGTTTTGACTTACACGACGACGGAGATATGTACGAAGTACGAAGTAACTACTCCGTACTCCATACTTCGTACGACGAAAACCACGCAAGCTTTGTGGAATCTCGAATGCAGTCATCCGTCCTTTTTGTTGGCCATCTTACGATACAATGTGAACGAAAAAAAAACGAGTACTCTCCCCGCTCGTGGGCTTCTCATATCAGTTGGTCGTTTTTGTTTTGACAGTCTTGCTCGGCCTTCTGTCTCCTTTTTCGCCCTCTCTCTTTTCTTGAGAGCCATTTGAGGACGGGGATTACTCCCGAGAAACGCGGGGACCCGTCGTTGCAATCTATGCCAAACGAGCACGACACGATACCGACAAAGCACGATGTTTCGCCTTGAACCAGCTTCTATCATATATTTTTATTTCTTTGTCCCAATACGACCATTCCCTCCCTTCCCACCCCCTTCTTAAACCCCCCGTCGACTCCGAGAATTTGGATAAAGTTTTTGTGCATTGCCGTGGGAGCATCGACGTGTTTTGTCGGGACAGGATCTGCTTTTGTTGTTTTTTTTTTTTATATATGTATATTTATTTGTTTGATAACGCTGGATGCCAGGAAGACCAGGGACAAAAAAACGAGGATGTGCTCATCAGGCAACCGGGCACGGAACATACATTGTACAAACTGGAAACCTTCTTGTAGTGGATCCCGCTCGCACCGTACCCGTCGTGTGCATGTAGTCGCATGTACTACTTGATATACGCGTGTTTGTCGTAGACCGTATACCACCCCCATAGACGGGCATGCATCGTCCGTCCTCGTACGCAGAACCTCGCGCTGTGCTGGTTTGTTCTGGATGGCTTGTCGCACTCCGTACTACCTTGCCCAGACAAGATAACGTCCATCAAAGCGAATTTTTTGCAAAATTGCCTTCCGATTATCACGACAATCACTCTTTTTTTTCTTTGATCTGTCAGCACCAAGTGAAGAGCCGTCCTCCCAGAAGTCCCAGCAAAGACCGTGCGTACAACTATGTACATTGTGAACCGCGTCGTCACGTTAGGCCTTTGTAGTCTGAGGTCAAGAAAAAACAACGCTTTACCCCGTTGAGACACGATCTCCGAGCGTTTCTAGCTGAACGAATAAAAGCGGCACCAGGGGACGGACCACGCTGTACCCGTAGAGGTCGCCGATTCTGTGATACGACGTTGATATGAACCGTCGAGGGTACGGGGTGCTCCGTAGCATGGAAAACGGAGCCTACGGACCACACCGTGGGACACGGAAGCACGCAACAAGCCAATGGCACCGCACACAACAATCAGCGAAGTGCCCTCTTTTTAACCGCCGCCAACCCGTCAGGCCGTTGTAACGAGGGGGAAAACATCTGTACGAAGAAACGCAGGATGTGAATCGGGCTTTGAAAGTGCAGTGAACTACTTCGTACAAAACACGGCGACAGAATAAATGCAAATAAATTCGAGAGAGCAGTTTTTTTTTGTTCCTGATTGCGTTTTTTTTTTGTGTGTGCTTCGCTTTCGCCACCCGCCCCTTGGCGGGCCTTGCCTGAGGTCTCTGCTATTTATTCCCGGCTTCTAGTTCCGTTCTTTTCTTGTTCCTTTTTTTTTCGCCTTCCCCCTTTCCCACGCCACCCGCCTTCGATCGTCGTTCCAGAAATTCGGGGTGGGCGGGAGGCCTAGCCCAGAAACAGGTAAAAGCAAAGAGGGAAAAGAGAGTTGAGGCGATACCTCTCCCTGGCCGATGTGTTTAGTGTGCGGAACTTGTGCCTGTTCTGGTCTGGCGCAACAAGCTTTCGGTTTTCTGTGTCGTTCGTTCTCCATACGACCAGCTCTGTACTTCCGTACCTTTTTTTCAACACCTTCTCGTCTCTGGACGCCCAGACCCGCTGGCTTGGGCTTGGCGTGCATACTGCAAAGAAGGCCCGAAAGGAAAGCCGGAAGAGGGGGGGGGGGCACCACCACGATAGCACCACAAAACCATTTTTGTCTGCATTTTAGGTTTTTGGGTGGTGTGCGTGGGACGGCGGGGGATTGGTACGAGGCTCTTTGGTGGCTGCACGGTACGCGTTACATGAAGGAAAAAAAAAACAAAAGAAAACAGGTGCCGGCCGTGAACTGCGTTGGAGATCGCACCATGGCTTGCGCAAGGGGCGATGAGCTGCCGAGTCATGACGGAGTACCAGGTACAGGCAGCTGGAAGAGGACAACGTCGTGCAGATGGAATGAATGAGACGATAAGGAAAGGAAAACAAAGGGAAAATCAAAATTAAAAATCACGACACGCACGTACAAGAGACCATAGAAAAGAAACGAAAGACATCGAGACGATCAAAGGCATGATACGGGGCATACGGGGCACGAGGTACAACTACGGAACATCAGGAAAATAAAACAAAACGGGCCCAAGGTAGATTAAACACACAATCTCATGTACAAGTGAGGCGTTGTTTTTAGGCGACGTGATCGTATGTGGCATATCCCCGTAAGAAACCAACTGAACGCCAATCGCAACGCACTTTTTCATAAACAGGTCGCCCGCAGGAAACAACACAGGCCTCGGCTGTCAAGAGCAGCACGGGCAGCACGGCACACGGCGTACAAGGGAGGGCTCCAGGAAACCGGAGATGAGCCCGTTTTCAGCTAGAGTTCTGACAGGCGGCGGCAACACGACGTTTTGCAATGCACGGACGGCGTGCGAAGTAGGTGTACTCGGTACTCGGTACTCCGTACTCGGTCCGTACTTTGAACGAGTCAAAATACATCACAATACTGGTACAGACCGTTTGGCGTCGGGAGCCAATGGCCGTGGCTGCATTGCCAGTTAAGGACCATGTAATACGCCGTACGGAGTACAAGATACAGAGGCTCCATGCGACTAGGCCCAATGGAACGCAGTTTGTTGGCAGCTGCTTAGTTACTCTTAGTTCCTCCGTGGCAGATTATGGGGTGCATGCGCTTCTTCTGGCTTTAATACCACCTACCCAAAGCGGCAAGGGATGGACGTCAAAATCACCAGCCAGACCAATCTCGCTGCCAAGGACTGGCCACCTTTTTGCGAACCAGGACATGCTCGGAAGGTGCCAAGTTGGTTGATAAGAGAAAAAGCATTTCTCCGCGTTCTTGGCAACGGAGCTGTCCCTTTGCCCTCCCGGTAACACGAGACGGGGTATGTAGAATGGAATGGTGAAGAGACGCGGTGGTAGGGAAGAGGATTACAGAGTACATGCTGAATAAAACAAAATCTTCTGTGGCACGGCGAGCACGGGGTCTATTTTATTTTATTTTGATTTTATTTTGGATTTTCTTTTTAGTTTGCCTTTGATTTTCCTTTTGCCTCCCTTTATTTTCGCCTTCTCATCGGGAACCACCGAGAGACCGTAAAATTCAAACCAACGAGCCAACAAACCAGGCACCCCCTTTTTCGACGTTCTCTCTTTTTCCCATGCTGTGCTTCCCGTAGAACGTTCGTATTACGTCGTACATTCCTGTCCTTGTGTTTTTGTGCTTGTGTTGCGTTATCTCTGATCCGCACATGTATCCCCTCCCTTTGTTCCCCGGGCTGGTTGGGTGAATCCCTTGTCCCACAGGGTCATTTATTTTTCTTCTTGTACGGTGACGGGTCAATGCATAGCCCTCTGCAGAGGATTCGTGTTTGTTGCAATGGTGTTCCCTTTTTTTGCCTTTTCACCCGCTGGTGGTCTGCCAAGGCGATCTACTTTGATTTTTGCCTTTTTGTTTTTGATGGTTCTTTTTTTTTCCTTTTTTTTCTTTTTTTACCTTCTTTGGTGGGTGTATGTCTGCTCCCATGCATCCATCCCAGCAACGGCGAATCCGGACAGATGTTACGTCGTAGTGGTCTCACAGGGCGAGAATAAAAAAAGAAGAGAGGAGGAACGGCCATAGCTTGGCGTCTGGAACCATACAACCCGCACGTTTTCTTTTTTTTTATTTTTCCTCTTTTTTTATTCTTCTCTTTTTATCTCACGCTACGCCAACCTTTGCCACCTTCCCTTTTCCCTTCGTACGCCTCCCTGATACCGGGATTCTCCTCTGGCCAACGGGCCCAGCCTAGTACCGCGGAGGCACGGCGGGAAAGAAGAGCAAGAAAGGAGACCCGGGACACAACCAACTCACAAACCCTCTCTCTTTTATTTATTACATTACGAAATCCTCTGATCCCCAGTATCATCCCATCACGCCTTTTGGTTCCACCCCGTTGGATCTGCATAAAAGACGAGCCGTGTCCCTCCCTTTGTGTTCCCCTCGTTCCCTCTCGTTTCCTTTTTTTCTCTTTCTTTCTTTCTTTTTCTGTTTCATCCCCAGCAGACGATCTCCTTTACACGCCCCCCCCTTTCTTCACGTGTCTTGGAGTAATTTTTAATTCTTCCCCGGCCCAGCAAGGGATCACGATACCGCCACGATGGATATCGGTATGTTTTTATTTTTATTTTTATTTTTATTTTTATTTATTTTATTTTTTTAATTTTTCATCTGTTACCTTATACTGACCTCCCAGCAAACGAGAAACACTCCTCGTCCAACAACAGCGGCGATCTGAAGCAGGACGCCGTCGGCCACAACAACAACGACCTCGTCCTGCACAAGACGCCCACCGGCGACCACCATGGCGTCTTCCTCAACCCCGAGGCCCTCGAGGAGGAGTACGAGGGCAAGCCCACCGAGGAGGAGCTGCAGACCCTCCGCCGCGTGCCCGGCAAGCTGCCCATCATCGCCTACCTGATCTGCTTCGCCGAGTTCTGCGAGCGCGGCTCCTACTACGGCGTCCAGCCCCTCATCGCCAACTACGTCAACCGGCCCCTGCCCCCCGGCGGCAACGGCTGGGGCGCGCCCCCGCGCGGCACCCAGGAGACCGGCGGCGCCCTCGGCATGGGCACCGTCACCGCCAACGCCGTCTCCCAGTCCTTCAGCATGCTCGCCTACTGCCTGCCCATGTTCTTCGGCTACCTCGCCGACGTCCGCACCGGCCGCTTCAAGCTCATCTGCTGGGGCGTCGCCGTCTTCGGCCTCGCCCACGTGCTGCTCGTCGTCGCCGGCGCCAAGTCGCTGCTGCTCTCCGGCCACGCCAAGGTGCCCTTCTTCCTCGCCGTCTACATCCTCTCCGTGGGCGCGGCCATGTTCAAGCCCAACGTGTCCCCCCTGCTGCTCGACCAGATGGTCAACACGCGGCCCGTCGTCGTCGTCAACCGCAAGGGCGAGCGCGTCATCGAGGACCCCGAGGCCACCACCGAGCGCGCCATGCTCTGGTTCTACCTCGTCGTCAACATCGGCGGCTTCATGAACGTCGCCACCTCCTACTGCGAAAAGTACGTCGGCTGGTGGCTCGCCTTTGCCATCCCGCTCATGCTCTACATCCCGCTGCCCTTTGTGCTCTGGTACCTGCGCACCCGCCTCATCCTGCACCCGCCCGGCGGCAGCGACCTGCCCAACGTCTTCCGCGTGCTCGGCGTCTGCTTCCGCCGCGGCGGCCTCACGCGCATCGGCCGCCACGGCTTCTGGGACCTGGCCAAGCCCTCCCACATGGCCGCCGCCGGCTTTGCGTACCGCGCGCGCTGGAACGACGAGTTCGTCGACGACGTCCGCCGCACCTTCCAGGCCACCGGCATCTTCTGCTTCTTCCCCATCCAGTATCTCAACGACAACGGCATCGGCTCCGCCGCCAGCTTCCTGTCGACCATGCTGACCACCAACGGCGTGCCCAACGACGTCATCTCCAACTTCAACTCGCTCAGCATCATCGTCGGCGCGCCCCTGCTCAACTACGGCTTCTACCCGCTGCTGCGCCGCTGGAACGTCCACTACGGGCCCATTGCCCGCATCACCACCGGCCTCTTCCTGTCCTCCATCGGCGGCGTCGGCTACACCGTGCTGCAGTACTACGCCTACCAGCAGTCGCCCTGCGGCAACATGGGCTCCTCCAACTGCACCGTCGGCACGGGCGTCGCCCCCATCACCATCTGGTACATGGCCATCCCCTTTGCCCTCGGCGGTATCAGCGAGCTGTTTGTCAACGTGCCGGCCTACGGCATCGCCTACTCGCGCGCCCCCGTCAACATGCGCGGCCTCGTGTCGGCCATCAACCTGCTCAACACGGGCGTCGCCTACGCCATCGGCCTGGCCTGCTCCTCCGTCATCACGGACCCCTACCTGATCTGGGACTTTGGCGGCCCGGCCATTGCCGGCGGCGTCCTGACCGTCGCCTTCTACTTCATCTTCCGCCACATCGACGCCGAGGAGTACAGGCTCAGCCAGAACGAGGACTACCACCTGAAGCTCGAGGGCACCACCAACGTCGTCGGCGTGACCGAGCAGAACAAGACGGCCAACCTGCCGGCCCCGATAGCCGAGGCCGAGGAGATGATGATGACGCCGAAGCAGTAAAAAGGGGGAGATGTCATTCTTTTTGGGAGTTCTACTTTGATGGGAAGCGAAGTATGCATCGACACGGGGAAAAACCGTGCAGGCAGAAATGGGGTGTTGGATCTTTCTTCTTTTTTATTCTTGTTCCATATTAGCGGTGTGTTTTGTATACCAAGAAAGCGGCTTTGTTTGGCCTTCTTTCATCCATCTCAGGTAGCATGACGCTCTCCGATAGAGCGAACAAACAACTCTTTAAAGCACTGCTTCTCGTCATTTTGTGCTTGTCCCCTTCAGATCAACTGTTACCTATGATCGACTGTTGCCTTTAGTCAACCACTACATTTTACCGTATACGTATTCATCCCTTTGCTTCCTCGCGGCGTCGAGTCTAGTCCATGCCGCCCATGCTCATCGGCGGTGGGGTGGCCGTCGGCGGCCCTGCTTGGATCGGGGGGTCTTTGACGGGGGTCGACGAAGCCGTCGACGAAGACGCCGACGACGGCGATGACGACGACGCCGACGGTGACGCCGCGGATGGCACCAACGACCCGGCCGGGCACGGCCGCCACTCCGGCACAAAGTGCATGCTCAGCCCGCGCTTCATGTCCGAGGGCGCGCCGCCCAGCCGCCCGCTCGAATACGTCCCGCTCGGCAGCGCCGTGCCGTTGACCGACACCGACGTCCGCACGTACACCACCGGCAGCAGGCCCGTGCTGTTGATGCACGGCGACCACGTCACGGGGTCCGGCACGAGCGTCACCGAGAACGTGCCGTTGCGCAGCGCCGCCGCGGACACGGTGGCGTTGGCCCGCTGTGGTTGGTCATGGTTAGCAGGGAGGAGGTACGTCGTAGGAAGGGGCTCCTTTTTTGCTTGAGTTCGTGTGGTACATACCCCCGCTTCCGCCCGGTCGAACCGCGTGTTGACGCGGACGCCGACAAACGAGCCTGGGTCGAGCTCGGCGTACCCGCTCACGGTCACCTGGCCGATGTGCACCTGGTAGCCGACGGGCGCGCCGCCAAAGGCCACCAGCTCCTTGCAGAACTTGGCGACGCTGCCGCGGACGACGTGGGTGTCCTGGGCGCCCGGGTCGGTGTTGCCGCTGCTGCCGTTGACGCTGCCACTGCCGCTGGTGGCGTTTTGGCCTCCCGGCGGCAGCACGGGGATGGCGCTGCCGTTGAGGGTCAGCCCCCAGCCGGTGAACATGAAGACGGGCGTGTAGTTCTGCATCTGGTGGACCATGCCGCCGAGGCCGATGGGGCAGCCGGAGCCGGACTCGGTGATGTTGAGGACGTTGGGCGCAATGTAGACGTCGGTCGGTGCGGCGGAGGACGTGGCGGTCGTCGTCGCCACGACACCGGCGTCGGACGACGCGGTGGCCGGCGCAGCGCAGACAGTGGTGCCGTGGGCGGCCAAGACGAAGACGGCCGCGAGGCCGCGAAGAGCCCATGCAGCCATACTGTTTGGGAGGCGGTTACCGAACGTGTGCGTGAGATTCACAAAATGAAATCTGGACGAGGAGCCTGGGATGGGATTATATACAAGGCGTAAACAAGATAGGATGATAAAGAAACAAAATGAAAATAATAAAAATAAAAAAGTTTATAAAAACAACAACCTCATTTCATGTAAACAGCTTGTCATGGTTTTTATTCAGGGACAATCCCAGGAGAGGAGACGAGATGATATCTACGAATTCATTTAATTTCACAAAGAGCAGCGTATAAGACGGGGCCTATAAGCCATACACCGAAAAGAAGGTTGACGATGACGGCAAAAGACAGAAAACGGGGTATGCATCGTGCCTGATTTGCTCGTTTGCCTTTTGACCGCGAGGCCAAGAGAAATAAAAAAAAAGTAAAGGACAGGAAGAAAATAAAATCATGATAAGTAAACAGGGAACATGGAAAACACACAAAAAAAAAACTATCATAGAAAAACCCAAGATTACAGACAGCACCCGAGATTAAGCCACGGAAAAAAAGAACAAAAAAATGTCCGGATTGTTTTCCCGTGTGAGGACGACGGATATCTGTTCTTCTAAAAAACCAAACCAGGCTCTAAGAATCATTGAATAGCTGACACAACTGAGATGGCGAGAGACAAATCTCAGCTGCACAGAGCCCCCGTCCTGGTTACCGGATGCACGCAGAAACAAAACAAAATACGTCGTAGTGCATCAAGACGGTCAAGGCAAAGATGGGACAGTCAATATCTAACGAGGATTGTTAGCGACGCAACAGTATACTATCGCTGTGGACCTTTTGAAAGAAAAGGCGTTTGATCTCTTAATTGTCGTACTATTCCGATCGAGCTCACTTTGATTTGACCTACACATACAACGAAAGAACAACAGGCCCCGAGAGACAATGGTCTACCAAAAATAAAAGAACACCATCAGGCCCTGCCGAGCTTTGTTTAGGCCGAATTCGACTACAGCCATTCGAGCGTCGAAAAGACAGCCCGTCGTCATCCGGGCTTCATGGGAAGCGGCACGACCTGCTGTGGAAAAAGGAAAGCAGTTAACGAGTCAGGTTCAGGATGAAAGAAAACTAGTAGAAAAAACTCACACAGTCGGACACAGAGGGAAGAGAAAGAGAGAAAAAAAAAGAAAAAAAAAAGAAAGAGGAAAAAGAAAGAGAAAAAAAGCGGCCAGCCGTCTTCCGTTTTCCCGCATTTAGCACCCGCGCCCTCCAGCATAATCTTGCGAATGTGACCGAGGAAAATAAAGAGGCAATCTATTCTCTTATATGACGTGGGGAACGTTCTCGTATACATTGCCAAGGATCAAAAAAAAGAGAAAGCCTCCACAGCAAACAACAACCACCGTCAAACGGGAACGGGGGCCACGCAAATGAAGAGCAACGCCCACGGCATCGTCTTTGTGTGAGCAGAGTACGTGCAGAAGGCACCCGTTCTCCTCTGTGCATCCGCTTGGCAGGTCGAAAAGAAAAACCTGGAAAGCGTCAAACCCGGACCTCTCTGGGTTTTTGAGTGGTTTCTTTGCCCCCTTGTAACCCCTGGCCGCCTGCACTCCCCTTCCTCCGCCCACCCATTCTATCTGCTTCGTCGGTTTCTTTCCTGTATCATGCCAGAGACAAATGTGATCATGCCCCCTTACCCATGTCTATTGGATTGCTATGCACCTTTTCATTCTTCCCGTCACCAGTGTTCGTCTCCCGTGTAGAAAGCACGGCGCCGGATTACCGACCACAAGGAGGGCAACGAGCGAAGACCACTATTAAAATAAAACCAACAAAAAAGGAAATAAACCAGCTCATAGTCTTTTGTGAATGGCTTCTGTGATTAGATTGTTTACTTTCCATATGGCGCTTTATATTGCGTGTGAGGGCGTTTTTCTGTTTTATATATGCGCGCGGGCTTTGGTGTCGCCCCCTTCTCTGTTCCGTTGCCCATCGTAGGGCCGTAAAAATGGTGGCCACGGCCATGAAGGCGTTTATGATCATACAAGATAGACCCTGGCCCTATCTGAGGTTCTTGTTCTATGGGTAACCTTGAGCCAAGACATATTTCTTTTTATCTTTCGTTGTTGTTTGCTTGCCAAGGTTCATTTTTCTTTCTTTTTTTTTTTTTCTCCCCGACTGCCAAGCACTTCCCCCGTGAGCCTTACTCGAGACAGGACGACATCGTCGCCAACAGCAGCACCCATCATGAAGTCGTCCTGGACCGCCGCCGCGTACGGCCTCCTGGCTGCTCGTCAAGCAGCCGGCCACGCCACCTTCCAAGACCTCTGGGTCGCCGGCACGGACATGATACGTATTTTGATTTTCTTTTCTTTTTTCATTTCTTTCACAGCCCGTCTCCCTAACACCCTTGCGTCAGCACGGCACGCAGTGCGCCCGCCTGCCCCTGTCCAACAACCCCGTCACCGACGTGTCCTCCACCGCCATCCGCTGCAACCTCGGCACCAAGCCCGTCGGCTACAAGTGCGCCGTGGCCCCCGGCAGCACCGTCACCGTCGAGATGCACCAGCAGCCCGGCGACCGCTCCTGCAGCAGCCAGGCCATCGGCGGCGCCCACTACGGCCCCGTCAGCGTCTACCTTAGCAAGGTCCCCGACTCCAGCACCGCCGACGGCTCGACCGGCTGGTTCAAGGTCTTTGAGGACAGCTGGGCCGCCAGCCCCAGCGGCGGCAGCGGCGACGACGACCAGTGGGGCACCAAGGACCTCAACACCTGCTGCGGCAAGATGGACGTGCCGCTGCCGGCCGACCTCGACGCCGGCGACTACCTGCTGCGCGCCGAGGCGCTGGCGCTGCACACGGCCGGCTCGGCGGGCGGCGCGCAGTTTTACATGACGTGCTACCAGCTGCAGGTGGGCGGCGGCGACGCCAGTGGTGGCGGCGGTGCAAGCAACGCCAGCACGTCGACGCTCAGCATTGCCGCCTCGGACATTGTCAAGTTCCCGGGCGCCTACAAGGCCTCGGACCCGGGCATCCTCATCAACATCCACGCCAAGGTCGCGTCGTACCAGGCGCCCGGACCGGCCGTCATCGCGGGCGGCACCACGCGCAAGGCCGGGTCGGCGTGCACCGGCTGCGAGTCGACGTGCAAGGCCGGGTCGGGCCCGTCGGGCACGGCCCTCGCTGCGGCGCCGGCGGCCGCGGCGACGTCCGGCGCCAGCCCGGACGGCAGCGCGGCCGGCGCGGGTGCGGCCTCGTGCGAGGTCGCACAGTTTGGCCAGTGTGGCGGGACTGGCTACACCGGGTGCACAAATTGTGCAGTAAGTATTTCTTTGTCCTTTCGCCTAGTCTGATATCAAGTCAGCTTTTGTCTTGTCTCCAAAGCTAACCCAATCTTCCGCAAAGGCTGGCCTATCTTGCAAAGGCGTCTCGGCGCCGTACTACTCGCAGTGTGCCTAGGGGCGAGCCCGGGAGGATAACGGGATGCTCAGATGCTTTTGCGTCCTGTAAGCCAGCTTGTTAGGAGTTGTTATTGTACCATTTCACGCCCATGATAATTCATAAGATTTTTTTATTTTTATTTCCCTCGCGCGTCCGTTTCAAAACGTATATTGTTACTTTCTCGTTTCTATTCGTCACCAACCGGCGGCCCAAACGTAGTGGTAACTTGACGCACAATCAGCCGCGATGAACTGCCTTGCACGGGCGTTGCTGAAGGGTCTGCGCAGAGAATGGTGAATGGTGGCCCATATGGCCTGACGAGCTTGGTTCAGCGAATGTCAGTTCACAATCACAAATGTCCGTCAGGCCGTCTCAACTTGCGTTGACTTGGTAATTGTGCTTGAGTTGAATCGTCTGAAGGTTTTCGACACGCTGTTTATCTATGGCTGATGAAGCTTTTCGTCTATCATGGCAACAACAAAAAAGAAATGTACGAGACAAACCATGCCCCAAGTTGCTCTTCCCTCTTCTTTCATAATCATGCAAATACGTCGTGGCGACGTCCTTTTTCTCAGCACGCCGCCCCAGCGGCCGACGTGTTGCCCAGGGCAAAGTCCTCGCCCTCGAGCACCGACAGCGCGCCCCCGATCAGGTGGAAGCTGCCCGTGACCAGGACGCGCACGGTCGGCCGGTCAGCGCTGCCGCTGCCGTCGTCCTCATTGCTGCCGCTGCCGATCTGGCGCACAAAGTCGATGGCGTCTTCGATGGTCGGCATCGTGGCCACGCGGCTGGCCGGGTCGAGCTGCGCCCACACGGCGGCCAGCTCGCGCTGCAGGGTCAAGTTCTTGAGCGACGCCGGATCGACGTTGTTGTTGACAAAGTCTGGCGGTTAGATTTGTGGCGTAGGAAGGAAGAAGACGACAAAAAAAGAAACAAAAAAAAAAAAAAACGTACCAACTTTCCACGACTTGTCCTTGTACGTCACATTGGTGCAGAAGACGGCGTACGCAAACCGCTGGCCGGCGGCGCCGTGGTAGACCGTGCTGTGCACCACACGCAGCAGCTCGACGGCGTCGCGGTTCGACTGCTGGTTGAAGACGAGCACATGGATGGGCTGTTTCGAGCTGTTTGCCTCTGTCTTCGTCTTCGTCTCCGTCTTTGCCACCGCCTCCTCCTCCTCCGCCACCACCCGCTGGAACCAGCGGCACGCCACGTCCAGGCTCTGCCGGTTGTGCGCGCCGTCCAGGTACCACCGCTGCCGGCCCGTCACGGTCGTCTCGCAGCGGCCGCGCCAGACCACGTTCTCGAGGCCCGCCACAAACGCGGCCGGCAGCGACCCGCGGCCGTCGGCCACGCCGACGCCGATGTCGCTCTCGTCGACGCCCAGCCGGCGCAGGACTGTGGCCGCCAGGGCGACGGCGAGCGCGGCGTTTTTGCGCTGGAACGCTTCGGCGGGCACGATGCGCACACCGCGCAACAGGGTGTCGTAGCCGCCGCCTTCTCCGCCGCCACCACCACCGCCACCGCCGCTGGCCGCCGCCGCTCCCGCGTCGGGCGGTGCTGCCAAGGGCAACACCGTCAGCGTCGTGTGGCGTTCGGCGGCGCGTTGGCGCAGGACCGGGAGCACGGCGTCTTCGCCGTCTTCGCCGTCCTGGGGAATGGTAAACGCCGGGCAGCCGGCTTTCAGGATGCCCGCCTTGTGCCAGGCGATGGCGGCGCGCGTGGCGCCCAGCACCTCGACGTGGTCGATGCCGAGCGTGGTGATGGCGGTGGCGGCCGGGGCCACGAACACGTTGGTGGCGTCGAACTCGCCGCCGACGCCGACCTCGTAGACGGCGGCGTCGACGCCCTCGCGCAGGAAGACGTGGAACGACATGAGCGTCAGGAAGCGGAAGTAGGTGGGCATCGCCACCGTCCTGCTACCACCGTCTGCGTCTACGTCTGCGTCTGCGCCTGCGCCTGCGCCTGCCTCTGCGGTACGCTCGCGTGCCGCCTCCAAGGCGCGCCAGACCTCAAAAAAGTAGCGCGCAAACATCTCTTCCGAAATGGGCTCCGAGTTGATGCGGATGCGCTCGCGGACGGCCACCAGGTGCGGCGACGTGTAGAGGCCAATTTTGCGCGGGCCGAGCACCTTGTTGGTTGCGGATGCCGCCGTGCTGCCGCTGCTGCTGCTGCTGCCGCCGCCGCTCCGCCCCTTCTCTTCCTCGTCGCTCTGCGCCCGCAGACGGTACTGCTCCAAGATGGCATTGGTAAACGCGCACGTCGTGCCCTTGCCCTTGGTGCCGGCCACGTGGACGACGTTGAGGCGGTCGAGGTCGGCCGGCGCGTAGCCGATGCACCGCAGCCACCGCCGCATCTGCGGCACGGAATCGGCATCGAGGTTGGACGTGCCGGCCTTGATGCGCGCCGAGAGCACCTTGTAGCCGGTCTGGGTCGAGTTCAACAGGCGGATGGCGTCCTGGGGGGGGGGTTAGCCTTGCTCAGGACTGCTCAGGACCGGGGCAAAGAAAAGAAACACACCGCATAAGTCGGCCGGGACGGCTCCATGGCAGCGGCCGGCTTGAGCGTCGCGGCGGTGGCAGCGGCGGCAGAGTGAAACCGGCGGCCGGGCCGCCAAGAGGCGGAAGAAAACGCGGACAACGGGTTTCGGCGATGGTGGCGGCAGCAGCAGCGAAGGGCCCCACCAAAAGCCCGATGCATTCCCTGTTACCAGGAGTCGTTTTTCTTTTTGCTGCAAAAAAGTGTATGTAATACTCGCTTGCGTGCTGCGCCCCCCAAAAACCAAATGCAAATTTGTCGACGGACGGGACAATTGAAAGAGCGAGCTCGCGCGCCGAAGGGGTCCGTCCGTTGGCTCGCCCAATGATGACGCAGCGACGTCGGCGATTGGGGCGTTTCTTTTGGCCCTTTGCGCCGCCGGCCTCTTAACCCGTCCCCGGCGTTAAGCGCGCCCGTGTTAGAAGTGGTAATACGGCACCCATAGTCTCTGTTAACTGCGATATGTAGTAACAGGGGCCCTTGTTTTTATCCACTTGGTGTAGTGGTTGTAACAGCCCGTTGTGGATAGTTGCATAGAGCGTATATAGACATAACACGTCAGCATCCCGGCCAGCAACATCATCACCAGCAGCCTCGCAGCCTCGCAGCCTCGTGCATCGGACACTTTTGGGGGATTGGAAGCGAGGGCCCTCAGATGTCTCGCGTCTACGGCAAGGTTAACAGCAGGATTGCCGCAGGATCACAGCACCAGTTCGCAACACACAAAGAACGCGCCGGAACAAAAAGCTTGCCATTTCGCGCACGTCCGTTGTCTATGTGTTTCTGTCATGCAGTCTGTATGTCTATGTATGTCCGTCGCTGCTCTAGGCCCCGTTTCAAACTGGAACCACCACTTCGTCTAAAACCGCTCCACAAACGCCGGCGGCTTGTTGTTGAGGATCGCGTCGATCTCGTCCATCATTTCCGGCGTCAGCTTCTTGTACGCGGCGATGGCCTGCACGTTCTCGTAGACCTGGGCGGGCTTGCTGGCGCCCATGATGGCGGAGCTGACGTGCGGGTTCTTGAGCACCCAGGCGAGGGCGAGCACGCTCTGCGAGACGCCGAGCTGGGCGGCCAGCGGCTCGAGCTGGCGCACCTGGGCGGCGATCTGGTCGACGGCCTCCTTGCCGAGCGACTTCCAGAGGCCGGCGATGAAGGCGACCTGGGTCTGGGCCAGGCGCGAGTCGGCGGGCACGCCGTCGCGGTACTTGCCGGTGAGCAGGCCGAGGCGCAGCGGCGAGAAGGTGGTCAGGCCGAGGCCGACCTCGCGGTAGAGGTGGGCGAACTCGCGCTCGACCTTTTCGCGCTTGAGCATGTTGTACTCGGGCTGCTCCATGACGGGGCCGACGAGGCCGAGCCGGTCGGCGTAGCGCCAGGCCTGGGCGATCTCGTCGGCGCTCCACTCAGACGTGCCCCAGTAGAGGGCCTTGCCCTGGTTGATGACGTGGTTGAAGGCGCGCACGGTCTCCTCCATGGGGGTCTGGCGGTCGGGGCGGTGGGCGTAGACGAGGTCGACGTAGTCGAGCTGCAGGCGGGCGAGGGCCATGTCGAGGCCCTCGATGATGTGCTTGCGCGAGAGGCCGACGTTGTTGGCGCGGATGTTGCCGAATTTGGAGCCCCAGTAGATCTAGGGAGTTAGGGAGAGGACAGGACAGGAGACGACAGGACAGGAGACGACAGGACACAGGAGACGACAAAAAGAGAGACGGTACCTTGGTCGAGATGACGAGGTCGTTGCGCTTCCAGCCGTACTTCTTGATGGCCTCGCCCATGACGATCTCGCTTTCGCCGTCGGCGTAGGTCTCGGCGCAGTCGAAGAAGTTGCAGCCGACGTCGTACGCGGCCTTCATGCACGCAAACGTGCCCTCTACGGCGGTGTTAGAGGCCAAAAGACAAATCGACGGAAGACAAAATCATGCCCGCGGAGAGACGCACCCCGGTCGACGTGGCCGCCGTACGTGAGCCAGCCGCCCAACGACAAGGCCGACACCTTCAAGCCCGAGCGGCCGAGGAAACGGTATTCCATCTCGGGGAGGTTTTCCGGTACCGTCGTCATGGTTTTCGAGTTTATGCGATCCTAGCCTGGATTTTGGTTTTGATTTTGGTTTTGATTTTGAATGGATCTAGATTGGACGTGAAAGTCTGTGAAAGTCCGGTGAAATTCTGTTCGAGAAAAACCACCAGGCAGAAGAAAATGACAGAAGAAAATGGAGAGAATGGAACGGCCGCGCGGGGTACGTGTCAAAAACAAGGAAAAATCAACAGCTAAAACCGGCGAACAACAAATAACGCAACGGGGGACGGCATTGTTAAATAGGTTTCAAGACCAGTTCACCCGGCGGACCGCTTTTGGTGTAGCCGGACCCGGAGCGACATGTCTTTTTTCCTGTTCATGTCTGGTTACTAATCGAGCAATAAAGCAATAGATAAGAGAGAGTGAGAGTGTGTGTGCGTTGAGGCGAGCAAACTAGTGGTGTCGGTTAATAGGCAAAACAGAAACAGAGTTGTTAACTCGAGGTGATCCAACTCGACCTTATAAGTGGCCTTCCTTCCTAATAAAGAATTGTGTCACAGACAAAATACACGCGTAAGCACTATTACCCCCAGCTTTTGCGGCTCTTGCCGTGGACTCCTTTTTTTTGTCGGTTATTTATATTTTCTTTTTGGTCCCCCTCTTCTTTCTTTTTTTTCGTCCGTTCCTCTTTTTTTTTGTTCCGTTCAGGATTTATGGGCTGAACCGCACCGTTTCGCCGAGAACCACTGAACATGTCCCTTTTTGGGGTGGTGGTGGGATTTGGATGGCCGGCATCGGTGCCGATAAAAGTATGTACTGGGTTTAAGAAAAAATGGGGCTAAAACATCCGCTAAAAGCCCGCTTAGAACGGACCCCCGGCCCTTGCCACTTACACAGCGCCGATCGACAGTTGGCTTTCAGCGGTCTCTCTCCCTTTGTCAGGTCTCGGGCGCTTGCTGCATACGGAGGAATACATGGCAGTTAACTCCCTTTAACCCCGACAAACCAGTCAACTATCCTCCGTACAGACGGGCAAGTTACCAAACGCCAAGGCATTTTGTTTGTTTTTTTGATTTTATTTTATTTTATTTCAAGGTCCCTTTCCGTTGCAAAAGACGACGTAACCCCATCCTTTACCAGCAACGGGAATGTCGGTACCGGACAAGGGGGGTGGACTGGATTTGTCGGCGGGAGAAAATCACCTATAAAGAAGGATGGTTGACGTTTTTTTCTGTTGGCTGCATCACTCCCGTATAAAAATAAATATAATTATCAACATAGATTACCAGAAGTTGAATAAAGCCTAGGAACAGGCAGCTCGATCAACCCACGCCGAGCATCTTCACTTCTTCTCTCTCTCTTTCTTTCTCTCTCTCTGACCATGGCCGACGACCGCATCGAGGAGAAAGTCATCGAGCCGCAGGATCCCGGGGCACGCGACACGGTCCGTGAAGGCGGCGGCGGTGGTGGGTACGACGACGACAAGGCCGTCGTGGGCCGTGACGACTCGACCGACACGGCCGGGGACGACGACGCGACGCTGTCCCCACCACCGGCAGCATTCTTCGAGGACGCGGAAGAACGCGGGCGGCGACAACGACGCGAACAAAGGCGACAACAAGGGGACGACGGCGAACAAGACCAAGAGAACGACCCAAACCAAGAGGACGACCAAGACGACGACCCGGATGACGACCCGGAACCCCCGCGGCGGGCCGCCTCCGTCGCCTCCTCCCGGCGCGCCTACTCCGTCTTCTCGCCCGGCACCAAGATCTTCCTCGTCCTCATGACCGTCTTCGCCACCCTCTTCTCGCCCTTTTCCTCCTTCATGTACATCCCCGCCATCACCCCCATCGCCGAGTCGTACCACCGCTCGCTCTCCGACATCAACCTGACCGTCACCCTCTACCAGGTCATGCAGGCCGTCGCGCCGCTCTTCTTCGGCGACCTCAGCGACCAGCTCGGCCGCCGCCCCGTCTACATGATCACCTTTGCCATCTACCTCGGCGCCAACATCGGCCTCGCCGTCCAGCACAGCTACGCCGCCCTGCTCGTGCTGCGCGCCCTCCAGAGCACCGGCAGCAGCGCCACCGTCGCCATCGGCAACGCCGTCATGGCCGACTTCACCACGAGCGCCGAGCGCGGCGGCTACATCACGGCCGTCCAGGCGAGCGTCATGTTCGCCCCGGCCCTGGCCCCCGTGCTGGGCGGCATCCTGTCGCAGTTTCTCGGCTGGCGGTCCACCTTTTGGTTTCTCGTCATTGGCGCCGGCGTCTTCCTGGCCATCTACATTCCCTTTGTGCCGGAGGTGAGGAGACCCTTCGCTGAAAAAAAAAAAAAAAAAACAAAAAATAACAAAAACAAAACAAAAAACAAAACTAACCCTCGCAGACCGCCCGCAACATTGTCGGCGACGGCTCCGTCCAGCCCCCGCCGCTCAACATGTCGTTGACGGCCGCGCTCGTGCTGCGCAAGGAGCGCAAGCGCTGGCAGCGCGAAGACCCCGAGGCGGCGGCCGCCGACGAGGCCGCCGCCGCGGCCCAGGCCGCGTCCGTCAAGTCGCACCGGCGGAAATTCCACGTGCCCGTGCCCAACATCCTGGCCGCCGTGCGCATCGTGTTCGAAAAGGACGTCGGCCTGCTCATGGTCTTCATGTCGCTCTTCGTCATGGCCACGTACGCCATGCTCGTCCCGCTGCAGGACGTCATCCGCCGCCGCTTCGGCTTCAACGACCTGCAGGTCGGCCTCTGCTACATCCCCTTTGCAGCGGGCTCCATCCTGGGCGCCGTCGTCGTCGGCCGCCTGCTCAACTGGCACTACGCGCACGTCGCCAAGAGCATCGGCGTGAGCCCCGACCGCAAGCGCGGCGACGACCTGCGGCGGTTCCCCATCGAGCGGGCGCGCCTGGACCTGCTGTGGCCGTGGACGGCGCTGGCCGTGGGCATGCTGCTGGCCTGGGGCTGGGTCGTGACGGGGGACACGCACGCGGGCGGCGGGTACCTGGCGGCGCCGCTGGTGGTGCTGTTCTTCGGCGGCATGGGCCTGAGCGGGCCCATCTCGGTGCTGACGACGCTGCTGGTGGACCTGTACCCGCAGAACCCGGGCCGGGTGTCGTCGGCGTTCAACCTCACGCGCGCCGGGCTGAGCGCCGTGGGCACGGCCGTCGTGCAGTACATCATCGACGCGTGGGGGTACGGGTACACGTACCTGTTCTTTGGGCTGGTCGTGCTGGTGGCGAGCCCGTGCGTCCTGGTCGTGCGGATCTGGGGGCCCAAATGGCGGGAAGAGCGGTACCTGCGGTTCGAGCGGGCAAATGCGAAGTAAAAAAGGGGACGAGGAAACCAAACAAATACACTGGGGGAATAGGGGGAGGGGTGAGAGAAGAGTGAAAGGGGAAAAAAGGGGGAGAAGAAAGCGCATTCTTTTTACACCATTTTCTTTTGTCTCTTCTGGTTTCTTGTGTTTCTCTTGATTATGTTTCGTCTTCAGGAGCATAGTGTATTCTCATTGTGTAATTAATTAGGGGCACCACCTTTTTCGTTTTAGAAATTATAATAATAGACGGACGACCATTTTCAAAGGTCGAGAATAGAATATGGAAGCAGGCAGTCTAACGTCTTCGCAAAGCCCGAGATAGTTTTGGTTTTATTTTTTTGAGACAATCGATTTGCAAAATCATCTGCTTTCGTAACAAAAGGCCACATAATTCATCATAATTTCGCGCCTATCAAACACGCTGGGAGAGTAATACAACCCAGTTCTAATGCTGATGGAAACACCATGCGAACATGTGTAGCATATCAGGATTCTAGATACCTAACCGTCCAGAACGCCAAACCCTGCTGAAATTAGCACCTTAAACCAGCTTTTGTCACCGGTAAAAACAACCCGGCTACCCTTCCCAATTCTTGAGCTCTAAAGGCCGTGAAAGCTCTAATGAAACAATGCGGTGCACACACATGACGGAAGAGAAAAGACGAACAACGCAGCAAGGCTCTGGCACGCCGGCGCGCTGCGAAGAAGTAAACTGAGAAAAAGAAGGAAGGGCAAAAAAATAGGGTTTCTTTTAAAACCTAAGTATCATAATTTTGGGCGCGTAATACGCGAGACCAGTTATATTGTGCTCTGCGTGCGCATGCTCTCGCTTCTTGCACGGCCCGTTCCGTTGATGGCACCGGCTGAGCGGTTTTGCTTCTTGGACACCCATTCGGCAACCGTCTCGTAGCAAAGAACGAATTGCCGCAGGGATTGCACCATGCTGAGCCTCTGTGTGCGGAAATCTTCCACGGTGCTCGCAACGAGATCGACGTTGTCGTCGTCGAGCCAGCCCGCGCTGCTGAACTGGCCCTCCGAAATAGAACCGGATTGGCCCCCACGCATGTGATCGACTGCACCATCGTCGGGCTTGGCGTCGGTCATAGTCACATCCTCGTCCACCGCGCCGTCTGGTGATGTGTTGCTGGGACGCTGGCCATTGATGTGATGAGGTTTGCCAACCGTGTTCGCTGCGCCAGTGGACTGGTGGTGGTGTTGCCGCTTGAGCATGTCGATGACGGCGTCGACAGTACAAAATGTACCCGTGCGACCGCAACCAGCGGAACAGTGCACCAAGATGGGCCGCGCCTTGGCGTTCGATTCGGGCTCGTCCCGGAACGGCCGCAGCAAGGGGTTCCGCTTTCCGTCGACTGCGGCCACCCCGTTCGAAGCTGTAGCAAAGAAGGACGGTGTAGGCGAAGGAGTGTCCGAAGGCGAAGCAGCGTGCTGCAGAACATTTGCCAGTTCAACCAACGCCAGTAGGTGGCTTGGTTGAGCCGGGGCGCCAAAGTCCGGCCACGACGCGTAATGCAGTTGTGTGACTTCGCGAATGGCCGAAAAGGGGTGGCTACTATGACTCAGTGCGAATCTGCGGACAACGACAAACGACTTCTCGCCGCCCTGCAGAGATGACGGAGCGCCAAAGTATTGTGCTGCTGTCGGGGCCGGCGTAAGACCCTCGCTATGACCGTTGCCGTCCGCGGATACGAGCGTGTTGGCTCGGCGGCGTCCTAGGCCCGAGGAAACATAAGAAGAAGGGTCGGAGAGGGAGACCGACCCGGCAAGAATGGAGTTTGAGCGGTGCTTGTCGACGTCGAGGGACACTTTTTTTTCGCTTAGCAACCGCAACCGAATTGCGCCGTACTCATTGCCCGTCCAGTACGGATGGCATTTAAGCTGACCGCCCTCGGACTCTGCTGTAAGCATGACGATGACGCGAACGTCTTCGTCCCATATCATCGACCAAAAATCCTGTTCGGTGTTGTCAGCATTGGCGGTAGGAAGAAAACGCAACCAAACCAACAGAGCGGGCTTACATCGAAAGTTGCCGGCAGCGGACCCTGGCTGGCAATGTAGCGTTTCAAGCTGCGACTCGCACGTATGTGGCTTGCGTTGACGTAATCGCAAACACCGGCCGGTCGCCCCTGCAAGCGAACCCGCGCGTGTTCGAAGGGCAAGATGTCCTTGTACCGGTTCTTCCCGCCCTTTTCGATGCCGGAGAGTTGTACGTTGTCCGCCACGCTGGCGCGGTGGGCAGACGGGTTGATGGCCGCGTAGGCAATTCTCATGCGTGCCTGCTCCGCCCGCTCGATGCCGAGAAACTTGTCGGACACGCGCTGGCCGTGGTCGCACGGCTCCGAGGCCTCGCGAAGCCACCGCGGCAGAGAAGCAAGGTTGACACCGGTCGGCATGGCAAGCTCGATTTGGCCGACTCCGTCGGCTAAATCAATGTTCTGGCGGATGTTTGCAAAAAAGGGATCTGTGTTCGCGCCGGCGCCGGGTAGCATAACACCGCCAATGACGGGTGCGATCGATGCGAAACCGCCGCCGCGTTTGCCGCCTGGGTCCAGCGAAAGAGACGCAGAGCCAGCCGCGTGCTGGCCCGTTGCTTGGCGGTCAACCAAACCCGGATAGGCGGCCTCAAACGCCTTGAAGCCGCCGCGCAGCATGCAGGCCCGGCCTGTGAAACCTTCGTTGGTGAACTTTCGCAGCATGTTCAGGGGTGCTGTCGCATCCCGTTTTTCCACCGACTCCGAGTCGTACACAACGAGGTAGCGAGCGTCGCGCCACTTTGCAAATTGTGCCTGGTCGTTCGTATTCGCAAACGTAAGCTGCATTTTCTGCAGATTGAAGGTTGCCCGCCGAAGCAACGTCGTCGGAATGCACAGGTTCAAGGCGCCCGTGATGCGGGAAACACCGTAGTAGGTCGATACGCGGACATCCAGCAGCAACAGCTTTGACGGGTCCGGCGCTGTAAGTTCCATAATCGTCTTCAGTTCGGTAACATCAATCAATTCGTGCCCCGCGTCCAAGCTCGTTGTCGGCGCGGCATTTGCTCGAGCGGCTGCTCTGACCGGCCCTTTAATTGCTCCGCCCACGCCCAGCGTCAAGGGAGAGCGGAAGCTGCTCTGCCAAACCTTGGGTTCCGAGGTGGTCAAGGCGGGCTGCGGCGGCTGTGCCGGCGCTTTGGACCGAAACACGTGAGGGGACGAAGTCCCGTTACTGCCGCGGGAGGCGTCGGGGGCGTCGGGGGCGGCGGCGGTGCTGACCTCAGTCTCGACATCCATTCGAGAACCGGCCGGTTGAGATGCAAAACTGCGGCCGGCATGCGACCAGCCAGGGCCGGAGACCGCCGCCGCCGCCCCCGAGCCAGACGCGTCCGCGTCCGCGTCCGCGGTCGGCACAGACGGCTCCGGTGCTGTTCCGTTATCTTCGGCGGACCGCGGTTGGGACCGAGGCGGCGTCAATGCCGCGGTGGAAGCGTGAAAGCAGCTTCCGTGTGGTCTCGCGGGCGGGGTCTTCCCCGATCCGAGCGGCGTGGCCGAGAGGGCAAACGAGCGCGCATCGTGGCTTGCATCGACCTGCCGGCGGAACGCTTCGTAGGCGGGGTTTGCGTCCACGGGCAGACGCTGTTTTGGGAGGGCGGTGGCAAACGACCGGACCGACGACGATGGCGAGCTCCAGTTGTCGTGCGGAACGGCGGCCGACTCGCGCAGTTCCGCGGACGGCTCGACGAGCAAACCAAAGTAGCTGGGACTGGACGGCCTTTTCTGCTCTGCGCCGCGTCCCGGGGACAAAATCACCGTCGTCGTTGTCGTCGTTGTCGTCGTCGTCAGGCCGGGAGAGCGTTTGGGGGAGAGCTTCGGCGGATAGGCCTGACCCACGGAATAGGCCAATATGCTGGGCGAGCCCAGCGGCGTGCCGGATTTGGCAGCCGACCGGTATGGGCGCGAGGTTCCGTGCGCAGGCGGTGCGGAGCGGGCGGTCTTCATTGTGTAGGGGTAGCTTGGTCGGTCGCCGGATTGCAGCGTGTCGGCATGCATCTGCGTGGGAGCCGGACAACAATGGAAACCAGAGCAACGCAAAAGACGCGAAGTTGAACAGAGCAGACAGACAGAGCGGTTGAAAAGGCGCAAATGCCAACAACTCGGGGTCTTTTCTTGTCTCTAAAATTTTTAGCAAGCCGCCATTTTGAAACCGTTGTCGATTCGCATCAGTGCTGCAGCGGACCAGATTCGTTTTCTTTTCTTTTTTGGGGGGTGAGGTCTGGGTGACAAAAATCGAAGACTGTCGTTGAGAGGTCGGCAAAATTCGATTGGGAGGACGAAAGCGAAGCAAGGAAGCTCGACAATTGTGAGTTCGAAAGTATCGCGGAATGCCAGCGCGAGAAGTGGGAGAAAGACGTAGCAATGCGGTGGATATAGAAAAGCGGAACAGTCGCACAATTCGTTTCAGGAGAAAAGTGAGGCAAAGAAGTGAGGAAGAAAGCAAGAAAAAGAAGTTATTTTGGGACGAGCACAATTCGAGGAAAAAGGAGAGACGAGAATAAAAAAAAGGTTGAAGAAAGAGGTTCAGTAAAGTAGGAAGGAAAAGACAGACGAGTCTAAAGAAGGAAATAATAAAGAAGACCCTGAAGAATGGGGAAAGAGGGAAAGATTACAACTGCCAGTGGGCGCTATTGGGGGGGATCGACGAGAAACAGACTATTCTGGCGTTGCAAAAGAAACGGTAGAAGGGAAAGGAGAAGGGACAGGGGGGGTGTGGGTATTAAAAGAACAAACCAGAAGGAATAGAATCAGAAATAGAATAAGAATAAGAAATAGAAAAAGGAATGTACGAATACTCGTACAAATAAGACACAAGATGTTCTCGGACTGAGCGTTGCAAACGGAAAGGACGACCCAGGGGCGAGGTTCGTTTGAACGTGCTGTCTGGTCGTTCTTTCCCCCTTTCGGGACGGGGGGTGGGTGGTTCTTTCCGGTACGAAAGTTTGAAAGCAAATACGAGCCGGGGTATGGAAAAGTGCCAGAATCGCGTTGTTGCCTTTGGAATCCCGCGTTGGAAAGAAGGAGGAAGGAAGTTGTGGCGGTGGTGGGGGCGAGGACTGAAAGGGCAGGCGCAATGGAAGCCCGAAAGGACGGCGACGTCGGCGGGTTTTGGGGGGGAAGGCGAGGTTTGTGTACGTACTCTATACGCAGGGCCTGCTGTAACGCACGTTTTAACGGTGCCGGACTTTGTACGAGAAGGAGCGAGACGAGTCAACGACGGCGGGCCGGCTGTGGGCGACTGGAAAAGGCGACCCAAAAAAAAAGGTGGGGGCGGGAAGGCATCGATGTCGTCATAGGGCCTGCCTGCGCATACGAGACCAATATTCTTGACGAGCAGCGGGGGCGGCTGCACGGCTTTCGTGCCCGCGGGCAGGCGCTGGCCTAGACCAGTCCGTCCGCCATTTCTTATTCCCCAATGGAAAGGCCCTCTGCTTGGACATATCGGAGGTACTCCGTACTGGTTTTGCCGTAGGTGGTTATTTTTATTTTTATTTTATTTTATTTTTATTTTTTCGCCGCGCCCCGTTTAGCCCAGTGGCCAGGACAACGTCATACCAAGGGCGTGAGCGTGACGGCGGCGAGACCTACGTAGAAATCGTACGTACGCGGCAAAAAAAGAGGAGAAACTAAGACACAGAACAAAAACGCCAACAGGAAAGGTCATTCCTCGTCATTGTTCTGCCGCACAACTGGCGAGGCCCCCTTTTGGCTTCACCCAACGTAGGACGGAACGCCCATCCGAGACGGCAAAGAAGAAGGAAGGGCATGGCACCCCCTCTCGCTGGCCGCCTGCGGTTTCCACGCCCGGGAACGCCTTGGAAAACACAAGGGGGACGGTTCAGCCCTCGCTTGCTGGGCGTACGGCTGCCTCATCTATGTTGCACACAGCGCGAAAACCGGTCACCACATTGCCGGGGGTCAGCCCCAGGGTCGGTCGGCGGTCCTCGTTTTGTGCGTGCCGGACAAAGAAACGAAGTTGTACGTAAACAAGAAACCGATTGTTCTAGATGTGACGATGAAGAATAAAAAAAGAATAGATATATACATAAAATAGAATAAAATAAAATAAAAAACCCGGAATGTTCTGTTTTCGTTGATCATGAGGAACAAACCAGGGACCCTCCCCCCCCGACCGTCCTCGTGCAAAAAGCGAACGGACAAATGAACGCACGAGAGACGGCGGACATCGGTAAACGAGGCAGACAACAAAACCAACTTTGTCGTTGGGATCGTCAAGCCGGGGCCATAAGAAGGCAGAGAGGCAAAGAGAGTTGTGTCTTCATTGAGAGAGACACGAAAAGTGGAGAGCAAAGGTGGGGCGCTACGGGATGGGAAAAGGGCAACCTGGAGTTATGCTGCTCTGTAAATGCAAAAGTCCAGGTCGCTTTTGGCGGGTGCTAGCCTGCACGGCGCGCCTGGAGCGCCGCCCTCCCCTCTACTACGGAGTGGTACTAACGCAGCACAGTCAACGACGCACCGAAAAAAATGTTGGAAACCAGGATCCAAATCTTGGCTATCTCAGGCCACAATTGCACGGCCTGGACCCCGATCGACCCGTTTGGCGCGGGCAGCACAAACCCGAACCAAAAACCACAAAAGAGCAAGGCACACCCCCCCCGTTCCGTTTAAGAAGCGCTATTTTTAAGAGGACATCGTCGTAGGACGGAGTGACACGCAACGACAAGAGTTCACGATAATAGGCAATGCACACACACACACATTTCGTATGCTGGTTCGTCTCGCATGTTCCATGTTTTCTTGCCCTCACGAGATCCATGTTTGTAAAGGTAGCCGGCCGCTTTGCGGAGAATGTGACTCCGGATGAAGAGAGGAAGAAAAAAAAAAGAGAAAAGGAGGAAATAAAACAGAAGAGAGAAAGAGAGAAAGAGAAAAAAAACAAAAAATACCAGCAGATATATGCTTTTATTACACACCTCCCAAGATTGCCCTTTCACCACCTCCTTCCCTCCCTCCCTCCCTGGGGTTTATCCTGTCTTCGGGGTGTGTCTCCAAACGAACGGCTTTCCCGTGATGCAGCTGGTCGTCTGGTTGTGTGTTTGCTTCCCATTGCTGTCGGCATCGTCGCGCCCGCTCCGTCCCCTACCGCGCAAAGACCTTGACCACGCCGTCGCCGCCGCCGCTCACCACCCAGCGCCCGTCCTGGCTCCAGACCACCGTGCAGACCCCCTCGCCCCGCATAATGCGGTGCGACGTGATCTCCTGCGTGCAGGACCGCTTCTCCAGGCTCCAAAACCGCAGCGACGCATCGTGGCCCGCGCTGACGAGCTCGCGCCCGTCGGGACTCAGCGACAGGCTCGAGATCGCCGCCGGGTGTGCCAGCATGTTATACGTGCATTGTCCTGGGATGTCAGTAATGGGAAAGAAACAGTAATGGGAAAGAAAGAAGAAAAAAATAGCAAACGTAAATGGAGCCCGTAAACGTACCGCTGTTCGCGTCAAAAAAGCGAATGAACTGGTCCTCGTGGCCCGAAATGATGACCCCCTCCACGCCCGACCCGGCCATGGACCGCCCGCCGCCCGTCGGTCCGCCGCCGCCGCCACCGCCCATGCCGCTGCCGATGCTGCCGCCGCCGCCGCCACCGCCGCCGCCGAGGCCCCCACCGCCGCCCATGCCGCCGCCGCCCAGGTCCTCGTCGCCCGGCTGCGCCTGCTCGAGGCCCACGGTCGTCGCGACCACGGCGTTGACGCTCGTCGCCAGCGTCCCGTCGTACGTCTCCAGGCTCGCCATCGTGCCCATCGCCTCGCCCGTGCGCGTGTCGTACACCACAATGCTCGCATCCGCGTAGCTTACCACAAACGCCGCCCCGGTGCCGCCCAGCGGCGCGATGCACGTGGCGCTCGCGCCGTGGCCGCCCTCGCCCCCGGGCCGCGTGATCGTGTGCACCAGCGTGTGGTGGAACGGGCTGTTGCTCGCCACCGTCGGCTGCGGACTGCTGGGGAACCCGGACCCGGAACTCATGGAGTTGCCGCGGACCCGCCCCCCACCGCCACCGCCACCGCCGCCACCACCACCAACGACACCACCGCGGCGGTCGCCGCCGGGCAGCGATCCAGGCGGCTGCGGTGAGGTCAGCTGCGGCGGCGCGCTCACAGCCCAGATCCGCACCGTGCCGTCCGCCCCGCCCGACGCCAACAAGATGCGGTCCGGCGATCCGTAGGGGTTGTTCGGCCCAAACACGGCGCCGAGCGTCGCCGGCAGCACGCAGAGCGCCCACACCGCGTCCGTGTGCCCGTCCAACGTGGCCTTGGGGTCGACGCGGCCCCGCTCCCACACGCGGATGAAGTGGTCCTGCCCGCCCGAGAACACCCAGCCGTCGCCCTGCGCGCGCCCGCCCGTCGAGAAGTTGGGCGCCGCAAACCACGAGGCCAGACAGAGCACGGCGCCGTGGTGGCCGCGGTGGGTGAAGTCGGCCTGCACGTCGAGGTCCGACAGCGCGGCCGCAGCACTGTTGGCGGCCCCCGCGCCCATGCTGCCCGCGTTGTAGTTGGTGCGCGGAATGTGGAACCGCTTGATGAGGCCGTCGTCGCCGGCCGTGCAAATCTCGGGCTCGCCGGGGCTGCCGCCGCCGGAGAAAATGACGGTCCGCACGGTGTCGAGATGGCCCCGCAGGCCAAACCGCAGCTTGAAGCTGCTCGTCTCGGTCTTGTGCGCCAACGCGTTCAGCGACAGCTCGTGCTCCGCGCTGCGCCGCCGGGACATGCTGCTCTTCCGGCGGTGGGAGCCCGGCACGCGGTTGGGGGATTTCGGTATGCTGTCCGCCGTGGGGAACGTGTCCGTGTCCGGACGGGTCGAAGTCGACGGTTGCTGGACGGCGGCCGCGGCGGCGGTGCCGGTAGCATGTGTGGTGCCGGGCTCAGGAAAGGAGGAGGGTCCTTCGTTAAAGTCCCACGCATCCGTGTCCAGCGTCTCGCCTTCGTGTCCAAACTTGCCGGAGGGCAACGCCTCGCCAAAGCCTGCTCGTGCCGGGTTGCTGCCCGCCGTCGCATGGTTGTCGACTGGCGCGTTGTGGCTGGCTGGTGGCGCTTGTGTCTGCGGAGCCCATTCTTGCGACGGCGGCGCGGTCGCATAGAGCGACGAGTTCGTCTCGGCGTTGGACCGCACCATGGCCGTTGGTTGCAGCTCGGCGTTTTTGCTCGACGCGAACCCGCCCGACGCGTGCTGCTGCATCTGTGCGCCCGCCCCCGCCCCAGCATTCACGCCCGTATGGTTGACCGACGCCGATGCTTGCCTTGCGTTCTGCGCAGGCCGCGCTGACGGCACATACTGGTCCATCTGCTGCTGCTGCTGCTGCTGCTGCTGCTGCTGTTGTTGTTGTTGTTGCTGTTGCTGTTGCTGTTGCTGTTGCTGTTGCTGCTGCTGCTGTTGGCTGCTGGGAAACCCATAATCCTCCTCGCGCAGTTCTTCCATCAGGGGCAACGGTGGGGATTCTCTTGGCGGCATGGGGTTGGCGGGCGTGATCATCAGGTATGTAAACTCGGCCTGGCACTGGTCCAGAAAGGCCCGGAGATCCGAACGTTGGCTTTCGTCGTCCAACCCGTAGTCGGCGTGAACGCCCTCCACACCGGCAAACCTCGTGCCTCGTGCATCTTCGTTTACTGTAGAAAGAGAAAGAAAAAAAAAAAAATCAGTAACTAGTGGGGCCGCGGTGGACGAGGAGGGAATGGTTGCACGAACCGAAAATCTTTTCCGCCTTCTTTGGTGCTTGGCTTGCTTTCTCGGCGGCGTCGCGCTGACCCGCTGCCGCCGTTGTTGTCGCCGCCGCCGCCGGCGACTTTAGCAGCGCGCCTTGCTCTTTCACCTTCTTTTCGAGGATGGTCACGTATTTTTTGAGTGCCTTTTGCGTCGCATCGGCTCGCCGTGCGGACCCTTCGAGCGAGGCAATGCGCCCCTTCATTTCTTGCTTCTCAATCTCCCATGCGTTGCGGTCGCGTTCGTGGCGGTGCCATTCTGTCTGCAGAAACCGCATCACACCTATTTTTTTTTGTGAGTTCACCAAGAAGTCAGTTCGAGACGCCCATTGTCCCTCGCTTGCTTCACATTATGCCAGCATGGAGAGCGCACCTTGTAGTGTGTATTCGGTCGCGTGTGGCTGGTTGGACGCGCCGCCTTGCATCCCGCCGGACATCTCGCCGCCGCCGAGCCCGCCGAAACCGCCGCCCGTGTTCGCCCCCATGCCGCTTTGCCCGTTCCAACTCATGCACACGGTCGGGGCCAAAGCTCGGTCCTTTTGAGCCGCCGGCTGGGCAAAGGTGGGAAAAGTAGAAAAAAGAAGGGGGGCCTCTCGTCGCCCGTCAGCGTGTTCTGAGCAGATTCTTCTGCACTTGCTTGCGCCCCGGTGTCTCTCTATTCCGTAGATCGTATCGAGATGAAATCGAAAGGGACAACGAGACAAAGAACGTCGATGCAGCCGCTGGTGACAAGGTCGCAGGTAGGACTCGTGAGTGCTTGTGGAGCTGAAAATCTTTGGGGGCACATTAAAAAAAAAAAAGAAGGGCTAGAAAAAACAATGAAAATGAAAACGAGAATGAGAATGGCCGTACACGAACTGAAAAAAAGAACGCCGCCGCTCCGTCGATTACTACAACCTTGGTCGGATGCAAAGGAAAAAAAAGGCACAGCCGATCCTCCTCTTCTGTGGTCCCGTCGTCGCGAAAAGGAGCTTGCTGGCTTTTGGTTCGATTCGTTTTGGAAAATGGGGTCGGGGGAAGCTCTCCTTTGCTTTTGGGAGCGCGGTTTGGCACGTCTCAAATTGGACCAATCACCGTGGACCGTGCGGGCCTTCAGGCGCCAAGGCATCAACGGCCTTTCTGCAGCTCCTTTTTTTCTAAAAGGGGTAGATTATTAGTCATAGTACAATGGGAGGACATGGGAAAGGGTCCGTCGCGCTAATTGTCACGTGGTGATTTAGCGCGGATCCCCGGTTTAGCGTCTGCTGATAAGATCGCACGGCCAGCAATCAAGCAACAATAACCGGGTTTCGCTGCAGGACCCCGACAACAAGCCCATCTGGACATATCTCTTGGTTTTTACGGACATTCAACCGATCTCAGTACGTTAAGATGCATCTACGCTTTCTTACAGCCGTATATAGTACGGGGTACGTCCGGGAACGTGCATTTCAAGACGCCGACCAAAATGTTTGCCGACCTGGGAAAGGCACGATTTGCTGTTTTTTTGTCAGTTACAGAGCAGCAGGCGGTCACATGCTGTGACTGTGCTGACTACCAAATTCATTTTGTCCCATCCATGAAGGCGGACAGTTGAATGATATCTTGAGCCGTTACAGTGAGTGAGTGGTGGGTGGTTGCTTGCCGTTTGTGTGGTGTGTGGGGTATTGGTACTAGCATCTGCGGGTCGTCCCTCCCACTTCCCCTTTTGGTATGATTCGTAGCCTCACTTTCATCTCACCCCGACCGGTCAATCAACGGCCGTTTACACTTTCGTTTTCACTTTTTTATCCTGTTTGAGCTCCTTTTTGTGCCTTTTTTTATTCTCTTTGCCGTTTGCTCTTTTAATTCTTATTAATGACGCCGTTCTCTCATTGTTTTGTCGTCCTTCCTCTCCCCTTAGACCTTTTCCCAGAAAAAAATATCACAACCTTCATGACGAACTTCTTCACTTCTGTCCATAACTTCGTTCTCGTCTGGCCTTCTCACTGAGATAATACCATGGAGTTGTTCATCGGCGGTCTGCCTGCCCAGGCGAACCTCAGCGAGCGTGGTCTACGGGTGCAACTGCAGCCGTTCATGAAGAAACTCGGCATCGCCGACACCGTCTTTGACTGCGAGAAGCCGTTGAAGAAGCAATACGGCTTCGTCGTCTTTCTTCGTGTGGAAGATGGCTTGAAATTTCTCGCCGCGTATGGCGCGCCCAAGCCGGCCCCCGCAGGGCGCAGCAGCCGCTTCAACACGACAGCCAAAGCCAACGCCAACCCAGCGTCCCGTTTGACCATCCTCGGGGCCCCCGTCTATTGCAAACAGAGCAACAAGACCCCCGACGCCATCACCCTGCGCGGCCTCTCCTTGCAGAACGACAAGGCGGGCAAGCGCCAAGCGCATCCACAGCAGCAGCAGCAGCAGCAACAACAACAGCGCACCGACGACCGCGCCATCTCCGACGCCAACCTCAGCTCCTTTACGCTCACCAGCCTGTCCTGTGGCTACTACCGCTTCGTCCGGGGCCGTCTCACGTTTGTGCCCGAGGTCGTCGAGCGGCAGGGCGGCCTCGCCCTGTTCGGCAAGAAGCACCTCACCATCGAGCGCAACGACGGCGTCGTCATCCACATCCCCCACAGCACCATCCAGGAGATCGTCTGGTGGCCCAGCGGCTCGCTGACGCTCACGCTCAGCACGGTCCCGCTCTTCTTTTCGGCCAAAGTGCCCGCCAAGGAGAACAAGCGGTCCCGGCTGACGGCGCTGAACCTGCGCCACGGACCCGCCGTGCTCGGCATGTGTCTGATTTACCGGCTCGCGGTGCGGCCCGAGCAGATGCCGCGCAAGATGCAGAAGCTGAGCAACCTGGGCGTCTTCACCATTTCGCGCTTCGACGTGCTGGACGGCGCCGTCGGCCCGGACTTCTCGCAGAGCTTCTACCAGCTGCGCAGCCTGCTGGCCGCGGCCACGGCGAAGAGCCTGCTGCCGTTCTCCCTCCTCGTCCAGCTGCAGGCCCTGGCGCAGAACGCGTACCTGCACCCGGACACCGTGGCCGGCCTGACGCGGAGGCTGTGCGAGATGCACGCCGCCGCCGCCGCCGCCGCCGACGGGCGGCCGCCCGTGTCCGTCGAAGCGATGAGGAAGCTGTTCCAGGCCATCGACTGGCCGACGCCCGACTACGACGACCCGGCCGACTTTGAGGTGCCCGCGTTGGTGGACTACCTGCTCGCGACGGAGCGCGCCATCCAGGAGGGCGCGCCCGTGCGCGAGGGCCTCGCGCACCCGGGCGGCGACAACGTCACCGCCGTCCACCGCGTGGTCGTCACGCCGACGCGCATGACGCTGCACGGGCCCGAGCTGGAGAACAAGAACCGCGTGCTGCGCAAGTACCCGAACCACCAGGACTACTTCATCCGCGTGCAGTTCTGCGACGAGGACGGCCAGAACCTGCGCTTCAACGGCCGCGTCGACTTTGACAGCGTCTACCACCGGTTTAAGGAAATCATGGTCGACGGCATCCAGGTCGCCGGCCGCACGTACAGCTTCCTCGGGTGGTCGCACTCGTCCCTGCGCGCGCATTCGATGTGGTTCGCCGCGCCCTTCATCGACGACGGCGGCAAGCTGCAGACCTTTTTCACCATCACGCAGACGCTGGGCAACTTCAGCACGATCCACTCGCCCGCCCGCTGCGCCGCGCGCATCGGCCAGGCGTTCTCGGAGACGCCCTTTGCCGTGCCGCTGGCCGCGCACAACATCAGCGTCGTCCGCATGCCCGACGTCCTGTCGGCCGACCACCAGCGCACCTTCAGCGACGGCGTGGGCACCGTCACGCGCGAGGTCGCGGCGGCCATCTGGACGCACCTGCCGCAGAAGAAGAAGAAAGACTTCCCCACGTGCTTCCAGATCCGGTACGCCGGCGCCAAGGGCATGCTGTCGCTGGACACGCGGCCCGCCATGGCCGGCCCCGTCATCCGGCTGCGGCCGTCGATGATCAAGTTTGCGAGCGACGAGACGGCGCACCTCGAGATCTGCGACGTGGCGTCCAGCCCGATCCCGCTGTACCTCAACCGGCAGCTGATCAAGATCCTCGAAGACATGGGCGTGCCGCTGGCCTGGTTCCTGCGCCTGCAGAGCGACGCCGTGCGCGAGCTGCGCTTCATCACCGCCAGCGCCTACAACATGGCGAGCTTCCTCAAGGCCCAGGGGGTGGCCCAGGCCATCAAGCTGCACAAGCTGCTCCGGCTGGCCGACCAGCACGGCCTCGACTACCGCACCGAGCCGTTCCTGCGGCGCATCACCGAAGCCGTCGTGCTGCGCGAGCTGCGCCTGCTGAAGCACAAGGCCCGCATGCTCGTGCCGCAGGGCATCACGCTCTTTGGCGTCATGGACGAGACGGGCTTCCTGGGCGAGGGCGAGGTGTACGTGACGTTTGTGGCGAAGCCGGGGGCGCGGTCGCCGCGGTTCGAGCCGCCGCCGCCGCCCCCGGGCGCGTCGCTCCTCGTGACGCGGTCGCCGGCGCTGCACCCGGGCGACATCCAGCGGGCCCGCCACGTGGTCCCGCCGCGGGACCACGCGCTGCGGGACCTGCGCAACTGCATCGTGTTCAGCGCGCGCGGAGCCCGCGACCTGCCGAGCCAGCTCAGCGGCGGGGACCTCGACGGCGACATTTTCAACGTCCTCTGGGACCCGGCCGTGTGCGAGCTGCCGACCCTGTCGACGTTTGCGCCGGCCGACTACCCGCGCCAGGCGCCGGTGGACATTGGCCGGCCCGTCACGAAGGAGGACATTGCGCACTTCTTCATCGACTTTATGAAGACGGACCACCTCGGCGCCATTGCCACCCGCCACATGATCCTCGCGGACCAGCTCGAAGACGGCACCCTCGACGCCGACTGCATCGCGGTGGCCGCGATGCACTCGACCGCCGTGGATTTCTCCAAGACGGGCATCCCCGCCGACCTGCGGCAGCTGCCGCGGGCGAACAAATTCCGTCCGGACTTGTGAGTGGTGTTTTCTTGCTTTTTCGTTTTCCAGGTTGCCGCACGCGCTGTTTGTTTGGGGAGATCAAGGATCGCGCTGACAAAGGTAGCCTATCTCCCGGCCCCATTACGCACCTGTACAGCCGGGCCGACATTGAGCTCGAGGACTACGTCGACGAGGGCGATGGCGGCGACAGACACGACCTGGATGCGCCGTCCTACCGGTACTACGCGTCGGAAAAGGCCCTGGGCGTGCTGTACCGCGCCGTGGACGAGGGCAAGATCTGGTACGACGACGTCCGGCGGCCCGTCGGCACGCAAAAGCCGGCATTCCGCGACGCCTTCCTCGATTGGGCCGGCGCCGAGTGCCGCAAACTGGGCTGCTACCGGTGGGCGCACAAGACGGACGAGGCGCTGCGGATTCGGTCCGCGTGAGTTTTTTTCTTTTTTTCTTTTTTTTTTTGTTTTTTTTTGTTTGTCCATCGCGTTTGCTAACAGACTACGTAGGTACGAGGACGCCGTCCTCTCGGCAATGCACGAGTACTCGGAGCACCCGACGCTGCCCATTACCGAGCTCGAGGTGTTTATCGGCTCGATCATCAACCGGACGGGGGCGCAGACGACGCGCCAGCGCGACCGGTCGCGGAAGCTGCGGGACGCCTTTGAGCGCATCTCCGCGTGGATCACGGCACAGATTCGGCCGCACCACCGGGCGGACGATTTTGCGGAGGGGGAGAAGGAGGACGACGAGAACAAGGACGAGGACGAGGACGACAGCAACAGCAACAGCCACCTGGACACGCTAGCCCTGTGCTGGGCGGCGGCGTGCCTGCGCGTGCACGACGAAGACGACGTTGAGTCGTTCTGGCTCGTGGCGGCGGCCGCCCTGCTGCGCGAGATCGAGTTCGTCAAGCACGCGCAGGCGGAGGAGGCCGCGTGGCAGGTCGAGGCGGATCTGGGCGCATTGCTGCCGCGGCTGTCGCTCGCGGCCTAGAAAGCAACCGGCAGGCCCGGGCTGGGGTTGTCCGGGGTACCATACAACGTGGTTACACGGGCGTCTATGGGTTTTTGTTTTCATCTAATTGGTTCGGATTTCATTCATATCGATTTCATCTTATGATAATAGGGCGGTATTTCACCGGGGCTGCGAGCCAGAACACCCGGGACGGAAGTAAGTCTGTTTTTTTTTTCACATCGGGGAATGTGAGATAAAGAAAAGAAAAATACGAGAAGGACGGCAGAAAAGCAAAAGGATTTACGGACGGAGTATTGTACGTTTGGTCCTGTGATATGGGGAGAATGGGTTATGACGTAAAATGTTGCTGGGTAGCAATATAATGAATGCAACGCACCTGAAGAACCGTCTTATTCTATTCGCCCCAACCAGCCTTCTTGAAAGCGCCGTCTAATTCGTCCTTGCATAAATCCACCTTGTGTAAAAAATGTCAGCACACGAGCAAAAGCCCGAAAATACCTGCTTTTGGTGTGAAAGTAGAATTACAGCTCGGCGGTTTTGTCCGCCACCGAACGAAGCCAAGAATAGCTCCTTACTTGTAAAAAGCAGACGCTCACAAGCCGCCAACGAATGGAGATGCGAGGACCACCAGCGATCTTCTCTTTGGCAGTCCGCTGTCTCTTGCCGGCTGGTGTGTCGGCCGCGGCTGAGGCTCTTCAATATGCTGAGCAGACGTTACAGTATACAATGGCACAGTCACGGCTATGCTCAACTGCCGAGAGTCGATGGCGATCGCCGTCGATGCGTTTTCCTGGTTTGAAAGCACATGTATATGTTGGCTACGCCGGAGAAATGGTCGCAGCAGTGTGATGAGGCGTGCGTATCAAGGCATGCGTATCAATTGGCAGAGCACACAGGGTATGCCGTTCGAAGACCGGTCATTCCGTAGGAAAGAGTTCTAGACGAGGAGACACGATTACATTGAATATATACGGTTTCGAACAAGATAGAGTATGCAGGTACTTTTGCGTATTGTCTCGGAGCCAGAACTAAAAGACGGAAGAGGAAATTAAAAAAAAAAAACGCTTCCATCTTTTCTCTTCCACTGCATGGAATTCTGCCCGTTTGAGGCAATCTGCCAGGGCTGCTTGCTCCCGTCCTTTAACACGATACGTCACTGCAGATGATCGGCACTGCAAGCCAAACGCATGCCAAAACCGGGTTCGTGTGCCGCCTGTGAAAAGTGGCAGACAGACGGGGTTCCGCGGTGGGAGGTCGACGTCGTCAGCCTGCATGAAGAGCAAACCAGGCTTTCCCGTATTCGTCCACTTTTGCTTTTGTTTACCTCCGTTTCTCCCCTTCTTACGATATCTTTGGTCTTCTGGTAAAATATCACCGGAGAGAGAGGGGGCTTGTATTGCCAACTTTGGGCGAAAAGGACGTTCGTGATGGAACTAATGCATCCTCTGACGATCCATGACGTTGATGGAATAACCGTAAATTCTGGAGAGCAGAGTTTGATTCCTCGCCAATGTTCTCCCGCAGCTCGACGACAGGTGATGGCCGCGAGGGTTGCGCTCGACAAAACTTACAAGTACGGACCCGGCGGGAGGCACTCGTTGCTGTGTTCGTCAGTGATTGTCCTTTTTGTCATTGAGCAGTTCGCCATAGCCTTTGCCAATTTGTGTCTTCTTCAGGCTATTTTATTTTATTTTTTATTTCTTGCCATCGTTTTTTGGCCTTCAAGGTGCCGGTAAAATTAAAATAAAAAGATAGAAAAATAAGGAACAAAAAAGGAGGCAAAAAAAGAAATAAAAGGAACTGAGGGCCCAAGGGGAAAAAAAAAACCGGCCTACATCCCATGGCTCCCTACGCTCAAGCGCCCGGGGCCGAACCCGCCGTGGTGCACCGCCTGCCCACCCGGACGACCGTCCCGGCGCACCTCCACGAGTTCCTCCTCCGCGTCCGCCAGGCGTCGACCAGCACGGTCACCGTCCAGTCGTCGCCCGCCAACACCAAGGACAACAGCAGCAGCAACAACCAGCTGTCCGGCGGCGCCATTGCCGGCATCGTCATCGGCTCCATCGCCGGCTTTCTGCTGCTGCTGTGGATCATCCGCTCGTTCACGAATCTGGGCGCGCCGCCCGCCGAGCGCGAAGCGTGGTACGACGACGCCGCCGCGCCTACCTACCGCCGAGACGGCCACCACCACCGCCACCACCGGCACCGCGACCGCGACCGCGACCGCTACTACTCCGACGGGTCGGGCTACCCGCCGCGGTCGTACTCGACGTCGCGCCGGCCGTCGACGACCATTGCCGAGCCGGTGCCCGTCGTGGTCCGGAGCAGCAGCCGGCGGCGGGCCTCGACGTCGCAGCCGCCGCGCAGTCCACGGAAATCCGGCGGCGGCTTCATCGTGGAGGAGCAACGGGGCCGGTCGAACGGGCGGTACAGCGACTCCTACTGAGGCCGGCTGGCTGGGTGGGGGAGGAAGACCTTTCGATTTCCATCGATGAAGAACCAGCTGTGAATGCAAAAAAAACACGACTAAAACGGAGATGAGGAGGTTGATTGCAATTTTTCCATGTTTTTCGACTTGATTTGGGGGCATCCGGATTATTGTGTTGGCGTTTTGGGACTGTTTACGCCGTTCTTTTTCTTTTTGAATTTTCATTCCAAAAACTGTAATTATATGTACTGCAGTTCCTTCAGGAGTTACGATGCACGAAATGCCAAAACCGTGCAAGCAAAAAAAAAAGCTGGACATGAACTGCTTGCGACGCACTCAACTAAGCCTTAATGTACAGGATCATATTACACGCTCCGCCCTATGCATAATGGACGAATGTCCATTCACCGGCAAACTGGCATGACCCAGTAAAACGACACAAGACAGTCTAGAACGGCCGGACCAGAAAAAGAGATGCCATGGGCCAAACTGCAGACCAAGCCCGTCTGCATGCGCAGCCACCCTTCCTCCCCAACAGCCGCTCACTTCCACAACTTGCCCAAAGACACTGTTTCCCGGTGGTTAGCAAAACAATAACCGGACCAAAAAAACCCCAAAAAAACCAAAATCGATACAAACAAAACATACCTTCTTTGTCGTCGTGCTTGTTCAGGATCTTGGCCGTGGCCAGCTCAAAGTCCTCCTGCGTCACGTGCACGCGCCGTTCCCGCAGCGCGTACATGCCGGCCTCGGTGCACACGCCCTTGAGCTCGGCGCCTGAGCAGCCGTTCATCTTCTCGGCGATCTTGGTCAGGTTGATGCCGCGCGTCAGGTTCATCTTGCGGCTGTGGATGCGCAGGATGTCGGCGCGCGCCTCGACGCTCGGCGGCGGGAACTCGATCTTGCGGTCGATGCGGCCGGGCCGCAGCAGCGCTGGGTCCAGGATGTCGAGCCGGTTGGTGGCCATGATGACCTTGATGTTCTTGGTGGGCTCGAAGCCGTCGAGCTGGTTCAGCAGCTCGAGCATGGTGCGCTGGACCTCGGAGTCGCCGCCGCTGCTGCCCTCGACGCGCGACGAGCCGATGGAGTCGATCTCGTCCATGAAGATGATGGACGGCGCGTGCTCGCGCGCCATGACAAAGAGCTCGCGCACCATGCGGCTGCCCTCGCCAATGTACTTTTGCACGAGCTCGGAGCCGGACACGCGGATGAACTTGCAGTCGGTGTGGTGGGCCACGGCGCGCGCGAGCAGCGTCTTGCCCGTGCCCGGCGGGCCGTACAGCAGGACGCCCTTGGGCTGGGCGATGCCGAGGCTCTCAAACAGCTCCGGGTGCTTCAGCCCGAGCTCGATGACCTCCTTGATCTCCTTGATCTGCTGGTCGAGGCCGCCGATCATGTCGTACGTGCTGTCGGGCACCTTTTCGACCATCATGAGGGATACGAGCGGGTCGACGGACGAGGGCAGGATCTTTTCGAGCTTGTAGCTGTCGGAGAGGAGGGTCACGCGCTTGCCGACGGTGAGCTTGCCGATGTCGACGCTGTCGGAGACGTCGACCACTGGAACAACCACGATCAGACGTGTTCGGGCCGGGATGAGGAAAGAGAACAACAAAAAAACAAAAACAAAAAGAGACCAACGTACCGTATTTGCCTTCCGGATGTACTTTCACCAGAACCTTCTTTGTGCTCATGACCTTGACCACCTCGCCGACGTACGAGCCGGGCTGCTGCAGCAGGCCCAGCTCCTCGCGCAAGAGGCGCACCCGCGAGTTGTAGTCGTTCCTTTGCGCCTCGAGACGACGAAGGACTGCCTGGCCCTTGAGGATCTCGAGCTTCATCGCCTCGATCTTGTTCTGGTAGTAGTTGTCGAGCGACATGGTGGCGGAAAATGCGGAACAATGTCTCCGCGGGAAAAACGGGAGGTCAAATGCAGAGTTGCTCGATAGTGAAATACGATTCCTTGTCGTCGATTGTGAGGGCGTCTGCGTCAAGTGATGGTTCTGTACAGTGTTGAGAAGTGAGCGGCGAAAGTGGTCGTGATACTTTGAGAAGTCGTTGGACTTTGTTTGCGCCAGCCAAGCTTGCCTGCCCAGTCCCCCTTCCGGCTTAGTAACACTCGCCATCTGCCGCTGTGCAGGCAATAGCTAGGCCAACGCGTCCAGCGCGGCTCCTGTCCTCAGTTGTTGGTTCCCTGAATTTCAGGCGCCATAAAAACGCACGGACCAATGGCATGGAGTACATACAAAGTAGCTCGCTCTTGACCGAAAAGGTAAAAAAGGCCAGGGAAATCGAGATACGGGGCTGTATTACGGAGTACTGTAGTGGGGCTTTGGGCAAGTGATCCATCTGTCTAACACGGGAACCAATTTATATGTAATACAAACAAAAACAAGCGACGACGATTTGTCGTCTTTTTGTTGTCGTCTGTCCTCCTTCTGTAGGAACATCACGTTCTGCAAGCCGCCTTTTCCCGGTTGGCCTTTTATTCGATTGCTTCTTTTCTGGTTTTCTCGTTCGTGTGGTTTTTCTTGTTCGTTTGTTTTGCCGCATTCCGACATTCTTTTGCTGTGATCGCGTCTCCTCTTTTTTTTCGTCTTTTCAACCTCAATCTTGTCTTTCTCGCCGTCAAGTGTCCATCTCTGTCGTGCGCTGTGGTTTTTGTGTGCCCATCGTGACCTGTCCGCTTTGTCGTGCGTCATGGCCTGTGTACCCTCGCTGGTGCCCTAAGCCGAATTTCTGCGCAACCGCGTTTCGATCACTTCGACGGTTTCTCGCGGATCCTCCGAGTCGGCTTTGCCATACGGCAGTGTTATCCGGAGAGCGTGATTGATCTCCTTCTTTCAGCAGCAGCAGCAGCAACAGCAGCAGCAGCATGGATTCCGGTCGGTCAGATGGTGCTCGCAGCGGCGCGCCTGGGGACTCGTTCGCCCTTCCGCCGTCCGCGGACACCGCCGAAGACGCCGCCGGCCGGCTCGAATCGATCCACGGCCATGGCCCCGGCCGTGGCCCCGGCCGCGGCCACGGCGACGACTTATCTGACAGCTTCGAGTCAACAAACACCGTTCGTCGGCGGCCAGATCGCGCTTACGGTGCGTGTCCCAGTTTGAAGGGCTTTGGTCACAACACCTCTTGTTTTACCATGGCACACATGTTTTTGTCCTACATTTTTCCCCTTTGAACTAACTGAGAGAAATCTTATTCCCCTCCCTCCTCGTTCTACTCGTACAGGCACGGTTCCATCCTCCTCCCAACCTCCCTCTTCTTCCTCGCAGACGTTCAACGAAGCCACGTCGGCGCCCGTTCACGACCGTTCTCAGTCCCGAGCTGGGAATCCCTCGAACCTCGCCGCAACGCGCTCGCCGCTGCTCGGCCCTGACCGCGGCCGGTCGCGGCCCCGAAAGCCACCCATGTCGCGGCGAGCCTCGAGCAACGCCCAGGCGCCATACTGGGGTGGCGTATTTTCTGTCGACGACGCGCTGAGCGAGGTCGAAGCCGACCAGGCCGAGCGGCACTCCATGCTCACACAGCAGCAGCAGCAGCAGCAGCAAACTGCAACCGTGCGCCGCCGAGGCTGCGCTGCGCAGGTACCGCTCGCACGGCTGCATTCCGGCCTCGAAGAGGTGGGCCAGGGCGCGGATGATGGTCCTGCTTCTTCGTCAAAGCCGTTGCCGACGCCGCACAGTGCTGGTCTTCCGGAATCCGGCTTTTTCGACCGATTTTTGGACGCAGACAACGCCGACGAAGCTGGCAAAAATGTCGGCGGATCCCGTACCGGCGGTGGTGGTGGTGGTGGTGGTGGTGGTGGTGGTGGTGGTGGCGGCGGCGGCGATGGCGGTGATGACGACGACGATATTGACGACGACGACGACGCCGGCAACGACCGCGATGGCCGCGACGATGACGATGACGACGACGAGGACGACGAGGACGACGATGACGATCTCAGCGATGCCGAGAGCTTTACGCTGAAGGACCGGCAGCAGGCCATCAACGAGACACATCCGTTTGGTATCCGCTTGTGGAAGCCTGCGCTGTACAAGAAGGACCGTTCCGTGCAGAAGACCGCCGAGGGCGACATCCACTCGTCCCCCGGCGGGCGCGTCAGCCGGTGGCTGGTCTTTTTCAACCTGACGTGGACCCTCTTCTTTGGCGTCTGGCTGGCCCTGATCGCGTTTGTGGGCGCCCTGGTCTGCCTTATCTTTGCCGCCGCGCCGAGCAGCCGCGACTACGGCCGGGTCCTGTGGGGCCTGTCTGCCTATCTGTTCTACCCCTTTGGCAAGTTTGTGCGGCTCGAGCAGCAGGAGCCGTACCTCGACGAGGACCAGAACGAAGGCCGCAGCATCAGCGAGTACGAGCAGTGGCAGAGCGGCGACCTGGAGTACGGCCGGCTCTTTTTCGGGCCGGACCGCAGCCGCTCCCTCATCGGCCGCTCGCGCCGCAGCATCGACTCGGAGCCCAGCGAGACCGACAGCCTGCTGCATCGCTCCCGGCGCGACCACCTCGCGTCGGAGGACACGGACCTGCCGCGCATGAAGCGTCGCCTGTTCGGCCGCGGGAAGTGGACCGTGGGCCGCGTCATCTTCTTTCTGTTTTTCTACCTGCTGATCACGCCCGCCCTCTTCGTCGTGTCGGCCATCTGCTGGTTCCTCGTCTTCTGGATCCCCATGGGCCGCGTCACCATCCTGCTGTTCGACCACCTGCGGCGGCACCCGCTGGCGCTGTCGTTCGAGTCCGACATCGCCACGGCCCGCGCCCCGGCCGCGCCGCATTCGTCCATCATCGTCTGCACGTACCGGGCCGTCGGCCTCAAGTACTGGAAGTACACCGTGGACGGCACCAACATCTTTCTCATCAACCTCATGGCCGTGGTCATGTTTGTCATTTTCGACTGGCTGGTCCTCGCCGGCGTGCTGCACTTGGACAGCGTCCTAACGTCCTCGGCCTTTCTCTTTGTGGCCGCGCTGCTGTCCATCATCCCCCTGGCCTACTTCATCGGCCAGGCGGTGGCGTCCATCTCGGCGCAGTCCTCCATGGGCGTCGGCGCCGCCATCAACGCCTTCTTTTCGACCATTGTCGAGGTCTTTCTCTACTGCGTCGCGCTCAACCAGGGCAAGGCCCAGCTCGTCGAGGGCAGCATCATCGGCAGCATCTTTGCCGGCATCCTGTTCCTGCCCGGCATTTCCATGTGCTTCGGCGCCATCAAGCGCAAGACGCAGCGCTTCAATGCGCGCTCCGCGGGCGTCACGTCCACCATGCTGCTCTTCGCCGTGATCGGCGCGTTCAGCCCCACGCTGTTCTACCAGATCTACGGCACCCACGAGCTCAACTGCCTGGACTGCGTCAACAACGGCAACACCGTGGGCGGCAACGGCGACGCGCGCGATTGCCGCCGGTGCTACTTTTCCCAGACCCCCGCCATCGACGACCGGTTCTACCTGGAAGCCGTTCGCCCCTACTGCTACGTGGCCGCCAGCCTGTTGTTCTTGTCGTACATCATCGGTCTCTGGTTCACCCTGCGCACGCACGCGGCCGTGATCTGGAACACGGAAATGGAAGAAAAGCGCCACGAAGAGCAGCCGGCGTCCCACTTGCCTGCTGGTGCTGGTGCTGGTGCTGGTGCTGCTCCGACGACGTTCCTGCCGCCGATGACGACGCGGCACCAGACGTCCGCGACGGCCGGCGACTCGTCGGCAACCGACATCCGGGACTCGCATCTGTACAAGCGCATTTTGGGGCAGTCACTGAAGCAGGTGGGCTTGCAGCCGCGGTCCGAGGCCGCGGCGGCCGCACACCGGGACGCGTCGCAGGTCGGTACCTGGGGCAACGGCGCCGTCATGACTGCGCCCCCGCGCACCACCGCGGCCAGCGCCGCCGCGGCAGGTGGGCCTGAGCCAATGCGGGCCGCCGTTCACATCCCGGGTTTCACGGAGACGGAGAGCAACAACATTGTGCACCAGGTGGCCGAGATGGCCGCGACGGCGGCTACCTTTGTGGCGCGCGACGCCCGCCTCCGGCGGCGGACGTCGGCGCAGGGGGCCGTGCCGACGACAGCAGCAGTAGCCACGGACGCCGGGCCTGCCGGCGGTGGCCCGGGTACGGCGGTACGCGCACCCCTCGTGCCGCCCATGCGCGCCGCGACGTTTCCGGATCCGGACGACGGCGAGGCGCCCGCGGTGGCGACAGCAGGGGCCGCCGGGGCCGCCCACGGCGGGCACGACGCGCCCAACTGGAGCCGCTTGAAGTCGTCCATCGTGCTGATGTGCGCGACGGCGCTGTACGCGGTCATTGCCGAGATCCTGGTGGACTCGGTCGACTTTGTGCTGGACGGGTTTGCCATTGACCAAAAGTTTCTGGGCATCACCTTGTTTGCCCTGGTGCCCAACACGACGGAGTTTTTGGTGGGTTTTCCTTTTTTTTTCTTCTTTTTTTTTTCTTGACTTTGGCACCCTCTTATTCTATGCCTGCTAACACACCCCGCCAGAACGCCATCTCCTTTGCCATGAACGGCAACATTGCCCTGTCCATGGAGATCGGCTCCGCCTACGCGCTGCAGGTGTGCCTGCTGCAGATCCCCGCGCTCGTGCTCTTCTCGGCCAGCTTTCCGGCGGCGGCGGCGGCGCCGGACCTCGACGTCGCGCGCTACACGTTTTCGCTGCTGTTTCCGCAGTGGGACATGGTCACGGTGATCCTGTGCGTGTTTCTGCTGAGCTACATGTACGGCGAGGGCAAGAGCAACTACTTCAAGGGCAGCATCCTGCTGCTGAGCTACCTGGTCGTGATCGTGGGCTACTACTTCAGCGGGTACACGACGACGAACATGGACGGGGCGGGCGGCGCCAACCGGTTCCAGCGGTTCGACACGCTGGGCGCCGACGGGCGGTACACCAGCTACGCGGCGGCGCTCGCGGCGGTCGAGTAGACCATACCTTTTTCCGTTTCAATCATACAACCCGCCGTTGTTTTTTTTCGATATTTGTTCTTCTGTTTTCCGCCATTCATTTTCGAGACTTATTTTCGGCATGATTACCCTTGTTCTCTTTCATTTCGTATCCCCCGTTCTTTCTCTTCTTCTACTATAATAATAAGGTGCATCGTATTTTGTTGCTATCTACTACAGATTGTGTTGCTTTGTTCTGGCGTTGGCTTGGACTTCGTGATTTTGGGGGGCATTCAACCGTATCGTCATTTTCGTGTTTCGGTCTGGGGCAGCACAAGACGTTTTGTCTCTTTGTCTTTCGGTCGCGAGATACAAGCGAGGCTTGAGAATGAAATACCAACTATAGAAGCACTTTTTTTTTGAAGCCACACGCATCGTTCAAAGGCCAAAACACTCCATACAATCTATCGTGAGACTCCCCAGACGATACGGCAACAACATACGAAATGCTGCATAACCCTTGCATTTTGCATACCGCATAATTAGTCGTCGTGGCGAGCTGCCGTGTTTCTGGAGGGAAGATGAACCGAAGTAGCAGAGAACAAACAAAAAAACAAAATCAAAAAAGAGTAAAATCAAAACGTAAAGAAAACAGTATTGTACAGGTGCCAATAGCAAGACGGAAAAAGAATAAAACATTCGCCTTCCAACCCCCGGATCCTCCGTTTGCATTTTGTGGTATCGTGATCCCGCAGCTGTACATGGCAGCGATGTGCAAAAACAGCACCTGCAAGACGCCGCCCGGCACGGATTGCCCTCCCCTTTGTCCTCAATCGACAGCAGAACCGGGTTTTCGGTGAAGCGAGCCGTGCACAGAAGCGTTCTTGCACCGGAAATGAGAGACGGCGCAAAAGGCACCCAACAGTGACGGGCCGCGAGCCTTCTCTTATGCCGTAGTCACCCCCCCACCCCATCTTTCCTCATCATAACAAAACCAAGACAAGAATTTCCCCGTAGCCATACCCTAGACGTGGCCAGCCAACAAAAAGAAAAGAAAAACCAAAAAAGACATGCGAAGCAGACAATAGTGCGTCTCATGAAGAGAAGTAGTAACGTCCGAAGAGAAAGGCTTGCAAGTACAAGTAAACAAGCGCCTTGCGGATTGTACGTCCGTCTGTAGCCATTTGTCTCTTTGTTTACGCCTCGATGGCCTTGCTCTTCTTCTTCTGCTCCACCTTCAGCAGCAGGGCACGGTTGATGTGTGGCAAGACACCGCCAAATGCAATCGTCGCGCGGATCAGGGTGTCGAGCTCTTCGTCGCCGCGGATGGCCAGCTGCAGATGGCGCGGGGTGATGCGCTTGACCTTGAGGTCTTTCGCCGCGTTCTACGGGAGACAACACGTCAGCAGGTTTGGCCATAGAGGACAAGAAGGTTTGCGAACTCCAACGAAAAAGTAAGTATATAGAGAAATAAATATACATACGCCTGCCAGCTCGAGCACTTCTGCTGTGAGGTATTCAAGCACTGCCGTGACGTAGACCGCTGCCTTCGCGCCGACGCGCATCTTGTTCTGCGTGTTTTGCTTGAGGAAACGCTTGACACGGCCGCAGGGGAACTAGAAAAACGGCGAAAAAGATGCTGTTAGCAACGGAGACGACAAGACAGGGAAGAAAAGACGACCGATGAACACCAAAAACAAGACGAGCCCATTTGCCAACGGTCAAAACAGGTCGCAAGCAACCGGCAGGTACACCATGTCAAAGGATGACGCGTCGAAGCCAGCCAAAGGAAAAAGACGGCGCATTCAACGGCGGTTGCGCGCATCGCATCGTGATGGAGAACGCGTCGCGATGCGTTGGACGCCGGCGCAAACCAACACAGCTGTCGCAACACTCCGGCGCAAACGAATCACAAGCCGCGTCGGACTAGCGACATGGGCGGGGGATGGAAAGGCAATACCAAGGAGAAAAAAAAGTAAAGAACCTACTTGTAAACCAGCTCGCGCCGAGTGGCTCTGCTGCTTCTTGGGGCCATCTGCAGACGTTTTCCCGCCCGAACTCTTGCCGCCGGACGATTTTCCCTTTCCACCGGCCATTGTGTGCTGTCGAAGATGTCGAGTCGCGTGCCCTGGCGGATGAATAACTCGAGGGAAGAGAGACGAAAAGAGTACACAAAAGCGGTGGAGAAGATGGAAAGATGACGAATGGATGAAAAAAGACGATCGCGATCGAGAACAAAGAAAACAGAAACAGAAAAAAAAAACTGCTTCCGCTGTTTTGTCGTTTGATGGGAACGGATAAAAAAAAGATATCGATAACGCGCTTTGAGAAAGGGGGCGAAAAATGGGGGCGGGAGAAAAGAAAAGTTGTTTTTTTGTGATTTGTACAAAAAAAATGTGTTTATTATCGCGATTATTGGTAGGGAGGCAGCTGTTGTTGATAAAAGTTTGGAGAAAAGGGCCTGGAATGGAGTGGATGTTGATGGAGTAAATGGGGGGGGCAAAATGCGAAAAGAAAAAAAAAAAGGAAAGAGAAAAAAGAGAAAAATAATAAACAAGAAAAACCCGGAAAGGGGGGGGGACAAAAAGTACCAAAACGGGGAAAGAACAAGAGGCGCTCTTTCTTTGTTTGTTTTTGTTTGTTTTGTTTTGTCTTGTTTGCCTTGTCACCCCGCCATATTTTGCCCACAGAAAGGAGACACAGTCATCCCACAATGCAAAACAAAGACAAGCGGCATGCCGTTTGAAAATAGGCAGGCATGCCCCGGCGATTGTTGCCTCCAGGCTCCAAGGCGTTGTGTCGCGTTGCGTCCTTGGCAGTGCTCCATATTACTCATCAAGAACCGCAAAGCCGATAAGAGCACGTGCTACGAAAATGGACAATGGAGTGGCGTAAGACAGCGCGCAGCCAGTTTGCACGAAAAAACAAATAAGCATACAGCTTCACAGCGACTGTCTGCCTCACGTCGTTTCGTGGACCATTACAACATAATTCCAAGTAAAGGTAGCATGTTGTTTTCAACTGCCGCGCTGAATTTACGAGCACTATTACACGTGACAAAAACTTGGTTTGTATTAGTCAGCAACGTACAAGTGCGGAGTTGTCACGACACCGGCTTCTGCGCCTGTATATCGATTGCGCTGTAATCCACCTGTCTCTCGTCCGGGCGGCTTCTCCCCGGCTCTACGGAGTCCGTTCATTCGTACAAACTTGTACTATTCAGAACTCCGGAATCCAGTTCCCTGTCAAACGAACGTGTTGCAAGCACACCTTGACCTCCAGTTGTGGCCGTCTTATTACCTCATGCAGCTCACGCCAACTCACTGAATGTCTTCTGGTCCCTATATATGTAGATCCCCCAAACCCAACCCAATAGCGGCAACGTTTTGCCTGTAACGCGCCCGCCCGAGGAAGCACTCTTCCACCCGCTAAAGCAGCCCCGCTCCCACCACGGTATAACACAACCCGCAATCCCGCCGCGCTACAACGCCGGTCATCGGGAGGCATCGTGTGCGCGGGTTGATGGCGGCGGAACCAAACGCCGCGCTCTCCCCTCGTGCTTCGGGCTCGCCCGGCTCGCCCATCGATCCATCTCATCAGGGGGGTCTAGCATGCGTATTATGATCACATATATATAAGCGATTAGCCGCCGTTTTTTTCTTGGCTTCGCTGCTTAGCTTCGTTCCGTGACCTTTTGCTTCTTGGCCCGTCTTTGTGTCTCTCTTTGATCACTGCCTTAAAACTGTTCGGCTGCGTTGTTTCTCTACACCCCGAACGTCGATTCGCATCTTCTTTCTCATCGTCGTCTATTTCCTTTTTCGGTCACAACCCGAATACCACCTCTCGCTCACCATGGCCCTCCCCGGCATGCTGTTCGTCGCCATGGAGCCCAAACCGGGCTTGTCGCTCGACGAGTTCCACGAGTGGTACAACAACGAGCACGGCCCAACCCGCCTGAAGATGCCCTACATGTTCCCCAACGGCCAGCGCTTCCGCGCCACCGACGGCGTCAAGCCCACGTTCCTGGCCACCTACGACGTGCCCGACCTCCACCTCCTGGCCACGCCCGTCTACACCAACCTGCGCGCCCACCGCACCCCGCGCGAGGCCGGCGTGCTCGCCCAGGTCGACGTCCAGCGCCACCTCATCGACCTCCAGTCGACCCGCCAGGCCCCGCACTTTGTGCCCTACGAGCAGCGGCCCGACGACGTGGACACCGGCCGCGGCGAGGCCACCGTGCTCATCTTCGTCGAGGTGAGCCTGACCGACGCCCCCGGCGCCGAAGACGCGCTCGTGCGCTGGTACGAGGAAGAGCACATCCCCCTGCTCGCCAAGGTGCCCGGCTGGCTGCGCACGCGCCGCTACCGCACCAACACGACCGTGGAGCCCGACAGCGACAAGGCCCCGCTCAAGCTGTACACGCTGCACGAGTACAGCGCCGTCAACGGCCTGGGCGGGCCCGAGCACAAGGCGTCCATGTCGACGACCTGGCGCGCCGAGGTCTTTGCCAAGTACGTCGCCGACAAGGGCCGCCGCGCCTACGAGCTCTTCTACACCTTCGCCTCGGGGCCCCGCGACCTCGCGCACCTCGCGCGGCTGCCCCCCGCCAAGGCCTTTGTCTCCGCCGACGGCAAGACCCGGACCACGCCGCCGTCCGACGCCGCGACGACTACGGCCGTCCTCGAGTCGTACGTGACCACGCCCGACGGCCTCCAGATCCCGTACCGCCTCGAGGGCAACCCGGCACCCGGGGCCCCGACCGTGGCGTTTGCCAACTCGCTGCTCACGTCGCTGCACATGTGGGACGCCTTTGTGGCGCTGCTCCGCACCCACCGGCCCGCGTACCGCATCCTGCGCTACGACCAGCGCGGCCGCCACGCCATCCCGTCGCCGCCCGTGCCGGCCACCGTCGCCATGCTCGCCGACGACCTCCGCTTCCTGCTGCAGGAGCTGCGCATCCCGCAGCTGCACGCCCTCGTCGGCGTCTCGCTCGGCGGCGCCACGACGCTGCAGTTTGCGCTCGCGCACCCGGACCGCGTGGCCCGCTACGTCGCCTGCGACTTCAACATTGCGAGCGCCGAGGCCAACACGGCCGCCTGGAAGGAGCGCATCGCGCTCGCCGAGACCCCGCGCACCGCCGACGGCGTGCCGGGGATGCAGGCGCTGGCGGCCATCACCGTGCCCCGGTGGCTGCACCCCGCGACGCTGGCCCACCAGCCGGCGGCCGCGCAGACGATGACGGAGATCGTCGCGACCAACGACCTCACGGGGTTCAAGTACGGCTGCCAGGCGCTGTGGAACTTTGACATGCGCGCGGCCGCCCAGGACTGCCGCGTGCCGGGCCTGCTGGTCGTCGGCGAGGGCGACGGCAAGGGCGCGCTGGCCAAGGCCATGGACGGCTTCCGGGGCGCCGTGGGGCCCGCGCCGCCGGCGGCGCTCAAGGTGGTGCCCGACGCGGGCCACCTGCCCATGTTTGAGAACCCGGCCGGCTTCTGGGCCAGCGTGCAGGACTTTTTGTGACGCGGCAGCGGCGGCGGCGGCGCCGCCGCCCAAATGGGGCCCGCAAAGCAACGACTACGTGCCCGGTTCTAGACTTACAATATATGAATCAGGAAAAAAATATGGGAAAGAAAGCACGAATTTATTTCTGGATGTCGTAATCATATTGACGCCCTGTCCCCCTTTCGGAGCCATACAAAACAGAACCACGGACATGAATCGTTGGAAAGCACGTTCACGTTGTTAAAAGATTCAAACCTCAAATTTGCTACTAATCAACAGTATTCTCATGAGATCGCGAAAGAGACGAAATGAAACGCAAAAAAAAGACAGAATAACATGCTTTCGGAAAAGCAGGCTGAGGTAGCATGTTCGAGTCAGTTGAGATAAAAATTTCGATTCACATTAACCGGTTCTCACCGCAAATCAGGCTTTGGCGATTTGCGATCTTCCATTTGTTTCCCTTCTTCTTTCTCCCCTGCCTTGCCACCCGTATATCGCAAACCAAATTATACGGTCCGGCGACCTTTAATCCGTAAATACATATGCATAGCAAAGGAAAAGCCTTGTCTTGGCGGCTAAAACCTTTTGCGGGGATTTTCGAACGGATGTCCGCTCTCTTTTGGATGTCGCTTTTTGCCTTTGTGATCTGCTTGCGGGAAGCATCGTATATGCTTACCGTTTCTCTTATTGTTCCTTTTTTCTTATTTTCTTTCCTTTTCTGCCATTGACCAATTGCAACGGCTGGTTTAATAATGCAAATCCGACTTGCATACTGCAGCCCATAACTCTCGATATTGAAAAACCAGTGAAATCTCCCGAGCAGAGGAGACACCGTAAAAAGCAAAGGACGGATGCTCTAGCAACGAACAGGGAAGAAGTAGAAAGACGAAAAAAGGGTAGTAGTAGTAGTAGTGGTGAGCAATATGAATGCAATCTATGAGGAGTTGTTTTTGACAAGAGGGTAAAAAAACCCCCCCAATAAAAGCAGAACGCAAAAGGGGAAAACGTTAATCTTATTCTGAACCGTGCCTTTGTGTGTGCCTTTCGTTTGTCGTCATCCCAAGGTCACCTTTCAAACTACCATTTGTTTGGACAGGCTTCACAGAGACAAACAGTCGCTGGTTTACGGACCGCTCAGCGTAGCCACAGCGTGCAAAGAATAAACACCGACGACAGGACAAACCATCACAATGCTCTGAAAAGACTCGTTGAAGACGCCGGCAGGATCGAGATAGGATCCCCGAGCTGTCCGATCCGGGCGGGCCTGTCTATCGAGGGACCTGCCTATCTCTACTGCATAGTAGAAAGAAACACGAAATAGCAGATATACGAGCTATGCAAGGTCGTGCACCCCGGCAGTCAAATTGCTGCTTAGAAACGCATGCAACAGGACTGGACGGCGTTTGCTCGTGGAGACCACTTTTGCCAGGTGCCGGTTGCTTGGACCTGGCAAAAACGTGTGCCTGAGCCATTTCCGCACCGAAGAGGAAAAGGTCCTGGACTCACAGCTAAATTTATCCAATGAACCGATCAGCATTGGTCAACTCTTGTTTACTTTGCCGCAGTACTTTGACGTCGTTTGTCTGCAAAGAAGGAGAGAGGGGGGGGGGGGGGGGAGTGTTGCTTTCGTTTGTTTCCTCCGTCCCTTCCCTTTCATTTTTTTTCCTCGGGCACTTCAGCCGCTCGATATTCCTACTAATTACGGAAACACCTTTTGGTTCCTGAGGACATAGTATGAACGAGCCGAACGAAAAAAGAAACAAAAACAGAACAATGCCGGTTAAAGAAAGCTCGCTCTCGTTTCCGCTTTCCACGGTGACAAGGGCGTCCGCCACCGGTCTGCTTCGAAAGCTTATAACCTGCCCTCGTCCGTCCATGCCCCCTTCCCCCTCTGGCTTGGCGGCTGGCGACGTTCTTTCCTCTTGCTCCTTTTGTCTTTCTCTCTCTTCTTTTTTTCCCTCTCTTCTCTTTTCTTTCTTCCCCTTTTCTCTGTTCTGCTGGCTTGTCTTGTCACTACTCTTCACCCTCCCAACCCACAAAACAACCACATCCTGGGCCTTTTCCCTGCTACGAAACCAACATGGGCATCCTTCAGATCGCTACCCTGGCCCTGGCGACGGCCGCCATGGCCGCCCCGGCACAGGAGCTCATGGAGCGGTCGTCGCAAGCCAAGGTCTGCGACGCGACGACAAAGATTTGCTACACCGAATACGTGGCGGCCAACGGCGTGTCGTACCGGATCGCCGTCCCGGATACGGCGACGGCCACCGCGCCCTTTGACATTGCCCTCTCCATCGTCGCCCCCAAGGCCATCGGCTGGGCCGGCATCGCCTGGGGTGGCACCATGGCCAACGACCCGCTGACCGTGGGCTGGTCCAACGCCGCCTCGGCCGTGGTCTCCAGCCGCCGCACCGCGTACGTGGTCCAATTTTTTTTTAAAGAGAACAGTCCGGAGACACTTCCACCTTGCGCTGACCTTGACTGACCATTGCACAGTGGCCACACCCTGCCGACGCCCTACGCCGGCGCGAGCTACGTCGTCCTGCCGTCCACCAACACCAACGACACGCACTGGCAGCTCGACGTCATCTGCACGGGCTGCAGCTCCTGGACGGGCGCGGGCACGACCGCCGTCAACCTCGACCCCGGCAGCGCCGCCGTGCCCTTTGCCTTTGCGAGCTCCGCCACGGCCCCGGCCGACCCGAGCAACAACGCCAGCCGGTTCGGCATCCACAACGCCAAGGGCAAGTGGAACCACGACCTCAGCAGCGCCAAGCTGGCCGACTTTGCCAGCATCGTGCAGGCTGCCGAGAAGGGCGCCAAGGCCTAGGTGGTGGGTTGTTTGGAGGACGACGAGGGAGGAAAAAAAAAACCGATGGCAGAAGGGAAAAAAAAAAGAAAGGGTTGGCAAAACAACTGGAGGTTGCTATGGAAAGCTACTGTGTTGTCAGGCGGATTTTCGGACAAGAAGAATGCGGTGACACTCTATGGCTTCAATAGATAATACAGCCAGTCTTTTACATTCTGGCTTGCTTGCGTTCTTGTTCACTTCTTGCGGATGAGAAAAAGGCTATGCGTCGTCTCCTTGTCGTGCTTTTGGCGATTGCGGTTGCAGATAGAGTGATTAGTAAGCGGAAACTGGTCCCGTTTAGGTAGGTGCTCGCATCCTTCCTCCGGGGGGCGCTTGTCCGTAAAGTGGGAACCTGCCGCAAAGCTGGGAACGTGTCCCCTTCCGCCGCTTTCCACACCCTTCGGCCTTCCCTCCCCGCCACCTAAACCCCCTATTTTGTGGTTGTACGCTATCGCGCAATTTCACTGGTCGGAACATCACTATTTCCGTCTACGCGGCGCGGACAGCCTAGCGTCCCAGCAATAACAGCAATCCCCCGAAAACGCTTTTTTTCTTGCCATTTTCTTGTCGCCTCTTGCAACGCTCTTTTTTTTCCTCGTGGGACATCTTGAACGCATCTGCCCTGTTTCGGCCCTTGTTTTTATCTCTATTAGACCGCATTTCTCTTTGAGAGCGCAAAAATGGCTGGCCTGAGCCCCCAGATGTGAGCAGCCTTTCTTGTTTGCTTCGTTGCCTTTTTTTTTTTGCTTTGCTTTTCTTTTGTTGCCCGGCTTTGCGATCTCGGTTTTTCGAGGGGGCTTCGCGATGGCTCTGCACGTGCTTTTGTTGTTTTTCCACCTTCGGCTAACCTTGGCTACTGGACGACAAATGCAGAACGAACCTGGTCATTATCCTCGGGATGATGCAGGTGTCGAAGAAGATTCCGTTTGAGGATCCGACCGTCTTGATGGCCGTGCGCTGCGCGTACCTCGTCAGCAACGTCCTCATCCTCGGCATCTACCTCTACATCCAGAGCCAGATCGACAAGAAGAAGGGTACGTGATTTTTGTGTTGTTGTTTTTCTGTACTACGCCGGTTGCAACGACATTGCGCTGCTAACACGGCCCCCGCCTCGCTGCGCATACAGACCTCACGACGCTCAAGTACGTCGAGCCGGCGCCCATGGGCTCCAGCGAGGAGGGCAAGCTGGTCACCACGACCATCCACGCCTACGACAAGAGCCAGCTCAAGTCCCTCATGCGGTCGCAGATGATGGGCGTCGCCATGATGGGGTTTATGCACCTCTACATGAAGTACACCAACCCGCTCCTGATCCAGTCGATTATCCCGCTCAAGGCCGCCCTCGAGGCGAACCTGGCCAAGATCTACATTTTTGGCCAGCCGGCCACCGGCGAGCTCAAGCGGCCCTTCAAGGCCGGCGGCGGCCTCATGAGCGGCCTCCAGGGCGGCCCTGCGCAGAGCGACAAGAAGGCGGTCGAGGCAGCCGAGCGGGCGGGCCGGGGCGGCGCCAAGGAGGAATAGACACGGAGAGACACACGGGACGGTAAGCTTTGCTCCCGCTGTTTTCGTTGGACCGGTGTACCCTACCACCATGCCTTTCGGCTTGGCGGATGGTGTCTGCCGTGTTGCGCTTGCGGTTGCTCTGGGCGCGGTCACTGCTCCGTCTTTCCATGATTTTTATGCTAATGTAGTACACAGCATGCTTGAATGGGGGTCAATAGTGCCTCCGTTGACGGCGCAGGTGCAAATGAGGTTGAAGGGGGGGGGAAGTAGTTGGAAATAGAACTTCAACAAAGGTTTATTTCTTTTTTGGGGGGGGACGGAAGGGGGCTTCTTTGGCTTTTGGCTTTTACATCTTTTCGTACCCTTTCAGTGTACCATGTTGTATCGGCCGCCGCGCAGTCGTTGCAACAACCGTGCGGGGCGTGAATACATAGCATAGACGTAACGAACACGAACTCAAAACATTTCTTGAAAGTCTCTATGCGAAACGGATGTCGAAATGGCCTGTGCTATGAAGCCGAATGTTGTTGAAGAATTGGCCGTACTTGGATTGTGCCACAGACTCCCCGTGTCTCTGACTAATACTGATGTCGCTAGGCTAGCTAGCCACCCGCTATTACCAACGCGTTTCAAGAGGCGACAAAATGCGATTCACGTTCCACCCGTTTTATCGATAGGCCCGACTGTAACTTGCAACTTGCAAACTTGCAGCTACCCGCCTTTTTCTCGAAAGTGATCATCAGAAAAAAACAGAAAAAAAAAGGGCGAACTTTACCTTCTGTGTCAGGGCTTATGGATCGACCTGCTGCGCCCGAGAAGCAAGTGAGCCCCAACCCGGCACGTGCTGCGGCACCCGCCACGCCTGAAGCGACACAACGAAGGGTAAGCCTCGCGCGCAAAAGGCACCGTGTGTTCCTACGAGGGGTGTATGACGACTCCATGATGGGATTTTTTTGTTAACCGAGGGGGGAAAAATCACTGCAGGAGGAAAACCGCTTGCGAGCCAAGGCAATCCGAGAACAGGGCGATGCAGCCGCTCAGCGCGCGGCCGGCGGCCAGGCGCGCGGCGCCGGCAACGCGCCGGCCGGGTTCATCGCATCCAACAGCGTCTACGTGGTGGGTGACGGCAGCGCGGCCAGGAAACGGCCCCATGCGGCCATGGCGGTCACCGACGTCCCGGCGTCCAGCCGCAACGCCGCCGCCGCCTCCAATGGCCCAGACAATGCGGCGGCCGCGCTCCGCCCCGCGAAAAACTTTGCCAAGTTTGTCGACTACAACTTCAGCGCCATGACGGACACCAAGGGCGGGTTCTTGTCGGCTGAGGACGACCCCTGGAACAAGGCCTTTGCGACGAATGACGGACGCGGCGGTGGCGGCGGCGGCGGCGGCGGCAACGACGCCGAGCGGCCCCGGCACATGAGCGTGGCTGAGTGGGAGCGCATGCAGGTGATCCGCAACCTCAAGCGGCTCAAGCAGGGGCCCTACGAGCCCGGGCTGAGCGTGCTCTCGGACAAGAAGGACCGCAAAACGTGCTTTGAGTGCGGGAGCATGGAGATCGACTGGGTCTGGGAGGAGGTCTTTGGCTGCCGCGTGTGCAACGCGTGCAAGGAGAAGCACCCCGACAAGTACAGTCTGCTGACGAAGACGGAGTGCAAAGAGGATTACTTTTTGACGGATCGTAAGCTTCTCTCTCTCTCTCTCTCTCTCTCTCTCTCTCTCTCTTTCTCTCTCTCCCTGTGTTTATTCCTGTTTCTTCACTGGGCTTCTGTCTAACCCCCCCAGCCGAACTCAAGGACGCGGAGTTACTCCCCCACCTCTCGCGGCCGAACCCGCACAAGGCCCACTGGCACGACATGATGCTGTTTCTGCGGTACCAGGTGGAGGAGTACGCCATCGGCACGAAATGGGGCTCGGCCGAGGCCCTCGACGCGGAGTTTGTGCGCCGCGAGGCCGACAAGAAGCGGCGCAAGGAGGCGAAGTTCAAGGACAAGCTGCTCGAGCTCAAGAAGAAGACGCGCACCGAGGCGTACCGGCGCAACGCGCGCGGAAACCGGGGCGCCGCCGGCGAGAGCCTCGCCACGACCTTTGGCGACGCCGTCGGCAGCGGCGGCAGACACGTGCACGAATGGGGCCGCGCCGTGGAAAACGAAGAAGGCATGTCCGTGAAGCAGTGCACGACCTGCGGCATGGAGGTGGAGGAGCTGGAGTTTTGATCTGCCAATGCAGATTGCGAAAAGAAAGCCCCCCATCCCCCCACCCCCCCGGGGGGAGTTACGGCAAGACGGACGGGGCGACACTGAAAGAGCTCATCACTCCACGGCTGCGTTGCGGTCGAAAATGTGAGGACTGCCGAAAGGAAGCCTTCTATATGAAAAAAGACCGCGCCGTGCACGCCGAGCCGATACTGCAGGAGCTACGGCGGGGGGACTGGGCCGCCATGCTGTCGCTGGCAGGACTGCGCTGAGGCGACTAGCGCACCGGGCGAACTCCACGGGTGTCGAGAGTTGTCCGGAGCGTCTTTGACAATCGGCGGCCGGCGATGTTCCAATACCGCCGTCGATCCTTTTTTTGGCGTCCGCAGCCGCAAACCGCATCATACGAAAAGGCGCTGGTTCGGAACTGCGCCGAGAAGTTCCGCTGGACGTCAGGCTGATGCTGGGCATAAACAACGGACTACGTGGCCCAAGGTAGTTCAGGCACCTTCTGTCTGTTGTCGAGCCACCTGTGATCTCTAGCGTCCGGTTAAACCGCGCGCGCAACTAAAACAACCATATGCATACATTTTGTACGCCTGGAAAAGCTATTGTCTCTATAGTATGCCACCTTTCCGTTTCACCTTATTGTTTTCCCTGTTTTTAGCGTTCAGCTTTCACATCCCGTTTACGTGCATGGCCAAAAATGAAAAAAAAAACCTGGAAACTTGTCTGCCATAGGGAGCATTTTGATTGTGATGCAGCCAACAACCGGCAAAGCAGGAAATGGCATGCAGGCTTTCTTGCCAAAAACGTGTGCCACTGTGCTGGACATATCATTGTAGAGACGTAGCGGCCCTAGGTCGTAAAGCGCCGAATGCAGTAGGCTGAACCCATCGATGTACCTGTCCACGCTACGAGATCTCATGCATATGTATATGTAGGCGCCATTCTCGCCAACCTGAACAGAAAAGAAGGACGCACGCAGCTGAAAAAATAAATAAAAAATAAATAAAAATAAAATAAAAAAACAACACCAATAAGCCGGCCACCAAGACTGCTTTCAATGGCACCCACGGCCGTGTCTCGCTTTGCATCGCGTGATGTGTGAGCACATGTCACCGACCTGACAAAAGTGTGCGCATCACGCACCCCCATGCCGCGCACGCGCCGCAAATGGGCAATATAAAAAGACAACAAGTATGGGGGACACCAAAAAATACAGAAACAACTGCCCGGAGATGACGATACGATTTGCTGCTGGGTTCTCGACCTGCGTCGTTTTGAAAGACCTCGTCAATTTCCAAGAGGCATTTTCGGGGAAACCCATCCACAGGCAGCCTATTACGTAAGCGTGTACAAAGCTCGAACAGAACTACTGCGCCATGTATGATCCGGGAGAGGTATACAGTGTCTGAAAGCGCACACTGTATTTAGCCCAGGGAAAAAAGGCTGACGAGGAGGGAGGGGGCTGTCTTTCCTGGGTTTGTCGAAATGCATCGGCAACTCTTGGTTGCATTGCCTGGGAAAATCGCATTGTAGAATCACGCCTGCACCTCTCATTGGATGCACTGCTGGGCTGTGTCTCTCGTCCTCAGCAGTCTTGCCATTGCTGCTGGCTTTTTGTCGCTCCGGCTCGTCGCGGGGCTGGGGGGGCAGCTGGTGTCTGGATCAAACCCTATTGGCAGCCGGACGAAAGTACTATGGAGCGCACGGTATGGACACTGTACGCTGGTTCAAAATGCCCACGGTCACCCCAAACCCCGTTCCTTCCATTTTTCTCCCTCTCTCGCGCTCTCTCCCCTTTCTTTCCCACTTTAACCAGCCTTTTGTGGAGCTCGCATCTGCCTTCCGCAAGCCAGAAAAAAAGGGAAAGGGAAAAAAAAAACGAAAATATAAATAAAATGAAAAAAATACCGACAACAAACCAGCATCAACACAACAACAAACCACCAACCACCACCACCCCTATGATTCGTCTTGGCCAGAGCCGGCACCGGCAACCTATCTGAATCGCAAACGAGAAGCTCGTTTTTTTTTTCTTTTCCGCACGACGGGCACCCACCGTCGTCCTCTTTCTCCGGCGCCCCCCCCCCCCGGTTTTCCGCGAGTGGTTTTTGTTGATACGGCTGGGATCTACGGTTGCCGTTTGCACGGCACCTTTTTTTTTTTCTTTTCCCTTTTCTTTTTTGTCTCTTTTTTATTCCCTTTTCCTCCCTTCTGTTGGTATCTTTTCCTCGTCTAAGGGTTCTCCTGCATTCGTCGTTGCGCCTGCTCTTCGACTTTCTTTTTTTTTTCTATTTTGAAGGTGAGCTGCGCCCAATACTTGCGTTTTCCTCGTCTATCTTGTCCTCCTTCGTATTTTTTTTGTTTTGTTTTACGAGGTTCTGCTCTCCTATTGTCTTTTTCGCCTTCCGTTTCACGCTGTGGCGCTGCTGCAGCTGGCAGCCGCTGCTGCGCCCATTCAGAGCCCTCTTTGCCGTTCCCCGTTCTCTCACTGGCTGCGGCCGGCCGTCAAAGAAGCAACGCCAAATCTATAGCAAACGAAACAAGAGCTGTCCTGTCGATGTACCTGTTGTGCCCCTTTCTCGTCATTTGTGGGCCGCCGTGTTTAGACGATGGTGTCTCGTGTCTCGTGTCGCACTCTAGGTTGACAGCTGAGTTTTTTAGACCTCCTCCTCCCCCTTTTTAACGAAAGACGACGGCCGACGATACGATTCAGCTATTACGAACGACGAAGGAAACGATTTTTTTTTTTTTTTTTTTTTTTACATTTTGCGTGCGTTGTTGACGATCCGCCTTTCGTGCCCGATTTTGCCGATCTTCAAACCAGTCGTCATCTTGGACCTAGCGACCTTGCGCGGACGGTTGTTGTTTGCTCACCTTCTTCTGTCACTTCCCCCCCTTTTTTTTTCCTTTCCTCCCCAATATTCTCCTCCCTTTACATTTTCACTCTTAATCGTGTCCTGCCGCTGGCTGTGGCTGCTGTTTCGGTTCAAAGTCGTCTCTACAAAGCCGCGGCAATGAATTCGCAGCAGCCGCAAGGCGACTTTTACGCCGGGTACGCTGGTCCTCTCAACCACTCCCCAAATCCTACACGGCCTGGTTACGCAACGACCGCCGGCATCCCATCGGCCCTGAGCGGCGCACGGCGGAACAACCAACCCGGCGACCTGGGCAACCTGCCCGGCAGCGCGTCGTTGTACGCTGACGACCGGTTTGCGTCCTTTGAAGGTGGCGGCGGCGGCGGCGGCGGCGGCCAGCGCTTCGACCGGAACACGGCCACGCAGGCCGGCTTGCAGAACGCGTTCAACATGTTCAACGGTTCCGCGCAGTCGGCATGGCACTATAACGGCGCCGGCTCTGCGGCGACCATGAACGCCCCGATGAACGACGGCTCCCGCATTCGTGCCACCGGCCGCCGGCTTCCGTTGCATGCGGTTAGTTAAATCATTATATCCCTTCGTCATCTCTTTTATCTTCCTTTTTTTTCCCATCCCGTTTCGTTTTTATTCTGTACATGGCTACGTTATTGTGCGTTGTCGATTTCGCTGACAGCATTCGTAACGTGCAGGAGTGGACAACAACCAGCGACGCGCCTCTGGGAAATCAAAACGTCCACAACGTCTCGTTTTACCCGCAACAACAACAGCAACAGCAACAGCAACAGCAGCAACAACAGCAGCAGCAGCAGCAGCAGCATCTTGTTGCGCAACCGTCCCTTGGCCTGCCAAATGCCGGCTCGCCCGACCCCTTCAACGTCCAACCCCCGACAGTCAACCTCCAAAGTTATGGATCCTCCGACATGCGGGCCTATTCCGATTCCAAAAAGGACATGGGTGACCTGATTCCGACCGCCATCGTCATCAAAAACATTCCATTCAACGTCCGGAAGGAATACCTGACCTCCGTTATGATTGACCTGCACCTCCCCCAGCCATATGCGTTCAATTACCACTTCGACCAGGGCGTGTTCCGCGGCCTCGCCTTTGCCAATTTTCAGAACGCGCAAGACACGGCCCTAGTAATTGAACGCATGAACGGATTGGACATTCAGGGCAGGAAGCTGCGCGTGGAATACAAAAAAATGCTGCCCGAGCATGAGCGTGAAAGAATCGAGAGAGAGAAGCGCGAAAAACGCGGCCAATTGGAGGAACAGCACCGTGGGCCCGCCCACCAAATATCCATCTCGTCCATGACCACCGCAACGTCTATTCAACGGCCCCCAACCACAGAAAGTAGGTCACATAGGGACCATTCGGTTGCCTTGTGCTTTCCTCTTCTTCTTCCCCGCCCCCTTTCCTGCTTCCATCAACTTACCATGATGTTTTTGTCTCTCTCTAGGAGTCACCGGCCGTATTGATCTCAACGACCCACACACCCTGCGCTTTTACCTCGAGCTCTACATGTTCCACAACGACGACAGCAGAGAGGTCTACATTTTCCCCACTGATACGTCCCCGGAAGACCGGCGGATGATCCACATTCTCGCCCATAACATGGGGCTGGAGCATACTTCAATCGGCGAGGGTGAGAACCGCCAAATACATGTTAGCAAGATGAAGTTCGCAACCGGCGGGCGCCAGTCGTCGGTCCAGCAGCCCGGTGTAACGTTGGATGGCCATCCACGTGGGTTGAGCCGCGCCGCCACCTACGACTTCAACGACCGGCAACACCCATCCATCCACTCCGTCGGCCGTGGCCCTACGCTTGCTGTCCCGAGCAGCCCCGAGAACCACCAACACGGGATGAACGGTCTGAGGGGCGTGAAAAGCTTTGCCGATCTGCGGTCGTTTAGCCCTAGCCCGTCGCCATCCCTGGTCAGCAGTGCCGTCTTGGGGGCTCCACCGACGAATGGCCACAATACCGGTGGCGTGCCTTTCCTGACCCACTACCCCAGTGACGGCCCGTTTGGCCCGTCCCTGGCGACGCCAACAACGCCTGGGTCCGTCATGAACCCACCGTCGGCAACAGCGGACCCGTCAAGTCTGGTCAACGGCCTTGGCTCGTTGGGCCTCGGCTCGTCGTCTTTTGATGGAAATGGTGGTTTGTCGGGTCGGCCTAGGGATACACCGGGTGCTATTGGCAGCCAGCGGCCTGGCGCTAACAGCAACGGAACGAGAGCAAACCCGGAACGCCAGCCGCGCGGCCCGGGAGGCGATTGGGAGAACCCGGGGGGTTTCTCCCGGGGTCGCTCCAATGGCCACATGCAACGAAGCAGTGGTAGGTCTATGCCCGTTGTTCTTCCTCCTGGTTGCTCGGCAGCTTACAATTTTGTTATCTGTCTTTCTAGACTCGTCCGACAACGCCGGCCGCGTGGGAGCGTCGCACGGGCCTTCGCCCCTCTTCTGAAATTCCGACGACATTCCTGCAGACCATGTTGATCCCGACAAGAAGAGTGGTGCGACAGTTCGTGCGCCAGCCGGAGAGCTTCCCGAAAACACCCAGCCCGACACGCATGCTATTGTTTTTCTGTTTTTGCGCTCGTGCTTTTCTGGACGTTGCAGTATGTGTTCGCTCACCATCCTTCCCATATTCACATTTTCCCTGCTTGCCTTGTTATGATGTTGATTATTTGTTTTCATATCTTGTTTCATATCCTGCTTTTTTTTTTTTTTTTTTTTTTTGTTTTTGGCTTTGCCGTTTCTTTTTTTTGTTGCCAGGATGCCGTTCAATTCTTATGCCGGTTGATAAGTTTCGGTCATATGTCTTTGATGCTTCTTATTCAATATTCTGCTTATTTTCTTTATTTACTGTTGTTCTTTTCTCCCCTTCTGATCTGATGCTTTTCTTCTCGCGTCTATTGTCTTGTGTTTTTTCTGTCACGAAGCACTTCATTATGACGTTTGAGGACAGGCGGTACGAACGTCAGACAATGCCGCCCATGACCTTGGTATGACGCGAGAGAGGCGTGACGAGACCGAGACGAAACACACGCAGTTCTTATTTCCTTCACACGAACCATTCACGACTGAAAACACAAATGGGCGATGAATGTTGACATTATATTTTTGGATACAGCAAGGGTTATGATTTTTTCTTTTTTTGATCGGTGATCGTTTTTTACACACCGGCAATGTCATGTCGCCCATGGCTCACGGCAGACACGACACCACCGCGGGACTTGTCATCAACCTCCCTAAAGGAGAACTCGCCAATGAAACCACGGATTAGTTTTTATGAGAAGTACGGAAAACCAGTATGGCAACATACGGAAATGTCTTTGTTTTGGCGGCGAAGGATTCGATTTGTCGGACGTGCTACTCAAAGAAAAGGCACATATTCTTTGCACACATGCCACACCCTCTTATTACGAACTATCACGTTTGCTACGACGACATGTCCACACGACATATATACACATTCTTGAATGAGCACGAGCTACAATGACATTTTTTTTTGGATTTGTTTGAGAGGAGAGAGAGAGAGGGGAGGAGAAAGAGAGAAAGGGAGAGAGGGAGTGAAAGACGAGGGCGAGAGATTGAGATGCAGCATCATATTATTATTTGTTTATGCGGTTTATACATGTTGTAAAGAACGAGAATTTTGGGCTATTAGTTGCATATTGTTTTGGATTTGAATTTGAAGGCGAGACGAGAGCTTTAATGCGTTGAAGAAAGAAATGAGGGCAGTTGAAGGGAGGTCGTCTTCGGTTACACGAAAAGGAGCCGGGCTTGCCTGTTGTCTTGTTGTCAAAGTGTTTGGGCGGAATGGACGCAACAGGAAGCAGAAAGCCGTTGGCAAGGGAGGGCCCGGCATCTATAGATGAACAGCAAACAGTGGGAAAAGAAAAGAAGGTTTGGAAAGTCTGCCATAACACGAAACCCGTCTTGTCTCGTTCACAAACATCTGCTCACGCGGTCGTTTGCTACGTGAGCTGTCTGGCTATCTCTATTTGATTTTGTGAACAGATCATCGATGCTGCTGACACAAAAAGTCCCACGCGGAAACGATCCACAGTGCCAACGAAAGACAGCGTCGGGAGAGAAAAACAAAAAAAACAAAAACAAAAACGGTATGCTTCGCACAAATGGACAAAAAGCACAAGGAACATGGGCACCACACAGCGCGTTGGGAGTGCGAACTCGTGCTTTTGACGCCTGGGCGTTTCTTGCTGCAGAGCACCACCACGGCCCGGGAGCAACGACAACAACACAACCACACTCCGCTGTTTCTGCTCGCCCTATCACTTTACGTCGTCGCGAATGCTGCTAAATCCCAGAGTCCAGGGCCTGGGCGTTGGGTCACCGGGGACTTGCCGTGGGTAAATGTGGGCGTTTTGAGCCGGTCGTCATTTGCCGTGCCGTGGGCTAAATGGTTTCTCTTTTCTTTTCTTTTCTTTTTTTGTTTGTTCCTTTTGTTCCATGCATTTGCCCTTTCGTCTCCCAGTCTCCCTTTCGTCTTTTCCTTTCCTTTAGGCCCTTGCACTTCGATCTCTATTATCCTTTTTATCTACTTTCTTTTTTTTTTAGCCTTTTGCTATTTTGCCCTTTTCGTGTTTTATTTTGTATTCTATCTTTGTTTCCCTCCCTTGCTTTGGATTCTCTCGTCCCGTTTTGAGACTTTTTACATTTCTCGTGCCCTTGCGGTCTCGCCGGGTCTTTGGTGTTTTTGTTTCTCGCCTTTGTGAATCCAACGTTTTGTTTCCTCCTTGGGTTTGTTTCGTTTCGCTCTGCATGATCTTGCAGGTCACTTTACAACGCCAAGCATACAAACAAACGAACAACAAACGAAGGCAAAAAAAAAAAAAAAAAAAAAGCCAGGATGGCCAGCAAGCCAGATAAATCGGAAAATTGTCGTCTGCAGCGCCTTTGATTGAGTTTACAAGGTTCGTTTTATTATCTTTCTATGATTTCAAAAATGATTTGTGAATTGCTGCTGGAGCAGTTATTGACGTGTCTGAATAGCGTTGATCTGATGTGTTCTGTATACGTTGATAGCCAGCCACAAACACGCAGAACACACACACACACACAAAGAGATACACACACCCAGCGAAGCAGTCTCTCCTGGTGTCGGCCCCAAACAACAACCGAAGCTGCAAGGAACAACAAAAGGACATTTGGGTGCGGAGTGCTCGTGCCGGCGTGTATCTGCCTCTCCCTGAGAGCCTAGCTCGAATGCGCGCTGCTGCCGGTTGGCTGTGCGGGCTCGCCCTCATCCGTTGGGCCATGGCCACCAGCACGACGGCCGCGCCCCGCCCTCCGCGCTTGCCCAACGTCCTGGCCACGGGCCTGCTCGCCGGTTTGCCGCCCACCCGTACCGGCAACAGCAACGGCAACGGAAACGGAAACGCTCCTCGCACCCCTGCCGCGACAGTGTGCCGCGGCCTCGCCACCAGCCTCTTCTCCCACGCGCCCACCGTGCCACCGGCCATCCTGTCCTTCGAGGCCTCCTGGCTCATGACTGCCACTGCCTGCCAGGAGGTCGCCCCGCCGCCCTCTTTGTCGGCCGATTGGGCCAGCTACACCAACGACGTCAGTGCCTGGCTGGCCGTCCACTCGGTCGCCTATACCAGTTTCCTGGCTGCGTGCCAGCCCATCGCGCTGGCGGGCTCGGACGAGTGCCCCAACGTGGCCGGCACGCGCGCGCCGCCGTCGTCGTTTCCGTCGTCGTCGCTGTCGTCGCCGTTGTCGTCGTCGTCGTTGTTGTTGTCGCCGTCGTCGCCGTCGAGCAGCAACGCCCCAGGGCACCAGCAGCAGCACCAGCAGCCGAAGCCAACAGGGACGGGCGCCAATGGTGGTGGTCTCGTGCTGACAACTTCGACGGCGACGGTCACGCTGTCGGGCGGCGACGGGTCGTCCCGCCCGGGTACGGGCGTGGCCGCGGCGGGCCCGGGGTCGGCGTCGTTGGCCTCTCGGAGCCCGTGTCTCGGCGACTTGCTGGCCGGCGCCGCATTGCAAATCGGCATGGTCATTTTCTCCGTCGGAGCCCATGTAGTCGGTTTCTTTTGACGGGACGCGGGTTGGGGGGGGGGGGGGGGGGCGGAATTGACGCAGTAAGAAAATGACAGTCATTTGCTGCATGTCGGACGAGTCTAGAAAGGCAGAAAATCAAAAATGTAAGCGGTCGAGCAACCACGAGGAAGAACAACGATGATATAGACTGACTTTTGTTACTCTTCCTCTTTGTCCCCATTCGGAGTGACCTTTGGAGTGGTTAAGGGGGTTGCGGTTTTGTTGTTGTAGAACTGGCCCCGGGCGTCGGCGGACATACAAGACGTGCCTTCCGGAAATGGGGCGACCCCTTCTCCGTAAAGCCCATTCTCTCGTCGTGAAAAATGACCTCGTACGTGCCACGGTCGTTTGCGTTATAAACGCACCTAATGGCGCCCACACTGCCCAGCCCCTTGTAGGGGGTATTCTGGTTTGGCACCAACGGGTGGTGGAGATAGGGCCATTTCACCCTCAGGGGCAGCATCGGGCCACGGCCATACTTATTGTTGTGGTACAGCCGTGGATAGCCACTACGACCAGGCGTTGCTTTGGTGGGCGCCGCGGCCACTTGCTTGCGGACTTCCTCCGCATCGATCCATGTTTGGGCGTTGGCTATATCCTTGTCCCAGGGGACACCATACAAGTCGTACTAGGGCATTCGTTAGAATGGAATGTTTTTTTTTCTCTCTAGTTTTATTTTCATCCAACAACCTGCCGGGGGGGGGGGGGGGGAAGGGGTTGAATAACGAGGAGGACGACATACATAAGGACGGTCTTTGGGTGGAGGTGGAGGTCCGTCTAATTCCACGGGATCGGCCATATTTGTCGACGGGTGCTAGTGGTGGCACAATAGAGAAAGTTGTTTGAGACTCTAAGAAAAATAGAGTTGATGGCATCATTTACAAGAACGAGATGGAAGCAAGGTTGCCAAAGTGTCTTTTATACGGGGAATGAGATATTCAGTGAAAACACTGAGCATCTTCACTAAAGACATTGGTTATGGAATAAAATTTGATCTGAGTGAATATGAACCTCATGGACAAAGAACAGTGAATATTTGCCCCCGAGGTCTGTATTCACGTTTCTGTTCAGTCTTCGCGTTTTTGTTCAGTATGCACTTTTCTGTTCATTCTCCTCTTTCTCTTCAGTATTCGCATTTTTCTTTATATTTTTATTTGGTAGTCCAGTGTGAGGTTTTCCCAACCCTTCCATCCGTACATCGTCCATGTGTACAAAAAAGCAAAAAAGCAAAAAAAAACAAAACAAAAACATCATCACGCCAAAGCGAATAGAGCAAAGAACAAGCAGCAGAACATACTGAAAACAGAGCTTTTTGTTTTGCTTACAATTGAGCCACTACTTCAGCCATAGTCGCGGCTGTGCTGGAGGTCTTCTCTTTCAGAAACGTTTTTCTAACTAACACATCTTGTTGATAATTTGCTATGCGAGGATACAAAAAAATCAACCTTGACGAATACTGGATGCAGAATGTGCATCAGATGAACATGCGAGTGAATGAAGGGATCCTTGCCAAAGGCTATGAAATCTCGTTCTACTGAGTGTTTTCTTGTGTGTTTTCTTGTGTTTGCTTGTGTTTGCTTGCGTGTTTGTTTCTTCTACAGTACTACTGGTGAAAAAATGAAATGAAAATGAAACAGTGATATTTCGTACGTGATATTTCGTATGTGTTTTTTGTATGTGTTTTTTGTATGTGTTTTTAGTAAGTGTTTTTTGTATGTGTTTTCTGTATGTGTTTTCTGTATGTGTTTTTTGTATGTGTTTTTTGTATGTGTTTTTTGTATGTGTTTTTTGTATGGGTTCTCATATGTATGGGTTCTCATATGTATGGGTTCTCATATGTAATATTGCGTATGTAATCTCTCAGTAAAATTGAATTTGTGGTTTGAGGAGCGAAGAAAGACGTTGCTCAGAGATGAAGCAGGCTGGTTGCAGGGCAGAGCAAAGGCTGACCCCCAAAACAAAGGACCAAAAAAAAATAAAAACCCGACGCTTTGTGCCACGCCGTTTTGACCTTAAGAAAAAACACGATCACATGGTGATTTTTTGTCCCTTTGTGGTTGTGCCTTTGAGACGATGCTGAAAACGGTCGTATTGGCCGGAATAGCACGCCGGATCGGGACGGGGCAAACAAAATACGGACGACGGAGACGGCCCAGACTATGTGTGAGGCCCCACTTCCGCCTCGACTGAGAACAGCCCCCCCCCCCCCCCCCCCCCCCCCAAAGAAAACAAAAGACGTGGTCTAAAAGAAAGGGAAAAACAGAGCGTTGGTCAGGGATGAAGCGCCGGCATGGGACAAGGACAACATTGACTTTTCAAAAGGCTCAACATGGCAAAAATAACTAGTATCCTTTTCGACCAACACCGGCTCCGTCTTTATAACCTGCTTTCATTGACCTTTCCGGACAAAAGGCATCAAGGGGAGGCGTTGGTCAGGATGGATTCGCCGGATTGAGGTAGGTTGGGCTTGGGAGAGAAAAAAAAACTTAAAAGAAATGGATGGTCCCTAATGGGGGAAAATAAAAATCCCCCAAAAAACAAAAGGCGACTCGTCTCGATCGTGTCAGATCACCCGTACTCTCGTCCCCATCAGAAGCATACTGAGAACGCACACCCTAAGAGTCATCATGGACGACGAGTTGCTGCTAAAAAAGATTTCAGAAGGTGCCAAAACGGAGCGTTGCATGCGGCTCTTCAGAAGGCTCCGAAAGATTGTTAAAGGCCCCGGAAGCATTGAGGAAAAAGCCCAGGAAATCGCCATACATTTCCAGTGGTGCCTTTATAGGCCCATTGGCGGCGAGTCTCCACTGTCGCGGTTTGTGCAGCTTTGTGCGTATGATCTGCCGTCTGGCCACCCGTTGCAGATCTGCTTCGCTGCGGCTATAAAGCGGTTGCTACAGCGATACAGAGCGAAAAAAGATCAATTATACTATCTTCCGGTACGTGACGTACGGACGAGGAGGACATTTTTTATCTGAACATGAAGGATTTTGGCTAACCTTGCTACCAGTCTCCTTTGAGTATGTTCGTGGAAGAATTTTGGCAATCTGGTACGTTACCTCATCTTTAGTTTTTTTTTCCCCCTTGTTTCTTTCCCTCTGCTCATCTTACGATGTCCCAGGTCCATTTCAAGTAACAAACGAAACGCCAGAGGGAAGGGATCTGGCGAAGAATTTCGTCTCGTTCATGGTGCGTCAGTCGGACAGTCTTTTTTTTCCACGCTATGAGATGGATCGAGCGCTTTTACACGGTCTTGAGGAAGGCCCGCAGCTACTTGAGCATGATGCCGACATGTTAAACCACCGGTTGTGGATGGCAACGGAGTGGCTGCTGCACTGCAGCAACTTGATGCTAGACACCATAGACAAAAAACAAAAAAAAAGGGCTTGGAAAGATCCAACGCTAGAGAGCGAGTTGAAACTGGCCCCCCTCCCTCCGCCGACAACGCCGCAGTTCTGTATGACGAGGTGGGCGTATTGGAAAAGCCGGCTGCTTGTAATGGGGGCCAACCGCGAGGCGTTGCGACTGGAGCCTTCGATGCCGGGCCGGATCATTGATGCGGTGCACCACATGATGGTGGCGGAGGAAGCGTGGAGGAAGAAGCACGAATATGATGGTGTTGGTGCTGATGATGCCGGTACTGAGGGTTCCGGAACTGAGGGTTCCGGAACTGAGGATGACGCTGAGGATGACGCTGAAGATGACGCTGAGGATGACGCTGAGGATGACGCTGAGGGTGCTGGTGAGGGTGCTGGTGAGGATGCCGCTGAGGGTGCTGGTGAGGGTGCTGGAGCTGAGGGTGCTGGAGCTGAGGATGCCGCTGAGGATGCCGCGGAGGATGCCGCGGAGGATGCCGCTGAGAATGCCGCTGAGGGTGCCGCTGAGGGTGCCGCTGAGGGTGCCGCTGAGGGTGCCGCTGAGGGTGCTGGTGAGGGTGCTGGAGCTGAGGGTGCTGGAGCTGAGGATGCCGTTGAGGATGCCGCTGAGGATGCCGCTGAGGATGCCATTGAAAACACGGGTATTTGATTTTTTATTTTTTTATTTTTTTATTTTTTTTTTCTGGGTTGTTTGGCTATTTTGTTCAGTTCTGTCTTGCTTTGCTTTATTTGATGTTTGTTACATTTGATTTTTTTTTTTTGATTTTTTTGATTTTTTTGATTTTTTTTGTTTTTGTTTTTGATATTATTCTACTTCGTTTCGTTTTATTGGCTCGGTTTTGACCAGTTTTACTTCGTTTCAACTAGTTTCGTATGTTGCATCTATAGGATGTGTTTTTTTTGGCCTTCATTCAAATTGATATTTACCAAAGGTAGGGACAAATATGCTTATCTTTTTTTCTTTTTTTCTTTTTTAACAGTCCTTTCCAGAGCCATCAACATCACAAAGCGAAGTCGAAAAGCAAAGGACGAGACGGATCTGTAGAATGTTTGTCCAGCAGCAACACTTCCTTTCCTCTTTCTTTAGTTGTGGTAGGTCACGCTGAAAACGTTGTACCCGGTCGGCGTCGAGTCAAAGGACAGCGTGCCGTCGGCCTTGATGTTGAGGTAGGCGCCGTTCTCCTTGCGCATCGCGTACCGGCTGTTGCCCAGGTAGGTGATGTTGTACGTCTCGGCACCGCTCTCGGAAATGGACAGGCTCGAATGCTGCGAGAGGTACTTGCCGTCGACGGCGCTGGTGACGTGGAACGTGCTGCCCTCGGGCGTCAGCGCGTGCAGGACCCAGCGCTGGTGGATGTCCTCGTGGCCCGGGGTGGCCCGCGTGGCGGCGAACTGCTTCGCGGCCGTGCTCGGGTTGTACAGCGCGTAGCCGTTGGCCTCGAACACGAGGTAGCGGCCCTCGGTCAGCGCGCCGCGCACGCCCTTGTAGCCGTCTTCGAAGAAGAGGGCTTCCTCCTCGGTCTGGCTGCCGTAGGGGATGGGCAGTGTGTACTGGTTGCTGGAGCAGCTGCCGCCAAAGACCTTGTTGCAGAAGCCATTGTACATGCCGATGAGCTGGCCGTTGGCGTTGGCGATGGGCGTGGCGGGCTGTGGGAGATCAGGAACGCTGAAGTCGGGCTGGCGGCGGGCAAACAAAATAAGAATTAGCAAACGGTTCACCAGCTATTTTATTTTTTTTTTAATTTTTTTTTTCTGTTTTTCTGGGGGGGGGGGGGGGGGGGGTTGTTCATCATTTTCCCCCCTTCTTTTGTTCTGGGCTCACATTTTCAAAATCAAATGCGTTCACTAGATTGCTCTGGTGTTCGCGGCGCCAGTCGGACATTTGCGCCTTGGCCGTGATGTTGCTGTAGCCGCGGGCGGCCAGATACTGCTCTATTGATCGTCAATTTAACAGACACGTCAATTTTTATTTTTTATTTTTAATAAAAAAAAGGAAGGGGGTCACGTACCAAGGAACAAGAGAATAGACGAGTGGTCTCCGCGCTCGGTAAACACATGGCCACCACGGGTGTACGGGGAGATCATAATCAGAGGAATCCGAATGCCTTGAGACACGGTCAGAACAGAAAACGAAACGCAAAAAAAAAAAAAAAAAAAAAAAAAAAAAACTCTAACTCGGCATATCAACATAGCGGGAAAAAGCAGCTCTTACCAGGACCCGAAAACGTGTACCCGAGCTGGCCGTACGGATCTTCAAACCATTCGCCGGGGGTGCCTTTGGGCGAGATGATGGGAAGCACAGCATCGCCCCAACCGCCGCCCTCTGTAAAAAGAAAATAAAAATACCAGGTGAGCATAGCTTCTTTTGAGTTGATTTCTTTCTTCTTTCTTCATTTCTTCCTTCATATTTTTTTTTCCAACGAATGTAGGCCCGGACAATACGTACCATCCCAGTTGAGAAGAATGACGGTGTCGTCCTTGTCTTTGCCGTGGATGGCCGCGTCGACAATCTGGTTGATCCACCAGGCGCCGTCCTGGGGCGTGTTGGGCGGGTGCTCCTGCAGCGAACCGGGCGGGAACGCCCAGCTCACTTCGGGCAGCGTCCCGGCGGCGGCGGCGGCGCGGAAGGCGTCGAGGCCGTTGTCACCGTCAAACGCGAGGCCGCGCTGGTACAGGCTGGAGTTGACGGCGGCCTCCTGGAACGCCTGGAAGTAAAACAGGCCGTTGTTGGTGGCCCAGTCCCACGAGTTCTGGAACGAGCGCCAGTCGATGCCGGCCTCGTCGAGGTACTGGGCAAACGCGGGCCACTGCAGGGGCAGGCAGTCCAAGTTGGTCGCGACGCAGCCTTGTATGGTCAGAGATGGACAACCGAGGAAGAAAAAAAACAGAGAAAAGACAAGGGAGGAAAAAAAAAAAAAAAAAAAAAAAAAACCATTGGCTTGGTTGTCGTCAAGGACAACACCGCCGGCACCGAGCGGCGTCTTGCCGCCGGGCACGTTGATGGTGCCGGATTGCCAGTACCAGCGGTTGGGGTCCGTGTTGGACGTGATGGCCGCCTAGCAAAAGCAAACAAAAGGTGGGTTGGTCAGTTACGTGTGCAGTGTAGCAGTTTTCGTGTCGTAGACGCGAAGCTGTTGTCCGTCGGTCGCCCGATGTCTGTTTTTTTTTCCCCCCCTTACGTGGTACATGTCCCCGACAGTGTAGGACTCGGCCAGGGCAAAATGGTACGCAATGTCCTGGCGCTTGAAATACCCCCACGACTGCGGCGTGGCGTACTTGGGCCACATGTTGTTGAGGCCGTTGTTCATGGCCTGCTGGGTCGGAATCCAGTTGTTGGCGCCGGCGCAGAGGCACTGGCTCTTGTTGTAGTTCTCCTCGCTCTGCTCGTAGTTGAGCCAGTACGGCAGGAGGTAGTCCGCCTTGTCCGTGAGGCCGGTGACGTCTCTTTTTTGGTAGTTTGTTAGCAGGAAAAAGAAGAAAAGAGAAATCAAAAATCAAACATCAAAAAATCAAAAAATACACAAAACGTCGGCTCGCTTCCTTCTTCCATCAGACGTACTGGTACCAGACGGAGCGGTTGCCGTTCATCTGGACGTTGGGGTCGGCAAAGCCGCGCACGCCGGCCATGGTCCCAAAGTACTGTGGCCATTGTTAGAAGATAAATGTAGATGTGCAGGTTTTTTTTTTTATTTGTTTTTATTTTTTTTTCAAAAAAGGTATGACAAAGAACCTACATGTTGAAAAGAGCGGTTCTCCATCATGATCATGACCACATGCTTGATTCCGGCGAGGGACGAAGCAGCGTTGGCGCTGCTGGCCATGAGGGCCAGCATCACGGAAAGTTTGCCTTTGGACATGATGAGGACGTTTTTGCGTGCAGCAGGCAACCCGTTGACTAGGAGGTGACCTTGGAATGTGTTTCGGGTTGCCAAAACCTCTGGAACATGGCTATAAGAGAGACAACCGTCTCCGTATTTATACACATGCCCGGACACGACGGGGAATGGAGTGCCGCGATCCGGTAAGAACGTGTTCTCCCCGGCCACAAGAAGCAAATAGAAACAAGAACAAACGTCCCTGCACTAGTTGCCAGGCTATGTATATCTGCAATTCCGCCGTATGTATGTTTCTTCGGTATGTCCATCATGGGATGGACAAGAAGAGCCAACGTTGTTAGTTTGGTTTTGGTTCTTACTCCCGTATGAGAACCCAATTACTTACAGTACGAAGCAGACCATTAACTGGTTCAAAGCGCTCTCTGCCGATCGCTCCACGTGTGGAAAAGGCACGGAACCTGTTGGCCTACACGGACCACAAAGCCGTCGGGCAAGTGGGTAAGTACAAGACGACCTGTGAAAAGAGGCATCGGTCAGCCATTACGGGAAGGGGCCCGGATCTCGGGCTTGTGAGGGCTTCAAACGAAAGACCAAAGGGGGTGCAGTATTCGACGATACGACGTTGCTAAAATGGTCCCGAGTTTTTTTTCCCCTTTGGATTGAGACCGCTCACACGGAGAAATAAAAAAAAATAAAGACTGAAAAGAACACGAAAAATCCGGTTGGCTTCGTATAAAAAAAAACCGAGATCTTGGTGTAGCTTCGACTTCTGTCACGGCGCCAGGCCAAAGCGGTATATCGATAAAAAAGAAGGGGAAAAAAAAACGAGAAAAAAAAAGATGGCAAGCTATCCCAGGTAGAACGACAAACCACTTGGACACCTCGGACCACGGCCGTTGATGCGGCGGGAGTAAATTAAGGTGTGGCGGCGCCTGTGGCGGCGTCATCGGCCCAGCCTTGCGTTGCTTGGACCCGCTGGGGTCTACCGTCGGCTCCTTGCAACGAGCGACAGGGGTTCCGGGACTGGTCGAGCAATCGTCGTCGAATGCGTCGTCCACGTGTTGCTGCGCTGTACACGGAGACCCGGGCAACCATCCAATGAGCACGGACTGATTTCTCACATCGGATGCGTGGCCCTTTTTTTTTCATTTGCTCTTCCTCTGTTTGTTGTTTCCCTTTTTCTGTTTCTGTTTTGCTTTGCATTAGGGCCGATCTTGATCCACCATTCTGCTCGTCCTATGTCGTTTTCGAGACCGACAGACGTTGGGAGTTCTAAGCGAGAAGATGCGATAGAGACACAAGCAAGCAGACGGAAGCGAGGGCCGTCGACAGAACTGTGGGAAACAAACGAAAAATAAAAAATAAAAAAAATAGCAAACGAAACTGAAAATAAAAAAAAATGACTGGAGCCAAAACACGACGTCAAACGACGAAGGAAAATGACAAACAACAATGTCGTTTACCAGTCCATCTTCAGCGTTGCTGCTCATTTAATTCATGTTGTTCATTTTGCTGGTCTTTCTTTGGTCCTGGTTTATGATTTTTTTTCTAGAATCTCCGTGTTTCTTGCGTTTCATCTATTTTCATTTTCATTTTCATTCATTTATTTATCTATTTATTTTATTTTCCCCAACCCATTATGAACTATGGCGCTCGAGACGTCCAATAGCGATGAGCCCTTGCTTCACCAAGCGGTCCAGCAACAGGAAGAGTCCCCTGACATGCCCTACAAACCGGTCTCTCTTGTGGCTCCGGCGCGGCGCCATTTCTTCGGCACCGTTCTCGTCGTCGCGGCTTCGACCGTCTTTGTCCTTTATGTCTTCTTCCATGCTGCCTTTGAGGCAACAACGTCGCTACCAACGACGAGCCCTGCCACGTCTCTGCCGCCACCACCACCTCCGCCTCCGCCTCCGCCGCTTTCATCTACCACCCCGAGCCGAGACTTGCGCGCTGTTTTGCACCCGCAAGACCATGTGGCGCGGAGGCCTACCGTTGCCCACCTGTCCTGGAACATCAGCAAAGTTGCGCTTGCCCCCGATGGCGTTGAAAAAGACGTGATCGTCATCAACGGCAAGTGGCTGTCTCAGAGCGCGCCAACGTGCTGCGTGTTCATCGTGCGTGCTCCGTGCAACTACTAACTTCGCTGCTGCAGGGCAATTTCCGGGTCCCACGATCGAAGCTCGGTCCGGCGACACTGTCGTGGTCGAGGTCACCAACTCGATGAAAGAAGCCGTATCGTTGCACTGGCACGGCCTCCACATGAGAGGTAAACAAGCCACAGGCTGTCGGCCGTTCACTTTTGGAGCAGGAGTTTACGTGATTGACCCGGAGTTTCGACGCGGGGGATAGGGGTGAACGATATGGACGGACCCGTCGGCCTCAACCAGTGTGCGATCCCACCGGGTGGGCAGTTTACCTACCAGATTCCCACGGACGAGCAGCACGGGACGTTCTGGTAAGTGGAGAGGAGAGCACATAAACTGCGTGTGTATTTGGAAGAAGACAACACACTAAAAAAAAACACGCGCTTTCACAGGTACCACGCACACTCAGAAGTCCAGCGCGCCGATGGTTTGTATGGAGGCTTTGTGGTTCACAACCCCGAAGCAACCGACAGCACGACATACGGCTACGACCAGGAGCTGCTGTTCCTCGTCGGCGACTGGTACCACTGGTCTGCGGACCGTGTCCTCGCAAAGTTCCTGGACCAGACGAGCAACGGCCACGAGGTGAGGCGGGCCCGACCATTCTGATAACAACCAGCCCGATGAATTGACAAACCGAAAAGCATTCTCAAACTGACCAGCAATTCTACCAACCAATCAGCCCTGTCCCGATTCTCTTCTCATCAACGGCCTGGGCTACTTCGAGTGCGCCATGGCCGTGCCCGCGGCCCCGGTGAACTGCAGTCGCGTGCAGAAGCCAGAGATGGCGGGCCTGGACAAGAGCCTGCGGTACAGGTTTCGGCTCGTCAATGTCGGGTGAGAGCACGCTGCAGCGGTTTGGGGGCCTTGGCATCGGCCGCATCCACTTTATCTTTCGCCGTGTCCTTGTGGTCACAAAAGACAGACAATGCAAAACAACCTTGCTAACGATGTGTCGTCTTGCATCAGCTCCTTGACCGGCATCACAACGACCATCCCCGACGCAGACCTCAACGTCATCCAGGTGGACGGCGGACGCCCGGTCGTTTCGCACCCGGCCAACTCGTTGGGTGTACTCTATCCGGCGCAACGAGTGGACTTTGTCGTAACGTGGCCGCACGCGGCCGCCGACACCGACACCGACTTCATCGTCGACATCGACGACGAGTGAGTACACAACCTCCCCATCCCGTGGTGGTGCTCGCCGTTCAAAAAAAAAGGCTAACTCGGCGTGGGTATTTTCTCCAAATCAACCTGGCGCTCACGCCCACGCAGGCGTTCGCGATACGGCCACGATCTGCGGCGGCAGCACGGCCGGCACGCGGCACGACGAACATCACTGCCTTGGACCTGAGACGCCTTGACGGGCCGCCTCTTCCCTCGCCCGTACCGGAGCCGGAACACGTCTTCATGGTCTACGCTGTCGTCGAGATTCTCGCGTACCAAAACCACGTCCCGCAGGGCCACTTGAACCACACGACCTGGGTGCCTCAGAAGGCGCCCTTGCTGACGCTGAGCCGGGACGCGTGGGACACGCACCAGCTTGTGCCGTGGACAGGAAGCAAGCCGACCTGGGTGGAGCTCACGATCAACAACATCGACACGCAAGGTCACCCCTTTCATTTGGTAAGAGACAGCGGTTTTTTTTTTTTTTTTTTTTTTTTTTTTGCCGGAAACAAAAATAACAAGCTAACACAAACCAACAAAAAAAAAGCATGGGTTTGATTTCTACGTCGTAGGCTCCCACGAGGGCAATGGCGGCTGGGACTACTACAATCCATTTACGCCGTGGAGGGAGCCGCGCGGAGGGCCCTTTAACCTCCTCAACCCCGTCAGCCGGGACACGGTCTACGTGCCCGCCTACGGCTATGTGGTGATTCGGTTTCTGGCGGACAACGAAGGCATCTGGGCCTTGCATTGCCACATCCTGTGGCACCAGGCCAGCGGCATGAGCATGGCCGTACAGGTGTTGGGGGACGCGGATGGGCTGAGCAAAAGCGCTGCCGCATCAAATGCACGACAGCATTGTGAACGTTGGTGATAGTTAGTCCAGTGGAGGGCCGGCTTAGAGATAGGTATGTACTTATTAATTTTTTTTTACACGATATATATCTTTGTGGTTCCTTATCTAAAGCACCAGTCGCGGAGGCTGTTCTCATATCGTGACCGGGGGTCCTTCTCTCACATTCACATTCACATTCACTCTCACTCTCACTCTTACTCTCATTCTCACTCCCACACTCACGCGCACTCTTTCCCCCCTAGCACACCCACCCACCGTCGACGTGGTACACCGCCCCGGACACAAACTTGGTCTCGTCGCACACGAGGAACGCGCACAGGCTGGCCACCTCGTCGCACGTGCCGCGCCGCTTGATCTGGCTCTGCCACACCATCTCGCCGCCGCCGCGCGTCGCCCGCGAGGCCTGCTGCATGGGGCTGTCGATGATCCCCGGCGCGATGCAGTTGATGCGGATCTCCCGCTCGCCGACCTCCTTGGCCGCGGCCCGGCTGAGCCCGATGACGCCGTGCTTGGCCGCGCAGTAGGCCGCGTTCTTGCGGAACCCGGCCGTGCCTGCGATCGAGGCCGCGTTGACGATGCTGCCCTGGTGCTTCATGTGCTGCAGCTCGGCGCGCATGCAGAAGAACACGCCCGTCAGGTTGACGTCGAGCACAAACTGCCAGTCGGGCGTGTTGTGCTCCTCGACGGACTCAATGTTGATCACCTTGGGGATGACGCCGGCCAGGTTGATGGCGGCGTCGAGCGGGCCAAAGGCGTCGACGGTGCGCTGGACCCAGGCGTCGACCTGCTTTTCGTCGCGCACGTCGACGACGGTCCACAGCACGCGGCCGGCGCCGGCCACCTGCTCAAACGCGGCCGCGGCCGCCTTGAGGGCCGCTTCGTTGACGTCCGCCAACGACACGAGCGCGCCCTGGGCAGACAGCAGCTTGGCCGTGGCGTAGCCGATCCCGGACGCGCCGCCGGTGAGGGCCACGACCTTGCCCTTGACGTCGTAGTTGACGGGCATGCTCGTGGGGGGGTTGGAGGCAATAATACGAGAAATCAATTCAATGCAGGCGGACGAGAATTTGTGTTCTTGCAAAGTAGTGATGATAAAAACGAAAGAAACCCAATGTTTTCGCTCCCTCAGATATACCCTTAACGATGAAGGGGCAATAGTAACTGCCGACTAATAGAAATTGTGACCAGGAAACGAAGTCAACGAAGTGATCAATGAATGGAAAAAGGGGTTCGAAGCGCCTTGTTCTCCGCATTTGTTATCCGCGGCTGGGTATGTCTTTTCCGGCGTTTTATCTGTTTTTTTCCTAGGATACGAAATTCTCCCAGCTCCAAGAGGAAATAAAGAATTTAAATCCCGTCAACGTGAATATCTTTTTTCTACGGTCCGGGAAGCGTCTTCCTGGCCTGCCATGCTCCGCATTCTCTGCAATCCTGTCGGCTCCCTTTTCCAAAAGCTGATTTGATGGGAAGCCAATCCCCCATTGCCCCATGATCTTCCCCTCCCATTTTTATTGTTTTTCAACTTGTTTTCATTATTCTGAAATCTAGTCAGATTTTTTTTTTCATCAGATGTCCATGTGTAGATGCCCACAGAAGGAAAATCACGTACTAATCAAACACCGAACCGATGGCTTCCCTAACGCATGTACAAGGCTCCCCTGATACAACAATCGAAGAGGTTCAAACCCGTCAAATTATCTGTTTTAATTTACCAAATTACATGGTTGTTCAATTGCTTATAAGCTGCATTTTTCTTTGCATTTTGCTCTTTATCGTTTATGCAACGCCGGCTTCAATGGTTCAAAGCCTTCAACTTCGCCTGGTTGTCGTACCTTTTTCCGTTTTTTTTTTTTTATTCTTCATTCGTAGACTGTGTGTGTTCTTGAATGTCTTATCACCCGTCAGAACCTGTACACAGCCGGTCTTGCAAGCTAAAAAATAACAGAGCCGTTCTTGAAAGCCTCATTTGCCGTCATCACAATTTTAGTTCTTTCATATGCAGTAGGGATACTTTTGCGGACTTAATTGGCATATCTTCACGTAGGCGCGGGTACTGCCGCGCTTGCTTGGCAATACTGGAAGATACGGGTCTGTTATACACGTACAAATCAAAGTTGTAAATGAAAGGGGAACCAAGAAGGTTTTTGAAAAGGTATTTGCTGTGATCAGCCCGAACCTGCCATCTATGGTACGGTTTTCGAAGAGACAAACCGGCTCGTAAAACGCCAGATCGTACAGAAGAAAAACCAAGAGAAACGAGAGCTGCTCTTTTTATTACGAAAAGACAGATCTGCATGCCGACAGGCTCATCAACCCCTGCACACGCCAACCTTATTGGACATTATTGATTTTGATCAACCTCCTGGATATTTGTCCAGGACAGCTGCTCAATTTGAGTACGAGGCCGGAAAGCGTTTTCCTCGTTTCGGCAATTTCTGATGATTTATTGTTCTCGGTTGGCTTTAAAACGGCCCTCCCATCCATTCGTCCTGTTGCGAGGAGGGAAGAGGGGATGCGCTAACACGACGACGAATGCAACCTTTCTCAACTCCGACTTGGACAAGGAGATGTGAAAGCCGGGGCCCCATGGCCATAGACTTTCTAGCCTCGCTACGCTACCCCGGATCTTCGTTTCTTATGACCCCAGATTTGGCCGCTTTAGGAGTAGCTGGCTCGCACGACAGGTGACGGCGCAAATGGCAAACGTAATGGATAACTATGGCCGAGAGCGGCTTCATATTTGGATAAATCTTTCCATTGCTTTCGAGCTCGAAAGGGCAAAGGCCAGTGCAACAGCAATGAAGCCGTTGATGTGGTGAAGAGCCGCTGGAGAAGACGCCCTGCCCTTCGCCGAGGGACTGAGATAGCCTGTATATTTATGCCAAGCTGTACGGCAGCAATCACGTTTCGGGCTTGTTCTTTTTTTCCTTCTCCTGTCTTCTAGTATTTGCTGGAGGAGGTTCAATCTCGTGTTTTTTTTCGTCGGTGACAATCTCAAAACTAGTAATAAATCTCCCTGACTACGGAAACAATGGCGCAGGCGGAAGTCTCTACGAAGCCCCCTAGCGATGCAGGCGTGGAACACAGCGAGTACCGTCCGCCGCCGGTCGGCCACCACCACCCGGCGGCGGCCCTCAACGACATCGACGAGCTTCCCAGAAGCTACTACTACAGCGCCCGTTTCATCGGCACCTCTTTTGCCATTGCCTTTAACCTGCTGGCCAGCACCGGCGGCTTCGCCATGGTCGCCCCCATCCTGTCCGCCATCGACGCCGACATTGGCCCGGGTCCCGTCATCTGGCTGTCGCTGGTGTATACCATGATGCTGGGCGTGGGGCTGACGCTCGTGGGCCAGCTGACCGACGTCTTCGGCCGGCGCTACTTTTTCATCGGCGGCTCCCTGCTGGGCGCCGTCGGCGCCGCCATCGCCTCCCGCGGCCAGACCATGTCCGTGGTCATCGGCGGCGAGACCCTCGTGGGCCTGTCCGCCGCGACGGGGTACTCGTACGCCTTTGTCATGGGCGAGCTGGTGCCGATGCGCTATCGGTTCGTCGCCAATGCTGTCATCTTCTGGGGCTCGATGCCGAGCGCCGGGTTTGGCGCCGCCATCTCCACGGCGTTTGTGCTGTACACCGGCCAGGGCTGGCGCTGGGCCTACTACTTTCTCATCATCGCCAACGTCACGGCCGCCGTCCTGTACACGCTCTTTTACTTCCCGCCCAGCTTCCACCAGAAGCACGGCTCGGACTCGATCATGCGCTGGGTCAAAAACTACGACTACATCGGCATGTTTCTCTACGTGTCGGGGTTGCTTCTGTAGGTTGCCCTACGGCAATGATCCAAAAGAATCAAAGAAACAAAAAAAGGTCTGAGCTGACTATTTGCTTTTAGATTTATTCTTGGTCTGTCATGGGGTGGCGGCATCTACCCGTGGCGGTCTGCGGGCGTCATTGCGCCCGTCATCATCGGGTTCGTGCTCCTGGTCCTGCTGATGGTCTACGAAGCCCACGCCACCATCACCGAGCCGCTCGTGCCCATCCACCTCTTCAAGAACCGCGGGTTTCTGGCCCCGGCCATTGTGCTGTCGCTCGGGGCGTCGGTGTACTACTCCCAGGCGATCGTGTGGCCCGCCATGGCCGCCAACGTGTACGCCAACGGACGGGCCATGTGGGCCGGCTGGGTCGGCACGCTGGTTGGCATCGCCATCACCGTCGGCGAGATCCTCGGCGGCACGTTCACCGGCCGCATTGGCAAGTTCAAGTACCAGCTGCTGACCGCCATCACCATCGGCACGGCGTGCCTCGGCTCCATGGCCGTCTGCACACCCGACACGCCCAAGACGGCCATGGCGCTCGTGTTCGTGGCCACGACGGCTGTCGGCTGGTGCGAGTCGATTGTCCTGCCCGCGTGCAACATCAACATTGACGACCAGACGGAGATCGGCACCGCCACGGGCATCGCCGGGTCGCTGCGCAGCGCCGTCTCCACCGTGGCCTCGACCATCTACAGCGCGGTCCTCGCGCAGCGCGAAACTGCCACGCTCTCGACCGTCGTGCCGGCGGCACTGATCCAGGCGGGCCTGCCGGCGTCGAGCGTGCAGGACTACATGGCGGCGGTGGCGGCGGGGGGCGGATCGGTGGCCGCCCTGGCTGGGGTGCCAGGCGTGACGGCGGACATTCTCGCCAAGGGCGCGCGTGCCTACCAAGATGCGTACGCGGACGCGTACCGGACCGTCTTTTTCACGAGCATTGCGTTCGGCGTGCTGTGTCTGACGGCCGCGTCGTTTGTGCCCAACTTTGACGCGCGCCTGACCAACAAGGTGGCCACGAAGCTGAACATGCACAACCCGGAGCCGGACACCATCGTGGAGAAGACCGTGTAGCTGCTGCGGGAGTTGACGATGTACGGTAGTATGGTTTATGGTTTTTTTTTTTTCTTCTTTTCTTCTTTTCTTCTTTATTTTTTACTACGGATCTTGTCTAGTAATATATGAATACGCCACATATGTGCGTGCATCTAGTACGAACCGGGCAAAATAGAGAGTCGTCCACCGTCCGTGACAACTACGTTTCCATTGAGATAAGCGCCCGCTCTGCTGCATAAAAAGAGGGTGACGCCGGCCACGTCCTAGAGAGAGACCACGTTAACAACGAATAGGTTTCTCGGAGAGGGAAGTGGAGGCAGAATAACGTACCTCGCCGGTCCCGATGCGTTCTAACGGCACGATGGTAGGCAAGACCTGTTCTTCGGTCCGACTGAGGAAGTGCTACAGCGTGCTGTTAGAGTTTATTATTATTTTTTATAAAAGAACCTTTACAACTCATCGCATAACTGCAAGCCTACTTTGGACATGGCGCTGGGGTAGATGCCCGGTGCAATGACGTTGGCCCGGATGTGGTAGCCGGCCATGTTGGTCGCCAGGAGCTTGGCCATGTGCACGACGCCGGCTTTGCTGGCGGAGTACGCGTACCCCATCCCCGGCACGCGCGAGAAGCCGTTGATGCTGCTGGTGACGACAAACTGGCTGTCGATGCCCAGGGCCGCGGCGGGCGACGCGGCGTGCGTGTTGCCGGCGTCGAGCAGGTTCAGGAACGCGACGAAGCAGTAGAACACGGCGCTGCAGTTGACCTGGAACGTGTCCGTAAAGGCGGCCATCGGCGTCTGCCAGAAGTAGTCGCGCAGTTCGGCCACGCTGGGTCGTGGCTCGCGCGGCAGCTGGTCCAACGTCGGCCCGGTCGCCCCGTGGTTGGCGATCACGACGTTGACAAAGGGTGTTTGCGTGGCCACGACGTCCACGGCCCGGGCCAGGTCGTCCTGGGAGGCCACGTCGCATTGAAGAGGGATGATGGTCTTGTTTTTCTGGAGATGTTCACAACCTGTCAGAGATGTTGTTGAAACGCCCCCCCTCCCAGAAGTATATATGGGCATCACCTTACAGCATTTGAGGCGACTTCTTGAAGCTTGTCGAGACGCCGCCCCAGAATAAACACTTTCGCCGCGCCGTTCACATCCAGAGCGTGTGCCATCATTTCGCCAATGCCTGGTGTTAACTGGCGTCAGTTTTTTTCTTTTCCTTCGTTTGCATGTATATAAAATAATTTTGTCCGCTTCTCTAGCATCCTCCACCCCTTGAGAATGACAGACATACCTGTACCACCTCCCGTAACGACGAAAACCATGCCGTTGACGTTGAAAAGATCAGATGCCGTGATGTTCGCCATTATAAGTAATCCGTGATGTTTATGTAGGGCTTTTCTATTTTCTTTTTTCTGTTTATTGTCTTCACCCACTTTACGCCTTTAAGTCTTCACTTTTCAAAACTTCAAGATACATCTTTATTTACATTTTTTAATATGACCACCGTTGAATGACATGGAATGCTCAAAAGCACAACTGCAGCTAAGCACATCTGCAGGATAAGTGGTTGAGTGATCTAGTGACAAGTACGTTTGTTGATCAAAGTCGGGCTGTGTGTAGCCACCCCCCCCCTTTCCATACCTCGCCTTTTACCTTACCCCCTCCTCCGCCTCCTCCTTTCGTTCTCTGCTCCCCCCCCCGCAACTAACATAATTTTGGTACCCATGACGTGAAAAAAGGCCTGAAATCTCCAGTAGTTTGGCACTCTGCAAGGCGTGCCTATAAGCTAGGCGGAAATGCAGGTAGCCCAAGGGAAACGTTTAGACGTCCTCGAGCTTTGCATTCTAAGAGCACGGATAATGTCATCCTACGTGGGAAAACGGTATAATTTTGGCCTTTCCTGATCCATACATAGTTTTTATATACAGTATTACTACTCAATAACAGATGATGAGCAAAACTGAAAATAAAGAATAAAGACACAAGAAACAGTGCCCTGAAAGACTCACAAAGGAAAGAAAAAAAATAAACAAAAACAAGAAAGCCGAGGTTTGAGTAAAAAAAATATCAGCAAGCAAAAAATCGATCGTTTCAACTGCCGACCATGAAGGACCTCAAAGGCAAGGTGTCGGTCATCACCGGCGGCGGCACGGGCATTGGCCTCGCCATCGGCCTGGAGCTCGCGGCCGCCGGCGACGCCAAGATTGTGATCGCATCCACCAACGCCGAGCGCCTCGAGGAGGGCGCCGCGGAGCTCCGCAAGGCCGGCGCCACCGTGCTGACCGTCGTCTGTGACGTGTCGAGCCGCAGCGACGTGCAGGCCCTGCACGACAAGGCCGTCGACGCCTTTGGCCCCGTCGACGTCCTCGTCTGCAGCTCGGGCGTCACCACCGGCGGGCCCTTTGTCGAGCACCGGCCCGAGGACTGGGACTGGGTCTTTGGCGTCTGCCTGTACGGGCCCGCCTACTGCATCCAGTCGTTCTACCCGGACATGGTCAAGCGCCGGGCCGGGCACATTGTGCTGGTCGGGTCGCAGGCGGGCATGAACCCGACGTGGTTCGCGCACCACGGGCCGTACACGTGCGCCAAGTCGGGCGTCATGGCGCTGGGCGCGGCGCTGCGGCTCGAGGCCCTCGAGCACAACGTGGGCGTCACCAGCGTCATCGTGGCGGCCACGACGACGAGCATCATGCGGTGCGAGCGGTCGCGGCCCGAAAAGTACGGCACGCCGCAGCCGTGGGAAGCCGAGAAGCGCGAGGCCCGGCGGATCCCGGCGGCGGACGTCGGGCGCATGACGGTCGAGGGCATCCGGGAGAACAAGGAATGGGTGGCGACGCACCCGGACCTGAAGCAGATGCAAAAGGAGTACTTTGACCGCATTCTCGCTGCGTACGACCACTGACGATGACGGGAGAGCTCAGGTGGTTTGTTTTGCTTCTGGCGGAAGAAGAAAAGATGAATTTGTTTTGTGTTTTGCGATTTTATCTAGTAGATCTTATTGAAGACTTACATACTTCTGGCAATCAATGTATTACTGAATTGAAATCCTTTTTGACTTTACGTATTAACATTGAATTCACCTGAAAATCTAAAGACTCGGTCATAAAACAACTAAAACTAATTTCTGAAAACAATCAAGCAATTTTGAAGGCCGGCTAAATTATGAAAATGCTCTAATTTTGTATCAGACTGTGTATGGTCTTTGTCTTTTTTTTCATTCTAGGATGAGCAAAATGGCATAAAGAAACATGAACAATCCAGGCTTCTGAGAGATGGATGTGTAGTTATAGTGGTAGCCGAATGTGTTTTAAAGAACCCGTGCAACGTTCATGCTGCCTTTAGTCTTGTCTGGGCCGGAGTTTCACGTACAGACCTGGCTTCATCCAGTTGTTGTACACTGTCAAGCCAGGATAGTCTTTGTCGGGATTCCACGCTTCTTGCTCGCCGTCCAGAAAGACGTCGTTGTGCCACAACAGCTTGCCGATGATCAACAACTGTTCCATTGTAGACAAACTACGTTTGTGAGCATTTCGTGCTAGAGACAAAGACAAAGACAAAGACAAGGAGACGAAGCAAAAGTAATTCAACGTACTTGCGCCCAATGCACCCACGAGAGCCGAGAGAGAACGGATTGGAGGCCGTAAACTTGTCGGTGGTGTTCTTCTTGTCGAGCCACCGGTCTGGGTCGAACTTGTATGGGTCTTTGAAGTTGCGCTTGCTGTGCGTGGCTCCCCACATGGGAACGGAGACGGTTGTCTAGAAGGGGCAAAAGAAAAAGATACGGTTAGCTTCGCATGGCACGAGGGACACAGCGCGAAAGGCACCTCGGACAGTGAGAGGGGCCTCTACTTACACCCCCCGGAATAAAGACGCCGTCGACCGTGTCTCCGCCCACCGGCACCGTTCTGGCAAAGCCGATCGGCGCACTGGGGAAGACGCGCAGGCCCTCGTCGACAACTGCCGAGAGGTACGGAAGCTTGCGCAGCTCTTCAAACTTCAAGTCCTTGTCGGAGGCAAACGACGTGCGGATTTCCTTGGTCAGCCGGTCCAGAATCGGCCGGTTGCGCAGGAGGTGGTTGAACAGCCCGGCGAGGAAGCCTGCGGTCGTCTCGGTGCCGGCGATGCTGTCCGAGAGAAGAAACAGGGTTAGCAACGTGAAGAATGGTGTAACCGAGTTGGGAATTAGGACAGTGTACGCACATCATGAGCGCCCCGTTGACGAGGACTTCGTCTTTGCGGATGGTCCCGTTTTCGAGCTGCTTTGTCAGGTAGTATAAAAAGTCCTTGTGGTCCGACTGGGTCTGGTCCATGCGCCTACAGCATGTTAGTTTGCTTGTATCACAAAAACGTAGTAGCAACACGCTGTCCACATACTTCAAGATTTTTTCGCGGCTGTATTCCAGATGCTGGCGTCTCGTCACACGGATGCGGTCCGGGATGAGCTTCAACAGCTGCCGTTGCATGAAACCGTCCGTCTGAGCAACGCGCCGGGTCGCCTGCTCAAAGGCCCCGGCCCTGATCGAAGCGCTGATGAGTGGGACCCAAAAGCGGAACTCGTCTGTACCGAAGTGTTACCACAAGAGAGGGTCTTGGCGAGATCCACATTGATAACGTATAGAAGTGTCCACGTTCGGGTTCTTACCACTGTCCATGCAGCCAAACGGCTCGCCCAGCGCCATGTCGCCGATGATGTCAAAGGTGCAGTACGCGAACCACGCCACCACGTCGACGGACGTGCCCGTGCGGGCAAACTCCTTCATCTTGTCGGAGAACCGGTCAATGTACGTCCGGATGATGTGCTCCTGCTCGAGCAGCGCTTTCGTCGAGAAAGCGTACGACAAGGCCCGCCGCTGCCGGGCGTGGTCGGCGTCGTTGGCCATGGTGATGGTGGACACGCCGGGCACGGCCTCGATGCTGCCGACGTGGACGGGGTCTTTGTGGAAGTTGAGGTGGCCGGCGCGGCTGCCGTAGATGTCCTTCCATGCCGGCTCGTTGTCGAACGACAGCTCGTTGGGCGAGACGCGCACGATCGGCCCGTACTGGTCGTGGCATGCTTTGATCCAAAAAGGGATGCGGCCCCGGAGGAGATGGTACACATTGGGGTACTGTTGTTGGAAACGGAGTCGGCGTCAGTGTCCTTGTACGAAATCCAGGTAAAACTGCCTGCTGCCGACGAAAACAAAAATGGTGGAAATGAACGCACCGGAGTCGCTCGAGCCCAAAACGGCCCTGGAAACCGCGCTAGGGGATGAAAGTACAAGTTGTAAATGCCTTTCCAGGCGAGGTAGCCGGTTGTCTGCGCCCGATCTTAGTATCATCTTTCACAAAACTACACGCCCCATGGTTCGCCTGTCCGTCCGTCCTCAATCTTACCGCGAACAAAAGGCCGATGCAGAAGATGCTGAAAGCCCCCACGGAGCCCGCCTCTCCCTCGGTAGGAAATCGTAGAATCGCCATTGTAGATGATCAACCAGGCACAGCACTTGTGGATGAACAAGGAAAAAATGGAAATAAAAATTAGAAGGGCAGCAACAGGAGCCTTTTATTTCAACCAAGGCTACGACTACCATGCAAAGCGGCCAACGGAATCGCTTGCATTAGAAAATGAGGACATGCCTCCGCGGCTTTCATTAGTGGGGATACCATTTTCCTTGCCGTCATGGGTTCCCAAAAATCCACCGCCTATGTCGGCAACGAGATCTTCCCAAGTAACTCCAGGGTTTTCTGCTCGTCGTTGTTGTCCTTTACTTTTTCTATCTCGCCGTCATTCGTACAGTTGACAACCATAAGAACACCGGCACAATCACCGAGACGATGGTCCTCTTTCTTGTCCCTGTCTTTCCATCGACAGAACACCCGTCATCCCGATGTTCCGCGTCGAACTACATCCCCGCAAAGCCAAGGGAGTCCTCGCACGGAGTGTCGGAAGTGTTTTATGGGGTGGAAATACGGGGTGCAGCACCAGCGAACTCTTGCCATGTACGCTAGGGACTAAATGGGCCAACCATTCCGATACTCCGTTTTTGAAAACATTCGCCCCACATAGGACTGTGCTCAACTACAGAGGTCGCGCAAAGTGACATTGCGAAGACGCTCATTTGGGTCTGGTTGAATCCTGCAAAGCTGGGGAGCGGAGACGCTGGATGACTTGTGCGTAGAAGACGGAACGCGGCTTGGAGTGCTGAACGAAAGAAGAAGCCTCAAAAAACTTGTGCATGGGTCTGTTTACCCAACTACCAAAACGCATTGACGTAATGACCCGCTGGCTAGATATTTCTTCGTTTACACAACGTAGCCAATGTGGCCTGTGTTCAGCGCGTGCAGTGCGACCATGCGTCTCTGAGGACGGACGAGAGCCCCTTAACGGCAATGGTCGAGGAGGAACTGTGACTGTTTCCCCCTTGCCACTTGACATGCCCATCCTGCCTTGAGGCTTGTCTTCGTGATATGGTTGATTTCATGGATATGTTGATGCTGATGTGAGCAGTTTCAGCATTTGTAGAGCATGGAAGGGGCCTGGATGATTGACGAAAACATATCGCATGGAAGAGGAATATTGATTTGAGAGACCCATATAGCATGAGAAATCAGATACTTCCTGCCGAGCAGTTCATTTTCGTCGACAAAAGTAGACTGGATAAGAGCACTGGGAACTCTCTCAGAGGCTGGGCACCTCGTGAAAGCAGCCACGCCAGATAAAAGGAATATTTCAACACTGTATAAAACTGCAAGCCCCGTCTATTTATACTCGACTTTGTGCCGTTTGTTCCTGAATATATAAGGTCAACTGATGCCTACGCGTTCAAGTCGTTTACATCAGGGCCAATTCGTAGGGCTTCTCGGAAGAACGTTTCATCACCGTTGCAATTTACGCAAATCTCGATATTGGTGTTGAAAAAGTATGCTACAATCCAAAAAAAGATATAAAACCGGCCAACAAACTCGACTATGTCCTAAAACATCGTCTGACCCATCGTCTGGCGACAGTCTCGAGTAATGGAAGTCTGGTGTCATGATGCTGTGTAGTAGCTCGAGGTCAAAAGCTCTGTCTAAAGTAGTCGAATAGATAAACCGATAATTCTGCATCTTTTGCTCCTGGTTACTTCCCCTAAGACAGTGTAGATTGTAATGTGCCCAGACTGCGTCGTCTCAATGCCCGTATAGGCTCTGAGATGAGCGTGAAGATACTGGGATGCCATGAGGCGTCTTGGAGCTGCTAAGCCGGTATAAGCTGGTATGCAATCCATAGTAGCCATGAGGCTAACGAGAAAAAAAAACCAAATATGCCTTCTTTCGGTTTGTCATTCGAGCTCTCTGCTACTGCTCCTCGCGATGCATCACGAAGATCTTGCGGCATATCGTCCTTATCTCGCACGTCGATCCCGCCATGTCTCTGCTCCTTGATTGGCAGCAGCCCCACTCTAACCCCGCGTTTTCCAGACCTACCTGCCTAATTCGGTCGTAAGCCGACGTATATTACAGGCATGCTCAGGTTAGGCAGCAGTCTCCACCGCTATCATGTGATACCGCGTTCGGTGATGAAGATATCGACGCTGTCGACTTTCGCGTTGCGAGAGCCCGCGTCCAACTCTTCCTCCCCACCTGCACCGTTGTACGCGAAGTTCTGATAGTCAAAAGCAATCTTGCGACCATGTCGACCGTCTACAACGAACGCAAGCCCTTTACGGGATCCTGCCTTTGCGGTTTCATCAAGTACATCGTTTACCTCCGCTTTCCGCCCGCACTGACGTCGGGTGAGACGGACGAAATGCATGCCAGGAATGCCAACAGCATTCGCCTGAGGAAGTGCAACTGCAATACCTGCCACAAGATGGGCATCTTCCACCTCCGCCTCGCGGACGCGGCCAATGATTTTGTTCTCCTATCGCCCCTGGATCCATTCAACGATCTCGGCGACTACCTCTGTGGAAATAAGATCCTCCATTGGTTCTTCTGCAAGACGTGTGGCGTCCGGTGCTTTTTTTTCATGGGCGAAGGGCGGGTTGTCGACCGGGACATTGACGGCGAGACGAGGAGGGTCTGGGTCCCGGCGGAGGACTTTGTCGAAGAGGAGAACGGCTACTTGAGCGTCAACGCAACCTCTCTGGATCCTGGCCAAGAGGGACTGGACCTGCGGGAATGGCATGAGAAGGGCTGGATCCACTATTTGGATATGCTCGATAAGAAGGAAGAAAACAGCTGGGAGGGGCCGCATCGTGGTGGCATGTACTGAACAAACAGGGCAAGCCGTGGAAATTCCCCGAGAACGGCTACGCCTTTTGGCCGCCTGGAAGGAGTTACGAGTGGTGGCATCAGCGCACCTTCCATTTGCTTTATGGTGCGCCTCGGGTTCTTGAAGGCTGGCGTGCTGTTTCATGAGTTGTGCGAGGGTAGACTGGGGGAGGTCTGGTAGTTGGTCACGGTGATTCGTTGGCGTATGGTGCGAGATTTAACGTAGTATAATGTGTTTAAGACGGCGTCGCTGTGAAAGTTAACGTAGAGATTTAGCGGTGCAAGACTAGTCTTGGAGTAAAAGAGATAGAGCGGCCTTGACATACATATAAGCTTTCTGAGGAGTGTGCGGTGGTCTACTTCTTATTACTTAGCTACCCGGGCCGTCTAATGGCTTACGTAGGTAAAAAAGCTTACGGGCACATAGAGTGTGCCACGCTTAACGAAATAGTAAAGAAAGGGTCTACGAGATTATATTCGCATCGCGCCTGTACATGTCCAATGACCGATTTGTTCAAGCTTCCGTTAATGGCGGTGTTTCTCCGAGTGAATAATGTTCAAGAAACCCGGCATATCTTTTGCCAACGGACTTATTCTTATTCACCTGCTCTCGGATGGACTTGACGTCTTCCTCTGTGAGATCAACGTTGAGTGCCGCCATGTTCTCCTCGAGATATTTGATTCTTTTTGTTCCGCTGAATGAAGTCTAGTTAGTGTTCCTTTCCAAAAAAAAAAAGAAGTCATAACCAGAGGACAACGACAGATTGGCTTACGGTATGGCCACGATGTTGTCGCCTTGCTTCAGGACCCAGGCCAAAGCCAGTTGTCCGGGTGTGCATCCCTTTGTCTGGGCGATGGCCGTCAGGGACTCCACGAGTCGCATATTTTGGCTCCAATTTTCCCTGCTGAACTTGGGCGCCGTCTTCCGAAAATCGCCGTCGGCGAATTGGTCCGGCGATTTCAGTTGGCCCGTGAGGAAGCCCCGGCCCAGCGGGCTGTAGGCCACAACAGCCACCCCCAGCTCGTTGCAGGCAGACAGCAAGCCCACCTCAGGCGACTCGATGTCCAGAGCAAACGGCGAGTACTCGAGCTGCACCGCGGCAATCGGGTGCACTTTGTGGGCGCGGCGCAGTGTTGCTGCCGAAATCTCGCTGAGGCCAATGTGTGCAATCTTCCCTTCTCTGGTTGGTTTTTTTTTTGTCAATACAAAAGAACATCTGTCCGTAATTTATAAATTCACAAAATACAACTCGGACCGCACCGCTTCAGCTCGACCATGGCAGCAATCGTCTTCTCAATGGGCGTCTTGAGATCGACACGGTGGCAGTAATACAGGTCAATCTGGGACACGCCGAGCCGCTTGAGGCTCTTTTCGCACGCTTCTCGGATGTACGCCGAGTCGCTGCGTATCTCATACGGCTTTCCGGGCGTGGCTTTAACGCCAAATTTTGTGCACAAAAAGATGTCGGAGCGTTTGCCAGTTCGTGCGAACCATGCGCCTAGCAGGTCCTCGTTGTCGCCGTCTTCTCCCGAGTAAGGCACCGTTAGACGTTTTTTTTTTTTTTTCAGCCAAGAAAAACCATGAATTATCCGTAAAAAACTATGTCCGTGACTCACAAACATCGGATGTATCCCAGAGCCTGGCGCCGATTTCGTGCGCCTTGTCCAGCACTTTCAGCCGCGACTCGTCATCGCCAGCGGGCCCATACGACTGGCTCAGGCCCATGCATCCGAACCCCAAGGCCGGCACAAGAGGGCCGTTTGTGCCCAAATGTCTTAGAGGGACGTGAGCCATGATGGCGGGCGTGCCGAAAGCATTCAACTCGTGTACTCCAATGACTACACAAAGTTGTGATACGCTCTTCAAAGAGCGTATGGTCTCGAAACAGATATGAAAATATAAAGATCAGATACAGCCGATAAGATGAACTTTACTAAACATGCCGGGGCACAAAAAAAACCAATTTAAAACGCACCATTACACCTGTCTTTGGGAAAGATGAAATTAGTATGGTAAATCACCTTCTCACACGAGAAGGGAGAGGTCTTCCGTGGGTCCGTACACACGATTGAAATGCGGAGTAGAGTTTTGCGGGGAAAGCGGGGCCAGACTGGCTCAAGGGCCGCCCCCGCACCACGCACCCACCTAGTTGGTACAGTAGAGCAAAAAGCCAGGCGGGATTCTTGTGAAGCATGGCGAGCCAAGGATGCCTGTGTATTTCCGGTGACGCGCCTGATTGCTATTTTGCGGTTTTTCCTGGGGAAACATAGGCCTGTTTTGGTATGCCTTCCGGCGGGAACTGTATAGCCCGGTTACAGAGCCAGGCCCTTTTCCGAGTTAACTATTTACAGAGACTGGATTGTTATTATACAATGTAGACTTTTCCTTTTTTTTATTTGTAGGTATGGTAAAATTGTTTAAAAATACAGTGTAGTTTTAGTATACCGCGACAATTTTTGCTGGCATCAGTCTCCTTTTTTTCCTGAACGCAGCAGTCGAGAAAACACAATGTGCGGCGAATACAACGGGCCAGCCAAGGTAAGCTAGTGTATCGTTTACTATTGGATTCAGTGAATGTACGGGGCGGGACCAAGCTCACAAACCCGCATCCAGTCCCACGGCACATACCCGTTGAACCATGTGGCCCTCTCGGTGCCAGACGTCGACGCAGCTGCCGACTGGTACACTTCGGTCCTCGGCTTCCACGAGCTCCGTCCCCGGACCGCAACGGACCGGTCGGTCATGCCCAACGCGCCCATTTTCAGAATCTACCCAGCATCGCTGCAAAAGGTGCGCATGGCTTACCTCAGCGCCGGAAACGGGGTCGGCGTGGAGCTGTTCCAGTTCTCGGACCCGGGGATGGCTGCGGGCGAGGAAGCCAACTTTGAAAAGAACTACTTTCGCGGAGGTATTTTCCACATTGCTGTTACCACGCCCGACATCGACGAGACGGTCAAAAAGGTGGTCGCAAACAAAGGCCGCAAGATTGGGGACACGGTGAACGTCTTTGGGCACCATGCAGCGTACATCGCCGACCCCTGGGGCAACGTTGTCGAGGTGATTACGGCGAGCTTTGAGCGCATCATGGCAAACAGATAAGTGTATGTAAGAGAACGAAAATCCACAACGACAGTGTCGTACTTTGCAACAGTATTCAAGAAAGCCTTATTTTTGCAAAAATCTATCTTGTTTTGATAGAGGCGCGAGGGCGGTTCCTCCGTGGGGGCCATCAAAGGCACACAACCATCTTTTTGGTGCTTTTGCCTTGCTGCATTCTTTCCACCATGTCTGGCACGGCGTCCAGAGTGGTGTGCACTTCCACCTGTGTTTTGATGCCGTGGCGCACCGTAAAGTCGATGGCCTTGGGCATCCGCTGCGGCGTCGACGTGCTGTCGCCCTTGACCCGGAACGTGCCGCGCGCCACATCCAGTGCGTCGAGCCGGATCCCCTTTGCGGGCAAGCCGACCACCATCAGGATGCCGCCAATCTCGATCAGAGGCGGAGCACTGTCGTACGCAGCTTCCGCGGCGCTGAACACGGCGACCGCCTGGGCGCCGCCGTCGGTCACGCGCAGGATTTCGTCCTTGTAGTTGGGATCGGTCCGGGAGTTGAAGACCAGATCGGCGCCATGCGCCGAACTGTTCTGCAGGGTATCGTCGTTGACGTCGAGGCCAATGACGCGTGCGCCCATGGCTTTCGCGTACTGGATCGCCAACTGGCCAAGGCCGCCACAGCCAATGATGACGATCCAATCGTTTGGCTTCAGCTCGCACGAATCAATGCAGTGGAAGGCTACAATACAACACCAACACCACCACCACCAGGCGGTTAGCGAGCTAGGTGTAAACGGTTGCATACGGCACCACGGCGGCAGCCCCCCCTAGATAACGCACAGGTGATTCCGGCACAGAACATGGGCGACGCCGTTCGGACGTCGATTGCGGGCGGCAGGATAATGCAGTTTTGCCAGTCGACCACGTTGTACTCGGCGAAGAAACCGGGGATGGTAAAGCCGTTGACTTGGGACTGTCTGCGCATGCAGTGGTTGTTGTGGACCAGACAGCCCTTGCATTCGTAGCAGCCGCCCTGGACGTAGAGAAAGCCAACCGCGTCGCCGACCTTGAATCCCTTGCCCTCGGCCGACGGGTGGACTGCCTCGATGTAGCCGGCGCCTTCGTGGCCGAGGGTAATCGGTTCGGTGCGCCCCGGTATGGCGATGGACATCAGGTCCGAGTGGCATAAGCTGGCGGACGCGAGCCGGATGAGAAACTGGCCCTCGCCCGGCTCGGGAACCGGGACGCTATTCACGACGACCTTCTTCTGTATCTAGACTCCGTTAGCTGTGACCGTGTGATCGAAGCGGTGGCTTGCCATACCGGATCCCACTGCGCCGCCTTCATTTGTTTGGCCATTGTCGCTCTTCTGGTGGAAATGAATGAGACTGAGTGTTAAGTTTCTTTCGTCTAGTATCCAAAGCATATAAAGCAAAAAAACAGATGTGAGTAGCTTGCTCTCGGCGTATCTTATATTATAGCGCCTAGATATGATCTTGGAACACTACTAGAAGCCACACCGGGCCTTGTCTCTATAACACCAGCAAAGCCTGACATGCGCTGCGGAAAAGCGATTCCCGATATCCGTCGTGTTTCAACCTCGCCCCCACAAACGCATTTGTATGCAGACTAATATCCAAAAGTATTAGCACCTACAAAATGTACTCATAAGAAATTTGGATCCGTGGCTATCAGATGCAGATTGGTTTTTATTGTAATTTTTTTCTCCGGTTTTATTTCATTCTCTTACTTCACTTAATACCCTATTTCATTACCTTTCAACTTATAAATGTGTTTCATGTCATACAATTATCGATATCGATCCAAGAAAAAAGAAAAAAAAAAACTTTCTACTACTCTCCACGGTCCTTGCTTTCATGAAGGGCCGTTGTACACGCCCGTCTCTTTGTCAACAATCAGATTGTCCCAGCCGAACATGATATTGATCGGATGCAAAATGAAATGCAACTCGTCCTTAGCTACGGCGTCTTGGAAATCCTTGTCGGACACAATCTCCGACCAATCCTCCACACTGTCGAGCCACACCTCGGCCACGCCGTCGTAGTCCAGAACCGGGATGCCCAATTTTTTGGCCTGATTCCGCAACTCGGGGGTAATGTGGTGCTGTTTTTTTTCTCTGTGTCAATGAAAAGGCAAAGAAACAAAAAGGCAGTGGTATACGAACGACAAAAAACTCACCTGGTTGTAGCGCCGAACTTTGCCCGCAAATGTCTCGTTTGCAAAGGCCGGCTTGAGGTGGTTGTTCCGCCAGTAGGCGTGAAAGTACTCGTCGCTGACGTCCGGTTTTTTACGAAGAAAGAGAGATACTTTGAGGTACTTGCCGGGCGTCGGCGGCGGGCCATCAACCGGCGGGCCTTCTTGGGAAGCCATTGCTCGAGTTTTTTTTTTAAAGAGATACGAGCGGATGTGTATTCTGGAAGCAGACAATAAGACGAGAAATGCGGATTGAAAACACGTATATAAGCTCACTGTGGGTCATTTATCTCAATATATACAGCATAGGATTGTGAGTGACGACATCCCGTTATGGAATAGTTGGAGATCGACCGGAAAACTGCTTCGCTGCGGAGTGCGTCCCCTCCGCTTCACGACAACCGAGAGAACCTGTGTTAGATCTTCTGGGCGTTGGTCTTTTAGTCAGTACTATTCCTAGGAGGCAAAGACGGGCCCCGCAGGACAACAGCCCCTGAAATGGCTGAGCATTGGACTGGGCGCCTAAGGATATCCGATTTTCCCTTCCTTCTCACGACGGATCAAACAAGCTCTTAAAATGTGGACCACGTTAAATCAGAAGTAGAATATAGTTAAATACTACGGGAAAGAAAAAGACAACGAAATAGTAAAAAAATAAATTTAAAAAAATCAAACCAGAACTTTGGATTATCGTTGGAGTTTGAGGCTTGGACGGATTACATTCGAAAAACAGTTCTGTCGCCAGTCGCAGCAATGTCCGAGGAGATCAAAGGGCCGGGCATCCTCTACGTAGAGGCGCGCATCGCGCGGCCTGACCTCATGGACGAGGACACGTACATGAACTGGTACGACAACGACCACATCGCCGAGATCGTCGCGACGAGCGGCGTCGACTCGGCTTTTCGCTACATCCGCCGGGGCGTCGACTGGCCCTACCTGGCCATGTACGAGATGCGGGACGTTGCCTTCACCCAGGGCGACGAGTTCCGCGGCATCCGGGTCCACAGCGACCTCCTGCCGGGCTCCAAGCTCATCTACGACCTGGCCGACAACAACGTCCGCTACTACCGGCTGGTGCAGGTGTACGATCCGACGAAAAAGGGCCCGGGGCACACCAAGACCTTGATCTCGGCCCAGATTGAGCTAAAGGACGGCTATCCCGTCGAAGACTTTGACGCCTGGTACCGCAAAGAAGTAAGCCATTCGCTCTATCTTGTAGCCAACCGCAATATTTTTTTTTGTTCGTACGCTAACAGGCTTCTAGCATTTGGATCAGCTTTCGAAGGCACCTGGATACTTGCGCACGACGCGGTTCAAGCTCGTGTTCTCGCGGTCCAATGCGCAGTCGCGCGCGTTGAAGGGACTACCTGTCACATCCAACGAGCCCGTGCCCAACCCGCCGACATGGCTGGCCCTGCACGAGTTTGCAACCGAGGACGTCGATCTCGGGCAGTTGAAAGACCTGACAGACACGGCGTGGACGCGAAAGATTGAGCAAAATTCGGAACGAAGGGACTATCCGATCTACAAGATTGCCAAGACACATGGCAAAGGCGAGTGGTTCCACGCTTTTCCTTGAGCGTAGCGGCAGCAGCTAGATCAAAGGAAAAACCAGTATAGACAAGGAAGTTTGGTCTTCATTCGAAACAATGAAAAGTGAAAGATCACTCTTCAGGGGCAATGTAGACATCCACGGGACGTACATGTTTGTCGCCCAAACTCGTCGTTGCTGAAGTAATTATATATCGATTCCGAATAACCGTTATCATTTCTACCACCGCCGCTGGTCAAATGCTTTAATACTCCCATTACCGCCGCAAAATACGCAGCGTCCGATCTCGGAATTATTTCCTTTTGTGGACTGCCAGACGATGGGACCTGTATTCCGAGCAAGTACTCCGTACATTCATGCCCGTTCTAGAGACACCTGGCGAACTGCCGGGTCCTTGTTGGCATCTACCCGGTGAGTGGGGCGACGGATCGGTCGCAAGCGGTTGCACCGGCCCGGTGTCTCGTACGAGAAGACTAACACCGTCCAGGCACAGCAACTTTATTTTTTAAGCTAAGTGGTGCTGCAGAGAAACGTAATGGGCCACTGTCTTGGAATAGAGTTCTTACATCGGATGCATTGCAGCCTGAGAACGACGACGACGGATGCTGGTCATACGGTCTTCATATGGTGTCCCGCGTCTCTTCTGCGGCCAGTGTCGTCGTCCCTCCTACGATTTCTTGATTCCGTTGTTGTCTTGCACTCCGAATCTGACGAGGACCTCCCATCGTTTGCAAGCTCCCACGCGGTCCACCGCTACCATGTCCTCCCCCCTTCCTTTCACGCTCTCGGAGCCGAGCTTGTTCCACAACGATTTCTACGTCGACAGCCAATGGGCGCCCGCAAAGAGCGGCCAGCGCTTCGACGTCGTCGACCCGGGAACCGGGAACACGTGGACGACGTGCGCGGACGCCACGGCTGAAGATGTCGGCGACGCCGTACAGTCGAGCTACGCCGCGTTCGCCGAGTACCGCAAGACGACGCCGCGCCAACGCGCGCAGTGGCTGATGGAGTGGCACCGGCTGCTGCAGGCGTCGCGCGAGGACCTGGCCAAGATCATGGTGCACGAGACGGGCAAGCCCATGGCCGAGGCCCGGGCCGAGATCGACTACGGCTGCACCTTCATCTGGTGGTTCGCGGGCGAGGCGGAGCGCGCGCACGGGAGCACATTCCGGTCCGCCATTGCGGGCCGCCGCACGGTCACCATCAAGCAGCCGATCGGCGTGGTGGCGGCCCTGGTGCCGTGGAACTTCCCGATGGCGCTCTTCGTGCGCAAGGCGAGCGGCGCGCTGGCCGCCGGCTGCACCATGGTGGCCAAGCCGTCGCCCGAGACGCCCGTCAGCGCGCTGACGGTGGCCCTGCTGGCGGTGCGGGCGGGCTTCCCGCGCGGCGTGCTCAACGTGCTGACGACGTCGTTGGCGAACACGCCGGCCGTGGCGGAGGCCCTCTGTCTCGACGCGCGCGTCAAGAAGGTCACGTTCACGGGCAGCACGCGCGTGGGCAAGATCGTCGAGCAGCTGTGCGCGCGCCAGCTCAAGAAGACGACGCTGGAGCTCGGCGGCAACTGCCCGTTCATCGTCTTCGACGACGCCGACCTCGGCCAGGCGATCCCGCAGCTCATGGCGCTCAAGTGGCGCCACGCGGGCCAGGCGTGCATCACGGCGAACCGGGTCTTTGTGCAGAGCGGGATCCACGACCGCTTCGTGCAGGCGTTCTGCGCGGAGACGAAGAAGACGCTGCGCATGGGCCACGGCAGCGCGGCCGACGTGAACCTGGGGCCCGTCACGACGGCGCGCAGCCTCGACCGCGCCGAGGCCATGTACCGCGACGCGGTCGCCAAGGGCGCCGAGGCCGTCCTGGGCAGCGGCACGCGCGCTGCGGCGCCGGCGGCGGCCGGAGCGGGCCAGGGCGGCGGTGGCGGCGGCTACTTTATGGAGCCGACCGTGCTCACCAAGGTCACGGACGACATGGCCCTGACCCAGGACGAGATCTTTGCGCCGCTGTTGGGCGTGGCCACGTTCGAGACGGAGGAGGAGGTCACGGCGCGGGCCAACAACACGAGCATGGGCCTCGCGGCGTACGTCTTCACCAAGGACGCCGACCGGCTCTGGCGGATGCTGGAGAACATCGAAGCGGGGATGATTGGACTTGTGGGTTCTTCCTTTTGTTTTTGCGCTTCGTTTTTTTTTTTTTTTTTTTTTTTATCTCTTTTCCTTTCAACACGTGCTGACAAGACAGAACGCCGGCAACTCGTCTGCGGCAGAGGCGCCGTTCGGTGGCATCAAGGAGAGTGGACACGGCAAAGAGAGCGGCAAAGACGTCGCAATCGATGAATATCTGATTACGAAGACGGGCACCATGGCCATATCCGGGCTCCAATAAAAGTAAATTCATAGACTCATTATAACTAACAGAGAAACATCACTGTGTGCGTAGACTTACACCAGAGGCTCTGCCCAACCTCCGCGTTAACAACGCTTGAAACCTAATATTACTCGTACGTCCTCCAAGTCGTAAATCTTCGGCCAGTCCGGTAGCATGCTCAAAATACACTGCCTCAAAGCTGTCCAATCACTCGGCTCCCACTTCCCGTGAAGAGCAAACATCCAACGCCTCATTTCTCCAGGTAATTGTTCCATCCATGTGGACGTGGAAGTAGCCCCCAGAGACGCCGTCAACCTGCCAGTAGTCCAGGCTCCCATGAGATGTCGATGACTGCGACAATGGTGCCTGGTCCGCAGCAGGTGGCGGTGAGGACGCGGTTGCAAGCGGGCAGTCGGACGATGTCGTCTTTCGATGCCTGGGCTTGGACGATGCAGACGGTGTAGGCTGATACGTGGGCTGCACCTCCGGCCGCTGTTCGACCACTTCGTAGTCGTCTCCGTCTTCCTCTCCGTTGTCGTCTTCTTCTTCGTCTTCATCTTCGTCTTCGATAGAGGCAAGGGGAGCAGGCTGGGTCTTTTTGGCTTTCCAATACTCCTTGAGCTGGTCCCGAATCTCATAGGACTCACGCCTGGCCTCGTCCTGGGCGTTCCTGAGCTGTCGCCGGGCCCGTTTGAACTCTTCGAACGAGTTCTTCAGGTTCGTCGAAGTGATGGGATACTGGTGGTATTCCAGCGTGCCGTCCTCTGTGGGGGCGGCATAGTGCGCGAAAAAGTTGAGATTGGTGCCGTCGGTGGTGAACGTGGTCACCTTGGCATGGCCGGCAAGGTAGGGTTTGCCGATGGAATCCAGCGCCTGGCTCCTCCCATGGACAAGAGCCGCCCCGTCGTAGGCGCTCTGCAGCCTGGCTCCTTCCATGTCCTTTCCGGGCCCCTTCCACTCGCCAGCGAGATGGGGCAGCGCCAGGGCGTCTGGATCGTCTTTGTAGAGCACAGCCCCATTGAATTGCTCGTCGAACGCAAACGGGTGATACTCCCGTTTCTCGAGGCCTTCGACAAAGTCGGGCTGGGGAGCAGAGAGGCCGTTGTTGAAGCCGAGGTCTTTTGGCAAATTTGTAAAGGCGCGGTTGAATTCCTGGGAGTATCCATCGTCGTCATCGTACGTCTTTAGCAGCGGCGCCATCCTGACAAGAACGGTCATTTCCGTGCTGCCGGATTTCCCTGTAGCCTTCAGGTACCTCCTGTACTCCTCCTCGGGTGGCGAAGCGGTTTCGCGCGACCTGGCCAGCCGATTAACAGTGTCCTCGAGATTCTGTGGCCGCTTGGACCTGCGGGTATTGAGGATGCCGTTTTTGTCCGCCTGGTCGGCAAAGCCCGACGACGTTGTGGAGATCGTCTTTGTCAATGTGGTTGAAGTCGTAGTTCCGGACTCGGGCGCCGCAGACGCCGACCCCTTATGTGCCTTCTTCTTCGCCATCCTGTTGAATAGAGCCAAGTTTTTGCGCGTCAACCGTGCCCGCTTCGGTGGGCGTTCGTTTCTGCCGTCGCTGTCGCCGGCTCTGCCCGTGGAACTGCCGCCGTCGATATGTCGTTTCTGAGGCGGCTTGGCTGGTGGAAGTTTCTCCGGCTGCCCGATTACGGACGATGGGAGCGGTGTGTGAGGACGCTCGGCAGGCTTTTGTTGCCGTCCGGTCTACATGCATCGTCAGTGATAAAACTTTCACGTCGTGGTGTGGTGCGCATCTGTGTCCTACCCCGGTGGCTCGCGATGTCTCTTCCCGGCCAACGCGTGATCGTCGTATATTCGTCTGCGGTAGTGCTGCTTGCTTTTTCGAACAAGGGACGTCGTCTGCCGAGGCCTGCAGCCCGGTAAAAGGCTCTAGGGACACGATCCTGTCTGTGCGGAGCCTCGCACTACGCCTCAGAGGTCCTATTTTTATGGAAATCAACATCAACAATTTTACCCCATCGTCAAGGACACGACGGGGTACTCACCAGTCGGTGTGCCCGTATGGGTCAAGCGTGGTCTCTTCACAGGCGATGAGTTGGTCTGGGGTACCGCGTCGGGTCGCCTCTTCATCGGTTGCCCGGTACCTGCCAAGTTAGCATGGCGCATTCTTTTCTCATCTCCTGAAGCCGTAGACAGTAAGGCCAAGGACAACGCATACCTGCACCCGCACCTGCAATAGGGACCAAAGATGCTTCTTGTCGAGTTTCGGAGACATTCAGGCGAGCGTGTCGGGTCCGCGCGTTGGGGCCTCCGCGGTTCATGGTGAGGAACACGCCCGCCTTAAGAAGGAGGGACGAACTGCACTTCTATCGGGGCTCAGGCTGGGCGACAGAAGACGCGCCGACCGCGAGGTCGTTTCGTGTGTCGCGTAGGAAAGAATTGACTGGGTAGGCGGCGGTTGGCTGATGCGACGAAACATGCATCACTTTTAGGCAGCGAAGCCGTGGGGGGTCTAGTTGTGAGCTAAAATGATTGGTCGGTACGGGTCTCGGTATCAGCCGTGCGGGGGGTGGAATCCGGCGCCCGCAGCCCTATTCGCCGCCTAAGACAAAGATGAATCCTTCTGAGTGCAAAACCGAGCCTTGAAAACCCAATCAAACCCGCCACGCCACACCGGCCGCTCCTCCTGCGACCCAACCACCAGTGACCGATTCTCTCGCGGAGCATGCACCATCGCGTCCGAGTTCCAGGACGCGACCGAAGTACTTTGTACAGCAACAGAGTGATGGCAGGGGGTGTAAATAAAAAAAAGGTTTTGGGTGGGTGAGCACCATACTCTCGCAAAAAAATTTTGGGCCACAGGCAGTATTGGCAAAGTTGGGGCAGCCAGTGCAGGCCAGCTTGAATCGCTGCCTAGAGGAATCGCGTTTTCTGACCAAATGGGTGAAAGACACGAAGTATCATTGGTTCGATGGGATATTTCAATTTGTGACGGGTTGATGATTTAGACGCTGCCATACGCTGCTGTTATCAGGTGCCTAATTATCGAGAACGGCTGGTATCAACAGGAATGTTATGTCTCCAAGCGGCGTGTCGAAGGAAAACGAGGTCTCCCGACAGAGGACAGTATTGATGAGCATTTCGTGAGACTAAGTAAAGTTCATTTACAGACACAGACACAGAACCAGAAATGGAATTTGTTTTTCTATTCTGTATGTTCTCAAAAACGGCCTTTTATACCAAGAATGCTCTCCTTTGTTTCGTCCAACGTAATCGCTCCTGTCTAGGACTAGCCCAATCTCCGCCGACTCAGCTCGATGGCCACGTCCGCCGTGGCGCCGTCAAAGAAATCGTTCATCACCACCACCAGCTCCTTGTCGCCGCAGGCGCTGAGAGCGTTGTCGCGCACCCACGGAAGCGTTTTGGCGTCGCACAGGGCCTTGGTCGCCAGCAGGCAGCTCGTCGACGCGTTGGCTTCGAGGACGCTGACCACGACGGCGCCGGGGAGGTTCGTGGCGGTCGCCTGGCACTGGATGTTGACAAACGCCTTGCCGTCCACCTTTTGCGGCGCGAGCGCCGCGCCAAAGCCGGCCACGAGCGAGTCGCCGGTCAGGGTGGCGTTGCCCTCGTCCGTGTACGTCGAGAGGGCGTCGACGTTGACGAGGACGAGCAGGCGCTTGCGGTCGCTGCGCAGCTGCGCGATGCTGGCGCCCTTGAGGTCGTCGAGGGTGCCGACGGCCACGGCGTGGCCGATCTTGGCCAGCGCGGCGTCGACGTTGGCGTGGAGGTCCTGCTCGAGGGGCCGCTTGCAGGCGTCGGGCACGCCGTCCCAGCGCAGCTGGACGACGACGATCTCGTCCGGGTGCGCGGCGAGGAACCGCACAATGTCGTCGAGGAACCGCTCGTACGCCATGCCGGGAATGGCGCTGTGCTGGAAGTAGAGCCCGTCCGGCAGCGCCTTGGTCGGCAGGACGGCCTCGTGGCAGTGCGCCGGCCGGAACTCAAAGTAGCGCGCGCCCAGCTGCAGGATCGTGTCGAGCGTGTCCTTTTGCGTGATGGCCAGGCTGGACACGATGTTGGGCGCGATCGCCTCGATGGCGCGGCTGGAGACGGCGTCGGCGAGCTGCCCCGCCCACTTGCTCTCCTTGAGCAGCGTCGTGATGACGGCGCTGCCGGCGTGGGCGAGCACGGCCTTGCAGTTCTCCATGCTGTTCATGCCGATGTCGTGCGCGGCCGGGAGGACGAGCCGGCGGAACGGCCGGTCCGCCTGCGGGGACCCGGGCGGCGCCACCTGGGCCATCCACGTGGCGTAGTTGGGCGTGACCGTGACGTAGCACTGGTGGCGGTTGGGGAGGCCGGCGTGGCCGCCGCCGGCCTCGTAGAAGCCGTACGACACGATGATGCCGGTGCCGTCCAGGACGGAGCGGGTATCGGCGATCTTCTTCATGGTGCCGTCGCCCAGGTTGCCCGTCAGCGCGTTCACGTCCACCCATTGCTCGGTGACGGTGTGGCCGTCCCGGAGGACCTTGAAGGCAAAGCGGCCATCCTTGTTGAAAAAACTGTCAATGTTCTTGGTGTCGACCTCGAGATCCTCGTTTTGAAAGACGCGCACGTCATGCCGCACAACGGTCTTCTTCGGGACAGACAGCTCAATGGAGCAGCCTGGCACGGCGATATAGGTGTAGACCTCGACTCCTTTGCTGGGCATTTCGGCTGATTTTTTTTCTTTTTTCTTTCTCTGATAGATGGTTTGCCGGTTCAGCCTACCTCTGTGGAAGTTGTCGTACGAGAAATACAAAGGTGAGAGAAGTTCTGGCTAATGGCACCTTTAAAGGGACCATTCTTCACCTTCGTGTGCCGGGTCCAGCTGAAAAAGAATGGGCCGGCGATCTTGGCATCTCGCGGGGGCTGACCACAGTCAGAAAATCCCGCGCGGACTACCAACATCAGACTAGGCGAAAGCCTCGCCCAAACCAACAGAACCATCTACATAGCGAATGTGGGCATGACCCACACCGTCTGTTCCGCTCTGACCAACATCATATCAACGAACGCAAAGAAGGCAGAGATGTCATGGTTTCGCCGCCGGACCGCCGGGCGCCCGCAGCCGTATGGCTTGAGGAACTCCTATGTTCCCGACATGGCCAGACGTACGGAGGCACAGCATCAATGGTCAATAAGGGTGTTTCATGGGCGTGGGTGTGCTGGTGTCGTCCGGCGTAGGATCTTCTGAAGCATGGCATCAGGGAACGACCCCTTGGGCTAGGGCGGTGTGGTATGGCAGAAAGGTATGGCAGCGAGGAGGCACTACAAACCAGTCTACATCCCACTTTTTCCATGCAGGATCGTAGACCGCAATTTGCTTCCTGGTTTCTTACTGTATTACAGGAACTTTTTGGAACTTTTTACTGCTCGCTACCATGGCCGGAAACGACGAGATCAAGCCCCCAAGCCCAGCCGAGGCGTTCAAGCTGGCCTCAAACTACGCCGCGCTTCTTCGGGCCCTCTGCCTGCACCCGCAGTACTACATGTTGGAAGGCAAAACGGCCACGGCCCAGTTTGTCCCCGTCGACGCCCAGCGGACGCCGCTGCCGCTGCTGTACGGCTCGCAATTCGCCCAGGACACCTACATCAAGTATGTGATCCCCTTCTTGCCGCAGGGGGCCACCCGCAAATGCAAGGACATCGCCAACCCGTGGGCGTGGTCGGACCCAAACTACGCGTGGGAATGGGAGTGGGACGCCGCGGCGGGCGTCTTGAAGGACACGGCGGGCAACGCGATCGAGTTCCCCAAGCTCCGGAAGGCCGAGGCCATGGAGAAGCTCACCGACATTCTCTCCCGGGGATTCATGATCAAGAAGATCATTCTGGAGAACGAGACCGACCCGCGCGCGCGGATGATGCTCGGAGGAGCATCGTTCGATTTTGGCGAAGAGGCAAAGAACGCGGCTCGAAACCTGGACTAAACAACGTTCAGGTGTCCGTGGATTCCTGCGGCGACCTCTGGGTTGGGGAGTTGCCTAAGGGGGGAGGACTTGGCGAGGCTGCGTTTTGGTTGAGGCTCTAGCCATCGTTTGCCCCCAGTCAGCAGGATCGAGAATTCTAGACACGAAGTGAATTTGGCAACAAGCGCGGGGAGTTCAAGCGAAGGAAATTGTTTATTCTGTAGGCTAATGAGGAATGATTATCTAACGACCTACGTGGTGGTTGCATAGGATACGCCCATGATCGTTGTTTCAACAAGGGCCGCTGAAAATGGGGCATCCTACTCGATATCTAGAACGTTGGGTGTTGGCGATCAACTCCCGCAGCAAAAATATAAATTGCATGTCAGGTACTTGGCATTTTATGGATGATTGAGGAAGATGGGAACGGCTCCAAAAAAAGGGGACAGTCTTTCCAAGTCAAACGCTGCCGGCCATGAGACGTTCCACCTCCTTCATGATCCCAACGAGTTTTTCCTCCCGCAGCCTCCGACAAACAATCTGAACACCGACTGGCGAGCCCTTGTAGACGTGCGGCCCCTTGTACAGCTCCTGCATCTCTTTGTCGCCCCAATCATAAGGAAACCTCTCGGCCTCTATCCGTGCGTATGGCTCCCTGTCATACCACTCTTTCGGCGCCACATCCGCCCTCTGATCGACCCACCCGACCGGAACGCTTCCTGTTGCATAATCCAGCATGTTGTAAATTGTAGCATACGAGTTCGACACGTACTGGCCGTGCGGCGGGGCGGGATGGGCCACCGCGGGCACGACGATCGCATCCAAGCCGAACCGCAGCCAGAGGTCGTTGTACTGGGCCGCAATGTCGGCCCGCTCAAGGTGGTTGGCGAAGACTTCGTGTGTCGTCAGAAACGACGCCGGCGACCCCGTTGCCGTCCTGGGGACGACCGGCTCCCCCGAGGCGTCGATGTGTTTCATGACGGAGTATCCGCCGGACTGCACGTTGGACTTGATAGCGCAGGACGTGCCGCGGCGGTGAAGGACCCTCATCTCGTCTGCGGGCAAGTCGACGACCGTATGCCCTGCTTGTGTAAGAAGGTCGACCGTTCGTTTCATCGCCCTCTTGGCCGGGTTTCCATTAGCGAATGGGACGATGCTACGAGCAATGTGCGAGTGAGCACGCCACGTACCATGACCGGCGGTGTCGGAGCAACCACGCCGTCGTCCCACAACACGCCCATCGTGAGGTCTTTCGCCGGTCTCTCCGCCTCGGCGGAATTCCACGGCATGGGCAGACAGCCTGGGTCACGGTCCCACGGGCGGGTATGTAGGACCGCTTTGAGCCACAACTCCAGCGACGACACCGTGCGAGCCATAGGACCAATGGCCGCGTTGACGGACTCGTTGCCGTCTTGGGGACACTGGATGCCCATGCCCGGGACGCGTCCTTTCGAGCATTTGAGCCCCCCTTGGCAAAGTATCGGAAGTCAGATGTTGTCGTAGCAATGTGTTTCTGGACAAAGAACTACCGTTGATCCACCTCACTTACAAAGGCCACAAAAGGCCGCCGGAAACCGGATGCTCCCGCCGCCGTCGGTTCCGGTTGCAAGCACGCTTCCCCGTGCCGCGACCAGGCAGGCCTCGCCGCCGCTGGACCCGCCCACGGACAGGGCGAGGTTGTACGGGTTCTTGGTCGTGCCGAAGACGTTGGTGATGGTCTCCACCATCAGGCAGGACTGGGACGTGGTTGTCTTCACGTAGAGAACTGCTCCGGCCGATAAGAGGGATGCAGCCACGACACTGTTGACCGGCGAGACGTTGGGGATCCAGGAAGCAAGACCTGCGGTAGTGTGAACACCTTGGATGCCAAAGATATCCTGTGACCGTTTCGTCAGTCGTTTTGTTTTGTTTTCATCGGAAATGAAGAAAGCCGGAGCACACGGCGCACCTTTAAAGAGACGGGCAGTCCGTGAAGAAGTCCGAACGGCTTGCCTTCCTTCTCAATGTACTCGTCGAGCCAACGGGCTCGCTCAAGTGCCCGGTCGTACAGGATCTCGGTGAGGCAATTCGTCGTCTGCTGAGCGATACTGGCTCGCTTACAGAAAGCCGAGACGACCTGGACGGACGTGTAGGTTCGGGAGGCCAGTCTGGCGAGAAGAAGAGCTGCCTCGTCGATGCTAGTGATTTCAACATCTAGGGGCGTGAGTATGCCGCATTGCAAGATGCGCTCGTCGGACGGCAGGAGGTCGTCTTTTGCGGCACGTTGAGCCAGTTCTGGTGGTAGCAGGTGGTGCTCGGGTATGGACGCATGAAGAGCCCGTCGTTTCTCGGCACAGGCTGCCTGCCAGTCTTCGATCTGGAAGGGAGGACCCATTGCTGTGACCAGGTTATCGAGGCAAAATTTACGCGGGAAAGGAATCTCTATAGAAGAGAAGGAGAGGCATGTTCAGAATGTTGGGTATGATTTCTTGGCCTTAGTGATACTAAGGCTTTGACTTGACCTGCGAGTTGGCCGCGGGGCGTCTGCATAGACCGTCCTACTTGAAAAGTGGATAAAGGATGATGAATACCCCTGGGGGGACGCTTCAATATTCCCTCGCGTTGGCAATTCAATCTTGAGCAAGTCAGTTTTATGAAGAGCTTCAGCGAGGCCATCTCACATTCTATCCTGTCAAGTTTCTCCCACGCGTAGTGTAATTATATAAAAACAATCAAATACAATTGTTTGTCTTCTCTAGTTTACATTTTTGGTTTACCTCAGTCATGTGGGCTTCGTCTCAAGTTTTCCACGTTTTGGTGTGAATTAACGCCCAGTTTTCCTTTCGAATAGACTGTTAGGTGGCATCACTTTCTAGCTGCAGTGAATCCCAACTTCGTGTTCGCCAGTTTCCGCATCTCCCTCTGGCCGGCTGTAATGCCAGCTTCCTCCTCGTCAAACCTCGCCAGCCCCAGTGCTCGCAAACCGTCTGCGCACAGCACGTTCTCCCGCCTCGCGCCGTGGTCGGCGTGCTCGCGCTCCAGCTCACCGTGTTCGTACTTTGCAAAGTCCTTGGGCGTGTCCACCCCGAGAAACGCCCGCCGCATTTCGAGCATGTTCTCCACGTTGTACGGGCAGAGCGGCACGCACGCGTTGTACGCCACGCTCGAGTCGCGCTCGCCGGGGTGGAACCGGTCCACCTCGTGCACGAGGTCGCAGTGCCAGAAGACGTAGTCGCCGGGGCGGACGGGCGGGATGCCGACCATGCTCTTGGCGAGGAGCAAGTGCGGGTGCAAGGCCTCGGTGGGGAAGAACTGCAGCTGGCCCGGGGCGGCGCCGGGAAACAGCGGCGTGACGCCGTCGAACGTCTCGTTGAGGATGAAGAACGGCCGGAGGAGCTGGTAGGCCGTGGCCAGCTTGAGCTCGGGAACAAGCCGCAGCGTGCCCTCGCCCGTGCCGGTGTGCGAGAGGCTGAGCCAGCCCTGGAGCGAGCGGAAGGCCGAGCAGGACACTGATAGATGGGACACTTAGTTTAGCTAATAACGAGGGAAGGGTAGAGATCATGATGACCGCGCGGGCTGAACGTACTGCCTGTCGAGTAAAGATCCGTTTTGGCGTCGGAACGGTGGTCGGCGTTCCACGGGTCGTAGTCCTCCCATCGGCCGTCGAAGATGGCCTGGTAACACGCACGATACTCGGGGTCTTCCCAGCGCTCCATGGCGCCGCTGTCTTGATGGGCGGGAAGTGTGTATTCGGAGTCTGGAGGCAACTCCTGTCAGTATTCTAATTCAACTCGCGCTTGCAGGTTTTCTGCCGGGTAGGGATAAAGCATGAGACAGCAAAGTATATTACCCTTTGACGGGTGGCGGATGCGGAACCGGTCCGCGTAGGCCACCTGGCTGGCCAGGTCAAACACGGCGTCGTCGCGGGTGACGTGCCACAGCCGGCTGACGGCGTGCATCGCTTTCAGCACTTGGGGGTGGCTCCGGATCTGCACCTGCGGCCGCGTCCAGAACAGGCTGAAGTTCTGCGGGTCGTGCTTGGGGAAGCCGGCGACCTTGGGGTGCCGCTTCGTGTACGCCCGCAGCTCCTCCTCCCAACCGGCGGCCAGCTCTTCGGGCACAACGCCGCGGATGATCACGCACCCGGTCTGCCGTACGGTGTCGGCCAGGGCGTCGGGAAGGCGCCCATTGCTTGCTTCGACAGTGGCAAAGTCGATCTCGGGGATGGCCTTCGGCCCGGCCTGGGCGATGCGGTCGGCTTCGGCTTCGAGGATTTTGGTCAGGCGGTGGTAGGACTCGACGAGGCGGGCTTGGTCCTCGGGCCTGACGATGGACTGCTTGAGCTTGGAGTATTTCTCGTCGAGTAGTGGGCAGCTCCGGCTTAAAGGATCAGGTCTTGCTCTTTGTGTCTGATGTGCAAAGCCCACAGAATGGCACTTACGGGTACTGGGCCTGCTTCAACTCAAGCATCTTGCCGGAGGCCATGATTTTGCGGCAGGTTATGGACGGTTCTGGAGTATTTGGATTATGGGTGATAGAGATTGGCCGGCAAATTTGAAAAAGGAGCCCTACAGTGATCAGTGGATCGTTCAATGACAGTTTCTAAAGATTGCGCTCGCGGAATTCCGGTCCAGACGTCTCAGCCTTTTATCAAAATAAATCACATTGAAAAATACGCTACAATGGAGACCGGAAATATCGGTGCGACTAAGTACAGGCGAACACGGTTCAGACTTGGCCGCGGGGCGACGGGGCAATGTTCAAAGCTCTCTCCACACTCACTCCCCTTGCATCTCCGATCGATCGGTTGCTGCAGGGTGGCTCATCAGCATACTCCGTCCTACACTGCTGTCATTACGGCGCCCGAAACATATCGCCTGCTAGAACAAATACAACGCGGATGCACTACACTGATACGAGAATTATATTTTTAATTTTCTTTCATCTCGTATTTAGCTACTTAGTATCTCCTCGCCCGACTCTCCGTCACCGCCTGGCCCTTCGATGCCGGGCTCTGCGGCATTGTCTGCAAACCGTTCCAGCAGCAGATTCAACCGGAGCAGCGGCAAGGCTGCAAACTCAAAGCGCTCTGCCAGCCGATACAGCAGGCCCCGGAACCCGTACAGACTGGCATGGCGCGTCTGGTACACGGCGTCGTCGGTGCTGGACAGCAACGCCGTAATGATGAAGCTGCCGATCATGGCAATGTTGGACTTGCAATCTGGTGTGTTTTACATATGAGTCAGTCACGTCCACGCCAGGCGGTGTCGGTATGGGACTGTAGGGTTGGATTTTACAGCTGAGCCACAGTCCCTGAAGATCCTGCTGGAGAAGGTCCTCCAACACATCAAACAGATTCCGGAAGAGGTGCGTCTCGCGCTGAATGTCGTAGTACAAGGTCCCGCCGACGCAGGCAAACAGCGCGCGTTGGATCGAGACGGCGATGCCGTAGTGAGCAAAGACAAGGGCGTAGTCTAACGACGCCGGTTTCAGTGATCTGTTATGCATTCAAGCAGATTGACCAAGTGTAGTATAGCAACAACCTACCATTGATGACCCGGCTAGGCCGTAGAGGCGTGGACCCCTGGTGCGGAAGACTCTCGTTGAGTTTTGCCTGGCACTGGCTCGCCCGCGAGAGAGCTTCCTCGGGCGTCATGCTGCAGGGATTTTGGCTGATGGTGTAGAAGCTGTCGAGCACGCTGGAGAGCACGGTTGTCAGGTTCGAGAGGGTGACGAAGGCCGCGAAGGAGTGTGAGAGGTATGCGGGCGGCGAGTGCGCCCCGGAGACAAAGTCGTCGACGGTCAGGGGCGCAACGCTGAAGTGTCGATCATCAATGTGGCTTGGGCGTCCGAGCCAGTGGGCAAGCCTTCGTATGGCCGTTTGTATTAGTAGAGGCTCAATCTTCGGCAAGGCCCTCGAACGTCCCGAGCACCTACCACTTGTCGTGCATGTACACAGCCCACCAGAGGACCCGGCGGGTCTTTCGCTCCGCCGGGGATATTGTCGTCCACGCGGTTGGGTCAACGTGGAGGCCCATGTCCTGCGCGATGGCCACGAGCTGGGGTAGTAAGGGGTTTAGCTGCGGGTTTTTTTTCGTTTTTTTTGAATGCAGAAATAATAACAATTACCTGGCCAGTCAACGCCCAGAATCCGGGATGGTTCGGCTCCCGAACCAGAAATGGAGGGCACTGCATGTGCAGCAACATCGCTTGGACAGTCCGCAGCGACGGCGTCCTCGCCTCTAGCGTGACGTGATGGAACACAAAATGGTATAGCGGCTCTCTGGGGATGGGATGCAACCCGCTCAATAGCGGAGACAAGTGCCAGAAGCTGACGCCCAAGTTGTAAACGGCAGCCATCAGCGAGGCCGGGATGGATCGTGCGGAGATGCAAGCTTCAAAACAGGGCCTCTCCTCGAGGACAGGCATGCTTGGATGGGCATAAGCGTAGTAGAGATCCAACAGATGAGAATGGTATGGTCCCACCATGGCGTTCACCTCGTCGAGGTTATATATGTCCGTGCAGACATCAAGCAGGGTGTTTGGATACGACTGCGCAGGTCTGGTTAATTTTCCTGGACAAGGGAGCATTCGCGAAGGCCGGTGGGGATCCATACCGTGAAGTAGGCCGGTGCGGCCTCGTCGGCAAAGATCTTCCAGACCCGCCAGTTGGAGTGGCCAAAACTGTTCGTGTCGTCGAAAGGCAGATGCCTCAGCAGGTAGACGTCTTGGTCGCTGCTGTTGCCCGTGTACAACACTGTTCGGCCGGGCATCACCGTGGTCCGGTGCGAATCGAGGGCCGCGGCTGTGTGCGGTGTGGTTGGAGACGCCGGTGACAAGGGCATCAACGACGCCTCCGCTGGCGAGTTTGTAGGCGGGCATCGTGGAGCCGAACGACGGCCCTTTTTCAGCGGTGCCGCGGATTCAAACGTGCACGATGTCCCCCGGTGACGGCAAAGGGTGCAGTCTCTCTGGTGTGGCTCCACGAAGCAACCCACTCTTCGACGGCGACAGCTATCGCACCTGTTTGTTTGCGTATACAGTGAGTCAGTGGCCTTGTGATAGGATAGAGGAACTCGCAACGTGGAGGAACCCACGGCCGTTGCTTCTTGGACCGATAAGGCCTAGCGGTTGCGTCGCTGGCTATGCTGTCGGCCATCGTAGGACATAAAAATGGAGCCGAGTAGAAGAGGAATTGGCCGGATCAAGCGAAGAGAGCCTCCAGAACCGGTTTATCTCGAACATCATCCCCCCCAAACGCCAAAAGAGAGATACGGAGGATTAAGTACTGCTCGTTGCCCGCGGGGCGACCACACTTATGGATGGGGGACTAAACGTGATAAAGCGTCGACGGAGGTCGAAAATCCTGGACGAGGAGTTGTGGAGGAGCCACTCAGAGACCAGCCGATAGATACTCCGGCATACCCTTGGCGAGGGTAGCGAGGACCAAGTGCGGAGAAGACAAGACCTGCTTGTGGATCCGCTGCTGTTACGGACTAGTACGAGGCGATGTGACACTTCTGACCGCAACCTGGAAGATAAAGTTGCCCACAGGGCGATGGAACGGTGGACGATAGGAGCTCTCTCGAGTGTCGCCAATTCCCGAGGACCGCAACATTCCAAAAACGAAATACGGCTTGCAATCTCCAACCTCATTGCCGAATGAAATTACAGATATCAACGGCTTGGAGGAGGACGAAAAAAGATATATATAATGAAGTCAAGACACCCGGAATTATTATGTACCTTCAGAATGTCTCCGGTCTGAGCATGAGAGAAAGTATTCTCGTTGAATAAATAAAGAAAAAAATAATCTACACACATCGTCACGTCGGTCCTGAATCAGAGTCGAGAAAAAGAGCAGCCATGGCGACCACAGCAAAGTCGCCATTCTTACAGCATGTCACCGTTCGCTTGCTACGTGTGTACATCTTCGCTTCGGTTGGTGCAATGGTGTGTCGTTCCCTCTTCCTCCCTTTTTTTGCCTTCACTGCTTTGTTTGTTTGCTTGGCTGCTTTACTACGCCACGAGAATGGTATGCTGACGCGACAACCCCGATCCAGAATTTCGGATACGACAACAATTGGTGGAGTGGCATCATCAACTCCCAGAGCTTTATTGATGCGTACGGCAAGGACAACGGGCCTGGCCAGCCGCGGACCCTTCCGTCCAGTTGGCTGTCCGTTGCGAGCGGCACGCCGCTTGCGGGCTGGATCATTGGATGTGCCGCAGCCAGCCTCCTCACCAGCAGATTCGGGCGCCGCAAGACCATCATGGTCATCTGCGTGATTGCGCTCGTCGGCATGGTAATCCAGTGTGCCGCTCACAATTACTGGGCGTTGATGGTGGGACGGATCGTTAATGCTCTGTCCATGGGTAAGTACAAATGCTGAAAGTTGTGTGCTAAGGACCTCAGAATAACTAACACATCTCTCTCTCCCAGGAATCGAAGCCAACTGCATTCCCATGTATATGGCTGAACTCGCCCCAGCTGCCATTCGCGGTGCGCTCGTCAACTTTTACCAGAGCTGGCTCTACGTGGGAGCCGTCATTGCGTGTGCTACGGTATATGGGTCGACGAAGAATCTCGTTGGGGAATGGGTATACATGACTCGTATGTTTTTTTTTTTTCTCTATGCTTTTGTGAGTCTCAGACTGACCCATTCTTGTCTCCAGCCATCGTCGTCCAGCTTTCTCCGCCGCTCCTCCTCCTGGGTGCGGTGTGGTTCATCCCGGAGTCGCCGCGCTGGCTCCTGCAAAAGGGCCGCCACGACGAGGCCCACAAGGCGCTCGCCTACATGCGCCACGGCGTGTCCACCAACGAGGAGGTCGCCTTTGAGCTCGGCCTCGTCGAGCGCGCCATGCTGGACGAGGCCGCGGCGCACCGCGCGACGGGCTACCTCGACTGCCTGCGCGGATCCAACGCCCACCGCACCCTCGTCGCCGTCGGCGTGCAGTGCCTCCAGCAGGCCCAGGGCAACTCGTTCACGACCACCTACCTGGTCATCTTCCTCCGCCAGATCGGCTTCGGCAACGCGCAGCTGATCGCCACCGCCAACTCGTGCTGCGCGCTCGGCGGCACCGTGCTGGCCTTTTACCTGTCGGACCGAATCGGGCGGCGGCCCATGCTCATGGGTGGCTCGTTCTTCATGGCCGCCCTGATGTGGATCGTGAGCGGGCTGGCGAGCTGGACGCCCGGCGGCGTGCAAGGCTCGTCGGCGCAGGGCTGCGTGGCGGCCCTGCTGATTTATGTAAGACGAGAAGACGTTCGATGTGGCTTGGAATGCGATATCTTTTTGAAAACAGTAGCTAACTTTTCTAATCACTAATTAGGCTGCCTTCGCCGCCGCGTGCTGGGGGTCGGTGATGTGGACGGTCACCGGTAAGTTTGAGAAGACGGCGGTCCACGCATGCAGCCCATAATCCGTCAATCAGACTGCAACCAAGAAAAATATTCAAATCAAATCAAATCAAAATTTACTAACTTGTGGCCTACAGCTGAAGTTGCTACTTCTCAGCTCCGAGAGCGCACAATTTCTCTGGCTACCATCTGCGGCTTCATTGTCAGCCTCGTCATCACCTACGTCAACCCCTTTGTCCAGGAAGAGCCCGGAAACCTCGGTCCGCGGGTCGGCATGGTGTACGCCAGCGTCTCCATCCTGTCCATCTTCTTTGTCTACTTTCTGGTGCCAGAGATGAAGGGCAGGAGCTTGGAGGAACTGGACGAAATGTTCCACTCCAAAGTGCCCGCCTGGCGATCGAGGAAGTTTGTGTCCACGGGCATCGGTGCCCAGATCACCAACATCGAGGGAGTCAAGGTTGCTGATGTGTATGAAAAAGCGGTCAAGAAGGGCGAGGCCATTGAGGAAAAAAAGTGACAAAGGAGGCAGTGTGGATAACTACGTAGCTGGAGGACTATCGACAAGACAATACAGAAGCAAATCAAATAGGGTTCAGAAATTGTAGGAGTTGACCTGGTTTTCCTCAAAAGGATCTATCTATCTTCTATATGATATTATTATATTATTGCTGTCCTATCTCTTGCAGTATCCGGCCGGCTCTTTACTGATCTCGCGTCACGTTGTGATTATCTAGGGTGCGGCCGTCTTCCAATGCCGCTATCGGTTTGTTGTTTACGTACAGGAAATAATGCCCTTTGTTGACATGGGCAGTTACAGTGGCAATAGCAGAAGAAGGAAAAAGAAACAGATGTACGGAGTACCGGGTTTCTGGAATCCATACAGTCTACACCCTTTAAATAATCTAACGGAGGCCAGCTGCCGCCTTCTACTCCTGAGGCTTCATTTTTATACCACCCGCTTTTTGTCTCAAATTTGTTTATTTATTGTCCATCCAGAGAATAGCGACGCCGTCATAACCCATTGCCGACAGGCAGTTTGTTAATACTATATACTATTTACAGCTCCGGAAGGAAAAAATAGAACGCTCTTGAATAAAAATGCCTCGAGTTTGCGATGTTGCCGTGCCCCTTCGAACTCCGTAATACGTGAAAATTCTCTCTTCAAGAATCAAGAATACACAGCGCTATTCAGCCAGCCCCCAAGACTAAGGCTCACAATCCGGCCTAGGTCCGAGGACCCGTCAGACCGCACAACACAGTCTTCCATGTCGCGAAGTACCGTGTCAATGTAGTTGCCAGCGCCGGACAGGTGGAGAATGTGCGCGATCGCCCGGTGAACGGCGAGAAGACGTGCCGACGGCAGTTCGATCGTGCGGTTTGCCGTGACGAACAGCGTTCGCGTGACCGGACAGCCAATGGACCGCGTCATCAGGGGGGAAAGAAACGACTGGATGCGGTACGTATTTGGCTCGCCTGACACTGGGTCAAAATACACATTGAAAGCCCCGAAAAACTCATGGAGGCGGGCGCTCAGCGTAAGGGCGTTGCGTGGCCGGTCCATATCAGCACCGTTAATGAGATGTGCCACGCCGTTGTCAAGCATGTTGAGGATCGCAAGGGCAGTTTGTCGCGGTTCGTCCTATATGGTGGTAAGTATTTATTTTGCGTGATTTATTATTCTCTTACTTCAATGAAAGGGCACACGTACAAGAGTCGTTTGGCCATTAGCATTGGTTAGGCAATGTGGCAAAATATGGGCGACTTCTAGCGTGTCAAACTGGTTTGGGTCCTGCTCATGTAGCAGTGCCCCGTCCTCATCGCGAGCGTTGCTGCCGTGCTGTTTATAGCGAATCTCATGTTCGGACGAGTCGAACTTGCGGGTGATCACGCAGCGATAGCGGTCGCGAACCAAGCAGGCACCACGAAGAGAGGCCAGTCGATCTGTCGTCCCAGCGGAACCCGGGTGCTCCCTCCTGCGTCCTGTGCTGGCAAGATGGCTGAGTCGTATGCAGGGCTTGGCTGTGGCGTCCGTCTCGTCGATGCCTTCACTGTTGGCAAGCATGAGGAACTGTAAAGATATAATAAGGGGCCAAACGGCACAGCGAGACCAGAACTCACGAGGCAGAAAAAAACTATCCATCAGGCACTCTGCAAACCCGTCGAACAACGGCATCAGCTCTTCGTAGTCGACTTCGAGTTCGCCGTCGCCCTCCGTTCCGTCTCCGAACGCCGGCAAGGCCAGTGCGCCGAAAAAAGAACGCAACAAGAGGTCGCGCGATGCATCCGACAAGGCATACTCATAGGTACAGCGGATCAGCCGCGGCTTGCTGTAGGTCTGGCTGCCGGGACCAAGTCTCGCACGATCCGAAATCACCTCAAAATGCTCGACGATGCGGTAAAAGAGACGCCTTGCGGAGGCACGCTCGGCCGCGTTCAGGGGCGACCCGGAGCTGCAATTGATATTGGCCTCCTGCGGAGATCGCAGCGGAAGCGTATGTCGTCGTCCAATGTCTTCCATGCTATGGCAGGATATATCCGCGCCGCAGTGAAAAAGGCATTTACGTCGAGTGGAACGGACATCGAATTATGCAATCGAGTTTCCGTTGGGTATTCGGCCAAGTGGCCAACCTCTTCGTTGGTTCAGGGGGGTTATGCGAGTGAATTATAGCCGGTAATAACCGTTATAGTTGGGGTTAGCGCTGTACTTGAGGATGAAGGTCTCCGTAACAGCGCTAAAGTCTTATTTCTGGAGAGTTATCGTGTACGCCTATTTGTAGCTTGACAGACAACTACAGGCGCAGACAAGAGTCCAATTAAATGCACAGCGGTCTTGTCCACTAGGTTTCATAGTACTAACAGCGGATTCCCAGCCTCTAGATAACGAAAGCTGCTTTACTTCCCTCTACCACACGAAAGTCGAATAGCGCCTTCGCTTAGCCCACGCAGGTACCTCTTTACCCTTATCTTGCAGTATTATTATGGACCCAGCGTATCTCCGTGGACGCCATGGCTCTATTGGCTGGCCACTAACGCCCCCCGGCTCTGTGCTAAGGGTGGAACCTAACCCTCTCAAATGAGGGGGTTCGGGGGCCTCTCCGTATTTTACTTTATCTTATACGACGTACTACGCCCACAGGAGAAGGTAAGCACCCCAGGTGGGCAAACGGTTTCAAGATGAATCGCGCACCAGCACCAGCAGCAACAACAGCACCAGCACCTGCAGATTGGCCGCTCGACGCCAGCAACAACTGCGCGGAACCACCGAGACCCGACAAACGTCGCCGTGTCGCCGAAGAACACCGGCGACGGGCCGTCCGCGCATGTACGGGTTGCCGCCGGCTGAAGGAGAAATGCGACGGCCGCCAGCCGTGCCACCGCTGCGCGCGGGTCGGCCGGATCTGCGAGTTTGCCGAGGTCTCGGCACACACGGCTCCCACGCCATCACGAGCATCACGGGCATCGCGGACGGCGTCGACATTTCCGGGAGAAGCCCCGGCCGGCGCGGACAGCACGTCGTCGCCGGCGCAGGCACACCGAACCGCTCTGGACAACAACAGTGACGAACGCGTGCAGTGCCTTGAGACACTGGTGACCCACCTCCTGGGCAACGTATCGACGGACCCAGTCAATTTGCGGCGCATCAATCACCGTCTCAGCAGCCTGCAGCCAACGGCAGCGGCGGCGGCCTCGGCGGCCTCTGGAGCCGGCGGCCCCGAAGATGACGATCTCGACGGCCTGGCTCTGCAAGACGAGAGCTTTACCGTCAAGACGCTCTCCCAAAGTACAGCTCGTAAGTAATGTCGTTCATTGTCACGTACGGGACTACTCCTCACTCACACCTACCTGCTCTAAGACTACTCCGGCGAGTTTTCGCATTGGAATTTCTCACAAAAAGTGCGCCGTCGTCTGGTGGAATACATGTACACAACCGCTGTACCACCGGGACGACATGCTGGCCCGAGAAACGGCGGCGGCAGCGGCAGTGGCAGCGGCAGCGGTGCCGGTGGCAGACTCCCCCAGCAGAACTCTTCACAGCAGACGCAACACGCGCCGCAGCCGCCACAGCACACACAGCATATGCAGCAGAACCAACAGCAACACCACCGCTACCAGCAACGACCACAGCACGCACCGCACCCGCCCCGCGGCCGCAAGGAGATCCTCGAGTACTGGCGGGCCACGCAGCTGCAATCGCCCCGGTCCCTCGTGACGAGCGTCCTAGGTTGCCTACCGCCTCGGCCCGTGTCGCAGTTTCTGGTACACGTCTACTTCCGGGTCGCCCAGACTAACTGCTTTTACGTCGAGGAGGGCTGGCTGCGGACCAAACTGGCCGCCCTGTACGAGCGGCCGGGAGCCGTGACCAGCGCCGACGCCGCCTGGATCTGTGCCGTGCTCGCGGTCCTGGCCATTGGCACCCAGTTTGCCCACATGGCGGAGGCTGTCGAGGCGGCAGCAGGCGGCGACCACCTTCCTCTCCGCCACCATGACGGCATCGGCGGCGGCGGCGGCGGTGACGGCGGTGACGGCGGTGCTACCATGGGCCTAGATGAGGGCGTCGAGGCCGCCGACGACCCGCCCGAAGAAGACGTTGGCCTCATGTTCTACCAGATGGCGACGCGCCTCATCCCCGACATCATCACGCTCGCGTCGCTCGAGAGCGTGCAGGCCTGTCTGCTGCTCGCCCACTACACGCTGCCGCTGGACACGCAGGGGCTCGCCTACACCTACCTCGGGCTCGGCATCAAGATGGCCATCCAGAACGGCATGCACCGCAAGTACACCGGCAGCGACCTCGACGCCTGGACCATTGAGATGCGGAACCGCCTCTGGTGGACGGCCTACACGGTCGAGCGCCGCGTCAGCGTCCTGCACGGCCGGCCGGCGTCCATCGCCCCCGCTGACATGGACGCTGACCCGCCCCGCGACCTGTCGGCGGACGGTGTCCTGCACCACGGTGCACCGCCATCGCCGCAGTTTCGCAACATGTCGGCGCTGATTGACATGACCATTGACCTGAGCGATGTGTCCAATGCAATGTGGGTTTTGGTTTTTTTTTCTTTCCGTGTGTTGTTTTCCCAACTCGTCTATCTGCTGATCGGCTGCAGCACCCTTCTTCGGCGCTCCCCAAAATCGCTGCAGGTCACCTACTTCGAACGCATCATCGAGATCTGGCAAAAAATGCGGACCTGGTGGTCCGCGCTGCCGGACGCCGTGCGCAACCCGTCCACTGACACGCCTCTCTTCCGCTCGCACGTGCACTTGATACTTTGTTTTCATATCTCGCAGATCTTCATCGGTCGTCCCTTTGTCTTTAGCGACAAGACCGAATCGTCGCCACAGGCCACCAGTAACTCGCCCCCGACCGCTGCGACCGCAACAGTCGCGGCAGCAGCAGCAGCAGCAGCAGTCCCTCCAGCGGCGGCAGCGGCGGCCGGCCCGTTCCCGTCGACACCCGCCACCGCCGCAGCCACGAGCACCGGCCAGCCGCCCGGTACCCGCCGGGCCATGCTCATCGACGGCGCCGTCCGCGCGGCGCTCGACGTGGTGCGGCTCTGCAAGCAGCTCCACGACACGACGGGCCTCGCGCGCGCCAGTTACACCGAGTTCAGCTCGTGCCGCGCCGCGCTGCTGCTGCTGCTGGCGCAGAGCCTCAATGCGTACGACAAGACGGCCAGCGAGGCCATCGCGCTCGGTCTGCAGCTGCTCCGAACGATGGCCCGCGGGGGCAACAACGTCTCGGCGCGGTCGGAGACGTCGGTCGTCGAGGCCATCGCGACGGCTGTGCGTCGGCTGCACGCCCGCAATCGACGCCAGGCCGCTGCCGCCGCCGCCGCCGCCGCCGCGGCTGCTGCTGCCGCTGCTTCCGCTTCTGGAGGCGGTTGCAATCTCAGCGACGACGAGGACGACGACGAGGACGACGACGGCAGCCACAGTGGCGGGGCCGACGACAACGGCAATGCGGACGCCGATTTCGACAACCCCAAGAGCGGCTACGAGCGGTTCAAGGAATGGACCGCTCTCTGGCGGACGCCTGCCAGTGACAGCACGCCGCCGGCCCCGTTGCATCACGGAAGCAGCATCGTCGGCGGGGGCGGCGAAACAAATCGCGGTGGTGCTGGCAGTGGCGGCCCAGGAGGGGTCGTCTTTCCGGACACCACGACACCGTCACCGTACGCGCCGGCTGGGTTTGTCCCCGCCTGGTCTCATCCGTTGCCCGCGTCCGGCTTGTCAACGACGACGCCAGGGGCTACTGCAGTGGCCGGAGCGGCCACGGGATCTTTGACGGGAACCGCAGCCGTGGCAGCACACAACCCTGCCATGCCTGCGTCCGCCCCGTTCATGCCAAACATGTTCGACTGGGACGCGACGGACTTGGGCGACTTTGGCTTATTGGATCTAGCCGGGGCTTCAGTATTGGGCGGGAGCATGGAGGGTATGGCTAACGAATGGCCGCCTCGGATGGAGCCAAGATGGGAATGAAGGGTGTCTCGGACGTGGACGAAAAGAGGTGCCGAATATGAAGGAGCAGTATACAAACGAGCAGGGAGAGTCAGTTCTAGACGTATTTGTACCGGATATTTTCTCCGTTTGTTCTATCTATGCTTTTGTAATCCTGACTACCTTCCTTATAATGACGGATTCGATGATGAACAATCTATTCTACGACGAGGCTGCTTCGTCTTTCAAGGCAGCACGAATTGCCTCCACCAAAATAGGAACTATTTTGTTAGCAGAGACTCCCAGAAACTTGGACGGGGGATTAACAAAAAATGACGTACTGTGCTTCTCTTCGAAGATGAGCATGGGCCGCAGACGCACGGTGTTCGTGCCGCAGGTGCCAATGTTGACGCCCCGGTGGCGGATGCGGCTCATCAACGAGGACGCCGACACGGTGTCAAAGGCAATGTAGGTGCCGTAGCCCTGCCCGCGGAGGTTCTGCACGAGCGCCGGGTACTCGGCGGCCACCGCTGCCAGGCGCTCGTAGAGGGCGGCGCCGACGCGGCGGCACTGGGCGACGAGGTCCTGCGCCAAAATTTCTTCGACGACGGCCTGCGCCATGAGGATGCGGGCCGGGTCGCCGATCCAGGTGTTGAACTGCCGGTAGGCCTTGTCGGGCACGAGGGCCGGGTTGCCAAAGAAGTAGCCGGCGCACTGGGCCTTCTTGGAAAAGGTCACCATGTCGGGCGGCGTCGGCAGGTCCCAGTGCTCGTGCGCCCAGAACCGGCCGGTGGCGCCGAACCCGGTCTGGACCTCGTCGACAATCAACGCGGCGCCGTGGCGCTGCGCGACGGCCTGCAGCCCGCGGAAGAAGGCCGCGCTGGCGTGGTTGTCGCCGCCCTCGCTCTGGATGGGCTCGACGATGATCGCCGCGACGGGGCAGTGCCTTTGTGGTTGATTTAGTATAAGCCTAGAAGAAGCGGGAGACAATGGGAAATATAAACGAGAGAGAATAACGTACCAGCTCGTGATGATGGTCTCGACGGCGGTCAAGCAGCGCTGCTCTTCGGCGGCGTTCTCGGCGGCAAACTTGTCCAAGGGGTACCGCAGCCGCGGGAAGGGCGCCTGCGGCCAGCGGAAGGCCGGGATGTCCAGCTTGTGCACGGCCTTGCTGCGCGTCGTCGACAGGCTACCAAAGCCGCGGCCGTGGAAGCTGTTGGTGAAGCTGAGCACGGCGAGGTCGGGGCTGCCCGGGGCTTGGTTGCGCATGGCGCTCTCGGTCTCGGCGGCCGTCCATGCGGTGCCCTCGCCGCGCAGCCGCCGCTGCCACAGCATGAAGGCAGCCTTGAACGCGAGCTCGTTGGCCTCGCTGCCCGACTGGGCCGTGAACACGCGGTCGTGCCCCGGCGGCGCCACGCGCAGCAGACCGTCGCGCAGCGCCGTGGCGAACCCGGCGTGCGGGAAGTTGCCGAGCGCGGGGCGGTTGGCCAGGACCGACACGGCGAGCGGCGAGCGGGCCATGGCGAGCAGGCGCGCGTTGTTGTAGCCGACGGGGATCGAGGCAATCTGGGAGTACACGTCCAGAAAGGTGTTGCCGTCCACGTCGACGAGGTAGTTGCCGTGCGAGGCGTCGTAGTCGACGACGTACTGCACGGGGCGGGCGTCCCAGCTGGCATCCAAGGCAGCGGCCGCCGCTTGCGACCGGGGGCCGGGCAGGGCCGTGAGGACCTTCGGAGCCGCAGGCTCAACGGTAGAGGAGGCCATGGTAGTATTCGGGTTGGACGGGGAAGGGGATGGGAACAAAAAAATGAAAAAAAAAAAAACAAAAGGATAGATGATCTCCGCAGTATTCTACGTGTAAATTTACCTTTTGCCTGCTTGCCATCCTATATAGCTACCTAGCATCTCGACGTTAGGTCGGCACTGCGTTCCTAGCTTGTTCGGCTGGACCTACCATATTCGGTTAAACCGCGATGGTTCAATGGACGTTCCCCAGGGACCGCAATTTTTAGTTTTTCTGTGTCATAACAAATCTTATTCGAATTAGTACAAAAGCCGCAGGCGTACAACTCGACGTCTTGTCCGGACTAGTACAGAGTACTTGACCGCACTAAAGGGAGTACTTTACTGACTTTCGTAGTGCTCGTGTCGAGACACGCATACGCAAAGTTCCCGGGCCGGTCGTCATCCACTTTTGATAGGACAGTCCCGGGCCGGTTTCAGGAGTGCCCAGTTTTGGCCCCCCTCGCCGGGTACAAGCTATCGTACGTACGACGTATTTATTGGGCCTTTACAACCTCGGAAAAAATTCCATTCCTTGGATAATAAGCATACGCAGTAGGGTGGTGTGTATGTATGGTTCACTCTAGTATATGTATTACGGAGTAAGAATCTTAAACCAAGCTCGAGATAGCAAGTTTTCCTTATCCGAGGGTTTTGGTGCCATGCAGGAGGAAAGCTGACAGACAAATGGGACTTGATGGGGACCGTCAAAGGTATTGTTGTACCTACCTCCGCTTCGCTACTTAGATACTTGGTTACCAACGTGCCTTGTCCTCCTTGCTCTGACGCTTATCTCCTTCCCTGCCACGGACCTGGGCTCCCTTTTGTCGGAACGCTTTACCCGAAGATGACGTTTTTGGTCGACTGCCAGACGTTCGCTTTGAACTTCTTAAAGGTCCCTGGCTTGTCGTCCTCGTCCATGTCCAGCTCGTTGCGGATGCGGTCATCCTCGTCGAAGATCTTGGCCTCGCTAAGGTCGACCTCGGCCATTTTGACCATTTTTGTCTTGAACCAGAGCTGGGACGGGTCAGTGGGGGCAGAAAAAAAGGAGACTCAAACGGCAGAAGAGAAATAAGCCAGTAAAAAGAAAAGAAAAGTGTAGAAAACACACCTTGTAGCCGACAAAGTTTGCAATAAAAAGAGGGAGAGCCAGGTAGACGGTAAAAAAGGCCTCGGCGGACGGCTTGGCGTTCGACGGGTAGATGGCGAGGTACATCTCGCAGCCCATGATGAACAGCACAAGCGCCGTGGAGACATACTGGGTGTACGGTGCAAACGGCGCGCGGAACGGCAGCGTCTTGGGGTCGATGCCCTGGGCCTTGAGCGCGCGGCGGAAATTGATGTGGGCCCAGTTGATGGACAGCCAGCTGAGGAAGGTGGCGATGGCGACGAGGGCGGAGAACCAGCCGTAGACCTTGACGGCCGTCTTGTTGAGGTTGAGGTAGCAGAGGCCGCCGCCGAGCGCGGTGCAGATGGTGAGGGAGAGCCAGGGCCGGCCGCGCTTGTCCTTCTTGCCGAAGACGGGGTGAATGAGGTGGATGTCGGCCATGGCCGTGAGGGCGCGGCTGGAGATGTAGACGCTCGTGACGCCGCAGCTGACGACGGTCAGGAAGATGAAGCCGTTGATGGTGTGGGCGAGCCACATCTGGTGGCCGAGCTTGAGGGCGATGACAAAGGGGCTGCCGAGCGTGCCGACGCCGTTGACGAGGTCCTCGTTGTTGTACGGCACGACCATGCCGACGAGCCAGATGTTGACGATGAAGAAGCAAAAGATGCGCCAGAAGATGGGCATGACGACGGACTTGATCGTCTTGCGCGGGCGGATGGCCTCGCCGGCGATGATGGCAATGTGCTGGGCCGAGCCGAAGCTGAAGCCGGCCTGCACAAAGGCCTGGGCGATGCCCTTCATGCCGCCGACGAAGGCGCCGGGGCTCTTCCAGTAGTGGAAGACGAGCGGGCCGTGGGTGGCGGCCACGCCGCCCGAGGCCATGATGAACATGAAGAAGATCATGACGAAGACGGCCAGCAGCTTGACCCACGACATGACAAACTCAAAGTGGCCGTACCACCGCACGGGGAAGTAGTTGGGGATGGCGAGCGCCACGAGGAAGATGGTGATGTAGGCGGCCAGGGGCACGGACTGCGACGAGGGCCAGAACTTGAGCACGCTGACGGCCGCCGTGATCTCGGCCGGAATGATCATGACCCACTGAAACCAAAAGTTGAAGCCCTCGGCGTACGCCAGCGCCGGGTCGACGTACTCGGCCGCCTGGCGGATGAAGCCGCCGTGGACGGGGCGGTACGTGGTCATCTCGCCGATGGACATGTAGAGGCACCAGACGATGAACCTGTGATCATCCTGTGTTAAAATAATAATAAAGAAAAAAATATCGGAATACAGTCAACAGGACAGGCCACGTACGATTGGATCGTGTAAGCAACGGCCATGCCGCCCGGTCCGGCTGCAAGTTCAAGGTCAGCCACAACGACTCTGTTTCCACAAGGAACAAACGAAAGAATATCCCGTATTGATCCGCCTCGTCAACATACCTTCGTGGAGAGCCTGGCCCGTTCCCACCCACAGGCCGGTGCCAATGCCCGCGCCAAAGGTCATCATCATGATCTGCCGCTTGGTCAAGCGACGGTGGAAGCCCGCCGTCTCCACGCCGGCGCCGTTGCCGTCGCCCAGCGTGACCATCTTGTTGTCGCCCTCGTGCTCGCTGCCGGCCGGACCAAGCTCCGGGTCGTTGATGCCCTCGGTGACCACATTTTTTTCGTCGGCCATTCTATCCAGGGGGGGATAAAGTGATGGGGGTGGAACAATCTGGGTGGGTGAAATTAAAAAAAAAAAAAAAGAAGAAGAAAAGAAGAACAGAAGGTAGACAAAGGGTGGCGACCAAAAAAGGAGGAGGAGAAAAAAAGGAAGAAAAAGGAACGACGAACGAGGTTGCCCGGCGGCTGTATATACTCGTGCTCTGTCGTTGCGGTAAAGGGCAAAAAGACGCATAAGAGGGTCATGGGTTATCTCTCACCTTGTGCTGAGAGCGGTTATCAAGAAGAAGATGCAGAAGCAAATAGGCTACTACGACGACTACTACGACGACTACTGCTACTACGGGGCTTGGCCTATCTCCCTCCACCACAAACCGGCATCCACTTTGATACCCCAGACGGACGACACCATATCCGCGTCCTTCCGTACGTACCATCTCACGCTTTAGCCTGGGGTAAGAGAGATAGATCATCGACGTATGTTGTGGGCACCTGGTATTTTTGTTATTTTTTTCCCCTTCTTTTTCTTCTTCTGTTTGGCTTGCCAGATAGTGTGCCAACATTCTCGTGCGGAGAAGCCCGGCTATAACAGCACCGGCCCGGTGTGCGCTTATCATATGGAGACGGGTGGACGAAAGCACCGAAGAGAAGAGTATCCACTCGTGTTCGTCCTACGGATGCTACGTTGGGGTCTCACCCTCTCCGCACAAGGTGGCTTGGCAAGACAGACGGCCCCCGGAAAGCCGCTGTCCGATATAGGTCGTTCTTCTGCGGTTTGCCGTGATGCGCATCGAGCCGGTCGGCGGTTGAAAAGCATCCTATATCAGTTGCACCACGCGGCAGACACGCACGCACCGTCTCTCCCTTGAAGCAGCCCCTGGCGTCACCGGTTTCTATCTATCTCTCTCTCTCTCTCTTTATCTTACCCCGTCATCCATCGCATTACTCCCCCTTTCCTCCACCACATCATGGCCAACAAAAACGTCGTGTTCGACATCGTCGGCACACTCGTGTCCTACGACCACCTCTTCGATGCCATCGAGGCCCGCTTCGGCGCCGACCGCCTGCGGGCGGCCAACATCAACGCCAAGCTGCTCGGCTACTGCTGGATCGAGGCCGCCGAGCGCGAGTATACCTACCTGAGCCTCTCCGGCCGCTACAAGCCCTTCTACAAGCTCTTCGAGGCGCTCTTCTACCGCATGCTGTCGTACGCCGGCGTCGCCGATCCGCACGCCTTTGCCACGCCCGCCGACGTCGAGTTCCTCGTGGCCGAGTGGCGGAAGCTCGGTCTGCGTCCCGGCGCCGCCGAGTGCGTCGCCAAGCTGCGCGCCGCCGGCTTCACCGTCTGGTGCCTCACGGCCGCCGACCTGGCCCGCGTGCAGGGCTACTTCCGCACCGCCGGCGTCGTGATGCCCGCAGAGAACCTCGTCTCGTGCGACTCCCAGGGCGTGGCCAAACCGCAGCCCGAGGCGTACGCGCCGCTGCTGCAGCGGCTGACGACGGCCGACGGCGCGCGGCCGTGGTTTGCCGCCGCCCACATGTGGGACGTGTCCACCGCCCGGACCGTTGGGTACGTTCTTTTTTCTGCTTTTGTTGTTTTTTTTTTATCTCTCTTTTTGCATTCACTAATTTCACTAGGTTCCGCGGAGCCTACTGCACCATTCTCGAATCAGACCCCTTGCACGAGATATACGGCGACATGGACGCGGTGGACACAACCCTTCCTGGCATGGCCGACAAGATCATTGCCGCGACGAAGTAGAGACAGGCGCGGATACTAACACACAATTTAAAGAACAAAGGAGATAATAATAAAAATAAAATAAAAAAAATGCAATGATATAATACGATAGAAACAGATGGTTCAGAAAAGGGTTACCACCATCTATGCTCTCGATGACCCGGCCTTGTGCTCCATAGATAAAGCTCGTACTTTGTACGTACTCCCTACTCCGCAGTACCCTTGTAATACGACTTGCCGGTCCTGTGAGGAGCAGTTGGTACCGCCACGGCGTCGACACTGTGCACCGGCCCGGTGTCTCGAACTAAAAGAGCGCAGGACGTACGAGGGCCCCAGCCCAGAGTGCAACCACGTCGTGTGCTCTACAAGGATCGTGGTGCCACAAACAAGGATTAGCTTGAACTGGCAGGTGAGCTTCTGAGGGTAGATTTGCGATAACGCTTCTTCCTCACCGACCACACTTCGGTGGCGTAGATTGTATAAGGGCACCGGATCCGGTGTGGGTGTGCCGTGTCGGCCGCGCGCTTTTCTTATCTATTCCGCGGTCTGCTAGCCGCCTCCTCTCAACGCTGCCGTCTTGCTTACTGGACCGTGCTTGTTGGTCTTTTTCTTCGTTTTGCTAGTAACCGAAGCACACCGCCAACCATGTCGAAGTTACCGGTGCCCAACTCTACCACATCCTTCTGGCGTGCAGAGCCGCTGCCGCTGGACAACCACCGCAGCACACCCGACCTTCCTGCCGAGGTTGACATTGCTGTCGTTGGTGCAGGCTACGCGGGTGCCTCTACGGTATACCACATCCTGCAATACTGCAAAGAGCACGCCGTGCCGATACCCAAGATCGTCATTCTCGAAGCCCGCCAGGCCTGCTCCGGGGCTACGGGGCGAAATGGTAAGTTAGATTTTTTTCTCTCTCATTATGTTGTTTTCTCGGCTTCTTTTCTCCGTGCAACGAAAACTGATCACCAGCATTAGGTGGCCAACTGAAGCCGGACCCGTTCAACCGGCCGGCGTCCATTGCGGCGAAATACGGCATGGCGGCGGCGGCCGAGTGCGCCAGCTTTGAAGCCGCGCACGTCCCGGCCATCAAACGGGTCGTCGAGGAGAACAACATCGACTGCGACTTTGTGCTCACGCGGTGCTGCGACGTGTCCATGACCGACGCCGGGTACGCACGCATGAAGGCCGGCGCAGACCGGCTGCGCAAGGGCGGCGTCGCCCCCGTCGTGGGGGACCTCTTCACGGCGCGCGGCGCCCAGGCGGAGCAGCTGTCGGGCGTCCGCGGCGCCAAGGGCTGCTTCACCTACACGGCCGGCCACCTGTTCCCCTACAAGCTGATCCACGGCCTCCTCGCCCTCGCCCTCGCGCAGGGCGGCGGCCGCGTCAACCTGCAGACGAACACGCCCGTGACGGCCGCCAGCCGGGCGCCCGACGCCGCCGGCTGGCTGACGCTGGCCACGACGCCCGAGCGCGGCACCGTCCGCGCCCGCACGGTCGTCTACGCCACCAACGCCTACACGGCGTCGCTGCTGCCCGAGTACAAGGACCGCATCGTGCCGGTGCGTGGCATCTGCAGCCACATTGCGCCACCACCGTTGTCGTCGTCGTCGTCACCGGGCCAACCGCCGGCGTCACCTCCGCCGTCGCTGTCCATGTCCTACATGCTGCGCTGGTCGCCGACGGCCTACGAGTACCTGATCCCGCGGCTGGACGGCAGCATCGTCGTAGGCGGCGCCCGTTCCGAGTACCTGAGCGACCTGGGCTGCTGGTACGACAACGTCGGCGACGACGCGCTGATCGGTGCGGCCGCGCACTACTTCGACGGCTACATGCAGCGCAACTTCACGGCCTGGGAGAAGATCCCCATCGGTGCTACGAAAGTGTGGACGGGGAGTAGGTTTTTTTTTTTACGCGTGTCGTGATGATTCTCCGGTCTTCGTATCCTCCTCTCCCTTTTTCTCTCCAAGTCTCCTCAGCTAACTGTCTAGTCATGGGCTATGCGTCCGACAACTTGCCGCACATTGGCGCCGTGCCTGGGCGCAGCAACCAGTTCGTCCTTGCCGGGTTTTCCGGCCACGGCATGCCGCAGGTCTTCTTGTCCGCCAAGGGCGTGGCTGCCATGGTTATGGGAGGCGTTAGTTTCGCGGAGTCCGGCGTGCCACGCCTGTACGAGACCACGCAAACACGTCTTGATTCGACAACAAACGTCCCACTCGAGATGTGGCGGGCGAGTCTCTCCCAGCCGGCTGCACGGCTTTAGACGCAATGAATATTACGAGTCATGCGAGGGAATGGAGACAGGATGATGTCCTGCAAGTTATGTACAAGTACTTTAATACGTTGACAGAAAAAATGTTATTCAAGAATGAAGAAACGGTATCGGCGTAGTCTTTGCAAGCTTGAAGACTTCGCAAAGAGGTGATGAAAGTAAGATGTCCTTGTCGTTTAAGAATCACATATCTCTTTCTGATGTAGACGTGAACGCCTGGCCGTCGTCGCCCTGTTATACGGAATGAAGACTCGAACGGTTTTCTGAGAGCATCGCTAAAATGCCGATTTACTTAGGCAACGATCCATCCGGTCGGTGAGGTAGACGACTTGCGCGACAATCTTCTTAAAATCAAAACCAGACGGGGTAAAAAACAAGATTAATAAATTCAACGTTGACTTTAGACTGTCATTTCTCAAACCGGCCGCACCCTTAAAAACGCCCATTTACCCCTGTTGACCCTGTTGACCCTGTTCACACACCCTCTCAATCCCCTCCACGCCTAACGCGGGTCCCCATACGGCAGGCTCTGCAGTGTCTCGAAATTCGGCATCCAAATGGGCGCCATTTCGCGGTCTTGATCGATCCAGTTGGCCAGCTCGGTGACGAGCGTCCAGACGTCTTGGTCATCCCGGTTGACCATGTCGTTGCCATAGAACAGGTTGACCGGCCCCGGATTGTTGGCGGCCACCGACGCACGCATCGTGGTGATGCCACCGTCGTCCATGGCTGGCACGCCACCGCTGCCGGCGGCGCCGTTCGGCTGGTCCTGGGGCCGGAACGGCGGCGGCTGTGCCCCCGTCATGTCGTGCTGCGGATGCTGCTGCTGCTCCAGGCCCGACTCGCTCTTGCGCAGCTTCTCCATGGCAGACGCCACGAGCACCTCAAAGGCGTCGCGGTACTTGCAGACCCAGGGCGCGCGCTCGCTCATGACAAAGAGCACGAGGGAGCACGCGCGCAGGTCGTCGGCGAGCGTGACCGACCACACGAGGTCCGTCTGCGTCCACAGGGCGTAGAGCAGCGTGGCGCCGGCGACAAACACCGTCTGCACGGCGATGAAGCTGTGGCCGTAGCCTTGGTTCTGGTGCAGGCGCTTGTGCAGCTGGCAGATGCCCCCCGCGGCGCGCAGGCAGAGGCCGTAGTACGGGTCGAGCACGGGCAGCACGTTGAGGAACGGCTGCAGCAGCGTGCGCACGGCGCGGTAGTAGTGCAGCAGCAGGTACTCGGGGAAGTGCTGGTCGGACCCGTACGCGTTGGTCACCTCGAGCCGCCACGTCTCGAGCTTCTCGAACAGGGGGTCGACCTTGAGCCGCAGCGCGCTCAGCGGCTTGTCGGGCCGGTAGATGGAGTGGTGGATGCGGGACTCGATGCGCCGCAGGCTGCAGAGAAAGATGCCCAGCTGGATGTTTTCGTGGCCGTTGGCGTCGTCCAGATCCTCAAAGCCGTTGGGTTGCCCGTGGGCGTCCGGCGCGGTGCCGCCGCCGACCGGCGTGACGGGGTACGCCCGATCGGGGAAATCGACGTCGATCTGCTTGTCGGAGATGCTCAGGGGCCGGCCGAGCGACAGCGCCACGGTGTGCTCCAGGCTGTGGACCGACCAGAACAGCCGACGGCGGTGGTGGACGACGGCCGGCGGGAAGCCCTGCTCGTAGGCCTTGCGGTGCATACCGAGATCGACGCACGTGCGCATGGCGAGGCCGGTGATGTACCACATGCCGAGCCCGGACGCCGACCGCAGGTGGTACACGGCCAAGAGCGTCATCGCCTCGATGTTGCGCATCGTTCTCGGTTCCTCGGCTGCTGCTGTGTGCCGCAACGCCGTCATATAGTATTCCTGCGGGTGTAGTGGGTCGTTAGCCGGGGATGCACAAAGAAAAATAAAAAACAAAAAACAAAAAAATAAGTAATTCTAAAGGGAACAAGAGGACAAACCTCGGGTGCGATCGCTGGCTCCTTGCCGGTCAGCTGCAGGATGGTGGCGCCAATGGCGAACACCATGTAGAGCTTGAAGATGCCGTAGCGCTGGTCCATGGACAGGCTGCCGATGGCCGACGCGGCCACGGGCGTGCGTTGCCGCTGCAGCCGCCAGAGCTCGGCCGGGTCGAGAAAGGGGTAGCGCATGTGCATGTGCTTGAGATACGACCCGAGCATCAACTTGCCCAGCGCGTCGCTCGGCGGCTCTTCGAGGCTGTGCCGGGGCAGATCGTCCCGGGTCATGGTCATGGGGCGCACGCCGTTCCGATAGATCTGCGACTGGCACACCGAGCTGGCCCCGGGGCTGGGCGCGTCGCGGATCGCCTTTTTCCAGACCGTGGCCTGGACCATCTCGCCGAGGTTGACGGCCAGCGACAGGCCGGCCGAGGGCCCGACGTACGCGGGGGCTTCAAAGTTGCCCTGGGAGATGATGCCGACCACCTCGCTGAGGGCGCTCATGTCCTGCCGCCGCTCGCCGTCGTTGTCGGCCAGGCGCGACTGAAACGACGACAGCGGTCCCTGGGACGTCGGCGACGGGGGCAAGAACTGGGCCCCGCCGCCGCCGTCGTCCCGGACGGCATGCCGTTCGGCGAGCAGCGCCTCCAGCTGGGCGACGCGGTTCTCCAAGGCATGTGTATACTCGAGCTGTGCGCTGCAGGGCGCGGTTAGCAGTGTATTTTCCCGTTTGATGGGTTTTCCCCTTTTCCATAGCATGAAAAGGTCCTGAAGGCCAAAAAAAAGAATAATACGCACGCGTTGGGAAGAGTCTGGCTTGCTACGCCGGCTTTGTCGCACTCGGCCCCTGCTCGCTGGCAATTGGAGCAGACGGGCAGCTGCTCATCACACTGTTATTACTGTTAGAGGAGGGCAATTGTCTTTTTCATTTCTGCATTTTTTTTCCATAATTCTTCTTTGTTCTTCATACGGTATTATCTCGTTTACAGATGAGATAACACAGAAAAGCAATAAAAACACCCCCGATGATAGGCATCACGATAGGGAGGGCCAAACACGAGGAAAGAGAGATAAGAGAAACGAACCTTTTGTTTTCTGTTTTTGCATCGCGTACAGGCTGTCCGCACCCGTTTCCGAGAGGAACTGGCAGCCTCGCCGGCGGCGTTGTGAGACGGATAGGTACCGATTTGGGACGACACAGAGGCCCGGTCGGGAGTCGACATGGTGGTCCGATGCAGACGGATGCGACGCGACGGCAAGTTTCCGAGGTGGGACGGAGGTGCTATTATATACTCGGGGAAAGCAGGCAAAGTGGATGAGCAGGAAAAACAAGGCCGCTTGGGTAGGGAGGGAGGGAAAGGCAAGGCCTCCGGGTATGGAGGGAAGCGCAAAACCGGGCGAAGACCAAAAGGCAATTAATTTCTTGTTATCAGTCGGTGGTACGGAGTCAGTACAACAATACAAAATTCGCTTTTTTGCAGAACGGAAAGGCGCCAGCGGAGAAGAGGCGAAAAAATGACGAGGAGGACCAGCCTAGAGAGGAAGAGAAAGGGGGGTGTGGAGAATAAAAGAATAAAAGACTGAAAGAGACTTGGAAGGGGAACCCCCCCTAAACTACTCCATAACTCCCCCAGACTTGCCCCGACTTGGCCACCCTCGATCCCAATTGAATTTACGTAAAACAAGCTGGAGTATCAGACATCCACTTTGTGTTGCTCCATACTTTTTCTTTAGTTTGATTTTTAATCCGCGTGAGAAAGGACCAAAAAGACGCCGTCTAATTCGGCTTATCTCTCTTCGGGTTGGACAGGAAATAGAAACTAAAAGACAGCGGAACAGCGACAGCATGTATTCCGCAATATCGCGGATGTACGGAGTGTAGTGCACAAGCTTGGCATATGTGAACGGCCTTCAGATACGCGTCTGATCGGAGTTGCGAGGTTGATACCAAGAATACGAAGAAGAGAGAGAAGAGAAATGAAATAAAAATAAAAGAAAAGAAAAAGAAAAAAAGACACACAAAAGAGAAAGAGAGGTAGTGGATGACTGGCTTTTATTAATCTGATTTATTTTCTCATTTTTATCTGCTCATCAAATTACAGAGTAAACATCCCGCTCGTGCGTCTACACATCATCAGGCCGGGTTCTGCCAGGCGCCGTTGGGCTTGTACGGGAACTTGGCGCGCATGTGCTTCGCAATGTCGCGGCGCGTGGTCACCCACACGTCGGGCTTGCTGGCCACGTACGCCATGAACTTGCGCAGCGCCTCCGACCGGCCCGGCTTGCCGATGATGCGCGTGTGCAGCGGGATGTTCATGATCCGGCCGCCCTCGCGGTACAGGCAGTCGAACGTGTTCTTGAGGTACTGCTCGTACGTCTCGGCCACGGAGCTGCCGAAGCCCGGCGACATGTGGAACTTGCCGTCGTTGCAGTCGTAGTTGTACGGGATGATCAGCATGCCCTCGCGCTGGTCCTCCGGCAGCGCCTTCTCCTGCGGCAGGTCGATCCAGTAGGGCACGTCGTCGTTGTAGCACTCGGACGACCACAGGAACTCGGCGCCGACGCTCTTCCACACCTCGGGGAAGAGCACGCGCGTGTTGGGCGTGCCGCGGCCGTAGTACACGCCCGCGGGCGTCTCGCCGGAGACCTCCTTGAGGATGCGGATGTTCTCGCGGATGTACTCCTTCTCCTGCTCGAGCGTGTAGTCCCAGATGTCGAGCCACCGCAGGCCGTGGCACGCAATCTCGTGGCCCTCGCGCACGAGCGCCTTGGCGTACTTGGGGTTGCGCTCCATGGCCCGGGCCACGGCGTACGTGGTGAAGTTCCAGCCGAACTCCTTGAAGAGGCGCAGCAGGCGCCACGAGGCCACGCGGCTGCCGTACTCAAAGTCTTGCTCACCGTTCACGTGGCGGCCCTCCTTGTGCCCGCCGGACGCGCCCTTCTCCCACAGATACGGCTCGGAGAAGGGGTCGCCGTCCAGCACATTGCGCTCACCACCCTCTCTGCACGGCAATTAGCAAGCGTAGGCCACAAAAAATAGTCTCTTCATCCTCGAAATACAACACAATACGTACTCATAGTTCAGGACGAACGACACAGCAATACGGGCGCCATTGGGCCACTTCGGGTCAAAACCCTCCTCACCGAAGCCTAGAAGAAACAAAACACAAAAGGAGGTTAACGCACGGAACAATATCAGCGTGGCGGGCACACGGGAAGGCAGCCCACCTTCAAAGTCCCGGGGCAGCTGAAGCGACTCGTCGGTGTGAACCATGGTGAATGATGTGTGTAGCCTTTATTTTTATGAAATACAGGTCGTTATCGAAACAAGGTGGCAAAGAATCTCATCAAAATGAAACCGTATCTGCTGATGCCGTTCAAGATGAATCTTTAGCCCCTTTTCGTCCTTTATATGTATCTCTATCTTACCCAAAAAAAAAGTCCTCTGCGGGTTCGCTCTCGCAAGGCCGGCCTACGGGGCGGACGTACCCCGCCGGCCGCATGTGGTTTGTGGAGATGTTGCGCCGTTCACAGCTAGCGGCGTCCAGACAATGGACGAAAAATGCGACTTTGATAAGCCCATCGGAGGTATCCGATCCCATACATTGTCGGATGTCCGAAGCCGAACGAAGCGATCCATCGACTAGTTCCATTCGTTCCCCCCCGTTTTTCGGCTCGTTTGTTCGGTTTCTTCGTTATCGGCCTGAAGTCGTCGGTGCGCTTTCAACTCGTTCCGATGTCGATTTTGATTTGTTTTCGTTTCTCTTCCTTTGCCGGGTTCCGGCTGTCGTTCGGGTCGCCCATCGAGCGTGTCGAGGCAGACACGAAGTTGTAAACCCGGACTCGGAGTAGATTAGCAACTCATAAATCACTGAGCGCAACCATATTGAACGAATCTTGTTGGCCCCTGTGGTAGGCAAGGCCCTACTTACTGATACGAGATATCGGGGGTTGTCTATCTATCTCTACGTCTCACACACACACACACACCGTTTTCGGAAATCTTAGTCTCTATAATCTTCCACGTTCAGCCTCGGAGCCTTGTGTGCGATCATGGCCCCCCTCACGGACGACGACGTCGTGCAGACGGCGGCTGCGTTCGGTTTCACGATCGCTGCGTCGGAACTGCCAGAATACAAACAAATGCTGGAACGGTCAAAGGCGATATTAGAAGATATTGCGAACACTGAAGGTTCGTTTCGTTGTAGCCTTTTCACAGATTCTTGCTACCTTTGAAATACGTCCCGGCCTTGTCTCCGGCCCGGTCACTAACAGCTGGCTGTCCGAGTAGACTATCAACCACAGCCTGACCTCGCACTGACCCCCCGAACCAATGTCTACTTTCCCGAGAGCGCAGAAAACCCCTTGCGTGGATGGGCGTGGAAGTGCCGGTGCCAGCACGCGAACCCGTCCTCGACGTTGTTGCAGGACAAGACCGTGTGCCTCAAGGACAACATTTGCCTGGCCGGCGTGCCGTGCCTTCTCGGCACGGACACGTTTACCGGCTGGGTGCCCAAGACGGACGCCACCGTGGTCACGCGGATTCTGAGCCACGGCGGCATCATCGCCGGCAAGGCCGTGTGCGAGAACCTCTCGCGGGGCGCCGTGAGCTGCACGGCCGCCACGGGGCCCGTGGACAACCCGTATGCCAAGGGCTACTCGGCCGGCGGCAGCAGCTCGGGGACCGGCGCGCTCGTGGGCAGCGGCGCCGTCGACATGGGCCTCGGCTGCGACCAGGGCGGCAGCGTGCGGATCCCCGCGGCGCTCTGCGGCCTGTACGGCTTCAAGGCCACCACGGGCCTGGTGCCCTACACGGGCATCGCCAGCAACGACGCGAGCGTGGACTACGTCGGCCCCATGACCCGGACCTGCACCGACTGCGCCGTGCTGCTGGAGGCCATTGCCGGCGTGGACGGGCTGGACGACCGGCAGATCGCCGGCACGCCGTTCCTCGGCAGCGCGCAACTGCGCTACCGCGACGCGCTGACCATCCACGCCGACGCCGCCGCCCAGCAAGGGCTCCGGGGCGTGCGCATCGGCATCCTCCAGGAGGGCGTCGACACGCCGCTGACCGACCCCAACGTCAAGGCGAAGTTCTTGGCCGCCGTGGCCGGCTTCGCGAAGCTGGGCGCCACCGTGACCGAGGTCAGCGTGCCCATGCACCGGCACGGACGCGGCATCTACACCATCATGAGCAAGATGGGCAACCACATGGGCATGCTGGGGCACGCGACTGGACGCCGCCAAGTCATGCTGACGGACTTGCTGGAGAAGAAGAACCTGCCCTACACGCAGTCGGTGATAGAGAAAGTGAGTTTTTTTTTTTTTTTTTTTTTTTTTTTTTTTTTTTTTTTTATACTCTTCCTTCTTAGTAAATTCATGTTTGCTCACACCACGTAGATGAACATGGTCAGCAAGGAAGGCCTGATGACGGCCGAGTACGGCTGGACACACTTCCCGCTTGCCTACCCCAAGGCTGTGAACCTCAACCGCAAGCTCAAGGACGAGTACGACGCGGCACTGGACACGGTCGACTTTCTCGTCATGCCGACCACGGTCACGCCCAGCAACCCTGTGCCCGGCCCCGACGCGACCCCGGCGGAGCACATTGCGGCGTCGGCCGGCAAACTGGAAAACACGTCGCCGTTCAACGGCACGGGTCACCCGGCATTGGCCATGCCGATCGGGTTCGTCCCGTCACAATCGGACCCGGGAATCAAGCTGCCTGCAAGCATGCAGATCGTGGGCAAGTTCTGGGACGAAGCGCGCATCTTGCAGGTTGCATACGCATGGGAAACGGCATACGATTGGAAGTCATTTTGATAGAGGGGGGATAGGAACTCAACGCGGTTAGAATAGACAGCAATATACCTCACACCGATTCACTTGCGTCTATACAGCCCATTGCATTTCTTTCCTCCTCGCAGTCTACTGGACTCACAATATTAGTCGTATCTTTGCCTTTTTTTGTAATACCTCGGCAGATAAGTCTCCGTTTTCTGCTCGTTCCGAATCTTTTGCTTTTCTTTTCTTTTTTTTTTCTTTTTTATATCTGTTTCAACTTGTCCTGCCGGACATCTTCCGAGATGCACCACGGCTCGTATGAGAACAATACTATCTCACTCACCATTACGAACCTTGCCAGAACACGACGAAAGAGGACAAGTTCCAAGATTGCGTCAAAAGATAGTCTCATATAGCTCAGTAATTCAGCACCTAATACGATATGCGTTTCTGTAGCACAGGCGCGTGCTATATGTCGACGCCAACACTAACGGAAGAGGCTTGCCCTTTGATACTGAAAATACAAAAGAAGGGTGCGTATCAACGGAAAGCTCGCCGACGACGCCAATACAGACACCGGAGACGTGGAACTGGGGGAGAGTGGAACTAGGGGAGAAGTCAAGCGTACAGTGTAGGTCTGCTGGTAACCGATGCGTGCCGGGAGGGGGGGAGGGCTTGCTTCCTTATCATGGGCCGGCAATCTCGGGGGGCGAGATGTGATATTAATCTAGACCTGCTCATTGGAAGACGAAGCGATGGGGTCACAAAAACGTGCTAAAGAGGGACACCGTTTTGTCTCTAGCAAATCCCCAGAGGAGAAAAGACCACCGTCCGGAGCCGCTTCTTTATTTGGAGCTGGTTCCTTTGAGGGAGGGGGAGCGTGGCGGCTTCTTGGCGTCTTTGCCTCCTCGTGCCAAAGCAATTCATTACGTACAGTTTCCACATGCCCCAGCAGGACGGTCTATTGTTTGCCGCTGATCAGAGCCACACCTAAGCAGACAAAAGCGCCCTCCGGGGGCCCCGTTCTGGAGTATCAACCCCCCTGGCGAGATAGGACAAGGTTGGCGCCTGCGCAGCGCCTCTGTTTTTTTTTCCAAATCACGAAAATAATCTCTCCTCGAGTCTGAACTAGGGGAGTCGGCATACCCCGCGTTTTTCGGCCATGCTCCGATGGACCCCCAGATACGTTGCTCCGTTGATAGCGACTTTTGCCTCCGTCTAGCGTCGGATGTCCGGTGTCAGCAAACTGGGGACCACCAAAACCACCTAACGAACGTATGTACCCAAAATGTCGCTTTCAGGGTGGATTTGCAGGGGAGATAAGGAAAATACTACGAGCTAGGGGGGGCTGCATGCCCTTGTTGGGAAATACGCCCATCTTGGTTGGTAGGCGGCCTTTGCTTCCTCGCGACGTGCGTGGCCCAGCTCCTGCAGGTGCTTTCTTAGCCGTATATCTCCTTGTTTGTTTCGGTTGTCCTCTCTCTCTCTATATATAGTTGTCGTGATGTTCTGGATCCTGCAGCCCGTCTGTTTCTAGGGAAAAGTTGGACGACCCAGCATTCCCTCCCGTCACCTGGCCGCAGAGGAACACCACGCAAACCGTCTTTATTTTGCTGCCTTTGCAGCTCTTTTGACGTTGCTCGGGACGTTTCGTCAACACAGACCAGCCCCTATATTATATTCCTTTCTTTTCTACGTTCTTTAATTTTTATTTTCTTCCTTTCATACACCATGGCTGTGAAACAACGGGTGGAACGGGTCAAACAGGCCTTCTCCTCCAAGGAGGAGTTCAAGAAGTTTGTCGAAACCAAGGAGCAAGGTCGTTTTTTCAATGAAGACTTGTTGCCTTCGGGGCCGGGTATGTTGTTTTATTGGACACCGTGCACGTCAAAGAAGAAGAAAGAAAGAAAGAAAGGACGCGGAAAAACGAAGAAAGAGGACGCTCCGCTGACTGTTTGATGTTTCGTTACGACCAGAGCACCGGCCATGGAGGACGCTTCACTTCTTCGCCTACTACTTGATCATGACCTTCTCGCCGACGTCGTACAACCTCGGAGCCACTCTCGTGGCCAGCGGACTGGTAGGTTCCTTGGCTCTTCTTTTTGGGTGGTCCCAGGGGTTGTTCTTTCTGTGTTCTTCCTGTCTGACAATTCCTGTCTTTCACATAGGCCTGGTGGCACTGCATCATTGCGGCCGTGATCGGCTCGTTCATCCTCAGCGTGATTGTCATTTTCGCCTCGCGCGGTGCGGCGCTGTACCACGTCGGGTTCCCGGCCTACGTGCGCGCGTCCGCCGGCGTCACCGGCTCCAAGCTCTTCATCGGCGTGCGCGCGTCGGTCGCCACCATCTACTTTGCCACGCAGTCGTACTACGGCGGCCGCATCACGGCCGTGGCGCTGCGCTGCATCTTCGGCTCCGCCTGGACCAACATTCCCAACCACCTGCCGGAGAGCGCCGGCATCACGTCGGCCAACCTGCTGGCCTTTTTCATCTTCTGGCTCCTGCAGCTGCCCTTTACCTTTGTGCACCCGCGGACCATCCGCCACCTGTTTGTCGTCAAGTCGGTCATCAGCACGGCCGCCTTTATGGGCGTGCTCGGGTGGGCCGTCCACAAGAACCACGGCAGCCTCGGCAACTTCGACTTTGGCACCAAGCAGCTCCACGGCTCGGCCGTCGTCTGGCCCATGATCGGCGCCATCAACTCGGTCATGGGCGCGCTGTGCCCCATCCTGATCAACCAGCCGGACATTTCGCGGTACGCCAAGCGCCCGTCCCAGGGCACGTGGTCGCAGGCCATCGGCATCCTGCTCAGCAAGGTCATCGTCATGTTTGTGAGCGCGGGCACCACGAGCGCGTGCATCGGCGTGGTCGGCAAGGCCTACTGGAACGTGTGGGACCTGTACGACGCCATCCTGACGCAGTTCTGGGGTCCCACGGCGCGGGCCGGCATCTTCTTTGCCTCCTTTGTGAGTGATTGGCGTTGTTTGTTTGCTTGTCTGTCCGTCACACATGTGTGCTAACCTTTTCGTCAAGGGCATGGTCTTGGCCATTCTTGCCACCAACGTCGGCTCCAACTCGCTTCCTGTTGGCGCCGACATCACGGGCATGTTCCCCAGGTACCTCAACATCGTTCGTGGGCAGGTGCTTTGCGCCATCATGGCGCCCCTGTGCGTGCCGTGGAAGATCATTGCCAGCGCGGCAACCTTCCTCACCTTTCTCGGGTGCTACACTGTGTTTCTGATGCCCATCTGCGGTGTACGTTGTCCACACCTCTTCCGTCTTTGAAAAAATTCCTTCCCCGTACGCAGGTTTCACGTTTCTAACCAAACCGCAACACAGATCATGGTCCTTGATTTCTACGTCATCCGCCGCGGCAACATCCACGTGCCGAGTTTGTATACCCTTGCCGAAGGCAGCCCCTACTCCTACTACAAGGGCTGGAACATCCGGGCGGTCGTGGCCTGGGCGTGTGGTGTCGCCTTCGTCGTGCACGGTGTCGCTGGCAACCTCGAACCGGACTCCGTCAACAGCGCCAGCAAGAACATGTACAAGCTGGGCTTTCTGCTCTCGTTTTTCATGGGCATGTTCCTCTACTACGTGTTCTGCCAGATCTGGAAGCCGCGCCTGTACCCGCAGTGGGCGCTCGACCGGGGCCTGATCGACGAACCCTTGAAGTACGAGTGGTTGGCCCCGTCCGAAGGCTTCCTGCCCGGCGAGAACTACGACACCATCCGGGGTGTCCTCACCTCGGAGCACGACTTTGGCCGTACGGGCTCCAGCTCCGAGCAGAGAGACATCAAGGAGGACTATAAGGAGGAAGTGCTCACTGTTTGAGGCTGCAGGGGATGACTTCCACATAGCAGGCAGCCAGAACTTTCATAATATACGCGAACCATTTCAGGTCTGACCAAACTCTTTGCCGAGTTCAATGTTTTAATGTGCTTTGTGTTCTCGGGAATTGCCGTCTAAATAAACCTACGCTCGTCGATACTTGACCGTGTTCTCCAATGGGCCAGGTTCTGATGCCGTGTTTACTAGCTCTCCTGAATGAAAGGTCAAGCAAACCGGGCCTCCAGGCCTTTCATAAAAAAACGGTGGCGTGCAGAAATATCCCAGAGATTTAACGTACATAAAAGACAGTTCTCTCAGAGAAGACATGGACAACAAGTAGCGACAATTCTCATGGAAATGGCCAGAGAAGCCGGAACGTTGTCTTGCTCACATTGGACCCTGTCGACCATAGTATCGTCCAGTTATTGCCACTGTGCATCAATCAAAGTAGAGACACATTTGACAATATGGCTACAGGAAATCATCAAAGAGACAACTAAAGAGTAGGAGAGGACACAAAAAGAAGGAGTGCCTTGAGTCGTGCTCCGTGTGCCACCCATCTCTACCACATCGCATTGCTCCATATCCCATGCAATTATACGAATAGTCAAAGTCACGTGTATTCTACCCTCCTCCACGCCTGCAAATCCCGGACGGGGTTTTCCCAACAAAAAGAAGCTGCGTACGGTAATTACTAACTACAGAGAGAGGATAGCACGGAGGAATGCACCGATTGATAAGATTGGGCCCTGAAAACGTTCCTCAACGGGGCCCTTGCTCAACGACCGTCGGTTCCCGACTGCACTAAACATCTTCTACTGGTGCTTCCCCGCTCGGTCGACGGAAAGCACGCAACGGGGAATACTAAGCGCATTGGAGGCGCATCATCAGCGCTTCTCACATGTTATCTACTTTCCGTGCCTGTCGTCCCGCCGGAATTATCTTCCTCTTGCATCCCACGCAGCTCTCCTACGGACTCGGACTTTTTTGTGTTGCACTTGGCATTTTGCGTCTTTTATTCATTTACTAAATTTAATCAGCCCATTTTCGCATTCCGGGCCCCTCTCATTGGGAAGGTTTTTTGCTTCGTCCGCTTCTTTTTTTTTCTCTTTTACTTCATCTCACTTGGTTTCTCTGTTCTTTGGCTTTCCGCTGCTCTTTTTCTTTTTCTTCTCCGGCGCTCATCCTCCCAGAAAGGGCTTATTATGCGGCTGCGAAAAGCCGCCCGCGTCATTCTCGTTGGAGCGCCAGGCGTGGGCAAGGGAACGCAGTCCGAGCGCTTGCTCAGCCGTTTTCCGCAGCTGGCCTACCTGAGTTCGGGCGACCTGCTCCGACACAACGTCAAAACGCGGACGCCTCTTGGTAAGTTTGCGGTCTGCCTGTGTCTTGTCTTTCCTGTCGGTGCCGCAAACGCACGAGGCTGACCATGCCAGGCATCAAGGTCGAAAGCACCATCAAGAGCGGCGGCCTCGTGTCCGACGACCTCATCCTGCGCCTCATCCGCAATGAACTCACGACCCGCGGCTGGCTCCGGCCCAACGGCCCGCCCGAGCTCCTGACCCTGGCCACGTCGGCCGTGTCATGCTCCGGCAGCGTTGCCGGCACGAGCAGGCGCCCCGACGCGCCGTTTGCCAACGACAGCGACGCCGAAGCCGCCGCCGAAGCCGGGGTCGCGACGTTCTTGTCGCAACGCCCGCCGTCCCCGACCGAAACACGACCACCGACCACTACCTCCACTTCCTCAACCACTTCCTCAACTACCACCACCCTCTCCGACGACCCCGCGGCCTCCTTCCTGCTCGACGGGTTCCCACGCACGGCCGCCCAGGCCGAGCAGCTCGACGCCCTCGTGCCCGTCAACCTAGTCGTCTCGCTCAAGACGCCCTTTGCGGTGCTCCTGCAGCGCATCGGCGGACGCTGGGTGCACGAACCGTCGGGCCGCGTGTACAACGACACGTACCACGCGCCGCAGGTGGCCGGCCGCGACGACGTGACGGGCGAGCCGCTGGTGCGCCGGGCCGACGACAGCGAGGCCGTGTACCGGGCGCGGTACGACAAGTTCCAGGCGACGAGCGCACCGCTGCTGGCGCACTACGCGGCCAAGGGCGCCCTCTGGGAGGTGGAGGGCCTGAGCAGCGACGAGATCACGCCGAAGCTGGTGGCCGAGTTTGAGCGGCGGTTCTGCAGCGCGGCCGCGTAGGGTGCAAGGGACACACGCGGGCGGTAAAGGGAAAGAAACGAACGTTTTTTTTATATATGCGTGCATTTTCGGTGCGGCTTTCTGTGCACATTTGGCACAACGGTAGGACGGGAGGCAAGTTTGGATCGAGGGCACGTTTGCATGGCGTTTGTTGGCGTTTCTTCCCAGCTCTTGAGCCGGTATGTCTCTCAAGGCTGGATGGGTTTTTGTTTTGTTCTATTTTGTTCTGTTCTTTTCTGTTTTTCAAGCTCGTCTCTTTTCCTTCTACCTGTACTATTAATCTACAAGATAATGCTCCCTCTCGCCATTTCATATTTCAAACTCTTCATTCTTCATCGTATATTTCCAGGAATAATCATTCATGGACATTCACAAAAAAAATGCAAAAAGCATAGAGCGCGGAGTTGCCATGGCTTTTCGAGAAAGTTAAAACTGAAAAAAAAAATAAAAAAATAAAAAAAAAAAAAAAATTTCTCGCTTATGGAGGTTGGTTGCTGACGCCATCAACTACCTCGCGATCGTGCATCTATTGGTCAATGTTAACGCGTTGAGCGTTTCGAGACGGACTTAAAGGGCGTACAACGCAACAAAATCCAGCTCGCTTGTTATCTCTAGTGCAAACTCACTATTCACATCCCTCACAACCGTACTTGTTTCTCGTAATAATAGAATGGCTCATAGCGAGGACACACGTTGTTGGGCTACTCGTATAAATACAACATCTGAATCTGACACATTGAAGTCCCACCAGTATCATACGTTCTCTAGCAAGGAGTTAAGCCTTTCAAGCCGGGAGAAAAAACCGCCCTTGATCCCCTGAATTTGCCTCCCAACTTCCCACCTTGCTCAAAATGCCTGCCATGGCCCCCCTTCCATTCCCGTGTTGGGCCGGGACCTACATATAAGCTATCTTCGCCCCGGTGGTGCTGCATCCTTTATCCTTCGTCATGTCTGTCTTTGGTAAAATCTCTATCAGAAGCAGAGGGAGCACGCATCTGCCCAGCACGTTTTTTCCTCGTTCACTGTACCGGCCCAGCATCAACCGAGCAACCCACGTCGGCTCATTCGTGTACCCATCGCTTTCGGCTACCACTTCCTCGCCCCCTGCCGCTGTACACAACATCCCCGCTGCTCCTCCGCCTCCTCCGCACCCTCGTCCCGGCACCATGTCTCGGTATGCCGAAGCCTCCAAGCTCGAGAACGTCAACGGGCCGGGCGACGCGCGCCCCACGGCGCTGCAGATCGTCCACGACGAGCAGCGCGAGGGCGACTTCGTCGGCAAGGTGGCCGTCGTGACCGGCGCCTCGTCCGGCATCGGGCCCCCGACCATCGGCGCCCTCCTCGCCACGGGCGCCACCGTCTACGGCACGGCCCGCGACGTGCCCAAGGCCACGGCGGCCATCGACGCGCTCAACCTGTCCGCCGAGGCCCGCAGCCGCGCCCACGTGGTGTACATGGACCACACCAAGCTGGCCACGGTGAAAGCGGCCGCCGACGCGATCAAGCGCGCCTCGCCCGCCGTCAACATCCTCATCAACAGCGCCGGCGTCATGATGGTGCCCACGCGCACCCTGACCGAGGACGGCTTCGAGGTACAGATGGGCACCAACCACCTCGCCCACTTCTACTTGTTTTGCCAGCTGCGCGATGCGCTCGCGGCCGGGTCCACGCCCGCTTTCGCCAGCCGCGTCGTCAACGTGACCTCGGCGGCGCACCGCTGGCTCGACAACCTGGACCCCGACGACCTGCAGCTGGCCAAGCCGGGCGCCTACACGCCGCAGTTCGCCTACGCGGCGTCCAAGACGGCCAACATCCACATGGCCAACGCCGTGGACCGCAAGTACGGCGGGCGGGCGCAGGGCGCCATCCACGGGTACACCGCGATGCCGGGCGGCATCCGCTCGCCGCTGCAGCGGTACCTGGAGAACTACGACGCCATCATGGAGGACCCGGTCATGGCCCGGTTTTTCAAGAGCCCCGAGCAGGGGGCGGCCACGTCGGTGTTCGCGGCGGTGGCGCGCGAGCTCGAGGGCAAGGGCGGCCTCTACCTCGACAACTGCATGGTGCTGACCAAGGTCATCCCCCCGGACCACAAGGACGTGGGCCACGCCCGGCTCGTGTCGGGCTACGCGCCGTGGGCCTTCAACCCAGAGCGGGAGGACGCGTTGTGGCAGGCGAGCCTGAAGGCGGTCGGGCTGCCGGAAGACTTCTGAAAAGAAATTCTGTGCGCTTGACATCAAAAGCCGCGGTGAGAAACCGGCAACTATTCAATGCATATAGCGATATTGAAAGGATCTAAAGGAAAAAAATAAAATAAAATAAAAGCGATCACCATTTTTGTTCAATTTCCACCATTATTTCCTATGCAACAGACCCAGACTTGTCACGCCCTCTGCTTTCTATTTGACTCTGTCACCACGGTACGCCTTTCGTAACTTGACGTCTTCGTGTCGAGGAATATATGAGCAATTTTGTCTTCTTTACAATCATTTTCGTGTCACTCAAGCAAATGATGCTGAACGTAGATAATAAAAATACAATTTATTGAAAAGGTTTTATAAAAGGATAACGTTCAGAATAGGATATTTTCAAATATTAAAATTAAGCCACCAACTAAGTCCTCGGACCATAAATCAAAACACCAAACACAAGACATAAGAAAGGAAAAGGAAAGAGAGCTGCTGCCGTAGTAAAGCCGGCCAAGATCAGCCTCCACGCACAAATCGGTATTGCAACGACAGTAAAAGGAACACATGGTCGTCAGAAGGAGTTGCGTAGATTGTGAGCCTCTTGGCGACGATCACTTGATCAAAAAAGCAGTCCATAACACAAAGTCGGAACAAACAACAAACAGCAACACAAAATACAAAGCTAGACCGTGTCAGTGTCGGCAATCTCAGGCACGAGACCAGCTAGTCATGCAGCCAGAATCGTGGACGTCCACCTGCGTCAGGAAAGGAGGCGGCGAAGTAAGACGACGGTCTTTGTGCAGAAAGACAAATTGAAATGGTAGGTTCGCGAAGAGCGGTTTAAGAAAAAAAGAGCAAACAAGGGTCGTGCATCAGCATTGTCTTCTGTCAACTAGACCCAACGCCGGGTTGTTTCATTTTCTTTCTTTCTTCTGTTTGGCATATACCGGTGTATCCATCATCATTGGTCACAAGGCCCCCAAAATTGGCCTGCAGCCTTCCTGCAGCCAACACAACAAGGGTCCTGTTGACTCGGGCTAGCCAAAGCCAAGGACCAAAGAGAACGGGAGTTGTCAGAAACAAAGGCCGCCACGAGGGCCGTTGGAGTGTCGTAAATGGATTAAAAAAAAGGAGAAAAGAAAAAAAAAAAAATCTTTCGCGGCTTTCCCCGCTTCCCCGCAAAACGCTCCTATGATCCGGATAATAATACTGCAAAAGAGAAAGTACGGAAGCGTTCTAGGCGGACATTTCGAACTCTTTGTGGTGCAATGGCGGGCGGACATCGGCGTGGACTGGCCGGTCGCGTGCTCTCCTTGTCGGCGGCCACAAACGGGACTTGAGTACGTTTGATACATGAACTGGTAATACGCCGTACAGTGGGTGGCTGATGACTACTACTTTTGAGTGAGAGCGAGACCGCCCCTTTCACAGTGGGGTGGGACCCTGCAAAATGGGGTGGCTTAAGCCCTCCCGAAATATCTCCCCGTGCTCCGTATTCGTGCTCTTTCTATTTTGGGCCATCTTGATTGCTCGTAAGCTGCATGTTCGATTTTTATATAACGTACGCGATGTTCCCTTTGCGCCTTCCGATTTCCAACTCCATAATGATGCATGCTTTTAGCCTGTCTTCCGTTTCTCTGCCTTTCACCACCCTGTTCGCGCCTTCCTAACATGGTCGCATGGGCCACTGCGCCGTTATTCACGCTGGTTGGCCCCGCTCCAGTTTTCTCACGTTTTCTCCGTTTTTTTCCCTTCATTTCTACTCCCTTGGTTCTCCCTTCCGTTTGCGTGCATCCTTGGTCTTTTTATCCAACGCACTTGCCGGTGATCCATGCCAATAACCAGCCCGTTTTGCCATTGATTGAGCAAAACTTGAAACAAAACGGAAAGACAACAATTTTTTTGCTTCGAAACATCTTCACATCTTGTTTCCTGCCAAATCTCGCGCCGCTGGATTCTCGCCTCTTGGCTGCGGACAGCTCGTTCTCAAATCATTTTCAGTGAGGAGGGGACTGCACTTCCTTGGCTCCGTTTCGGGTCGCATTTCGCAGAGATCGCGCCCCGTCAGCGCCGGCAGCACACAACCTCCATATGTCCCATCAACGCCAAAGCAAGAAGTCTCCGCTCGTTCTACACAGCTGAAGTGACTTCACGTTATCTCAAGACGGCGATTTGCATGTTTTCGTGACCCAAGACGCCGTGGTCGGCCCGGTCTTTCCAGGCTTCGAAGCCCTTTTTCTGGATGGTTTTCTTTGCGCCGTGATCATCAGCGTTTGGCTCTCTTTGGAGAGATTTGTTTTCTGCTTTTCCCGTTGCTTTTCTTTTCTTTTACTTTTGCGTGCATCTTCGCTACCATGATTACGAGGCTCGTTACGACCACGTGCGCTGTTCTGGCCGCGACGGCCGTGACGGCTGCAACCGTCGACGCCCATGCCACAGCCCCAAATCCGTTCTTGTCACGCAGAATCATAGAGGCTCGGGGCGGTGCTGTCATACACAACAACGACCATGCCGGCCGGCGTTATGACGCCGAGGCCGCACGATTCGAGGTGCTGGATGAGTTCTTGGATGCGCTGCGGGTGATGCAGGACGACTACTTTGAGCCGTGGCTGGGCCAATGGCCCAAGGCGATCGACTGGACGGCCGCCGTGATGGCCACGCATGTGGCCGGGGCGCTGGGCTCGCTTTCGCGGGGCTTGTCTGCCGAAGACGGCGTCCGAGAAAAGGAGAACTTGATAACGACGTACTTCTCGCAGCTCTTGAGCTACTACTTTGGCCAGGACGCCTTCGCCATCCGCAACGAGGCGTATGACGACATGCTGTGGGTTGTCTTGGGCTGGCTGGAGGCCGTCCAGTTTATCGACTACCACACGACACTCTACCGCTTGTCGTCCAACGATAACGGTGGCGACGACGACGATGACAACGACGAAGCTGCAGACTGGCCGGCCGTTGGGTCTGCTGGTGGTGCGGGCGGCGGTGCCAACCCGTTCCGCGACATCTCGGCGGAGCTGCGCAACCAGACGTGGTTTGGGAACCTGTGGATCCCGGCGTTTTCCCACCGCGCACGCATCTTCTGGGATATCGCCGCCCAGGGTTGGGACAATACGCTGTGTGGCGGCGGCATGGTCTGGAACCCGCGGTTGGAGCCGTACAAGAACGCCATCACCAACGAGCTGTTTATTGCCGCCTCGGCGTCCATGTATCTCTACTTCCCCGGCGACGCCAACACGTCGCCGTTTGCCAATGCACGCGAACCGCGTGTCGACGATCCGGTCGCGAACGCCAGCGCGTCCACCGAGCCGCACGAACCCAAGCATCTACAGGCGGCGCTGGCCGGCTACCACTGGCTGGTGAACTCGGGGATGCGAAACGACCAAGGCTTGTATACGGACGGGTTCCACATCAGCGGGTTGCGCAACGTAACCAACCCGAATACGCGTTGTGACCAGCGCAACGACATGCTGTACACGTACAACCAAGGTGTACTCCTCACGGGCCAAATCGGCCTCTGGAAGGTCACAGGCGACCCGCGCTTTCTCCGTGACGGCCACGCTCTGATCCAGTCGGTCATCGACGCGACAGGCTACGATCTCGCCCGTGACGGTCCCGTCGACAACGTGGGCGACCTCAAGCCGGGCCAGCTGCCGCCGTGGCGCGGGCTGGGCCGGGCGGGCGTCTTGGAAGACCAGTGCGACGTCACCGGCCAGTGCTCGCAAGACAGCCAGACCTTCAAAGGCATTTTTTTCCACCATCTGACGGCGTTTTGCGCACCGCCGTCCAACGTTGCCTCTCATACCAAGGGTACGAACGCACACGCAGAGACGGGTCACACAAACGCAGAGACGAGTCACGCAAAATCCGCAGAAGCATTCAATGATGACGACGACCGCCGGGTCGCGGCTGCCCATGCTGACGCCTGTGCTTTGTATGTGGGCTGGATCCGGCATAACGCCGAAGCGGCGCTGGCTACAAGGGATGCGGACGGGAAATTTGGCATGTGGTGGACGGCCGGCTTGCTGCAGATCAACATCTCCTCGGTCGACGCTGCGCCGCCGAACCCGCCGTCCGGTAACCATAGCGTCGACTACCGTACGTACGGCGTGCCCAACGACAGCACATGGGTGCCGGCACCTTCGCAGGCGGGCTCGCCACCGATACGCGAGGGATTCGGCGACGACAGCGACAACCAGATACCCCTGAAGAGCGGGCCGACCAAGCACGCGCCGGCGGGCCAGAAGAAGAGCGGCTTGACGAGCGCGCATGAGCCGCGGACGGTGGCAGCAGGCGATCCCTCCGATCCCAACACACGCGGCCGCGGTCGGACCGTCGAAACGCAAGGCGGCGGCTTGGCTGTCCTGCGGTCGCTGTGGGAGATTTCCCACCGCGCATCGTGGTGAGGTGACCTCACCCATACGAATAACGAAGTTGTTTCTTTCAGTACGGTTTCTGCACAGGTGTGAACAATTTGCATTGTACACGAGAAAGACCACGGGCGTTCCTGTCCCAGAGTGATGATGGTCGTTGGTTCGGGGGGCATTTTGCTTAGCGTTTTCTTTCCTGCATAGAATTTCTGGCATGTTCTTGTAGTACGATATTGTCTTATGCGGGTAGTTTTACCTTCTCCACCTCTTTGTGGCTGATGCTACCAGCCTCAACACATTGAAATGATTGGGTGGGGTTATTGAAATGTGCCCCACTTTGTAACAAGCTTGCCCTCCCACAACTTAATTTTTATTTTCTGTGTGAATAATTTGACGCCTTTTTCCCCTGTGAACATTTTTTTTCCGGGCCCGCCCAAAATCAACGAACCGCTTTTGCTCCACCGCAAAACCATCACACCAAAAAATATTCAACACACTCTTTGCTTGTTTGTCTCCCCCCCCCCTCCGCTTCTTTTTTTGACCTCACCACTCGCGCGACAACAACCCCGAAAACGTCTCTAACTTCGGCACCCCTCCGTCCAGAAAAATCACCGTCACGATGGCGACCGAGCTTACTGTCCAGTCTGAGCGCGCTTTCCAGAAGCAGCCGCACATCTTCCTGAACTCCAAGGTCAAGGTCAAGACCGCGCGCCCGGGCAAGAACGGCCGGAGATGGGTACGTTTTGCCTCTGTGTTTGTGCTAAGGGCCATATTTTTGGAGGGTCCGACGAATTGTTTGTTTTGAGTATGAAAGGGCAGACTGTTGACGACGCCGGGTTGGCTTTTGCAGTACAAGAACGTTGGTCTGGGTTTCCGGACGCCCAAGACGGCCATTGAGGGCAGCTACATCGGTAAGTTTTTGTGTGGTTGAAGACGAAGAACGAAAGGGAAATGGATATGCGGGCGGCAACGTTGGTTTTTGGCTGGCTGGTCGGATGGCGGAGTCGAGAACGACGACATTCCGTAAAAAGGGCGACGGGCATCGGACTGTGTGGTTCCGGACTTTCTTTCGGTTGGCGGGAAAAGAGGAGATCTGTGCCCCCAATTCGTCTATGCGACGGCGATGTGCGATATTACATCAACAACCACGAGCGAGACATTTTTGGGAGGCCACAGCTGGAAGACAAACGTGGATTTTCAACTTCTTTGTGACGATCGACACCATCCACCACCAGCCAAAAGCGACGGGTCGATGCGAACGATGGGGCATGCCATTGACCAAAAAGAGCTGGAATGACGGAGTTGATGGCATTGATTTTATCACGTTAAAATGTTTCTGTTGCTGACTGTGTTTTTTTTTTTGTCCCCAACAGACAAGAAGTGCCCCTTCACCGGTCTGGTCTCCATCCGCGGCCGGATCCTGACCGGCACCGTCGTCTCCACCAAGATGCACCGCACCATCATCATCCGGAGGGAGTACCTGCACTACATTCCCAAGTACGCCCGTTACGAGAAGCGGCACACGAACCTGGCGGCCCACTGCTCGCCGGCGTTCCGTGTCGAGGAGGGCGACCAGGTGACCGTCGGCCAGTGCCGGCCTCTGAGCAAGACTGTACGTATTCGAGGACTCCGGCGGGGGGAAAAGAGGTTGAAGGAGCCAAACAAAAAGTAGGAAAAATAGGGTTAACACTAACGAAACTGTCCAGGTTCGTTTCAACGTGCTGCGCGTGCTCCCCCGGACCGGCAAGGCCGTGAAGGGCTTCAGCAAGTTCTAAGCTGGCTGTACGCAATCTCGACGGATATATACGCAAACGTGGGAATCGGGGGGACTAGATGAGAGGAAAATATGAGACTCGGGGTACTTTTTTATCGATCCCCAAATCATCCACATTTTTGTATCTTGCCGAATCTTCTCTTTGAACCACTTTTGCAGCGGATATGGCGGATGCGAGGATCAATTTTTCTTCGCATTTTCTCACTCCAATCTTGCAGATGGGACAAAACACGGAAGTGAAGAAGAAACTCGGTGGATCTCATGGCATAGGGGAACATGGTGGGCAGCTTGAGGGAAGGGGTGGAGAAGGTTTAAGCAGGACCCAGGACGTGCCTGTTTCCTTCAAACCCTTTGGTGTTTGTGTTCTATTTTATCCATTGTTTTTTTTTTCAAAAGGTTCAGGCGAAAACATTGGCGGCCAACCAAAAGGAATAAAAAGATAAAAACCAAGCATGTAACTCTTCTTTTGCCTTGACAGACGGGCCAAGCTAAGCGCAACAGTTTAGACGTAAGCCGTTCTGAAAGCCATGTTTTTAGATTGGCTGTTGGGGTTGATATAACGTTTTTTTTTTTTGTCGTACAACTGTGACACGTGATATCGAATTGAGAAGAGAGACGGCCAATCGCGGCGGGCCGGGCTTAAAAAATGCGACATGCCCGCAAAGAAACAAGAACCACCGAGATTTCTCTGCGTGACGTATTTAGCAATTCCTAGAAATTGACTTTTTTCTTTGGCCCCCTCCTGTTTTTTGCTTTTGTCTTCTCTCCTCCTCCCATGGGCTGGTTTGGCGGCCTTTTCGGCAGCAGCGCCGAGCCATCTCCGGACCCGTTTGCCAAACTCGATCCCAGGGTCCGGGCGTTCCTCCAGAAGGAGTCGCCGGTGAAATACCAGCAAGCCGAGGCCACGGCGACAAGCTCAGACCAGTACTCTTCTACACGACCACCATCCTCACCACAACACACCGTATCACCACCCTCACAACCCGCACACGAGGCGTCGGCCACAACAGCAACGTCATCAACACAACCACCAGCACCGCTCGTTCCGCCCGAAAGCCTCTTCCAAGACGGCCGCTATGCCCACCTTTGGAAGACCTACCGCCCGCTGGCGGCCATCGAGGCCGAGACCAAGTCCGACCACGAGCGGCTGATGGACGTGCTCGACGCCTACAAGGAACGCCGCGCGCAAATCGGCCGCGCCGCGCTCGAGAACTGCGCGCTCGAGCAGATCGACTGGAATACCTGCATCAAGACGGGCCCGCTGAAGAGCCGCATGACCATGTGCCACGCCGAGATGAAAAAATTCGAGCGGTGCTACAACATGCAGTCGGTGGGTGTTCTCCCTTTCGTCCCGTCTGCTTCTAGAGTCTTATTTTTTTATTTTATTTTTTTAAATCTGTTTTTTTTTCCTCTTCTAACGGCATCTTCAGCGCCTTTTAAAAGCTCTCGGCTACCTGTCGACGTACGACCGCCCCCCCGAGGTGGACGAGCGCATCCAAATCCACGCCGACACGCTGTACCACCGCATGCTGGAGCAGGAGGCCGCACAGGAGCTGGCCAAGGCCGAAGGCTGGCCGGTGCCGGAGGCCACGGACTTTGCAGCGACATTGACCCTGCCGCCCCCGCCCGCACCCGCTAACGGCGTGACGGACCCTGCCACATCCACCACCGACGTCGACGACATTCCCGAGGACATCCGCAAGCAGTGGGACGCACGGCTGGCCAAGCTGCCGGAAAACGAGCGGCCGGCCGAAGAGGCCGCTCTACGTGCCGAGGTGCAGGCGCGCGCAGAAATGGCCGGCCGCGTGACGGCGTTGCGGGCAGCGCAGGCGGCCGAGCGGGAACGGCGCAAGACAGAAGGGCAGGCGACACTCGTCGACCGGGTGACGGGCCTGTTCTCTGGCAAGTAGCCGGGACGTAGGGTGTATGGGGAATGCCAATGGGATGTCCCTGTATACATGTGTACTTCTCACTCAAAATATACCGCAAAAGGCGATTTGTTATGAAATGCAAAGCAGAACAACGAAATGATATGCAATGTCTTTGAACAGAAACGACATGTTTTTCCGGCTGGCTGTTGCAAACAAGGCCACACTTGTATTTCACTACCGAATTGTATAACTGAACGACGTGCCAAGCCCCGGATAGGGGATGTGGGCGGCTACGCGTTGATACATAAAGACTAACGAACAAAAAGACGATTTTAAACGCACTCTGTGAAAAGATTGTCTCTCATACGGCCTTCGCCGCGTAAATCGCACATGTCTCCAGAGGCCAGATCATGCAGCTGTGTTCTCGACCCGCGGTCATAGATGTCCGATGCTCAAAAAAAGAAAAGGAAAAAGAAAAAAATCCAGCTTTAAAAGTCGTTGGTCCCACAGGCGTGTCTCTCGCCTCCAACTGCTTCTGGTTTCCCGTCCCGTGAAGAGGACGGGGGGGCCCCTCAAATAAAGCCCACCGAGCCGGGTGCAAGGCCCGGAAAAAAGACAAGTTGGGAGCCCTTGTCCATGTCCACGTCCGAGTCGGAGACCTCATCGTCACCATCCTCGTCACCGTCGTCACTCTCGTCACTCTCGTCCTCGTCGTCACCGTCATCACTGTCTTCGTCACTGTCTTCGTCACCTTCGTCATCATCATCATCCTCCTCCTCCGTGCTGTTATTCCATTCGTCATCATCCCCGTCCGTTGCCGCCTTCACGGTCCATCCGCAGCGCTCCATAGTCTCTTTGAGAGCGGCATCCTCCCATTTCTTGTGCACTTCGACGACAATCTTGCGGAGGGACGTGATGGCGCGAAAGTGCGCATTGACGTGCCCCACCACCTCCGTCTTGAGCTGTTCGGTTTTCAGGTCATCAAGAATGCTCCCAGCGCCGTCCTTGCAAGCGATGGACGTCGTCAGCGTGCGCAGGTTGGGACAAAACTTCTGAAAGGCCGCGAGGATCCGGAGGTTGACGTCGTCGAGGGTGACATCAAGGGGGCCTTCCTCGTAAAAAGGAAAGTCGAGGATGACGTGCCGAACGTAGGCGGCGTTTCGGCGCCCAATCTTCCGCAAGAACGAGACGACGTCGTCGGGCTGGGCCACGGTCACGTCGAAGCGGTTCTGGCTGTAGAGCAGAAAGCTGGCCTCTCTGTAGACCAATCTGCTCACGCGCAGCAGCGCGGGCGAAAAATTCTGCAGGTAGTTGAACGTATCCCACGGCTCAACGGGGGTATCGCGCACGACGAGGTGCGAAAAAATCTCGCTGCGCAGCTCGCTGGGGAGACCCAGAAGCGTGAGGCGTCTCTCGGCCATTTCAGCGTGGCCCTTTTGTCTCGGTTAGCCACAGTGTGTCTCTCGTCAACGCGTGGTTTGCCGGCCGTCAAATAAACAGACCTGATGTCCCTGAGTGGATTGGTTGTTCTCAGCTATGTCTCTTTGAGGTCGTCTCTTGACCAGGAACAACGGATGCGTGGAGGGGAAAAGATGTCTCTAATCGACCACGGAAGGGCAAAGCGGGAGGTAAACAACAAAACAACAAGACGCGTCGGTCAGGAAAACAACAGTCGCGTGTTCTCTGGGTGGGAAAAACCAGTCACTGGTCTTCGGTGGGCGTTTTAGCTTGGTTTTCCCGTTACACAAGCACGTTGCCCGGCCAAGGATCAGATAACCAACGTAAACAGAGGGGGGCACGAGGAGCATCGTGACGGGCCTTGGATGCGCTCTGTAAGCAGAAGTAGATTCGAACCATACATTGAAATCACTCCTTACAGAAACAGGGCTGTAACTCCGTTCTATCTCCTACCGTTTGCTATCCCGGTAATACTCACCGCGCTGCGGTCATTTGAGCCGGCGGCCGGCGGCCCTCGAGCACGGCCGCTGTCCGCTCCAGAAAGGTATTGAACGCCATGATCTGCTGCAACGTCCCGCCGCGTCCTCCCGGCTCACCCACCTGCTCCACCACCCGGCTGACTGCCAGCTCCAGGTTGCCCAGCTCCGCCGTCTTCTTCTGCGTCGCCGACAGCGGGGGCGCTGCCTGCCCCTGCTCGACGGCGAGGTCAACGTCGTGCATCACCGCCGAAATGCGGGCCGTTTTCTGTAAGGGTTAGATGAGAGAGGAAAGAGGAGGGTTGAAAGGGAAAAGAAAAGAAACCAAAAAAAGCCGGAGAACCCACCATTGCCCGCTCCTTTTCCACCTGGTGCTGCATCCGCAGCGCGTCCATCCGCAACGCGACCTGCTCGCGCTCGGCCCGGATGCGTAGAATGGCCTCGCGCAGGGCCAGCTTCTCCTTGTGTGCCGCCCGCACGCGCTGGCGCAGGGCGTGCAGCGTGTCGACGGCAATGGCCTGCTCGAGCAGGCGCGTGCGCAGCGCCTGGCGGAACGCGGCCAGGACACGCCGGGCCGCGACGGCGTCTTTGCGCGCCGCAGCCGTAGCAGCGGCGTCGTTGTTGCTCGCGCTGTCCTGGCCACGGCGGCGGGCCTGCTCGAGCAACGCCTCGCTCCGCTGCTCGATCAAGTCATCGCAGATTTGAGCCAGCACGTCGACGGCGTTGACACCGCTGCGGTTCGCGAATGGGTTGTCGGTGCGGCCGCCCGCCGCGCCGGCCTCTCCTCGATTCGTGTGGCCGTCGTCGCCATCGTCGTCACCGTCATCACCATCATCACCGTCGGCGTCCTCCGCTGTCACCGCCGCCGAGGCCCGGCTCCGTGTAAACCGCTGTACGGTAATGGGCACCGACGGGCCGCCCGGCTTACCGCGTCGTTGTGGATTCCCGCGGGTGGCGTGATCGTCATCGTCGCGTTCGCTGCCGCTGTGCTGGTCGGGTTCGCTGTTCTGCTGTCTGCGGTTCCTTCGCGCCGGCAGTTTTTGGGGCTTGGCTGCTGCGACCTGCTTGCCTTTGGATTTCGGCGGACGCGGCTGGTTCTGACCGGATGGGCTCTGCTCTCGCAGGTGTCGCCGCTGCCGCTGCCGTCTTTTTGGAGCGGGCACCTCTGCGTCGTCGTCGGCGGCGGCGACGGGCTCTGCCGTCTTAGGGTCAGAGCCAAGTTCCGGTGACGCCTCGTGGACGGCGCTGCGCCGGGGCCGCTTCCGCCCGATTGTGCGTGCGGCTTCGAGCGCATCAATCTCTTCTGCCTCTGCCGTCTCTGCGTCTTCTTCTGCCGCTGCTGTGGGTGGCCGCCGTTTCGTGTCGCGCGGCCATCGTCGGTTCGACGGAAGTACTTGTTGTTGCGGTGAAGACGACGCGTGGGCTGGTTGCGCGGGCAGTTGTGCTTCTTGGCTTTGCTGTGCTCGTCGTCTAGGGGGCCGGTTTGCCGGCGACGAGGACGGCACCTCGGACACGTTTCTGTTCGTCGGAGCCGCCTGGCTGGGCAGCTGTGGCACGGCTCCGGGCTGGTCGGGTGACAACTCGTCCTGGTCCGGGTCAGCAGGGCCGCCCGCCGTAGCCGACATAGACGGTGTCGCTTCCGAGGCGATCGTCGCCGCTGCTGCTGCCGCAATCAGCGATCCACGTGAGCTACGCGAGCTGAGCGAGCTGAGCGTGCTCCGCCGTGGACCGGATGGATTCTGCAGAGCACGCGCTGCTCGGGCTGCCCGCGCCGCGGCACCGACTGTCGATTTGCGGGCCAGCGGCGACGACGACGGGATGGCGATGCTGCCGGTCATGGTCGCATTCACGTTGTCGGTGGCGTCGAGGCCGGCAGCAAAGGACGGCGACGAGAGCTCATCGACGGCGTCCAGGTCGGCGGCGCTTGCTTGGCCTTTTGCTTGAGCCCGGCCAGCTGCTGCGGTTTTTTTCGCATTGGCCAGTCTTGCGAACAAGCTGCCGCCGCCCTTTGCCTGCGACGTTTCGCGTGCCGGTTGTGCCGGTGGCTGCGGCGCCACCAAGCCCACGCCACCCGACGAGGACGCGGCCGCTAGCGCTGACAACTCAGGCGACAGCTCGTCCATGTTGTCGGCGTCGGCCTCCGTTGAGAGGCGAACTGATCGCCGCCGTCGCTCGTTGCTGCCGCTGCTGTTGCGGCTGCCGCCCGTCTCCAATTCCACGCTCGCGCCGCGGCCGTCCCGCGTCGTCGCCAATGGCCGCGCTGGGGGCGGCGGCGATGACGACGAGGGCACTTGCTGATGCTGTGCGGCACGTTCACCAAACGGGGGAGGGGCCAGCATGCGCGTCCGCTGCCGCTGGCTGCTGTCACCCACGCCTGCTCCCAGCACGATTTGTTGCAGCGCCGCGGTCCGGCTGGCGGCCGCGCTCACCACGACCGACCGCCGCCGTCCGCTGCCTGGCGCGTCTGCGGGGCTCTCGTCAATCTCCTCTTCCTCCCGAATCTGTGCGGCCACGTGGCGGACAACGAGTGACGCGGCCGAGCGCGGCCGGCCTGCGGATCCGGAGGCGGACCCACCTCGCCGAGGAGACGGCCGCCGCAGGGCGTCGCGCGGTGTGTGCTGTGGTGCAGCGCCAGTGCCGGCACCCAAGTCCGCCGTCGCACTGTCTCCACTGTCATCGAGTCGCCGTCTCTTAGCGGGCGTGCTGCTGGACATGGACTGCGCGGCGGAGGTTGTCGTCGTGGCCAGAGCGGGAGGAGAAGGAGGAGGAAAAGCATCGTCCGTGGAGGGTGCCGGGTCGGCGACGGCGGGCAAAAAGAGGTCAAACGACGCTTCCGTTACCTGGTGCCGCCTGCTTTTGTCAGTTCCTTGCGTGTCATTTTAGGGCACACTGCGCGTTCTTTTCGCCTTCTTGATGGTTTCACTTACTGCGCGCCGCGCATGCGCTGTTGCATGCGCTCTTCGCGACCTGGCATGTGGTGGTCAGAACAGGAATCGCAAACGATTGAAAAAGACAACAGAAAAAAAAGTACCTGTGGCCATCGTGTCAGACTGTATGTGTGGGCAACACTACGCCCGGCGTGGGCGAAGATATTAAGAAGATAGTTGCGAATAAGCTGGTCGACAACATCCGCCAACGAAACGCTGCAAAAGACGCGTAAAGTAAACGACAACGGGTCGAAGCGCGCGACGCGGGGCGGTGGAGGCTTTGCGGACTTGGCAATACAGTGGCGTTATGTCCTGTTTCACAGGGCTCGTCCGTTGGGCGCTAGGCATGGGGGGCCCTGAGCCGCCTCCTGACGCGCCAATTATCTCTTGGCGTTCTCAGCCTCGCAAAACAGCAACGACCTTGTTGACGGATAGATACAGGAGTATCCCGTGCGGTATTGTTTTTGTGTACGTGATTTACTTTTAAGTATCTACAATATATTCAACCGTATTTCATCAAAGGCATTTTTTGGAGTGCAAACAATTTTTGGCTCAAAAAATTTGTTGAATACTACAGAATAAAACAAAACAAAACAAAACAAAACAAAACAAAAAACCCGTTTGCCCGTTAAGTCGTGTTTAATTCTTTCTTTCCCGTAGACTTTGTATACCAATACCCTTTAGTTATAAAAGTAATCTCAAAAGCGGCGCCAAATCCTGAACTCCATAAAACCAAAAATCCGACCTGATCGACTGTTTATCTAAAGTACTCCTGCGTTTCCAACTTCATCTTGGGCACCCACTCCATCTTCTCGTCGTCAAAAAAGTGGCTGTTTGTTCGATATGGTTAGTTTTGCTTCTTGTATCAACGCGACTGTCTTCACTTGGCATATGTACACCTGGAAGAACGTACTCGTGGAAATCCGTGTTGATGAGCGCTCCCGTGCCGTACTCCTCCTCGAGAATGTCTTTATACCGGTACGGGATTTTGACCGGCGCGCCCTCAAAGATTGTGTCCCTGAGAGGAAAAAGGTATGTGTCCTGTTCAAATCAGTAGTCAGATTTTCAGTAATACTTTACTGAAGAAGAAGAACAAGAAGAAGGGAAAATACACCTACTCTGTACTCGTGCCCGTCTTTGCAGCTGAGGATGCCTTCGCCCTCGGGGTGGCTCAGGTTATAGCGCGCCGTGGTGATGTCGATAAACAAGCCCGTCTCGGTGTCGATCCACCGGGCGTCGATCACGTTGAGCCAGTCGCTCTGCTCCCGGTTCTTGTAGTGCGGGTTGACCTCGAGCAGGTAGTCGCGGCCGTCGGGCAGCCGGGGCGTCTGGTAGTGGAAGACGGACATGTTGTAGTACGCGGCGAGGTAGTACATGGAGGGCTCCATGACCTGGACGTCGATGTCGGAATCCCAAGGCATGATCTAGGGGGGTGTGAGCAACTGGGGGGTGAAGACCAGATAATCGAAGTCGAAATGAAAAAAAAAAAAAGAAAACCCGGAACATCAACTTACTTGCCGGTTCCACCACCAACCCAGCAGCGAGCCGTGCATGAGCCAGGTCTCGACGCCAATGTCAGCAAAGGTGGACAGGTATGTCTGCACGAGATTCTTCAAGGCCCGTTTCTGCTCGTTGTATTCGAGGACGCGATCGGCAAAGCTATGTGGCGAGCGTTAGCAAACGAAGCAAGAGAAAAATTAAAAATTAAAAAAAAAGAAAGAAAAAAATCAGGCGTACCGGCCATCATAGTGAGGATGGAATCTGCCGTTCAAAGATTGTCAGTTCCGTTTGATTTCCGTACTGGAGAAAGCGAGTCAAGAACGAAGTCAAAGGCGGTAGGCTCACATTGATTCATCTGGAGTAACGTAACGAGAAGCGTTAGTGACAACATCGAGAATGGAGAGAATACCGAGCAAGATTCGGACGCACGAAAGTATTTTCCGGCCGGGTCACCGCGCCGTCCGCTCATGTCCTTGCGCAGTTTCCGCCGAACATATGGATATTCTGAATCCGCCAAGGCCGTGCCAAGAACGGCACTCCAGCAAAGGAGGTGGATGGAACGCATGGTTTTGCGAGGATCGAAGACGATGGCCACTGAGACCGCACGGGTGTAGTGTGTATGAATAGATATAGGTAGTGAAGCCGACAAAACCACCGAACGGAAAGGCTTGCAAAATATGAGACGATTCGGAACGTGCTATAGGTACCACGGGTGACGGTACGATGTGTGTTTGAAGGCAGGTTTGGGTGAAGAAAGAGAAATTGAATATGGCGAGAAATATAAGTCTTGGCAAAACGAGAACGGGCAATAAAAAGGAGCGGAAATGCAGCAACGAAGGGATAGGATAGAAACTCAAAGGCGATGCAAGGAAACGAGACAAAGAAAATCAAAAGCACGTTACAGAAGACAGATAACAGGGCCAATGGATGGGCTGGGACACGCATCGTTGCACCAGCACCACTGACAAGGAGGGACTGTCTCGTTTGATTTGATCTCTTCGTACACACTGTACTCGGAATATACGTTGCCGCTTCCTGTGAGCGTTTTCTATTTCTGTTTCAATGGGGCATAGTCCAGACTCCGGGGCGATGGAGCGTGCTATGATTATTTTTATGGTAGCTGCAGGGCATGAAGAAAACAAAGAAAAACATTTGAAAAGAAAACGAGACACAAAGCGTCAACCCAGAGTTTGGCAGCCGAAATTATTGAGGATCCTAATTACACTTTGCTGTCGCGTGCCTTGGATTAAAGAAACACAGCGATAAATTAAACAGAAAAAAGGAGAAGGAAAAAAAAACTACAAAGAGATAATGAGAGAGTAACCATAACCGCCCTCATAAACTCAACTCTATCCTTTGTACAGAAGCATCAAAAATACAGATGGAGAACGGGTCTTTCCCTCTTCGTTTTTCCCTTTCTTTGCAAGGACGTATGCATGCCGCGTCATCAGACAGAAACGAACAACCGGAGGAGGAGGATCGGCGTTTGAGCCAGCCGCCCAAGGGTCCCTCCACTGGGGGCCGATCCGTGTTAAAATACAAGAGTACGGAGTACGTGGGCAAAGTTGCTTGTGAAGTTGCAAGTACAACTTGTGGGGGAAAACGAAAAAGGGCTGGCTGGTGGCGGCTCGGACCCTGCGAGATAGGTCTCCTCCCTTTTCATTGCTCACCACACTATATGTATACGTTGATGATAAGCACGGCATGCGCCCAAAAAGCCGTGTCATACGTTGTGGCACTTCCATACAAAGGGCCCGTCTAACATGTATAGAGTACGTACATACGAAAAGGGGTGGCATTGGAAAGTGGGCACGCGCGCGGCACGTTCTGTGTTCGAAAGGGCCAAGCTTTGCGGCGCATCGCAAGCGACCCGCCGATCCCGTTGCCAAGTCCGCAGGGCGTTCGCCTTGGCCCTTCCTATGTTGTTTCTACTTTGGTTCCGTTTGCGGGACTCTGGGGGAAAAAGAAAAAAATGAGACGATGGGCACGCGACCGTGATGCCCTCTTTCCTTGATGCCAAGCAAAGTCCCGACATTCGATCCGCGCCGGGTTCTCCTTTAAGAGTGATGCTGTCTGTTACTCGTTTCTTCGGATGAATTCGCTTTCTGTTACACAATTTTTCAGCTTCAATATTGTGTGGCTCGACGTTCATGCTACGTGGATTGTCTATTCTCTCTCGATGTAGAATGTCCTCAGGGGGGAGGTGGAGGGTACTCAGAACCGCCTATTCTAACATCTCTCCAGAAAGCAGCAGTTGACAATGACACTGATTACTGTCTAAACACAACTTTGTATTGTTTGCCATGTACTCTCTGCATGTCTATTTTTGCCTGCTGCGTGCGGCGGGTGTCTCATGTCCGCTGCCCCTTGTTGTTTCGACGCGCAGGCACTTTATGGCGACCAGACGTGATCGCCCGGTCGAACACCCCCGTCGTTCCGTTTCCGAAACCTTTCCAATGCCTTGTTTTTACTGAGAGCTTTCCTTTCTGGTACGTTTGAATCATTTGATGGAACGATGGTGACATCCAAGTAAGGCAAGATTGCATGCGCCCTTTAAGACGACGGCGGCAATTATTGTAGGGCTGCTGCTGATTTATAAATGAAATTAATATACCGCAAGGAAGTCCCCAGATTACACTTTTTTCCCTTTCCACAGAATGGGCGTCGCGGGTTGATTAACACGATGCAACCTACACAACTCGTCTTCATTTGCCTTTCTTTTTGGTGCTTTCAACTTTGCTTTCTTGCGCTTCCTGTCGCTGTCTTTTGAACGACCCCAAATTCATCCTCCGTACAAAGTAGTTTTATAAGAGTAAGAAATGTGGAAGGCGGCTATCGACCATTCCCTCAGACTGATATATCGAAATAGCGAGTTTGTGCCTCTGCTTTGAACCATCGCGAAACGCGACCAAACACAGTATAAATATTACAGTGCATTGGGATACTGTGACTGTATATGGGGCGATGTGTGTACTGTATGTAGATACAGTATGTTGCTTTTAGCACAGTGTATCTCCAAGGCTGAATTGGCGTGGGGCCGCTGCCCCGAAAGCGCCGCGTAATACCACGACGTTTTAGCAGCTGATTGCTGGGGCTGACGAGACAGGCTGCCACACACACCCAACGGCGCACTTTGAGCTCCCGCGCAACAAAGCGAACCTTCACCGGAACCCTGACACGTCCTCTTCGCACAACCACCGCATAAACGACTACATGCGGTGTTGTTTCCCGCGCCCATCGCAAAGATGACGCCCGGATTTAATGTAAGTGAAGATGCTGTCCGAGAAACGCCTTGCGCGAATTGCCGCGAAAAGCGAGGAAGAAGAAGAGAAAACGGACCTTTTTCCTGGAGATCGTGAGAACATCGCGAGAGAGCCAACCCGTCAAGCTGACCGGCACAAATGACAGTTCTTCCGAATAACAGGCGACTGCCTGCATCTGTTGTCGAAATGCATCCTCATCTTTTCCATCCACCGCAACCGGAGCGCCGAAGGTGCGTAGCCCAGGTCTCTCCTTTTTTTAGCCTCGTCGGGCAAAAGGACGACATGATCAACTAACGCCATGTGTGTGTGTGCCAGGCGTGTCCCTGATTACGCAGGTCCTTTATGCTACGGTCTTTTGCGCGCGGTATCTCAACGTCTTCCAAGAGTTCTATCTTTGGAACCTCTTCTTTAAGCTCTTCTACATCACCTCATCGTTTTACATCATCGTCCTGATGCGCTGGATCTACCCGCGCTCGCGCGAGATGGAGTTGGCTTGGAAGATGGGCGCCGTCATCACCGTCGGCTCGCTGCTGCTGTCACCCTTTGGCATGCTGATTTTCGTCCGCAAGCAGTGGTGGAGCTTCGAAGAGGTAATGCGCGCCGTGTCTGCCGTTTTTTTGCGTCTGTTTGTTTATGACTGATTGTTCTTGTGCAGTGGGCTTGGTCCTTTTCCGAAATCCTCGAAGCGTTCGCCGTCCTCCCACAGCTGCTGCTCCTCCGCCAGACCACCGTCCCGACCGTCATCGACTCGTACTACCTGCTCGCCCTCGGATCCTACCGCGGCTTCTACATCCTCAACTGGATCAAGCGCGCCACCGACCCGGCTGACCACAAGCCCAACGGCCTCTCGGTCACGTTTGGCGTGCTGCAGGTGCTGTTTTACCTCGATTTTGCCTGGGTCTACTGGACGCGCCAGCGCGTCAAGCTCCGCAACGGCGGCATCGTCGACGCCGACGACATCCGCCAGGGCTGGCTGCTGCGGCGCATCTTCGGCAAGCACGTGGACCGGGCGGCACAACACGACGAGTTTGGCGGCGCCGGCACCGATGACGAAGAGAGCGCGCCAGCTTTGGGTGGCCGCGGTGGCGGCAGCACGGGCAACGGCGCCGGCAGCCGCCGCGGCCGTGGGTCTTCCAAGTGGGGCAGCCGCGGCATCTCCGTCAGCGCCGACGACACGACGCTGGAGCACGAGCGTCTGTTTGAGGCCGAGCGCTCGGACGGCCACCACAACCTGGACGCGAGCGTCGACCCAGACGCTAAGATGCAGGACCCCGACGAGCTGGCCCGGGTCCTGGACGACGACGACGAGGACGATGAAGACGACGAGGACGGTGCGCCACCACCGCCGGGCGGCCGCCGTGGTGCGCCGGCCGGCGAATCCAGCGGCGTGCGCAACGACGAGTGGGCCGATTGAAGCCGAAGCAGCTGATCCAGCCAATGGTGTATGGGAGTCAAACGTCCGTCACATATTCTACATTACGGACTGTCGTTTGTGACTGTCGGCAGGTTTTGTGGTGCGGTCAGATCGATGATGGCTTGTATTTCCAATCCCATTCAGACGTTGGGTCAAGCTGAAAGCTTGGTTTTGTACGAAGAGCGGATGGGGGATCGTTTTCTTTGCTTGTTGCTTTTGCATGGTATACCTAAATTGGCGTTATTTTATGGCAGGTTGTTCGTTCTATCTACTCTATATACTTGTTCATTTTGCGCCTCTGTCATCAGGAGCCAGCTTGTCTGATCATGCATTGTTGGCATCGAAATTCTGAGCAATACTTGACAAGCACTCCAATTACAAGCTTTGGGAAGCTTGCCCTTCATACAATGTGGCGTGCCGGGTGGCACCAGCTGTCACGAGTCAAGCTGCGTTGCCGTGGCAACAACCATAGCGCTGTGGGTCTTTCGCCAAACGAGCCAATCACAACCACTCACGCCATAAACACGAACGGCAGCCGTCAACCCCACGCGGAATGCGAACCGGACCCAATTCTCGGTTCGGGCACGCATCGCGTGCATTTGTTTTATTGCCTTTCCGCGTAGAGTCGCGATAGTCTCTTGTTTTTTTTTCGTGTGTTTTCTTTTTTTCCTTTTTTTGATCCCCCTGTCAAACCATAGTAGAAGACTGCTCAACCACCATGGCGTCTAGTCAAGAGACGACGATGCCGGCGACGCGGCGAGCGCGCAAGTCGATCGGCAGCTTTTCGCTCACAAAGACGACGGACAAGGAAAATGCGACCATTGACGTCAGCGCGCCGCAAGGCTTTTCCTCGACGGCAGCGGCAGCGGCAGCAGCATCAACAAGCAAGAAGAAGTCACGAAGCAAGAGCATGGGTCCCGGCGGCCTAGATGCTCTGAAATCAACATCGGGGAACCGGCGCGTCGTATGTGATTTTTTTTTTCTGTTACCTAGCGACTATATATCCACTGCTTGTATTGCTGCGGCTAACAACATTTCAGTCTTTGGCAGCTCCGTCGCGACCACCACCACGATCGATCCTGAAGCCGACAATGCCCTTGCTCCCCGAAATCCCCCCGCGAAAGCCAAGGGGGAAGGGTGCCGGTGCCAAAAGCTCGCCACGGCGCAGCGGAGATAAAGAGAACGACGCCGAAAACAGCACGGGCGGCAGCACCAAGGTGGCGCTGCGCACCGAAGAAGAACAGCACGCGGCGGCACGCGAGCGCGAGGAGCGGGAGCGGGAGCAGGAGCGCGCCGCGCGGGAAAAGGAAGTCAACGACCATAGAGAGGCGCGGCGCAAGTCCCTCGCCAACCGCCGCGTCTCGTTTGCAGCCGAGGCGACGCTGCACACTTTCCATGAGATCGACTACATGCAAGACTCGACCACCTCGACCGAGTCGACGACGGCGCGCCGTGCGTCGTCCATTGCCGCGCCGTCCCCAGCGCCATTCCGCGCCCAGGATCTTGTCGGAAGCGGAGACACATCCACGGAGACACAAGACGGCGGCGGCACACGTCTATCGTTGCCGTCGAAAGATCTTGATCCGACGGGTGATGACGACAACACGATCACGTCGCTGGCCGACCAACGGGACGCAAGCCGGAAAGCCCGCCGGCGAAGCTCCACAGGCGTGTCGGCCATGGGCTTTCGGTACTCTACCGACGCGCTGGGCGACCAGAATGAGGACAACAATACGATGACGTCGACCGTCTACGACTCGGACGGCGACGAGGTAGAAGAAGACGATGAGGACGACGGCGACGGCGACGGCGACGACAATCTGGGCGACTCTAGCGACAGCGACTCCGACGAAGGCGACGGTGCCACAATGGTCACGGTGGACGCGGACGAGACGACATCCGCGTCGGTCATGTCAGCCATGTCGATGCGGTCGGCGTCGCCCATCGAATCGACGAGCGACCTGGACCGGGCCCTGGAGCTGGCTACGCAACATGCGGGGGCCGAGGCAGAACGAACGCGGCGCCAGCGACCGGTCGACGAAGACGAAGAAGCCATTCCCGCCATCATCGGTTGGGGCAAAAAGGCCGGCAAACCTGTCCCGGCTGGTCCCGCACAAACGTACGCGTTGCAGCAAAGCCCGGTTGCAGCGTCACCGCAAAGCCAGAAAGAAGACGATGACGACGCGACGATGGACATGGACGTGGATATGGATATGGACGTGACGGCAGGGACGGGCATGGAGATGACACGGGCGATGGGTGGCATCATTCGGCCGGCCCAGACGGGCCAGGAAGAGGAAATGACGATGGACGTCACGCGTGCGTACGGCGGCATCATCTTGCGGCAGCCGGCGGTCGACACCGAGTCCGTCCCCAGTAGCCCCATGATCTTGTCGGGCGACAACACGACGATCGGCGGGGGGCCGATGGAACTGACCACCGCGATGGGCGTCATCCGCGCGGCCCGCGAGCCCGACACGGAATCCGTCGACAACGAAGGCTTGGAGGACATGTCGATGGAGATGACGACCGTGCTTGGTGGTGTTCTTGGTGCGTCCTCGCTTGCGGCAAACAAGGCGAGAAGACTCAGCCGGCGACAGACCATGGACAAATCGGGCGGCGCACAGGCAGAAGACGACGAGGCGCCCATGGACATGACCGTGGCCGTTGGCAAGATCATCGATGCCGACGGCGCCGCGAAAACCGTCGAAAGTGAGGCACCGCCCGACGAAGAGACCGTCCTGTCGGGCAAGACGGGAACGAAGACGCCAGCCGCACAGCGCGGGACGGCCAAACCCGCGTCCCCAAGAAAGACCCGGACAACGCCGCGGAAGTCAGGGGCAACGGCATCCCCGAGGCCGCCGCCTCAACCGTTGTCCCAGACGCCCAAACAGACGACGCCATGGAGAAACGGCTCGCCGCCCAAAACCGCCAACAAGGCAAGCCCGGGCGGATTGTCCGCGTTCCGTGGCAAAGGGCTCCAGCGGACGCCGTTGCCACGTGAAGGGGTGTTGGATCAGGACCGGCAAGCGGACGGCACCCCAGCCCCCCCAGAGGAGCAATCTCCCTCTGTGAGTGCGGCCACACCAGCCGCATCACCTGCACCAGCACCATCTACGCCCTCGGGAGGGTCGCCCGCACGCTTCATTGGCAGCCGGTCCAAGTCACCGAAGAGAAATGTGCCGTCGGCGGAAAAATCGACCACACCACGCTCGCCGCCAAAGTCTGCCGCTCTGTTTGCAAAGTCCTTGTTTGCACCGAACCTGGCGGCAGGGCTTGCGACGCCATCTGTGGTGTTGACGCCACAAGGGCGGCCGCGGCAGTCTGCGTTTGCTGGGGCCGGGCCAGCATCGCCGAAGATTACCGAAATCTTCAACCGGCGCTCGTCGCTTGTCGATACGGCGACCGATTTTGTGGTTGGTTCTGGCCAAAACGACGGCTCTGCTGGAAGACATGGCCCCGCTGTCACGTTTGAAGAGCCGCCCCGCGAGACCTCACCGGACGAGGGCCAGACCCTTTCGGGCGCGTATGATGATCGCGAAGCCACCCAAAACCTTCGGGATCTCATCCAGAATCTCTCGCCGAAGAAGAAAACGCAACCCCTCAAGGGCCGGAAAAGCTTGCACGTTGGCAGCGCCAAGGGCCTTCTCGGCAAACGGCCGTTCGAGCTTGATGCCGATGACGATGACGAGGACGAGTTTGGCGGCGAGGATCTGGTCAAGCGGCTCAAGGGCCCGGAGCCCAGCCCGGTTAAGAACATTCGGCTGCAGCAGCCACCGTCCGTGATGGAAACCATCGGCCGGTCTTCGCGATCCCGGCGGAGCCCTTCAGCAGCAACACCGCTGGCATTCGATTTTCAGGGCAAGAGCAGCGGCCACGTGTTTCCAGGCTCGCCGCAACGCAAAGCGGCAGAACAGGACGGCATGGTCGGCGAGAAAAACGACACTATCAACACAAGTGCACAAGACGACAACCACAACGACAGCAACGGCGACGAAGACGATGGCGAAAATGAACGCATCCACCTGCAGGATTTTCTTAGCATGGCCAACATCCATTTTATGGAACTCGAGACGACAAAGCGCCGGGCCACCGAGCTGCCCGGGTCGTTCAAGGACAAACACGGCAGGGTGTCGACGGACGAGGACGGCCAGCCAAAGGACCCCAAAGTCGAGTCGCTGGTGACGTCGGTGTGCAAAGTGCCCCTGCTGGAGATGTACCAGCACGCATGCCGCGAGCTGAAAAACTACATTGAAGAGGGCCGCTCGATCATGCGCGAGATCGAGACGGAGACCTACGAGGACAACCCGCCCATCTTCCACGAGTACACGACGGCCACGCCGGCGATGCGGGCGCAGATGGACAGCCAGTTCAAGAACATCAAGATTTTCGCGCGGCTGCAGAGCAAAAAGCAGTGGTACGAGTGGCGGACGAAGCTGCACGAGGGACTGCAGGAGGGCATGCGCAAGACGCTCGCCGACCTCGAACAAGACCAAGAGGTGCTGCGCCAGCGCCGCACGACGGTGGACGCCGTGTATCCGGCGCTGCTGGCCGAGTGCGAGACGCTGGAGCGCGAGCGCGTCCGGCTGGAGGCCTTTGCCCAGCAGCTGGGCGGCCCGGACGGCCCGTCGCTGGCGGCCGCGCGCCTGCAGAAAAGGAAGCTGCAGAACGTCCTCGAGGAGCGGCGGCGCGCGGCCGCCGAATCTGCAGCGGCCCTGCGAGAGAGCAAGGCCCGCGTGGCCGCCATGAAGGCCGAAAGAGAGCAGTACCTGCTGGAGCTGGAAGAGGCCAAGAGGATCCAAGAAGAGCGTCGAAGCTGGAGCCACCAAGAGATTTCATCCTTGAAAGGTATTTCGAATCTTTTTTTGTTCTCTTTTTTTCCTATCTTTTTTCTCTGTACACCAATTTACTGACCACCCCTACAGCGCAAGTCGATTTGCTAGAGAAGAAGAGCGGTTGGTCCGTTACCGGAGCGCAGGGCACGACGCTGTCGCTGGCCTACCGCCGCGAGATCGAGCTTGTCTTTGACGTGGCATCGTTCCGCGCGGGCCAGGCCAACACGCAGATCGACCTCTGGTACCTGGGGCCGCGGACGCAGGACGCGCGGTCACGTGCAGATGACCTCCATGCGGGGGACCTTGCGGGGCCGGAGTTTTTCTTGCCCTGCATACGTGATCACGTGCGATCACTGCGGCAAGCCGAGACGCACCCCGCACACCTCTTGAAAGTGGTCCGTGCGTCCTGGGACACCGCGCGGCAAGCGGCCAATCAGATCCGCCACTTTAACCTCACCTTTCCCACGACGACCACCAAGACGTCCGACACGTCGCTGGCCGTCACCGTGTCGGTGCTGTTGGCGCCGCTGCAGACCAAGGTGGAAGTGACGTTGCATCTACGCAGCCTGGGCTGCACGGTGCCGGCGCGGGCGGGCTCCACGACGGGCACCGCGGCGCGTCTGCGGATTGCCGTCGCCGCCGAGGCGCGCGTCGTCTACGGCGAGCCCTTCAACGCCAGCAAGATGGGCGAGTTCCTGTCTACGCGCATCGGCGGGCGTGTGGCGCCCAGACGACACAAGGCAGCCTACGCGGGCAAAGCGGCGGCGGCGGACCGGCCGGTGGAGTTTTGGGTGGACGCCGTGGAGGAGCTCCGGGGCAAGCTGCTCGCCCGCGGCCGCAAGTGACGTCTGTGCTTCTAGGAGATCACGGGGTTTGGTTCTGGTTTACGATTTTCTGGTCATTGTTTTTGATTTCTGTTCTTTGTCTTCTGTTTCATGTTTACGATTTCTCTCACGTGCGCGGTGTGGGTGGGTCTGCTTTGTTCATTCACGGATTCACTGCTCGGGGCGTCTCTGGTCCACGTTTCTTCGTTCCCCTTCTCCCGCCTTCTCTTCTCCTGTCTCTCGAGCTTCTTATTCACGACGAGTGGGGCCATGCCTGAATAAAGCTAGAGGTGCTGGTGGCGAAAAAGAGATCCACTACCTTGTCACTGCTTTTGTGTCGCACAAGCTTGTCACGACATCTAGACGCGTAATGATCCAAACACGCCTTTACTTGCGCACGCCCCTTTCATTCACTTCCCTACACGCCCCTGTTCATTTTGCTGTATTTCCTCGCTGATGGTCGAGCTCCTTTGCCAAGCTGCAAGCTCTCCATTGCAGGAGCTCTGAATGTGACGACGTGAGAATTTTGTGAAGCAGCTTGGATTCTTTTTTTTCCCCTTCCGACTCCTATTGAGCTTCTTCAGGACGTGCTTTCAATTGCTTTTTTTATAAGAAAGATTACAAGTGATCATGAAATTGAATAGAATTCCCCCATTCACTTTGAAAATCAAGCATTTACACCCCAAAAAATCAAAAAATGAACAGAAAGTGAGAACAATCCGATCGGCGAATTCTGTGAATCTATGAATGCTGCTAGTTCTTCCTCTTCGGCTAGTTCTTCTTCGCCATAGTCACGCCGCCTCTTCCTTTTCCTTCCATTGTTTCTTGGCCCAACCTCTGACTTTTCCCTCTCCCTTTTCCATTGTCCTGCTCTTGCTTCGAAAGCTAGGCCCGTGCGTGGGTCCGAATAGCCGCGTTCAAGCCCCCACAGCTCTCGAGTACCGGCCTCGCCTCGGTGGGCCTCTTGCTATTGTTCCAGCGTCTTGTCCTCTATTCACGGACGAGAACAATAGCAGGAAGCTCTCCGGTTTGACGCGCAGACCCGCATTTTCTGCCAGAGCGTCTGGCAGAGCTTTCGTAGGCAGCAGGGATAGCAGGGGGTAGCAGGGGCCCGTGAGCAGGTTATTCACCTCAAACGGGCAGGAGCGAGGAAGCTACGTGAAGGAAAACAGACAAAAAGTGGGGCCCGCTCGCTCGAGTGAGGTCGTGATATTGCCTAATTCGGAAAGAGCCAGGTGCAAGTGAAGGCAGGCACGAACCGTCCCAATAGCTTTCCTGTTTGGATCTTCACTTCTCTTGTCGTTTCGTCTGCCAGGAAAGCGGTCAACGAGGGCGTAAATTATTTGCAGGCTCGTTGCCTAATTTGAGCATATAAGGACCGCCTTCCCCCTCTCTAATTTTTTTTTTCCTCTTCCCTCTCTTCTTCTTTCTTTCTTCATCACAGAAAGCAAGTTATTTTCAAAGATTGATTTTTCAAGCCTTCGTTGCGCCGCTCAGTTTTTTTACTTTGCCGCCAACGTTTTCGTTTTTTAAACCAGTCTTTGCCCGTCGCCTGCCTTCTTCCCCCGTCGTCACAGCTCTCCCACCTTCCGTTGCCCTTTTCTTCGTTCACGAGACGCGTGCTGCCCATCCGCTTCGGCCTTTGAGTAGTGCGTTGATCCCATCGTTGAGAGGCCCGGTCTGTGGCACCTGTGTTCCGTTGTTAGAACAACAACGCGCCGTCACGAAAGTGGTGAGTGTTTCTCCTTCCTGGCCGGTCTCGGCCCTTCCTCGTCTGCCATGCTATCTTGAGCTCTTTTTTTTTCTGTTTCTCTCGTTGTTGTAAAGATGGTGAACAATTGTACTGACCCTTATCCAAGTCGTTCCTGCTCCTCGTGTCGTCACCCACGAGTCGAAGCCATATCCGCTTTCGCCATCCCCCAAGTTGTGAGTTTTTCCTTGGTGTTGTCCACCATACCTGGTTTACATGACTTTTTTTTATTTTTTTTAATGCCGTTCTCAGTTTACTAACATTTTTCCAATCTTAGCTTTCCTCGCTGCTCGTCTCGTCACCACGAGACAGTTTGACACACTCGTTCGACCCTTCCGACCAGCGTAAGTCCAACCTTCTGGTGTCCAATAGCTCTTGTCTCCATTCTTTTTGTTTTGTTTTGTTTTGGCTTTTTTTTTTTTTTTTTTTTTTTTTTTTGCCGGACACTGCTAACATCATCAAGAGCCATGTTGCTCGCCATCGGCGTCCTGGCCCTGGTGGTCCGGTTGTGTCTTTTCTCCTTCCCGGAGTGGCGCCGGGGGTTGCATTGCTTCTGGTCCACGACCGTTGCTTTTGCCTTCCTCCCCCGACTGTTCCTTTTCGTCCCGGCCTCTCTTCTCTTTGTGCCTCGCGGCGCGTGGTTTGGTTCGCTTTTGACTTGCCGCCACGCGCTGTACGTAGTCGGCTTGTACGGGCTGTACTGCTTTCTCCGGCAGGGAACAGGCTTTGCCTTGACCTTCGTCGAAGATGTGGAACTGTTCTTTGCCGACTTGTGCCAGGCTCCTGTGGAAACCGTTGTGGATCCGTTTATCGATGCGTTCTACGAAGGTATGAATAGCATCGATTACCACTTCGGTTTGAAGCTGGACCGTGGGGCCATTGTGGAAGATTGCGCCACTGTGTGTGCGTGTGTCGTAGCTCTGTTCAACGGAGTCTGCGCCGTTTTGTCCGCGGTCCTCCGTTTTTTCGCCTTTGTCGCGTGGTGCGACAACGCACTTGCTGAATGTGCCATGGCACTGAAGGTATTTGTGTTGAAGCACCGGGTGGCCTTGCAGGCTGCCGTCGTCTTGCTCTGTCTCGTCGGCGGTGCCCGCTACCTGGGCGAGAAGAAGAGGGCCGCAGCGGTCGCAGCCCGGCGGGCACGCTACGATGCACTGCTCGCCGCAGTGGAACAGCGCGCCACTCTGAAGGCCAGCGGTCAGCGCAACGACCGACGCTTCTCTCGACGCGCGACGACAAAGCCCGCTTCCCGCGAGACATCGCTGGCGGATCTGGATGAGCGTCAGCCCGAGCCCGAAGCCGAGACGGACCAGGAGCATGATTGGTGGTAGAGACATCATCTGCACCTGGACCAGATCGTGCCTTCCGAGCAGACGGCCCCTTGTCCAGAGAAGCCGGCAGCCCGGGAAGACGTTGAGGCGACGCGTCCCGCGACGACAGAAGCCCCGCCATCGCTGGCAAGTGAACGACTAGAGCAGCAGTCGTTCACGTATTGGGTTCGGGTTGCTGAGGGGGAGATCGCCAGCACATCCACCGTGCCGTGGCCGTGGCGGACCGAGGCCCGCGACAGCATCAGCCATCCAGTCCGCAAGGAGAAAGATGGCCCTGTTGCGGCCAGAGTTCGGGCACCGTGCCCAATGCCCCCCTGGATCGCCAGGTTGAGGTTACAGAATCCTCCGCGAAAGCCATTTTGGCCGAAACGGTGGATGACGTTAGAGCAGCAGATGGAGCTGCTCAGCCTCTCGGAGCCGGTGGATAGTGCCGACCCCCCCGCAACCCCGACCATTAGCAGCAAGCCTCCGGTTTCTTGTTTTTCGCTCCCGGCCTCCGTTCGTGCTGCCAGTCACAGCAGTCACGACGACGCCCATCTTTCCTCGACGGACGTCGCTGCCTCGTCACAGCAGCAGCGTCCTGGGAAGCAGAGCCACGCGCCCCAGCCGAAGAAGGTTCGCTTCGCGCTGGAGGATTCGCAGGACCTTTCTCCGTCTCCGCCGCCGCCGCCGCCGCCGCCGCCTCTCCAGCCGATTGTCATCCGGCAGGAGAAGACGAAGGGGACCGAAAACAAGAAGCCGGAGAGCTTCACATCGCCTCCGGTGCTCGAGAAGCCCAGCTCGCACTTGCAGCAGGCGCATGTTTCCCCGCTGAAGAGGGACTTGCCGCCGGGCCCGAACGACTCGCGACACACAATGGAGACGGACGACAAGGGTAAGTCTGCGGTGCATGACGTGGTGGGTGCGCTTTCCGTTTTCCCGCAGCAGCCGCTGCAGCGGAGAGCGTTTCCGCCGCCGATTGTGCTGCCCCCGCCGCCGCCACGATTCAGTGAGCAGGCGCCCGCCCTTGTCGTCCCGTCCGCTTCGACTGTGCTCCCTGAGCCATCCACGCCGTCACCCGCCCTCCATCTGACGCCGCAGCTGCCGACGTCACGCAAGTGGCCGAAGCACTACCTGCCCCGTCGCCGTGACCGGCCTTTCCGCAAGGGAAGGTCATCGCAGCAGACGCAGCCGCAGGGGCTGAATATGGAGGTTCTTGGGGAGTGGTTGCGCCGGGAGCTTCTGAAGAAGCCCGCAGCCGGCCAGACATGTCCAGAGAAGATGCCGAACATCGCCGCGCCGGAGCCAATGGAAGAGCTCGTAGAGCAGGACCATTGCCCGGCCCCGCAGATGAAGACGCGCCTTTCGGAGGAGTCGCCCGCTGCGCCCATTGTTGAGCAAGGAGTCGTTCCTTCTCGCAAGAGCACGCTGCCGCCGATCGGACACAGTCCGATCCCTGCACCGGCAGCCACAAGCGCCCCGGTTGCCTTGGCGCCAGCTGGAGGAGACGAGGCCATGGATGATTTTCCCATGGCGCAGCCAGAAGTGGTTGATCCGACCGCAACGACTTCGCGTGGTGTGGTGTTCGACATGGTGATGCGCGGAGCAGACTCGTCAACTGCTCCGGAGGCCCCGGCCGACCGCCCCATGGAGGATGCCCCCTGCGCGGACGGATTGCCGCTGAGCGGCGGTAGCACCTGGCCCGAGCCGTGCACCGCCGCCGACGTGCCGATGGCCGAGCCGGTCCGAGAGCTTGCCCCTGGCGAGCTTGAAGACCTCGAGGTCTTGATGGCGCGTCTCAGCCTGTCGGATGCAGCTGCTGAGCTGCCGAGGATGTCTGGAGTCGACACAGTCGCGCAGACACAGCAGGAGGACGCCTTGGACATCGAGGTCGACCTGCAGTTGGACGCTGGTAATCTTCTGTCGGCCGAGGAGTTGCTCTCCCTGCCCTTAGACGCCATCGACAGGCGTCTCGCGGCCCAGTCACAGCCGCAGACAGAAGATGGCCAGTCGTTCGCTGCGGACGACTTGTTCATGGCGGAGACTTGGGTCCCACCAGCCGATCCGCGCAACAGCGTGGAGGAGCTGGCCCCAGCCGAAGAAGCGATGATGGCAGAGGCACCAGTGGCACCCGTGCCGGTAACTGTCTCTGCCACCCAGGATCGGGCCACAGCGCCGCCCGTTCTGGCGACGACGCCGGAGATGCCTAGTCCCGTGTCGGCGGCTCTCGACTTGCTGTTTCTGGCAATTTCAGCAGTCGAGACTCCGCCGGCCACAGGGACGACGCACACGGCGCCTCTCGTTTCGTCTCCGTCCCCCCCGCCTCCTGCCAGTCCTCCTCGTCAACCTTCGCCGCCTCTCGCCCCTGCTGGTCTTCCGCCGCCGCCCGCCACGCCCGCTCCTCCTCCGCCACTACGAGCGTCGAGACAGAGGTCGTTCCTCGCAGAGCTCGCGCGGCCCAAGCGGTCCCCCGGCATGACCAGCAACACGACTGGCGCGTCGAGAGCGTCTGACCCTTCCTCTCCGGCAGCATCGGCCGAACAGCGGGCCCTGCCCAGCTTCACGTCGATGCCGAGGATGGTTCCGCTCTCGGCAAGTACGGGCTCCTCGGCCTTGTTCGTCGTTCCGGCGACTCCGTCTTCGTCGTCGCTGCCAACAGCACCAGCCTGGTCGTCACCTGCGCCGGCTGCGTCGCCGTCTGTTGAAAGCCCGAAGACGGACAAGACGAGGTGGAGGAGCTCGATCGCTCCCATTGGTTCGTCTCCTTCTTCTTCGCGTGCAGCGCGCGACTCACCACCGCTTGCGCTGCCGTCCCTCCCCATGCTGCCTACCATCCCACTCCCCGACACCAGCAATGGTGGTTCGGCAACAGCACCGACTGCTGAGGAGAAGGGCAAAGGCAAGGAGGTAGCCGTTGACATGCCTAGTGAGAGGGCAGTGGAGACGGCCGAAGAGAAGAAGCCGGACCTGGAGCGGGAGTCTGGGGGGGCCTGGCAATTCCCCCAGCTCCCGGAGAACTACGGCTTTTCGGCAAACAGCGCGACACCGACTGTCGTGCCAAGCGCCAGAAAGATTGCGCAGCCACGCGCCAAGACGTCCAGCGGGATAGGCAGCAGCAGCAGCATGCCGGACACGTTCGGCGCCGACGCTTCGGCGGGTCCTTCGGGGTCTGCAGTTGTGGAGGCGCCTGTCCCTGCAGCTGCGAGCGGGGATGACGTCCCGCTCTTTGCGCCGATTCCCCCGGACGTCCAGGCGGCGGCAATCTTGATGGCAGCACGACTGGCCAGAGCGTCGAACGACGATTCCGCGGCAGATGCCGCGGATGACGACGACGACGACGGTTATCCGCTGTTTGCGCCGATGCCTCCGGAAATCGAAGAGGCCGCGAGACGGGCGGGAGAACCACGCGAGCCGGACAGCGGATCGCCTCCCCCGAGTCCTGTGATTTCGCATCACAGTTCGGAGGGCGAGTTCAATCCGCTGTCCATTGCGTGGTTGTGAGACTGCCGTCCGCCTTCTGCTTTCTTCGGTTTCTGGTTCGGTCCGACAAACGAAACGCCCGCAAGAACTCCGGTAAGTCTTTCTTCTGCTTTTCCTTCGACCGCTTTTCCTTCAACTCAAGGCTCAGATCATGACTAACATTTTTGAATCAAAACAGAGTCGACGCCGTCGTGCTTCCGTCCTCGCGCTTCCGTCCTCGCGCCTCTGTCCTCGCGCCTCTGTCCTCGCGCCTCTGTCCTCGCCAAAGCCATGCCGTCTTCGTCCGCTTTTCTGGCTTCTTGGTTTTTCTGGCTTGTTCTTGCTTTTTTCTGCGCGCTTGAAAGAGCCGCGCGCACCGTCGCCAGCCGCAAATCCGTCGCCGTTCGCTTTCTTCTCGGGGCCCTTCTCTGCAACTTCTTTTTGGCCGCCCACACGATGACACAACGAAGAACGCGAGATTTTTGCGATGCGAAAAAACACAAAAAACGAAAAAAAAAGAAAAAAAGAAAAAACGAAAAAAAAAAACTCACGACTACAAACACCACCAGAACTTTGTGTTTTTTTTTTCTCTTTTTTCAGCCTTTCTTATTGCTGAAATTTCGTTTTGTTTTTTGTTTTTTTTCGACTTGGCTCTTTCCGGCCCAGATGCTCTTTGTGCGCAAACACCACACCGCACCGCCGCATCTGATGGCGCTTTGTTGCACCAGCAATGTCCTGCTTTCCACCTTGGCGAGACTTTGCTGGCTGCAAACGGCAATAAACACTGCTTGCTGCACCCGGCGATGAACTGCTTGTTTGCTGCTTTCGGTCTTGTGCTCTCTCTTCTCTTTTTTTCCTTTGCTCGGCTCACCTTCGCTCACGACTGTTCGACTTTCTTCCCTTCTTGTTCGACACCGCCTGTGGACCTCATTCACCACATAGCTCCCCGTCTCTTCCGTTTATCTCGACGATATGCGCACCTCCTCGCTGTTGGACCATCAGTACTTTTCTCGACACCCACAAATGCTTGCTGCTGCGACAAATTTTCTTGGGACAACCACAACCCAGCCAAGAAAATCTGCGAATACACCCAAAAAACAACAACAAAACAACAAAACAAAAAACAAAAAAAACGCGCATCGTATTCGCAAGCAGCAGTAAAGCAACGGTCAAGAAAAGTATGAGACAACCATCCACAGCGAGAATGCGGAAGCAGACAATGAGCAAGAGGCCAGGCCCCCCTCCTGAACAGCCACTTGCTGTTTCACTGAGCGAAAAAGAGCGAGCACCTACAACGTTTGAGCACAACGACCCAGCATCAGAGCAAGCCGACCGTCGCCGGGTTGAACCAGTGCTAACAATAACAACTAAGCACTCGGTTTCTGTGGCCTTTGGGCGTCTATGCGGACGTTCTGCCACTAACGCATCCCAGCACGCAAGCAGATGTTTCCGCCGACGAAGCACTGGAGCATCTGAGCAACCGGCGCTGCTCATCTGGTGGTCGGGACGTGTCAACCAAAAACACACGTTCTGCCACCAAAGCAACACCCAAACACCCCAAGCGCCAAGCATCCAATCTAGCTGGCGTTTCCGGTGTGCATGTCTTGTCTTGTGCACAGTTGCCCCCGTGTGACCTCTTTTTGGGGGGGCGACTGCTGTTTTACAGCTCATGGTGCCAGTCTGGACCACTGGCACCATGAGCGTCGAGACAAGCACGGTGCATTTCAACAATTTTTCTGGCGTTCGAGCGATCAAAACAAACGCTCCGCCATCGAAGCATCCAGGCAACCAACCCATACAGCCTGTGCTTCTGGCATTCTCACTGCCATTCCGGCGTTTGAGCCCTCCAAACAGAGGCTCCGCCATCGATGCATCCAGGCACCCAAACAGCCTGTGCATTTCCGGGGTGCGGCCTCACCATGAGCACACAACCACCATTTGTGCCATCCCCCTGTGACCTTTGAAATTCTGAGGTTCCGCACCCCGGAATTTGGACGTCTTTCTCTGGACGTTCTCCTCTTTGAAGCACGCGAGCACCCAAACGGCTCTGTGTTTTTTTTTCCTTCGGTGTGCGGTCCGACGTCTTGCCATGCGCAATGTTCGAGATCTTCTCTTTTCGGGGTAAAGCTGCTAGACCTTCGCAGCTCCCCTTAGATCGGGCCGCACACCTCGTCGTCCTTTTCTCTCGGGACGACATTGCAACTTTCGCCTTGGCCCATGGCCAAAAAAAAAACTCCAACTTTTCTTTTCTTTCTTTTTTTCCCTTTTTTTTCTCTCTCTCTCGGTGTCGAAAGACCCGGCACCGTAACTGACGCTCAACTTGCGCCACAAACTTCTCGGCGCGAGATCCAACTTCTTTGCCGCCCCGAATTGCTTCCAACTTCCAACTTCCAAAAGATCATCGAGCAGGGGCGGCAAAAAAACAAAAAACAACGTGCTTTGAGTTCCAGCTAACTTTCAGCAAAAAAAAAAAAAAAAAACCATATCCCAGCATCACTTCACTCATCCACCCACCACACATCCTCACGTTCTGTTCTGCCAAAACCTCACAGTAACATTGGTACTCTCAAAGAACACAAGGGTGGATGGTGGAGCCACTGGCAAGGCGGACAAAAATCCAACGTCCTGCCGCCGAATCAACAAGCTTGTGCCGGTGCTGGGATATAAACGGAGAAAAAAGAATCTCCTAGGTGATGGCACAAATAGAATGCCATTTCCTTGTCCGACATTGTGCCCAAAAAAAAGGCAGCAAGAGGAGGAAATGGATAGGAGGGACAAAAAAAAATAAAATAAAATAAAAAATTAACAGAAAAGGAGCAGCCGAAAGAAGAATCGGCCAGCTTCTCCCAAAGACCCCTGGAAAAGTCAAACAATAAAAATAAAAAATAACACGACTCAGGGGCAGGCAAGGCAACACCAACCACAACCGCCTTCGCACTTGTTAGCCACCAGCGACCACAAAATCAGAAGACCGGAAAACCGGAAAAAACCATTGCTCACTTGTCCTTACGAAGTTGGACCAAACAGCAAGAGATGGCGGTGGTGGCCAGCAAACACCGCAGGCCTAAAAAAAAGCAGGTCTCGCGACAAGTTTCGCCCCGGGAGAAAGTAGCAAATGAAAAGGCCCAAGAAAAGAGCAAAGCCATCAACAAGCGAACGCTCACACAACCACACGCAAAAGGAAAGAAGAATCCTGCGACTGCAACAGTGCTCTCCCGGGGCTTCAAACCGCCATACCCAAGTCCGCCCTTGTTGCACGCACAACAACTCGAGTCGAATGATTCAACCGTCCTTCCAATAGCACAACCGCACAGAGAATGAACGACAACCGAACGGGCCGCAACCACTACATATCGGCGCCGAATCTTTTGCAAAGAAAGCGCCAAGGGCTGTGCTTTTGGGAAAGACTGTGCAACATTGAAATGCGGAAAACAACCTGGGATGGCTGACAAAAAATGAAAAAAATAAAATAAAAAATAAAAAATAAAAAAGAGAAGGCATGGGAAAGGTGAAGGGGAGGGGGGGGAGGGAGGGGAGGGAGAAGAGGGAATGGTAGGAAGGGGGGTTGTTTTTGCTATTTCTGTAAATGTTTTTGTTTTTTGTTCTTGTTTCTTCTGTCATTTCGACCACATAACTAACACGACCACCACGGTAAGCCTGGCTCTTCCTCTGCCTTTTTGATTTTGGTTCTATCATGAACGACTACTAACTGCTTGTCTCCCATTTACTCTGCCCGACTCGACACCAACAATGCAAGCCTCCTTTCCAATTTGTTCGACACTACCGATCCGAAACTTCTTCACTAATCGACCGAAAACCACCGACTCGAATTTGTCTTCGAACGTCCACCGCCCATTCTACTCGACAGAGCGAGTTGTGAGAGGAGAAAAAATACAAGGTAGGGGGGAGGGAACAATGAAATGAGAAAGAGGACTGTTGGGAAGACAAAAAAAAAGGTTGAGATGTGGTCGTGGTGTGCTGGGGTTTGAAGCCGAAGAAGGCTGGACGGTACTGTGTTTGTGGTTGTCATGTAACAGACATTGCCTAGGTGGTGATGGTCAAGAGGCAAAGAAGAATGAAAAGGAAGTGGAGGACAAGGATTTGTTTGTCTTTTTATCGACGTCTAAGAGATTCGGAAGATTCAAAGAAGGATGAAAGGCATTCATGTAAATAGGAACAGGTGGAAAAGGTCTGCCACATGAAAACAAATAAATCAAGTCATACAACAAAACCCTCTTGATGTAATCTTCGTGCTCGTGATACTAAAATAAATGCAATGAACGACCATGCTATCAACCAAAGTGATGAATTGACTCTCCTCGGCAAATGTACGTATATACGCATTATACCTGCAGGGCTGTGTCCTCCCGCGCCCCGTGCGTGCCCTTACGCCAGCCCAGCTGCGGATCCGCCGGTGCCGTCACGGCCTTGGGCTTGCCCGGAGGCCCCCAGCCGCCGCCGCCGGGCGTGCACACTATGATGCGGTCGCCGGCCTCCATGGGCGCGCTGTTCTTGGCGCCGAGATTGATCTGCCGCTCTTCCATCTCGACGTCGTCGTCGTTTTTAACGGAGCTGCCGCTGCCGCTGCCTTCGTGCGTGACGGTCAGCTTGCCGTCGGGGCCCAGCCGCTTCAGCGCCACCTCCCAGTTGGTCTTCTCGACGCGCCGCACCCAGAGGTTGAGTCCGCACTCGCCGGGCTCGCCGCCCGCGAGGCCGTACGGCCGGTACACGCGCCGCTCGCTCAGGATCGACACCTGCAGTGGGCGGCGGAACTCGATGTCGCGCACGACGCCGTCGCCGCCGCGGTGCTGGCCCGCGCCGCCGGAGCCCCGGCGCAGCGCGAACTCGCGCAGCAGCACGGGGTACCGGCGCTCAAAGATCTCGGCGTCCGTGATGCGCGTGTTGGTCATGTGCGTGTGCACGCCGCTCGTGCCGTCCCACGTCGGGCCCGCGCCGCTGCCGCCGGCAATGGTCTCGTAGTAGCCGAACCCGCGCACGGCGTCGCTGCCGGCGACGTTGCCGCCGAACCCAAACGTCAGGTTGTTGCAGTCGCCCTGCGAGGCGGCGCACGCGGCAAACGCCTTGAAGATGACGTCGGTGACGCGCTGGCTCGTGAGCACGTTGCCGCCGACGACGGCCGCGTGCGGCGACGGCGAGAGCAGCGACTGCGGCGGGATGCGCACCGTGACGGGCTCGAGGCAGCCCTGGTTGAGCGGGATGTCCTCGTCGATGAGGCAGCGCAGGCAGTAGATGATGGCGCTGTACGTGACGGCCTCGGGCGCGTTGATGTTGCCGTAGACCTCGGGGCCCGTGCCGGCAAAGTCGAACACGGCCGCGCCCGTGGCGCCGTCGATGGTGACGCGCAGGCGGATGGGGCTGCCGTCGTCCATGTAGTCGACGGCCGTGAGGTCGCGGCCCGCGCCGACGCGCTGGCTGACCTGGCGCAGCAGGCGGCGCACGCAGCGCGCGGCGTTGGCCTGGATCGCGTGCATGTAGCGGTCGACCGTGGGCTCGCCGTACTCGTCGAAGAGGGCCTCGATGAGCGCGATGCCCTTTTGGTTCGCGGCCACCTGCGCCTTGAGGTCGTTAATGTTGTCGGCGAGGCAGCGCGTGCCGCTGCAGCCCGGGTGGCGCGCCGGCTGGCGGTAAAAGAGGTCGACGACGGCCGCCTCGTCGAAGCGGCCCACCGACACGAGCTTGGCCGTCGCGATGGCCGCGCCCTCCTCGGCGAGGTGGCGCGAGTGCGGCGGCATGCTGCCGGCCGTGATGCCGCCAATGTCGGCATGGTGGGCGCGGGCGGCCGCGTAGAACACGATGCGGTCGTTTCCGCTTCCGCGGCTGAACGCCGGCATGATCAGCGTGACGTCGGGCAGGTGCGTGCCGCCGTAGGACGGGTGGTTGGACATGACGACGTCGCCGCGCTGCAGGCGGCCGCGCCAGATGGCGGCCTGGCGGCGCACGCAGGTCGAGAGGCTGCCGAGGTGCACGGGCAGATGGGGCGCGTTGGCGACGAGGTTGCCGTCGGCGTCAAAGATGGCGCAGGAAAAGTCGAGGCGCTCCTTGACGTTGGTGCTGACGCTCGTCTTTTGCAGGGCGCGGCCCATCTGCTCGGCAATGGCCATGAACCGGTGGCCAAACACGCTGAGCATGATGGGGTCGACGTTGTCGAGGTCGAGGTCGCGGTCGGTGTCTCTAATTTCCGCCTGGTCCGTGTCCTCCCCCTTCTTACTACTCGCTTCCACGTCGATGACGACGTGCGTCTGCAGCTTCGTGGCCGCCGTGCCGGGCGCCACCACGATGGTCTGGGTGCCGTCCGCGAGGACGGCCGGGCCCGGCACCTGGTCGCCGACGGCCAGGTCCTCCAGCTTGAAGATGGGGGTGTCCTGGCGGCCGCCGCGGTCAAAGTACACGCGGGCGACGGCGTGCCGTTTCGCGTCGTCGGCCGCGGCCAGCCGTTGCACGCGCACCGATGCCAGCTGGTCGTCGACCGTCTTCTCGTCGTACCGGAAGCTGCGGCCGATGCCGCGCACGCGCACGTCGTCGACGATGATGTCGCGGTCGTCGAGGGTGAAGCCGAACTCGTGGCGGTGCTGGCGCACAAAGGCCGCGCCGTAGGCCCAGCGGTCGCCGCCAAAGTGGGCGCGGGCCTCCTCGTCGCTGGGCTGCAGCACCATGAGCGCCGACTCCGTGCCGCGGTACCGCATGTTGAGGTACTCCTCAAAGACCATCTCGCTCTCCTGGAACCCCTGGTCGCGCAGCGCCGCGCGCGACCGGTCCCGCAGCTTGGCCATTTTCTCCTGCAGCTCGGTCACCACGACGTTGTCGCCATCATCGTCCTTCCCCCCCGCCTCTTTCCACACTTTGGACTCGGGCTCCTGCTGCTCGTCGACGACGTCGGCCAGCGCCATGCCGTAGGCGGAGAGCACCGACGAGTAGCGGTGCACGAGGATCTGGCGGATGCCCAGCGCCTGGGCAATGGCGACGGCGTGCTGGCCGCCGGCGCCGCCAAACGTGGCCAGCCGGTGCTTCGACGGGTCGTGGCCCTTGGCCTCGGTGATGGACCGGATCGGCCGCGTCATGCTCTCGTTGGCGACGGTCAGGAACCCGGACGCGACCTCGTCGACGCTCATGGCCTTGCCCGTCTCCCGGTTGATCTGCTCCGTCAGCGTGCGCAGCGCCTGCGCGCTCGCGGCCACGTCGAGCCCTTCGTTTTCGTGCGGGCCAAAGATGTGCGGGAAGAACTCGGGCAGCAGCCGGCCCAGGTACAGGTTGGCGTCCGTGACGGTGGCCGGCCCGCCCTTGCGGTAGCAGGCCGGGCCCGGGTGGGCGCCGGCGGACTCGGGCCCGACGACAAAGAGGCCGTTTTTGAAAAACAGGCGCGACCCGCCGCCGGCGGCCACGGTGTTGATGTCGAGCTGGGGCGACTGGATGGTGACGCCCGCCGTGGTCGTCTCAAACGTGTGGTCGTAGCGGCCCTCGCCGTAGCGCGAGACGTCCGTCGACGTGCCGCCCATGTCGAAGCCGAGCACGTTGATCTTGGTCTTGGGGTCGTACGACGTGATGGCGTAGCCAACGACGCCGCCGGCGGGGCCCGACAGGATGGCCTTCAGGCCGGTGAACTTGTCGACGTCGACGAGGCCGCCGTCGCTCTGCATGAACTCGCAGCGGGCTGCGCGCGCGTTGTTTTCTGTTCTGTCCTCCGCGTTCGCGGCCGCCGCTGCCTCCGCGCGCTGGACGCTGCGGGTGCCGAGCCCACCGGCGAAGCCGCTCTGGAACCCGGCAATGTACTTTTTGATGGCCGGGGTCAGGTAGGCGTCGGCGCAGACGGAGGTGGCGCGGGGCACGAGCTTGATCATGGGCATGAGCTGGGCGCTGAGCGAAATGTGGCGGAACCCGATCTCGTCGGCGATGCGGCCGACGAGGGCCTCGTGGTCGGGGAAGGTGTAGGCGTGCATGAGGCAGACGGCGATGCTGCGGATGCCGCGGTCGTAGACGGCCTGCAGCTGCGCGCGGATGGTCTCGGCGACGGGCCGGCGCAGGATGCGCACGGCCTCGCCGGAGATGCCCATGACGAGGTCCGTGGGGGTGGTGGCGGTGGTGTTACCTCGTAGGCCGGACGCCTGTGCGGCCACGTGCGTCAGGTGGCGCTCCGGGTCCTCGGCGTAGTCCTCGAGGGTGACGCGCTCGTCGACCTCGACGACGGTCTCGTACAGCACGTCGGGCTTGCGGATGGCGAGGTCGAAGATGCGCGGGCGGGCCTGGTTGCCGATGGCGAGGCAGTCCCGGAACCCCTTGGTGACGACGAGGGCGATGCGCTCGCCGGTGCGCTCGAGCAGGGCGTTGGTGGCGACGGTGGTGCCCATGCGGATGGAGTCGATGGGCGCGGTGTCGAGGGGCGTGCCGCGGGGGATGGCGCGCTGCAAGAAGTGCTCGAGGATGCGGCGGATGCCCTCGAGCGGCGCGTCGGCGTAGTTAGCCGGGTCCTCGGAGAGCAGCTTGATGACGACGTGGCGGCCGTCGCAGCTGCCGAAGCAGTCGGTGAACGTGCCGCCGCGGTCGATGGCGATGGCGATCTTGCCCTTGCGGGCGGGGCTGGGGGAGGGCGATGAGGTTTCCATGGTAGCTTGGTCTGTGTCTTTGGTTTGTCTCAGGATTCCACTCTGTAAATGGTCTCGGTATCTCTTGAGGCCTCTTGAGGGACGGACGAGGGAAGACGCGGTGATGATGCCGAATACAGGAGGTTTTGTGAAAAGGGTTGGACTGCTCTTATATACAAGCAGATATTGGCATCGTTCACAAAGGTCACAATCGTCGACTCCAATTATTGCCTGCGCCGCCCGCTGCACTGAGTTGTGTTGGGTTCATGGTCGGCCCTCCGATGCGGCGGCTTTTGCTTGTAAATGCGATCGGTCGTCTGCTCCGCGGGGAAGCGTTGTTACGTCAGTTGTACCCTCTTAGTAAAATCGGGTGGAGAGTACATGCATCCGAGAACCTGGTTGAGCTTATCGGTTCGCCCAGGGCCGTTTTTAGACTTTCGGTACCCACAACCTGCAATGGCTGATTTCAAGGCCATTCATGACCATCTTACGACCATTTTAGCTTTGGTGGAGCTATAGGAGTGCACTGGTACATTCAGACACAATATGAAGAGGATAAACAGGAAGAAAGATGCAACTATTGGCGTGGACACTTGGCCTGTCTTCCGCAACGGCCACGTCAAGTCAACCTCAGGAGAAGCAGCTTCCTACAAGGCCAGCTCTTGCGGACTTGGACTCTTACGAGAGTTTTCCTCAAGCGAGGCAGATTTGACTTATAATTTACTATGTTTTAGGCCGCTATCGTTGCTAAATTGCCAGACGGACATGTTGGCCGATGGGGGTTCCTTCGTACAAGTTGTAGGTAGGGCGTAAAAAGGACGGCCCTTGCGCACATGATTGAACAGTAGTTGTGTCCTGGTATTAAACCAAACATGAACAGCCAAGAGTGTACGGTTATTAAAGTCGCCTTGGGCATTGGACAACGTACCACGGGGCGTGATTAGGACCTTGATCGAGGCTGCATGCCACAGCAGTCGGCAGTGTATCAAGTAGGACGGTTTCAGCGTTTCGACAATCCAGCATGCCCGACCTTGCAAAAACTGTCTACCCGAAGCAGTCGTGACCAGCAACCGACTTATAAGTATATACATAACAATTGCTACAGACCGTGCTGCCCATCTGCCGCCGCTGCATTGAAAAGCCGCCAACATCGTCCGTGGCCATGAAAAGGCAGATTTTAAACCGTCCATCACATAAGACATTTCCTATACTACAGAAACCCTACCAAAAAATACTGTCTACTTGTACAACGCAACAGCTGCGAGATCGCTCGGAGAGGGTCGCCGACGCTGTTGTCGCTGACGTTGGGCTAAAAGGCCCCTTGTGTCGTCATTCCCCCCTTCCCTGGGAGCGCTGTGGGGCCGCAGCTTGTAGGGCTGTTTCGTCGCGGCCTTGGGCGGCACCCCGCACTAACACCCGTGTTACTCGTAGAAGCAGCCACTGTATGGCCCCACTCGTGCCCCATCATCGCGTGCGATATCCTCTTGCCGCGGGTCTCCACTTCTCTAATACGCAATCCTGAGCGTGTCTTTTGACTGGCTCCCTGGGCTTTGGGGTCAATCCACGAGCGCCTCGTCATCTCTAGTTTTATTTATGTATTTTTTTTAGATTTTTCTAAGATTTTTGTTCATCTGTTTTGCTACTTTATAGTCTGCTGTTTCCCTTGACCGCCGTCGAACAGAAACAGTAGCTGCCTCAGCTCTCTTTGGCAGATAAGCCTCGTTACGGCTTGTTCTTGAGAGACGGACCGAAGAATATATAAGAGGATACATAGGTTCCATTTAGCTACACGTCACACAACATACACACACACCCAACCATGGGCTTCACCGACGAGGAGTGGGCCGAGGTGGTCCAGGACATGCCGAGCCCCGACGACCCCGTGATCCAGCAGTATATGAAAGGCCGGACGAACCTGTTGGCCGAGGAGAGCAAGCAACGAAGCGGTGCGTTTTCTGTCCCTTCTGGATGGTTGTTTCTTCTTTGCGCCTGGGGCTAACGTCAAAAGACTACGCCTTCCGGCAGGCGCTCTCGCCGATCGCGCGCAAGGCCTGCGCCATCGTGGAGCGCATCCGCGAAGACGAGCAGCGCCGCATCTGGACGCCGTCCCTCGAGGAGAACTTGGCCACGGGCGCGGCTGCAGTGACCGGCGTCAGCGTCAGCGAACACGAACAAGACCGCGGCCGGCGGAATAGCATGCCGCTGTACCCGGGCCAGATGTTCACGCACGCCAAGGCGCTCATGGAGACGACCACCCTCTGGAAGATTGTGCGCCGCCTGCCCAAGGGCGCCCTGCTGCACGCCCACTGCGACGCCATGGTCAACTTTGACTTTGTCATCCGGGAGCTGCTGGCCACCCCGGGCCTGCACGTGGTGGCGCCTGCGGGACCACTGGCCACGCCCGAGCAGCGCGCCGAGCGGCTCGTCTCCTTCGTCTACCGCGCCACGGCTCGGCCCATCGTGACGGCCGAGGCCAGCCGGGCCAGCGGCGACCAGACCCCGCCGAATCCGCCGCCCTGGGATCCCGCCTACGTAGCCGGCACGCCCGTGCTGCTGACCGATGCGGCCGACGCGTTTCCGGCAGAAGACGGAACACCAGACGAGGACGGACAAGGGGGGGACGGCAACGCGGGTGGCCGCGCCGCCTTTGTGGCCTGGCTCAAGGGCCGCTGCACCATCTCGCCGACGGACGCGGTCGAGCAGCACCACGGCGTCGACCACATCTGGAAGAAATTCCGCGGGTGCTTCGCCATGCTGGGCGGCTTGATCCACTACGAGCCCGTCTGGCGCGCGTTCTTGCGCCAGTTTCTGCGCCAGCTGTGGGACGACCGCGTCGCCTGGGCCGAGGTCCGCGTCATGTGGCCCCTCAACTACCACCGCGAGCGCAGCGAGGTCCCCGAGACCGACTACCTGCACGCCTACCAGGTGGCCGACGAGGAGATCGCGGCCTTCCGTGCCGCCCACCCGGGCTTCTGGGGCCTCCGCTTCATCTGGACGCCCCTGCGCAGCCTGGCGACGCGCGGCCTGCTCGAGGCCATGGACCACTGCCTGACCACCAAGCTGGCGTACCCGCACCTCGTCGCCGGGTTCGACCTCGTCGGCCAGGAGGACGCCGGCCGGCCGCTGCGCGACCTGCTGCCCGAGCTGTTCTGGTTCCGCCGCCAGTGCGCCGCCGAGGGCGTCGAGGTGCCGCTGTTCTTGCACGCCGGCGAGTGCCTCGGCGACGGCGACGCCACCGACCAGAACGTCGCCGACGCCGTCCTGCTCGGCGCGCGCCGCCTGGGCCACGGCTTCAGCCTCTACAAGCACCCGCTGCTCGTCGACCTCGTGCGCGAGCGGCGCATCCTCGTCGAGGCGTGCCCCATCAGCAACGAGGTGCTGCGCCTGTGCGGCAGCATCCTGTCGCACCCGCTGCCGGCGCTGCTGGCGCGCGGCGTCGCCTGCAGCCTCAACAACGACGACCCGGCCATCCTGGGCCAGGACGCGGCCGGCACGACGCACGACTTTTGGCAGGCGCTGCAAGGGTGGGACAACCTGGGGCTGGCCGGGCTGGGCGCGCTGGCCGAGAACAGCGTGCGGTGGGCGGCCTTTGAGGACCAGGACCAGGCGGCGTGGCTGCGCGACGTGCGCGAGGCGTCGCTCGGGGCGGGCGTCAAAGCCGAGCGCCTCAAGGCGTGGAGCATCGCCTGGGAGCGGTTTTGCCTCTGGGTCGTGACCGAGTATGGCGAGGCGTACGGCGAGGACGATGATTGACGGGGGCTAGCCGGGTTTTTTTTGGGAGTTGACGGCATGAGGCGTTTGCTTGGAAAGGGGAGACAAAGCGGGCTACGGAGTCATCACATTCAACATGGCGTGTGGACGTAGGTGGATTTAAGGGATAGTAAATACGTTCAACACTTTGTTGGGCATCCTCGATAGCGGTCCGTTAACCGGTTTCTTTCGAATTCAAATGAGCACTATAAAAGGTATCTTGCAATATTGAGACATGAACATTTTTCTTGCTTCCAACCCCCCCTCTCGCATGAGACTCGCTTCCCCCTTACTCCCGGCGTGCTTGCTCCCGTTGCGTCCGCTCTGCGTCTGCCTGCTTCTGGATGTCGTGCTCGGCGCCCCGCTGCTGCGTCTTGCCCACGTCGTGCTGCTTGCGGTACTCGGCCTCGGCGTCCGGGTTCCCGAACACGTTGGCCACGCCGCCGCCGACGGCGCCCTTGACCCGGTCCACCGCGCCGCCCACGTAGTCGCTCGCCTGCCCGCGTGCCTCCTGCTCCTGGCCCGCGCGGTTCTGCTCGCGCCCGGCGTTCCTCAGGCCCTCGGAGCCGACGAGGCCGCCCACGGCCTCCTTGGCGGCGCCCAGCGTCTGGTTCCAGCTGCCCGTCGCGCGGTCCGGGTTGTCGCGGGTGACCGTGCCCGTGCTGGGCGAGGCGGTGGCGCCGGGCACCTTGATGGTCTCGTGCGAGGCGGCGTTCTCGTCGCGGGCGTGCTGCTGCTTGGCGTCGCCGGCCCGCTGGTCGCCGGTCTGGCCGGTGAGGCTGCCGAAGGCGCTCTGGACGGTGCCGACAGCGGAGTCGAGGTAGGACTGGGCCGTGGAGGAGCCACGGTTGCCGTTGTTGTTGTTGTTGTTGGCGGAGTCCGACATGGTGACGGGTGGATGGGTTTTGTAGGTAGTTTGGTAGAAGTGTTTTATTTTGTAAAGAGTTTGGAGAATGAAGACTGAAGATGGCAAGATCGTCGTTTTTTTAGGTTGAAAGTTTAATCTAAAGAACAAAGGAAAAAGGGGAAAGAGGCAAACATAGCAGCAGCCAGCGAGTTATATATACACAAGAAGTAGGGGAAGGCTTTGGCTCAGCTCCAAGCTTTCTGTCAACCCTCGTCACTGCGTTTTGATGGCTGGATAGCAATGGTCCATTTTTGCCGCTTTCGGCAAACAAGAGCTAAAGGCGAGTCAAACCGTCTCAGATTCCAAGGAAGATCACTGGGCGCAGCACAAAAAGACATGACGAAGAGAAAAGGTACCAAAATGGGCGGATGACGTCATGGGCAAAGAGGGCGTTTTGGTGGGCCGTTTCATTCTGTCTGTCGTTTTTGGCGGACCGCCCACTTTTTTTTTTTTTTTTTTTGCAAAAATGGTGATGATGTCACTGTCTAGGCCAGGAGGCGACAAAGTCAGGGGAAGAAGCACGAACGCGGGAAAATGGAGCAAAAATACGGAAAAGGCACAGATCGTCGTTTTTCTCTTAAAGTCGCAAGCATGTTGATTTTGCTTTTTTTTGAGACTGGGCTGGATCTTCACAAATCCTTCGATGCGATGAGGCGACGACGGCCCTGGGACAACTGCATTCCTGAGATATACCGAGTAACAAAACGTACACAATGACCACCCAATGCAAAGAAAGCGTTCTGGAAGAGCCGATAAACGTAGCTACATACAAACATGGACGGTACATGAAGAGCAAAACTCCCCTACATCTGGTACCATTTCCCTTCCCCGTTGTGTTCGGTGGCCTGAGGGCAAAAGGAACGTATATGGCCTTTCTCAAGATCAATCACGCAAAGTGTTCCCTTTTTTTCTTCTGTTCACAATTTTTGTTGAAAAACAGCCATCTCAGTGCTGGCTCCACTGGATCGTGTCCAGGTCCACCCCCTCCTGCACCAGCTCCCACAGCGGGCTCAGCTCGCGCAAGAAACTGACGCGCTCGCGGACCGCCTGCAGGACGTAGTCGATCTCCTGCTCGGTCGTGAAGCGGCCGATGCCGAAGCGGATGCTCGAGTGCGCGCTGTCGTCGCTGTTGCCCAGGGCGCGCAGCACGTAGCTCGGCTCCAGCGACGCCGACGTGCACGCGCTGCCCGACGACAGCGCCACGTCCTTGAGCGCCATCAGCAGGGACTCGCCCTCGACGTAGGCAAACGACACGTTGACGCAGCCCGGGTAAAAGTGCGCGCGGTCGCCGTTCTGCTTCGTGTGCTCGAGCGCCAGCAGGCCGTTGAGCAGGCGGTCCGACAGCGCCTGGATGCGCCGCGAGTCGTACGGCATCTCCTCCTTGGCGATGCGGCACGCCTCGCCGAACCCGACCACGAGCGGCGGCGGCAGCGTGCCGCTGCGCAGGCCGCGCTCCTGGCCGCCGCCGCTGATGATGGGGTCCAGCCGCACGCGCGGCCGCCGGCGCACGTAGCACGCGCCGATGCCCATGGGCCCGTAGATCTTGTGGCCCGAGATGGACAACAGGTCGATGTTCATGGCGTTGACGTCGAGCGGGATCTTGCCGACGGCCTGCGCGGCGTCCGTGTGGAAGAACACCTTGTTGGCGCGGCACAGGCGGCCGATCGCGGCCAGCGGCTGGATGACGCCGATCTCGTTGTTGACGGCCATGACGCTGACGAGGGCGGTCTCGTCGCGGCGGATGGCCGCCGCGAGCGCGTCGAGGTCGACGAGGCCCGAGGGCCCCACGGGCAGGTACGTGACCTCGAACCCCTCGTCCTGCAGGTGGCGGCAGCTGTCGAGCACGCACTTGTGCTCGGTCTGCGTCGTGATGATGTGGCGCTTCTTGCCGCTGCGGCCGAAGAAGCGCGCGACGCCCTTGATGCTCATGTTGTTGCTCTCGGTCGCGCCGCTCGTAAAGATGATCTCCTTGGGGTCGGCGCCGATGAGGGCGGCGACGTGGCCGCGCGCCGCCTCGACGGCCTGCTCGCTCTCCCAGCCGTACGCGTGCGTGCGCGAGTGCGGGTTGCCGTAGACGCCGACGTAGTACGGCAGCATGGCGTCGAGCACGCGCGGGTCGACGGGCGTCGTGGCCTGCATGTCCAGGTAGATGGGCCGCTGGCCTTCCTCGAGCACGGTCGCCTGTTTGAGGACCTCTGGGAATGGTTAGAGAAAGAAAAACTAAAAATAAATAAATATAGACATAAAACAACAGAGGAATACCCACCTGCCATCGGGCTGACCGACACGGTGGCGCCCTGGGTGTCGCGCATCGCTAGGTTGGCGTGCTCAAAGTCCTTCTTGTTGAGGTGAATGGCGGTCTTGGTGGCTTCGGCGACCTGGGCGCTGTCCCGCTTGCTCTCCGTCACGTAGGTCCTCCGCGCTGTCCGCTGGACAAGCGATGTTGGGGGGCAAGGGGATGGTGATGATGCTGCTGCGCTTGTCGTCGATGTCGTCGTTGTCGTAGTCGTGGCCACGGTATTTGTGCGGCTGTTTGGCCGAGGCCGTCCGCTGTGCAACCTCCGAAGCAGCGCCGCGGATGTGTTCGGAGTGGCAGGTTTGGCGGCCAGGCGCGCGGCCTGCCGTAATGCGTGCGTCGATAATGTAGCCATCGTCAATCGTCGATGAAGACGAGGAGGCGAAGAAGAGAAAGATGAAAGACGAACGATGAATAGTGAAAGAACCCGGTCAAAGCAGAAGAAGAAACACGAAAGAAGAACGTGAAAGAGAAATAGAAGAACGAGACGATAGAAACACTTCTATTTGTCACACAGTCGCCTGCGGCCTTTGCTCTTTTTTTGCCCCGAGTTCTGACAGATATCGCCCTCTTCACTTTTCGATACGAATTTCCCGTTGCTCTTTTTCGCTGGCAACGCGGAAAAATGCCCTTTTCGGTGATAAGATCGGAGCAAAACCGCCGTCCGATTGGATAAGGAGGGGGCACCCTTCGTTTCGTGGAGGCGTACCAGTTGCGTAGAAAGCCCCGCTTTTCTGACGTTATCCAACTCGGCCTAGAACCGGCGTCTGCTTTTTGCTTACTTAAGAGGGAGTAGGATATGCAATTATCCCGGCTTGGCCATGCTCGCAAACAACATGGCGACGTATCGTGACTAGGAAAACTGCTCTCAAAACTGTCCCATAGTTGTTCAATGGAAGTTGTGGAATTTGGTGTTTTATTTGTAGGGTGGTTTCGAGGATTTGGGGACACACAACACTTGTCCCAGCACCCGCGCTTATCTTATCTACGCGCAAGACCTCGTCGTTGACCGAGATATCGACGAGCTTCCTCTCATCGGCGCGCCTCTCGGCTGGCCGTGTCTACTCTCTTGGCTTCTACGCGGTATGAATGCTCATGTAGACACGTTTCAGGGTGTTGGCTGTGTAGTGAAACGTGAACGTGTCTGGAGATGTCTTCGGCGTTGGCCATGAGTTTATAAGCCAACCCCAAAGACACAGAGAGCTTCACCCATTGAAATTTCTGAGACATTCAAGGGAAGCAAAAAGGAACCAGCAAGGCACAAGTGTTGTAGACGACAACTAGATTTTATACAGCTGGTTGGTTCACTACATGGAAAGGCCGGATTGGGTTTAATGGTGTAGATGGCTACGAGTAAGCCGACCTTCGTACCATATTCATTACCAGCCACTTTCGACAGCTTCTCCTCAAGCTAGCTCCTCACTTGGCGTTCGCCAGGGACAAAGAAAGCCAAGTAACAAGTTTACTGACATGAAGTAGCGCAACTGTAGTGGCTCGCAGCCAGTGGTCCAGCAGCATTTCGGCTTACAGGTGTGCACTGCACCCTATGGCGTGAGCGGGCGGTTTGAGTTAGGCACCACGCTTTGTTCAGCGCGTAGGACGGAGACAGGGCATCGTCGAATACTGCCAAGTGGTTTTATGGGTTGTTGTCGCTCGCGTTCTCGTTTTCTTGCTCGTTTTTATTCCGGTAGCACAGCCACAAGGCGCGATCACCGCAAAACGACGGGGTAATTGTTCTTCGCGACAGCCCCCTGCTACTTTTGCCGTCTTCAAAATACATGGTAATACGTCTTGTCAGGACGTATCAGCACAGCCGCCGTGCGGATGGTCCGGCATGGCCGTCTTGGCCGTCTTGGCCGGACGGATCAGCGCTCGTTTAGAGCGGTTTAGTGCAGCATATTTTGTCATTACAGCGCAGTGCCGCTTCCGGCTGCGCCCTCGTAGCGAAGTAGGTTCCTGCACGTGACGTGAGCGTGGCGGGGCACCAAACCCGCGGGCCACCACCCAAAAGCTAAAAAAGACAAGCCAACGTCGTCATCAACAGTTTTGGGGGTCGTTGTCCCTCTCTTTAGCACCGCCCAGCTCAGCCCACCCGGTTTTCCGTCGACAAGAGAACGAAACAAAACGGTCGAGGGTTGCCTTGTTTCCGGCACGCCGTTCGCGATCATCGATCCCTCTTCTGCTTCTTCTTCTCATTCTTTCGCATCCACAAACGACACCAGTACAGCTTAGTTTATAGCTTTCCTGCTCATCCGGAGCCATAGCTTGGTGGACGGCCAGTCCAATCGACTTTTTTTTTCTTGTTTCTTTCTTGTTTTGTTTTTTTATTTCTTATTTATTTTTTATTTATTTCTTTCTTTTTGTTCTCTCTTGTCCTGTCTGCCGCATACTGTTTGCCCACCATGAGCTTCAAGGGCTTCCAAAAAAGCGTGGTCCGGGTAGGTCGTCTATGGGCCTCCTCTTTTTTTTTTTTATGTCAATATTGTACACCCCCCTAACTCCTTGCAGGCCCCCCAACAGCTTCGCGCCAAGTTCAACCTCGGCGAGCAGTCCAAGGACCCCATCTACAGCGACGCCGAGCGCCGCTTCCAGGAGCTCGAGCGCGAGACCAAGAAGCTGCACGACGAGAGCCAGCGCTATGCCGACGCCATCAACGGCATGCTCGCCCACCAGATCGAGTTCTCCCAGGCCATGACCGAGATCTACAAGCCCATCAGCGGCAGCGTCTCCGACCCGGACTCGTTTGTCGTCGAGGCCGCCAACGCCGCCGGCATCCGCGCCTGCGAGGAGTACGAGGCCGTCGTCAAGGACCTGCAGGCCACGCTCAAGCCCGAGCTCGAGATGATCGAGCAGCGCGTCGTCCAGCCCGCCGACGAGCTGCTGGCCGTCGTCAAGGGCATCCGCAAGACCGCCGTCAAGCGCGACCACAAGAAGCTCGACTACGACCGCCACCGCGCCGCGCTCAAAAAGCTCCAAGAGAAGAAAGAAAAATCGCTCAAGGACGAAAAGGCCATGTACAAGGCCGAGGCCGACCTCGAGCAGTCGACGCAGGACTTTGACTACTTTAACGACCTGCTCAAGGAGGAGCTGCCGCGGCTGTTTGCGCTCGAGCGCCAGTTCATCCAGCCGCTCTTCCAGTCCTTCTACTACATGCAGCTCAACGTCTTCTACACCCTGCACGAGCGCATGCAGCGCTGCGACATTGGCTACTTTGACCTGACCCTCGACGTCGAGGCCGCCTTTGAGAAGAAGCGCGGCGACATCCAGGCCCAGACCGAGAAGCTGTCCATTGTGCGCTTCCGCGTCACCTCGGGCGGCAAGCGCCCGCCCGCGGGGCAGTCCAAGTACGGCCCGCCGCGGCACACCGCCGCCCAGCTCGAGGGCGGCCGCAGCCGGCCGCTGGCCATCACGGCGGGGGGGGAGACCCCAACATACGGACAACAACAACAAGACCCGACGGCAGAAGACGCCGATCCGTATGCGTACCGGCGCCGGCCGTCGTCGTCCGACGGCGTCGAGAACCCGCCGCCGCCCTACTCCGCCAACGCCTCCACATCGTCGCCGCCGCCGCCATCCTCATCACATGCTGCGCGGTTCAGCGCCGCCTTCAAGTCCGCCGGCAACGGATTGTCGGCGGCCGCGGCCGCGGCCACCGGCAAGGCAAAACCGCCGCCGCCCAAGCCCAAACCGAGCAAATTTGCCACCGGCGCGGCCCCGCCGCTGTCACCCAAGCCGCCAGCACCACCGGCGTCCGCTGCCGGCACGGTGACGGCGCTGTACGACTACGCGGCGGCACAAGAAGGCGACCTGAGCTTCAAGGCGGGCGACGTAATCGAGGTGGTGACGCGCACGGACAACCCCAACGAGTGGTGGGTCGGCAGGCTCCACGGCCGGGAAGGGCAATTTCCAGGTGAGTGAAGGGTCCATAGATATCCCTCGTGACCGTGCATGTGCCAAAAAGAAAGAAGAAGATGACGGCTAACAACAAGCGTGCCTGCTAGGGAACTACGTGCAAGTAGACGGTTAGTCGGATGGATATGCAGGGGGGGGTTTTCAGTTGTGTTTTCGTGTTTTGTCCGGGTTCGACATGCAATAGACGGCAACCATTTATACCAACCGAACGGCTTTTGATTTGGTCTAGGCCTTTTTGTTTTTGTTTTTGTTTTTGTTTCTGTTTCTGTTTCTGTGGTTTCAATTTACAACCACTTGTATTGCCTGGCTTCTTTTTTTTTTGTTAAATGGCATCAAGCGAGGGCAAAATGGACGATTTTAGGAAAGGGAACGGAGGGGGACTGGTACGCATTTCTCTTGGGTGGTTGCTGGCCCTCTTCTCTGTTCTTTTGATGTAATTTTTCTCCTGCTTCCTTTCAAATATGGGAAGCGTTTTCGAGGCATCAATGTAAAGAAGGTTCATACGGCCCATGAAGTGCACGAGCCGGTGTATGTGCGGCTTCCGTCGGTCAAGAGCAGAAACAAATGAGAAAGAAATAGAAAAAATAAATAAAAAAATAAAAAAAATCAAGGTGACCGAAGACGTGTGATCCTTGGGCTTCATCGGTCCGCAATTGCAAGGACAAGACACTTGCCACACTGACACGCCTGTTCTCCGAGCGAAGCCTCCTCCTCGGTTGGACAACAGTTTTGTGCATCTTTTTGGCGTCGTGCAGTTTCTCCGCCGTGTTCGGTCTTCGCATGGGCTTCGCGCCATGCAACCAGACGCCCGGCCAAACGTGCAAAAAAGGGTGGCTTGATCTAGATTTGTCTCCTGGGGGACGACATGTGTTCTGCTATTGGAAAGGGGGGCACACGATCAAGGAATTGTAAGACTTGCCATTGGCCGTGCTTTTCGTGTCCCCTTCTTCCGGAGTCCGTGATAGGACGTCTTCTTCCGTTCTCTGCTTTTTCTTCTTTTTTTTTCTTTCTTTTGTTTTTTTTTTTTTTTCCGGATAGGTATGGGATTTTCAGGGAGGGCTGCATGTCGTCATCAATCTTGGCTGAAAGCTGCACAAACGTCATGTGCTCACGATGCCGCATTGTGCACTTTTCTACCCGATGCGTCCGGTGTTGTTTTTTGTATTTTTTTGTATTTTTTTGTATTTTTTTGTATTTTTTTGTATTTTTTTGTGTTTTTTTGTGTTTTTTTGTGTTTTTTTGTGTTTTTTTGTGTTTTTTTGTGTTTTTTTTTCTTTTGTCCCATCACACCGGTGAGATGCTACACTATTTCGCTGAGACGAGGATCAAGTACACGGGGTTACGTCCAGGGCCAGCGAGCCGCTGCAGGACGAAGGGCCTGTTTGAGAGTTGATGGGCAATGCCGGCTCGGAAGGCCAAATTGGGCAAGCCTTCTGTAAGCTAGCAGTTGCATGCATGGACTTCAGAACGAAAAGAAGGAACAACATATCCATGAAAAAAATTCAATATAAGCCAAACTAACAAGCAACGGGAAACGAATGCGACGCAAGATGCGCTGAGCAGAGCCGCAAGGCTGCGAACCATGCGGCGAACCAGACCCAGAACAGAAGCCGACAACCTGCAGCGGCAGGGACGACAAAAGGTGGGGGAGACAGCTATGTACAGATAGATATCTTGTCTCATTTATCATTTGATTTTATTTTCTACAGTTCTTGTCTGTTCTTTCTTTTCTCGCTTGTCGAAAGCACGCTATATGCGCCAGAGGGGGTTCGATTTACGCCCGGGAGAGCTAGTCATGCATACAGGGGTACATTGCATGTATGGCGTCTTGCTACGGGACACATACAAAACCAGAACGAGGAATTGAAACGAAAACAAAGCAAGAAAACCGAAATCTTCCTCGTTTTTTTCAGGGGCCTTAGGGGGGGGATTGGGGACCGCTAGATGGGTGGGGAAAACAAGAGTACAGTAATACACTGAGACCTTGTCAGCCTTGCCCATTTGGAGCTGTAAAGAGCGCCACCATAGCCAAGAAAGGACGAAGAGAAATAGAAGTTGGCTTGAAAAGGGGGGACACGCGCGGGGAAAGGGGGGAGGTTCCATACCGCAACAGTGGCAACGGCGAGCATGCCATGAAGGTTGCCCGGATTTGACGGCAGACCAGGTTCGGGTTGAGAACGATCGGGAAAAGGCCTGTGTGTGTGGATGGTCGGGGAAGAGAGTAAATCAAAAGAAAAAGGAAATGAAAAGGAAAAAGTTAAGGAAAAAGAAAATAAGAAGAGGGGGGTTGAAAAGTTAGGCCACAAAAAGGGGGCGACTTTCTTTTGCCCAGACCGTGGGTCTCTTTTTAGAGCCCCATAATCATAAGCTGCAGAGCCTCACTTTACGTATTACCCGTTCCCCAAGAGATATACCGTCCGGCGCGGCGTCTGCTGTTTCCCGTCGGTGGGCTTGCTACCCAATTGCTCACAGCGTTGTCGAGTGGGACGACATACCGTCAGACACGACACGAGTCGTACAAAGCAGAAACCAAGTCTAATATAAACGAAAGAGGGCGTCCTCTCACGACGACGCACGGCAGCAGAAAAAGGTGACAGGAATTATATATTTATACACAAGCAGAAACGAGGAAAAACAAATGTCTGCCCAACTGAACCACACAAAAAAAATAAAAAAAATAAAAGAAAAAAATAAAAATCCGGCCTTTCTAGCCCGTGCCCAATGAAATGTGCCGGCGCGGTTGAGCGGCTCTCTCTCTCCAGGTTAGTTTATTTTTTTTTTTTTTTTGGAATTTATTTTTTCCTGAATTTGTTTCCATTCACGTCTTGTCTAGAGAGTAGAAAGTGGAGAGATCAGTTTTTTGATGGTTATAAGAAACACGAGGCAAGCTAACACTAGCAGCGAGCCGCAACTCAGAGCCGCAGTGTGTCGCCTCGAAAGGTTGCATCCGTGTAAGTGGGCCGTTCCTTTTTTCTGATTCATAATTTTGATTTTCTCTTTTGCTTCCTCGTTTCGAAAACCATGCCGCTTGGTCGGTACAACGTCCAAAAATCATGGCAAAAAAGGTGTAAAAAAATTACACAAAGACATAATATGAAATAATAAACTATAAATTATAAAAAATAAAAAATAAAAAAAATCAAGCCTCACAGCTGACAGTCGTTTCATTCTTTCTAGTCGTCACCAATCCCTGTCAGAACGACAAGCTACAGCTAGTCATTGAGTGACGCAACAGGGCCAGCAAGATCAAAAAGCCCAATCTTCCTCATTCAAAGAAAAGAAAAGGTGAGAACAGAACCATATGACAACGTGTCCCGCTTTGGTTGTGCCCGTGTCGTTTCTTTGTTTGCTAACCGTCGTTTCAGCCGCGAAAAAGTTAGGAGCGCACATGGTTCGAGCCGAGGGGAATGGTGGAAAGAAAGAAAGACCACGATGCGGGCAGCTTCTGCCTTCCTGGTCAACGGCCGTGCCTGCGGGTGCGCAGTCACTACTCGCTTTTGACGGTGTCACGGCCGAGAGGCTTTGCCGCCACCGTCCGTCCCTTGCGTCCTCATGCCATTGCGGCTCAACTTGGCTTCAGGGGCTCCGTTTGCAGTGGTACTTAACCCAGCTACACCAGCTGGGGTCGGTGTGTGTTTTCCTGGCCCTGGGACATCTTCTCTGGTCTTCTTTCTGTCTCTCTCTTCTCTCTCCCAACATTCCTTCCACGAAGCACCTCTCCCCTCAGGCTTCTCTCCCACTGAACACCACAATCTACGGCTCGTATGATTGCCGCCAAACGCACCCCCGTTTCTGCAGACCGCCCCCCATGACACGGACACCCCCCATCTTCCTGCTACCCAACGAGCTGCTCTTGGCTGTCGTCCAGCTCCTGGGCCTGGACGATGCCTTCGTCCTGGGGCTGTCCTGCCGCTTCTTCCACGGCATCATCCGGGACAACAGCATCTGCCGGATGCTGCTCGAGGTAGGTTGACTTTGTGTACTCTCAGGAAAAAAAAAGAAATAAGAAGATATATGGAGAACTATGAAGGAAAAAAGTCACTAATCCGTCTAGAAACATGCCGTCTTTTCGCCCGAGTACCGGGCCCTGTGCCGGACCGGCGACTACGCCCGGGCGCTGCGCGTCCTCGCCAAGCGCCGGCTCGCCGTGGCCGCCGTGCAGCCCTTTTTGGCCGCCGTGGTCGTGCCGCCGGCAGACCGTGGCAATGGCAGTGCCAACGGTAACGGCAACGGCAACGGCAATCGCAGCAATACGGCCGTCCGCGACGCGCTGAAGCACCGACACCACCTCTACGTCAACCGCACGCTGCTCTACACGACGGGCGGCCGCGTGCTGCGCATCCTCCCGCTCGCCGGCACCGTCCGCCGCGAGACCGCCGTCGACGTGCGCGTCCTGCTCGATCAGGCCGTGCCCGCGTCCAAGGGCATGAAAAAGTACCGCTTCGTGCCCTTGCACTACGCCGACGGGTACGCGTGTGCTCTGTACACGCACCACCAGGTGCGGCGTGTCCAACCGCAACAGCCGCAACAGCCACAACAGCAGCAGCAGCCCCAGCCGTCCCAGCCGTCCCAGCCCGAGAGCTGGCTGGTCCTGTTCGAGCCCGCCACGGGCTGGTCGACGAGCCGCCGCCTCCATGCCCAGAACAAGCTGGTTGTCCGCGGCAACCGGACCTACCTCGTTGCGGGCACCTACACGGGCCGCAACCGCGCCGGCCGGCGCGCCTGGGTGCTGCTGCGGTACGCGTTCGCCACGCGCCGCTGGTTCGACGAGACAATCTGCCTCGACGGCGTCGGCACGGCCGACGTGGGCCACAACCTGTGTTTCGAAATTGTGGGCGACCATTTTTACGTGCTCTCGAACCAAGCGCTCGGGTCGAACGCGGACGAAGAGAGCGAGGGCGAGGAGAGTAATGACGACAGCGAGGAGGACGGGGAGGACGATCACGACAACGACAATAACAACGACAACGACGACAGCGGAAGCGACACGGGTGACTACGACAACGTCGGCTCGTCCTACTACTACTGCTGCCGGTTCCCCCTGTGCGACCCTGCGCAGCGCCAGGTCGCCACCAAGCGGTCCCGCTGGCGCCGCCGCCACGACGAGGGCGCGCTCGATCACCGCTGGACGGCGCTGCGCCTCGTGCAGGACGAGGCCACAGGCGGCCTGCTGGCCGTCGAGTCGCGCAAGGAGTGGCGCCGCGGCGGCTGCTGCAGCCGCCGGACGTACTACACGACGCCGCTGGTGTTTCGAAGTCCCACGACCACGACGGCAACGGCGACGGCTGCGGGGACGGAGACGACTACAACATCGACGGCGGATGGCGGTGGCATCGGCCACGTAGGCACGGCGACAACCCAGGAGACACCACCGTCGTCGTCGTTGTCGCCGATGGTCTCCTCCCGCCACCGCAGCCACAGCCACCGCCACCGCCACCGCAGCCGCTTCTTCCGGCTGCCTCAGAACGTCCACCCCGGTGATGACGCCGCCAACATGATTCTGCTCACGCTGCGCGAGTGCGTCGGCCACGCCTACTTCCCGGCGAGCGCCGGGTTTCTCGACCTCGTCGACCGGGCCGCGGCCGCCGGCTGCCATGCGCCGCGGGACCTGTACCTGCGCGGGGGCAGCCGGCGGCCGCGGCTCGCAGGCAACGCCCAGGACGACAATACGAGCATGTGTATGAACAACGACAACGAGGAGGAGGACGACCCGCTGTACCCGCAGCGGGCCATCGACCGGCTGTACGAAACCAAGGCGGTGGTCACATGGCCGGCGCTGCCTGCCGACGACAGTCGTGCCACCGCCCGCGACCGCGCCCTGCGCCAGGTCCTCAACCCGGTCCACAAAGACCACGACCACGACCACGACGACAGCGAGATCACGGTCACATGGGACGACCGCACGCTGGTCTACGCGGGGGGCAGCGGCGGCGGCGTCGTGGTCGTCAGCTTCGACCCCACGCTCTGCCTGCCGGGGCTGGCACGGTGGCACGCGGTGGGGGGCGTGGGAGACGACGTGGGCGGTGGACACGAATGCGGCGAGGGCATCCTCCAGGGTGTCCAGGGCAGCGCTGCCGAGACCGGCCAGGGGCCCAGCTGGGCGTCGTCGGTCGAGCCCCTGTACCGGCACATGGGCCGCGGATTTGATTTCTCCCGCTGAGGACGCGCGGGACAACTGCAATACGTTTTTTTGCCTACATAAACGAGAAATCACGAACAAAACACTAGTGAATTGAGAACCCACGAATCAACGTGACAAGGCACAGCTGCATACATGCGCACTAAAGCATGCGGAGTGCAGAAAAAAAGGCGACAATATTTGGGGGTCTCTCTGCACGGGGAAGTGATCCGTAGAACTTGCACTTTTGCAGTATTCATGTTAAATCTCTCATTCCAGGCTATGAACATTAGGGCAGGTAGCGACATGATGAAGTGATTAGTGTATCAATATATGAGGTATAAATCATAATTGTACGTCAGGGACGTTGTGGTAGTAATACCGCAGAGCCCCTTTTTCAAAGCCCGCATTCACTTTTGTTTCTTCCGCGTCCCCCACGCATCGACCAATAAAAGACGCATGGTCAAGTGCATTTCCGTACGGCAAAACGGCTGCAGATGATTCATTATGTATGCGGCACTGTAGCGGCGATGTGTCTGCAAGAGGAAAAGCATCCAGGACAATCCAATAAAAAAAGAAAAAGAAAAAAGAAAAAAAAAAGCCAAGAAAAAAAGGCATACGCTATGACCATCCAACCTGCATTGAGACCTTCCTTCCGCGGATATTGATCCGGTTCCTGCGGCGGCACTCTCTGTGGTCAGTTGCAGAACTTGAGGAGGCTCTATACTATTTTTCAGTGCTGCGTCTCCGGCGTATTCGAAAGACAGGCCCAGGACGGCCCGGCTCGCTTCACGCCGGTTCAAAACATACGACAGATACAGTAGTTCATACCCCTCCTGCCGTCCGCACCGGAGTTACCACTTCTGTTCTGCCTCAGCCTTGTCCAATTTCGGCCAATCGGCTTTCTATTTTATTCACAGCGGTCGGGGAAGCGAGACAAGAAGTCCGGCCGGGCCCATATCAGGGCGGCTTTCCATGTATGACAAACCGGCCGGGCCGGGTCACCGATGGGATGCCGGCACAGATCGCTCGCCCGTGGCCTGCATATATTTGGAGCAGCAAGGAATGGACAGGCCAGCCATACTACGTTAAACATATGCCGGTGCCCGCACAAGCTTGCTGGCGCTCCTCAAGTAACGTCGTGCACTTTCATGCATCTACTGTCGTTTTGCATATAAGGAATATATCAAAGGCCAACAGAAGACGTACGCGTGTGGATGACGATTAGGGTAGTACTGAAAAATAAGGCGATCCTAAGATGCACAACTCCTTTGCGGGTGTGCCGCAAATTTCAAACGTATTTTTTGGTTGGGCGTGCGGACGCGGCAAGGGACGGGGAAGCCACCCGCGCCGATGACAAACCCCGATAACACGCAATTGAGCGCCGGGATGGCCACAGTGCAGTAGCGGCCTTTTATCACAACCCAAAGGGCATGTAAGCCGGGCGTTGGGCTCTCCTCCGCAGACGGCGCTACGTCCAACCAGCACGCTTGAGCTCAGCCGTGGCTTTTCTTTTCTTCGTTCTCTTTTCCCCTCTCCTATTTTAGATCTTTTTGCGGCTCTTTTATCGGCTGCCTTTCACAGATACTGCAGCAAAAAAAAAAAAAAAAATGGGAGCCGCTCTCCACGCAGACGCATCTTCAAATTCCGATGCAGCGCAAGGCGAGAAGTCCCTTTCGGGCATCGCCGTCCGGTCGGCCCTCTCGGACGTCGATCTGGACGCGCCCATCACCTCAGACGTGGTGTTGGAAGTGCGCAGCGGCAAGCTGAAGCCCCTCGAGGGCCTCAAAATTCAGTCCGGAATCGACAAGGGCCTTTGCACCGGGCCCGTCCCGGTCGCCTCCCTGGGCATCGTGGGCGAGTACGTACACGGCGCGGTCAGCGAACAAAACCGCGCTGTCGTGCAGACATCAATCTTTGATGGGGCACGGCATGCTTCTCGTCGTTCGATGGCAACTGACCGCCCATCGCAGTGAGCACGATTATGTTTTCCACGGTGGCGTCGACAAGGCGATCCACGGGTGTACGTTTGCTTTTATATGAACTTTCATTATAAAAGAAACCAGCTTCCTTCTCTGCTCTTGCCCAAATTCCCCGTTAACTCTCGTGCTCGCAGACTGCGCCACCCACTACGACGCCTGGAAGCGCGAGTTCCCGGCCGCCGCCGACCGCTTCCGGCCGGGCGGCTTCGGCGAGAACCTGGTCTTTGCCCGCTTCAACGAGCGCAACCTGTGCATCGGCGACACCTTTGTCGTGGGCGCCGACGCCGACACCAACACCAACACCGACACCGACGAAGACCCCGGCCTCCTCCTCGAGATCAGCCTCCCGCGCCAGCCCTGCTTCAAGCTCAACCACCGCTTCGGCCTCAAGGACTTTGCCCCCGTCACCCACCAGACCAGCCGCACCGGCTGGTACTACCGCGTCCTGCGCCCGGGCAGCGTGCAGGCCGGCGACACCGTGCGCCTCGTCCGTCGGCCGCACCCGGACTGGCCGTTGAGCCGCGTCCAGGAGTACCTGCACCGCCGGAAGGAGGACATGGCCCGCGTGGCCGAGCTCGCGGCCATTGAGCAGTTCGGCGACGAATGCAAGAAGGCGTTTCGGACGCGCCTGGAAAAGCACGCGACGCGGGTTCGCAAGGCGGAGCGAGCGGCGGCGGCAGCGGCGGCACCATCGCCGTCGGCTGCCGTCGCCACGAACGACCACCCGTGGTGGCGGCCTTTCCGCGTCGTGAGCAAGCGCAACGAAACGCCGCGGATTGCCGCGTTCGTCCTCGAGGCCGTGGAGCCCACGCCCGCCGACGACCTCGAGCCGCTCGACCTCGGCGGGCACGTCCGGCTGCGGCTGCCGGTGGATGACGGTGGCGGCCGCCGCCGCGACGAAGAGGCGGTGGGTGACCACCCACCCCTCGTGCGCGCCTACTCCATCGTCGGCGGCGACCGCAACCGCTTCGAAATTGGCGTGTCGTACGACGCCGACACCGACACCGACACCGATGCCGCATCCCCGACCGTGCCCCGCAGCGGCGCCCGCTACCTGCACGCGGCCGTCGCCGTCGGCAGCGTCGTGCAGGCCGGCCGCTTCGCGCCGGGCATCCCCTTTGACATCGGCGGCGCCAGCCACCACGCGTACGTCGCGGGCGGCGTGGGCATCACGGCGTGCCTGGCGCAGGTCGAGGTGCTGCACAGGATCCACTACAGCTGCGTGCTGCACTACGCCGTGCGCAGCGCCGCCGAGGTGGCGTTCGCGGCGCGCCTGCAGCCGCTGCGCGACGACGGCACCGTCGTCGTGTACGACGCCAGCAAGGGCGAGCGGCTGGACCTGGACGCCGTCGCGCGCGGCCTGCCGTGGAACGCGCGGCTGAGCGTGTGCGGGCCGCCGCGGATGATGGACGCGGCGCGGCGGGCGGTGCGGGCGGTGGCGGCAGAAGCGGCTGAGAACAAGAACAACAGCAGCAGCAGCAGCCGTAGCAACCTCACAGAGGCCGATGTGCATTTTGAGGCCTTCTCCGGGGACATCACGGACGGCGGCGATCCGTTTACGGTGGTCGTGGCCAACCGCTACAGCGATGACACGCCCTCGAAGCCCGTCCAGCTCGCCGTCGGCGCCGACGAGACGCTGCTCGAGGTGCTGCAGCGGCAGTTTGGCGTCGCGGCCGTGCCGTCGTCGTGCGAGGCCGGCAACTGCGCGACGTGCAAGGTGGCGGTGCGCAGCGGGCGGATCGTGCACCGCGGCGCGGCGCTGACGGCCGCGGAGCAGGCAGCGGGCGACGCGATGCTGGCCTGCGTGAGTCGCGGCCTGGGGCGGATCGTGATCGAGGTGTGAGGTGGGCAGATCGTATTTTGCATTTTGTTTGGGTCTTCGTTTTGGTTTTCAGTGGTTTGGGAGTTTTCTTTTCTTTTTCTTTTTCTTTTCTTTACGTCTTGATATATACGTTATGCACACCACATGACCATTCCTCTTCTTTGTGGTCTCAAGTTATCTGGTATAATAGAATGAGAGCGATCAAGTGTTACGCAAAAAACAAAAAAGCTGCGAGTTACTTGTGACGACGACGCTCGTCGGCACCCGTCTCTTGCAAGTCATTGTGTGCCATTGTTCGTCGTCATTATATGGGGTGAGGTACAGACATCCACTAAACAGAAGCTTATCTACATAGCAGCGACACCGCGTCAAGAAGGTGCTTGTCTTTCCCGGCTGTGTTCAACCCGCTCTTTACTGGCCGCATGACTGGGCACGCCCGACTCAACGTTGTTGACAGAAACCGGGCCGCCTTCCGGCGGTGCCTTTTCGGTTGGGCACGCCGGTTCTTCCGCGCCTTCAACCCGCACAACGTTCTCTCCGGTCCCGGTCCCGGCGTCGTCCACTCCGTTTGTTCGCTCCTCGCCTGCCGCCTCCGGGCCCTTTTTGCGCGCCCACTGGACACGGAACTCGCCCACCCACAGCGCCACCGCGACGCTGCCCACGCCGCACCACACTGCCAAGCCCCACACCGTCGTCGCCCAGCCGGCGTCCGCGTGCAGGTAGCCCGCAAACAGGCTGCCTGCGACGCCGCCCAGCGCGTACGCCGTCGTGAACAGGCCGTACGCGATGCCGTACACGCCCTGGACGCCCGCTTGGCCCCAGAGGCCCGGCCGGGCCGCCGCTGCCGCCTCGAGCGCGAACCCGATCTCGGCCATCAGCGGCACGTTGGCCAGCGTCAGCGTCACGCCCAGCAGCGCCAGCAGCGCGCCCAGCAGCACCTTGTCGGCCGTCGTGTTGGCGCGCACAAAGCGCAGGCACACGAGCAGCGGCACGGTGGCCACGAACCCGACGAGCGCGGGCCACTTGGCGCCGCAGCGGTCGGCCAGCAGGCCGACGAATGGGCTCAGCAAGCCGGGCGGCACGAAGAGCGCGAAGAACAGCAGGCCGGCGGCCGTGGACGTCCAGGCGAACGTGTCCTGCACGAACAGGGGCAGCACCGTGTCGAAGCCGCTGAGGATGCAGGCCTGGACGACGCAGCCGAAGAGGGCGGCCATGAGGCGGCGGGAGCGCAGCACGAGCCACGCGGGGTGGGCGCGCACGCGGCGGCCAAGGCCGGGTGGTGATGATTCCGGGGGTGGTGGCGGGCCGCCGGCTTGCCCGTCCGTCGCGTCAGCCGGTGCCTCGACGGCGGACACAGGCGACGTGTTTCTCGCCACGCGCGCGTCCGTGCCAACGTCACTGTCAGCGTCGGCTGCCTGCGCTGGAGCGTCCTGGGTGACGGGACCCTGCGGCTGCAAAAGCGCGGGCTGGGCAGACGCACCAGCCGCGTCTTCTTCGTCCGCACCGCTGCCGCTGCCGCTGCCGCTGCCGCTGTTGTTCTTGCGCCACCGCCGCGCCACCTTTTTCTCCACGAGAAGCAGCCGCAGCACGACGTCGAGCGCCAGCAGGCCAAACGCCACGTAGTACACGGCGTTGTAGCCGACGTTGGCGTACACGGCACCACCCACGAGCGGCGCAAACAGCTGGGCCATCGACATGGCGATGACCACGTAGCCCATGGCCAGGCCGAGGCGCTGGCCCATGGTGTCGGCCAGGAGCGCGAGGCCAACGCTCCAGACGACGGCGGCGCTGGCGCCCTGCAGGAGGCGGCCGGCGACAAAGACGCCGATGGTGCGGCCGACGCACAGCAGCACGGTGGCGCCGGCGAGGGCCACGAGGCCGAGCAGCAGGGGCAGGCGGCGCGAGGCGGTGCGGTCGGCGTACAGGCCGGCGACGGGGCTGCCGAGAAAGAGAGCGAGGCTGTAGCAGGCGAGCAGGATGGCGTTCCAGTTCTGGACCTGGTCGGGGGCGACGCCGGCGCGGGCGGTGAGGGCAAAGGGCATGACAGGGACGACGAGGCCGTACAGGAAGATGTCGGTGAAGATGGCGATGGCGACGGCGGCGACGATGAAGATGGTGGAGGAGCGGAAGCGGAGGCAGACGGGTGGCGGAGACGGGGGCGGCGGTAGGCCGGACCGTGTGCTCCCGGAAGCCTCCGGTGCCGCGCTTCGGCGGAGAAGCCAACGTACAGACCGGCGGAAAGACATGGCGAAAGCGGACCTAGGTCCGGGGAAGTGAAGAGGCGGGATATGAGCCCCGGAAAGGGGGGGGATATGACGCGGCAAAAGAGAGTCCGCGGACGAGAAGAATCTATGACGTTCCGCAAGACAAAGGAAAAGACAATTCTTTGCGAGTCATGCTGCGAGAAGGGACATGGCTACCTTTTTTGCAAGAAGAAGCTGTCGGTGGTAGGTCGCCCGGGATGGGGAAAATGAGGATACGGGATACGGACGTGGAAATACGGTGGGTGGCGTCACTTACAGAAAACGTTAGGTCCGAGAACGGCCCAAAGTTAACACCGTAAAGGTCTTTACAAATCGCCCAACTGCCTACAGCATTGATAAACACAGGGACACCGTTCCATTCCCAAGTCGAAGACGAGACATTAACAGGTTTCGTTCTTATGTTTGTGTTTTTTTGATGGCGTAGGCGGTGGTTGTTTTTATTCACAGAAAAGGTGGTAGAGACAGACGGAATAAAAAGGATCCTCATCAGCAAGCCAAGCATAAAACAATTCTCTTTTTTTGCTCTTCATATAAGTGCCCTATAACTCAACGATCTCCTTACTAGTAGCCGCAGCGTCGACGTTATATCTAGCCCGAATCGCAGTTTTCATCCTAAGCAACGCCTAATGAGGACCGATGCACCACGATCACCGTCACCGTCACCGTCACCACCAAGCATGACTCCGACGTGTCCGAGAACGATTTCACTACCAAATTCACGTCATCTTTGGATGTTTTCAGGCCGTGAATAAGGCCACGGTAAGACTGTAGCCAGGACGTTCAATGACTTTTCTTGCCATTGGCGATGTAGATACGCTGCCAGCGACGCCGTTCTGTATTGCTTTCTGGGGCCTGAGTCACGTGCTGATAAACTATCAGGCGAGCAGATCTGTGCTACATTCAACAGCAACATTGAGACAAGATGGGATACGCAAAGGGCGTGCCGGGTCTAGAGTCTCGGAAACCTGCATGAGGCTCTGAAGCGGTTTTAGCGAGGAGCCGTGATACCTGTAAAATGCGCTAATGGAGTTGGTTTGTGGGGGACCCAAGCCAGTTGTCTCTGATTCTCTGATTGGCTGGTTTAAAGTGGGACTTTTGTAATCGCTATCGCTGCTCCAAAAAAAAAGTTCAGAGAAAACCGAAATCGAAAACCTTCCCACAAGGCGGACGGTCGACACACACCCGTATTCACACCCACCATGTCTTCGTTACCACGAACGATTGGCGACTTCTCGGTCCTGCCGTTGCGTGTGCCGCAATTGGCATCGATGCCAACTACGACACCGCCGGCCACGCACGTGCTCTACGTCCGCCGCAACGCCCCCAAAATCCAGACACCCGACGACGACCGCAGCTTGTTCCTGGCGAACGTGCCCGTCGACAGCACCGAGGCGCATTTCCGCGCGCTGTTTGCTGCACTGGTCGGGCCAGGCCGGTTTGAGTCGATTACGTTTGGCGACGAGCGAGGGCGACGGCGGCGGCACCGCGGTCCGCGGAGCAGCGGCGACGACGGCGACTCCGACGCGGATTCCGACAGCATGGACGATGCCCTGCCGGGTCAGGCAGCGCGGTTAGCTGCCCTGCAGTCGCGCAAGAGGAAGCGAGACGGGCTCTCGGGGGCCGAGCGTGCCAAAGAGGAGGCAGCAGCTGCTGCGGCAGCGGCCGCAGCCGAAACCGAACGCCAGCGGGCCGCGCTGCCCAGCACGTGGTCCCGCACCCTGCACCGCAGCGGCGGCACGGCCGTGGCCCTGCTGGTCGATGAGAAGAGTGTCGACCTCGTGCTCAGGGCCGTAGCAAAGGTCCACAAAACCAAGGCGGCCCCGGGGGCCGCCGCCGCCGCCGCCGCGTATTTTCCCGCCTGGCCATCGACCAGCGATTTGGTTGCCGCCGGTGCACCGTCGTCCGCGCGCCCACCATCACGGCCAGCAACAGCGACCACCGTCCCACCGCTCGGGCCGGCGTGGCTCGCCGCGCACAACCGCCTCGTCTACCCCGACCGGGCCGCCGTGCGCGACGCCGTCGACGCCTTCTTTGTGCAGTACAACCAGCAGGAGGCCGAGGCTGCCGCGCGGGCCAAGCGCCTGCGCAATGTGCCGGATGAAGACGGGTTTGTGACGGTGACGCGGGGGGCGGGCGGCGGTGGTGGCGGCGGTGGTGGTGGTGCGGCGGCGGCGGCGCGGCAGCACGAGGCCGAGCTGGCGCGGGCGAAGCAGGTGGCCAAGCAGCAGCGGCAAGAAAAAGAAATGACGCACTTTTACCGGTTCCAGCTGCGGGAGCGCAAAAAGGCCGAGCAAGCGGAGCTGCAGCGCAAGTTCCAAGAAGACCGAAAACGGGTGGCAGCGATGCGGGAGAAGCGCGGCAAGTTCAAGCCGGAGGTGTGACAAAGAGCGAAGGAACGGGTGCGATGGTTCAAGAGGCCATCTTAGGAGGAATTCACGATGCTACTTATACCGCCGTCATGGAGGTGCAGGTGTTGCAAAGGTGTGTGCTTTTCGATTATCCCACCTTTTCTCTTCCCAAACCAACACTCACCACGTTTGCATGATGACGCCGCGGGGCCAGCAAAGCCATTGTTGTACACTTTTGTTTTCTCCTTTTCTGGGGAGGCAAAGGTGCACAGAGACAGAGGCAGTGCCGAAATCAACCGCGTTACCAACAAATCTTCTCAACTGTCTTCTGAAAGCAATCGTACAGCATGTTGCCGCGTTGTCACTTTCTTTCCGTTGTCAAAGCTCAGACTAACTGGGAAATAGGTTTTTTTCTTTGAAGCTGCTCGAGGACGCAACGGGCTGTTCCGTGGACATTGCAGGCCGGCCTGACTTTGGTATTTCAGCGCGAAACCCGAGAATGGGCTCATGTGGCTAGGGCTGCACAGACGGTGCGGCGGCTTTCGTCCGACGGGATAGGGTTGCACAACGAAGTATGCACACGTTAGTCCAAAGGTTCATATTCCCCATGGATGGACACTGCTCAACGGCGGCTGCCACGACCCGAAGTCGGGTACCGAAGTGTATCGAGTCCTTTTAGAGTCCTTTTGCAGGTGGCCGTGTTGTTTTTCATTTCTGTGCAAGCACCTTCACGTTGCGTACGGCAACACCATCGGATTTTTATTTTCTGGAGATGCCTTGGCCGTAGAGCATTGATACCATCTACTTAGCGAATTGAATTTTTTTTCTTGAAGGGAAAAATGGCTTCCCAAAATAATAATATAGCGAACAATATCATGCTGTAAGGAGGCACGTGACGTTGCCATAGTAGGGTAGGGACGGGAATGCCAATTTTGGTTTCCACGGCAACGTAAGCGCCAGTTCCGCGATCCAAACAAAACAGGCGGTATTACAGCGCGCACGGGTCAACACCAGCCGCACCGCAGCCGCACGAGAAAGAGAAAACCGATAAAGAAAAGACAGCCTGCTACAAGCAGGAGGGCACCGCAACTGCAAGGCACGGCACACACCCGCACACCCACCTTTGCGCTGCCGGAAACCCGTTTTGTTTCGAGTCTTTCTTCTTTACGCGCATCTCGTGATAGCTTCAATTCTTGCACGAGAAAAGCCGGTACATCGATAGAAGCGGCTATTCTTTTTCCTCTTCAGTTGTTTCCCTCGCATGGTCTACGCACCATGGCCACCGATCTCGCAAATCTCCGGACGGCGTCGCTGTACATCAACAACCAGCTGTTGTCGCGCGGCTTGCTGCCGGATGGCCACGCCATCCCCTTTGCCGAGCCGGCTGCCGGCGACGGCGACACGGCCGAGACCATGGCACGCATCATCCGTGCTGTGAACGACTTGATCTTGCGGCGAGATGTACGTTTCTAGGCTAGGCACTTTTTTTTTCCCTTCTCCTCTTCTTCGTCTTCTTCTACGTCCGCCCGCTAACCCTCCAGCGCGACGCCGAACACCGCGAGTCCCTTTCGGCCGCCCTGCGCACCGTCCGCGCCGACGCCTTGCGCCAGGCCAACGACCTCGAACGCGCCCTCGCGCGCCACGCCGACGCCCAGCGCCGCGCCGACCTCAACGACGCCGCCGCCAACAGTCTGCGGACGCAACTCGCCGCCGCCGAGGCGGCCAACCGCCGGCTCCGCGACGAGGCCGCGCGGCAGCGCCAGCTCGTGGCGCAGACGCGTGCCGCGTGCGCGCACGAGGTGCGCAAGCGCGACCGGCAGATCGACGGGCTCAAACGCGCGGTAACGGACGCGGGGCGCGCCCGGGGGGAGCGGCGCAGCCCAGCCATCACGACGATCACCATTGGCGGCAGTACCAGCGACGCCGTGACCCCGACCGGCGGCGCGTCCCCTCCCGGGCACACGCCAACCACGACAACAGCGACAACAGCGTCAACAGCAACGGACACCACTGCGCGCGCCGAGTACGATCTACGCAGCGAGACGAACGCGTTCTTGGCCGAGCTGGCCCGCAGCCTGAGCGACGACAACGAGGCGCTGCTCGGGCTCGTGCGGCGCACCAACCGGCAGCTCAAAGCCATGAGCGGCTTCCCGTCGGACACCCAGGAGCCCCACGACGGTGGCGAGCAGCTTGCACAAGGGTCGGCCGGAACCGATGCGGCGGCGCTGACGGCCGACGGCCTGCTCGACTGCGACGCGCTCGCCTGCGACATGGACGCCGTGTTGGCGCACCTGCGCACCATTCTGACGAACCCGTCGTTTGTGCCAATCGAGGAGGTCCTGCACCGCGAGAGCGAGATCGGCCGGCTGCGCGACGGCTGGGAGAAGATGGAGGGCCGCTGGCAGGAGGCCGTGCACCTGCTGGACGGCTGGCGGCGACGCATGGCGGCGAGCGGGCGGCCCGTCAACATGGAAGAGCTCAAGATGGGGCTGCGGCTGAGCCCCGTGCGGGTGCGCAACGTGGCCGAGACCGCACAGGGCGGGGGGCTCAACCTGCGGCTGCCCGCACTGCAGGAAGACGAGCGGGAAGAGGTTGACAACGAGCACGACGAGCACGACGACGACGACGACGACGAGCGTCGGGCCAATCAAGGGCGAGGTGGTGCACCACCCACGGACAACATTCCGCCCTTGGGTCGCAGCCCCAGCCCTGTTGAGTCACTGCATCTTGTACCGGCGGCGGCGGCGTGCCGCGGCCGTCCGTCGTATTTAGCAGGTCACGAGGAAGAAGACGACGTCAACATCAACAACGACGACGATGACAGCGACGACAGCGACTCTGACACCAGCAGCATCTTCGCCGAGGAGCCCAACGTGCAGATCATTGAGCAATCGATGCTGATGCCGTCTCTGGACGGGGAGGAGAGAGCGACATTTTCGCCGCGCCGAGCATTTTTCTCCGGATCAACGCCTTCGCCGCCCCCACCGGAGAAGCCAGCAGTGTCCGCCATTGCAACCGCAGCGATCGCAGCGGCGACAACACAGAACGCCCAAAAACCGGCTAAACACGGCCTGCGACCATCGCAGACGGCTGGCAACCGCGGCGGATCGAGCGGTTCTGCAGCCACGCTGACAGCGAACGACGCGACGAAGGGCACCACAACCACCGATGGGGTCACACGAGGAAGACGACGACCCGGTGAGGCCGCACCAGCAGAGAACACAACCAGGGAAGTGAAGAAACAACCGCAACAACTGCAGCAGCAGCAGCAGCAGCAGCAGAAAAAAGAACATCGACCAACTATCAGCAAACCGCCGCCCTCCAGGACAACAACTACCTCGGCAGCTTCCGCTATCACCAACTCCAACGCCAACCGGGGCAAGACCGGCCCACAAAGGCCAACTACCACCACGACGAAGCCCAGGCCAACGCACGGTACAACCACGGCGACGACGGCGGCACCAACCCGGCGAACTGCTGCACCAACAGCATCGGCTGCACACGACAGCAAACAGCGACCCGCGTCTGCCGCGTCGCACGTGTCAGACGCGTCCGCGGTGTCGGCGTTGTCGGGCAATAGCAATGTAGCACCTGGTCCGTCGGGGCCTGCCGCCGCTACGGCAACAACATCAGCACGGCCGGTTAGCTCGCTAGCAGCGCGTAAACCTGCATCAACAGCAACTACAGCCACCACCACCACCACTACCACCATCACAGCCACAGCTTCGTCGCGACCGCGGTCTGACGGTGTGAGTAAGCGACCCAACAACCAGCCGAGCCACAAGCCGGACATGCCGCCGCCCAAAACCAAGACTACAAGTGCCCCAACGGCGGCAGCGATATCTTCCTCGTCTGCCGGCGCCACATCCACAGGCGTGCCCCAGCCTTCGTCGTCGTCGTCGTTGGCAGAAGCGGTTGCCGCTCCGTCGGCGACGGAGAACATGCCGCCGCCGCCTCTCCCCACGACGGCAACCACGGCCGCAGCCACCACGACAGCAGCGAGAGCAATCCGCGGCCGCAGCCGCTCGCCGGCCAAAGCGGGTGTAGTAGGTAGCACAGCGGCAGGCACGACGACAACAACAACAACTGCAACAGCAGACACTGCAGCCGCACCGTCTTCGTCGTCCGCAGCATCAGCGGCGGCATCGTCGCGTTTGCCACTACCAACGGCCACCAACAACGCGGCGCCCAGCAGCAGCACCGTTGGTATCACTGGCGGTGCTGCCGATAGTACCACCACCACCACAGCCCTCCTTGTCCCAGCCAGCCCTGCCCTCAGCATGGCCACCATTGCCGCGAAACTGGCCGCGTCGGAGCGCGACGCCGACGCCGCGCGCGTGCGGGCCAAACTCAAGGCGGCACGCGGCCTCGCCGGCGGCGCTGGGGGTGCGGGGGGCGCAAATCAACGCGCGGCAACGCCTGCATCGGCAGCGGCAACAACAACAAGAACGATGGCAACGAAGGCCAACCCAGCAGCGGTGACCGCGACCACCGAGGACGCCGATGCCGCGTTGCGGACGTCAGCCGCGTCGTCGTCGAGCGTGATGGCAGAGGTTGTTGTCCCGGGGCAACAGGGCAGCAAGCAGGACGTGGACCAACAACAGCAAGCACAACTACAACCACAACCACCCCTGCGGAAACGGCGGGACCAACGGCGGGCAAGCAAGGTGGCGTCGCGGCGGCGGAGCACGCTGAACCCGTGGGAGCTGGCGAGTCTGATGGCGAGCGGTGTGGCGAGCGCGGCGGGCGGTACAGAGGAGGAGGCGGCGGCCGGTGCGGACAAGCGAGCATGAAAGAAAAAAAAGGGGCGGTGCAGGGGGCAGGGACACGCATGCTCGAAGCAATATAGAGGGTGGATATTGTTTGTGATTTTCTTGGCTTGGGCTTTTGGAAAAGACGTTTTGGCAGGCGTACTATACCTCTCTCGCAGATTGTTGTTTTCTTGTTTTTTTCGTCTTTTGTTTTTTGTTCGTTCCTTTCCGCCTGTAACTGGAAAAGATTTTGTGACTGGATGGTCATGGTTTCATGAGAGGCATTTTGATCACGAGAATCTGCGGTGGAAACCAGCATTGGTCTACTAGTTCGCTGGTTCACTGGTTCACTGGTTCAATGGCACGCTGGAATACGAGCGTTGTGTTCCAATATCTTTTTTTTTTTTTTTTTTGCCTTTTAATCTTTTTCGGTTTTCCTAGCCGGCCAGTAGGCCCTCGATACATGTCGACCATGGTTCCGAGATTGCTTTCGCCCTTTGTATTCCCCCATAGATCCATCCCGAGCCGCGATTCCCTTGTTTTTTCCTTCTGCCCCGGCGAGCTCGGTCCCAAAACGCCTGTCCGCCGCAATCCCCCAACCCCAGAGGATGCTCCTACGGACGTGTCTGCACAAACTCAGACTCAACCCTGACCGAAAAATAGCAAATGGGGCATTCTTGAAAGGGTTGCCCAACCCTAGATTCCCCCTTCACCCGTGAGATAAATCGCGGTTTGCGGGAGAGAGGTATACCTGGCATGGCTCAACGACATGGAGTGCCAGTCTTCCTCTCTGAAAACCAGCGAAATGTTGAGGTCCGATGCGAGCTTGTTGGCAAGCTCCCAGCGTACGCTGCTGAAAGGTTTCACAATAATGGTTTCCACATTGGCGCAGCCGCCACCGTGGACAACGTCACCGCCGCCGCCGCTGCCGCTGCCTCCTCTGGCCCGGTCGTGAGCGATCTGTTCAAGCAAGGCGACGAGAAGCTCGTCCGTATTGGTAATGTGCCTGGCCGGAAACAGCGTGACGGTCTTGGCGTACGAGAACTGAGCCAACCAGTCGAGGTACGCGCGGCTAGCAGAGTATCCGCTGCCAGTCATCGTAGCGTCCCAATCAAAGCTATATAGACCTACCGTGTGAACCCGTTCCGGAAAGGGTATGGCGAAACGCGGATTCCGCAAAAGCTCGTTCTTTCGGTGCAAGCCATTGAGCTGCAGGGACGCCAATTTTCCATATTGTCCAAGACTCGGCCGAATCATGTGAAACAACCGCTCGTAGTTGGCATTGCCGGTAAGGCATCGAAAATCTTCCAATTCTGCAAACTGTTGGTCACAGTTTGCAAACAAAATCGGACTCAAGGGGTCGCCAGGCGGCGTGAAAAAAACATTTGCCGACAGTGTGTAATTCTGGCACTGAATGTCAATGCAACGCATTTCGCTCGGCAACGGTGGAATCGTTCCAAATGGTGGTCTCCGATCGTAATCGCAGGATAAGCCGCTTCCAACGACGAGCGTGCGGAGGCACTTCAAGGATGTACGTAAATCAAGATCGGGGCCGGCATCTCTTGGCTCGGACTGTGCCCCAGTGAAATCGATGTTATCAATGTTCAGCTGCTCCAAAAAGGGCGCCGCAGCCAGGATACTGGTCTTCGAAAGAAGAAAAGAAAAAAAAGAAGTGTTAGTTACTCCCGCCCTCCCAAAGAAACAAAAAAGGGGGAACACTTAGGGCTTGTGGTGTTGGTTTTGGCTCACTAGAAACGTATGGCCATACGAAATGGACCATTCGCAGTCGTAGGCTTTCAAGCAAACCAGTTTGGGGAGGGTAAAGCTGACGGCAGCGTCCCCGCAGCCATGAAATTCGAGGCTCTCCAAAGAATCCCTGGTGCCCTTTAGAATGCCGAAGAAAGCTTGCTGGTTATGCTGACCAACGCAAGTGATGACCAGCTTCCGGCATCTTGACAGCGAGGGGTACACGTCTGAAGCGAAAGTTTGGTCCAAGCCGACGTTTTCATTTTCCCAAAGCTCTACGTCAAGATCTTGAGCAGTGTTGAAATGGCGCAATGCTCGCAGAACAAGCTGGTCGGACGAGGCCTTGCGAACGTCGATCCCGAGCCCCGTCGTTTGCACATTGGCTACCGCGTCGAAAAATTTTGGCAACGTTTTCCACTTGCGAGGTTTGTTGTCCCGCAAAACGACTTTGTTTAGACGCAAGTGAACGTGTTGCAAAAACGCCTTCCAATGTTTCGACAGGCCGCGGCATCTCCTATCAGAAAGAACAACAATGTTAGCGCCGACCTTTTGGTTTCTGTTCCTCTGGCATGTCGTAGACCATCCCGAGCAAACTACACAAATGCGGTATGTCGGGGTGGACTCACATAACAGCGGAGAAGGAAAGATTTTTGAAAATGTGCCCAACGACCTCGGCGGGCAGCTTTGGGATATAGTCACCGCGGCCGTAGTTATCGCAGCAACGGGACAAAACCTTGCGATCATGGAGAGGGCTGATCAGTCTACTGCTTTTGCCTCACACAGGAAAAAAAAAAAGAGAAAGGAAGGTAAAGTGAAAAAGAAAAAATAGAAAGAAGGAAAAAAAAAAAACGTAAAAGTAAGGTGAGCGTAGTATCTTTACCTTAGCCACATCAGTCAATGGATCGCCGTACTTGCGGACAGTATGTTGCCCGTGATAGTAGATACAACGCGCGGCGAACTTCGGCGTCGTTCGAGCGCGTGTTCCGCCAGCGGCCAGCACGGCTTTGGCAACATGCAGATACCCCTGTGGCTGCTCCGGCGCCAGGTAAATCAGGTACTGACCTACGTCGAGGGCTTCTTCGTTGCGGCCCATCTTAGCAGCCACAACGGCCAGGCGGTCGAGCACGTCAAAGTGGCGGGGTTCGGTGCAGCGGATCCGCCCGGAACCGCAGACGCAGTCCATGGCGGTGGCCATGTCGTAGACCGCCGTCAGCTTCAGCTGCGAGACGGGAAAGCCAGATTCGGCGATGCCGGCATTCTCGTCACGCATGCCGTTCTTTGCAAAAGCTTGGTTGGGGAGACCCGGGATGATGTCGAGGATGGTCTTACGCGTCTGTGCCGCGGCGACAAAGTCTTTGCACGAACATTGCACCAAAGGGTCGATCGAGTCCAACGGCACGCCAGCTTCCTTAAACAGGCGGCGGAGACGAATGTTGCAACTGCAGTAGACCAAAGCCTGGAATAAACCGTGAGCATGGGAGGCGTTGACGGAGCGACGAAGCTTGAGCTAGAAGAGAAAAAAAGACAAAGCATCCAAAATACAAAAACAAAAGTAGACAAAGCGAAGAAAGAGACTATACGCACAAAGAAAGGAAAGAAAAGAAATAGACGGTACAAATAAATAGGCAAGAAGCCAACGAAGACAAAAGAGAAGAGAAAGCAAAAGATGACAAAAAAACGGAAAGAAAAAAAAAACCAGAAGAAAAGAAAACGACGTAGCAACGCCACGGCACTCACCTTTAGAAAAGCAGCACGCCCGTCTTCTAGACGGCCTTTCTCGAGGCAATACAACCCTTTTTGCTTGAAGACCTCCATCTTGCCGTGCTGCCCGTCGGTCTGTTTGGCCGCCTCGGAGAACGAAGGCACCAGCTGCAGCCCGTGCTCGGCGTCGCTGCTGTCGACGTCGTCGTCCCAACGTGCGTCGACGGCATCCGCCAGGTCGTCGTCGTTGCCGTTGTCAACGACGGGTCGGAACTTTTTTGGGATGGCCATAGACGGTCCAACCTTGCCGTCTTGTTCATCCGCAATCAGTTTGCGTTTGGCTTTGGGCCTGGAGGGCATCGTGCTGCCGTCCATGAGCGTGTAGAATTGTGCGTGTAGGATTGTGCGTATAGGATTGTTGGGTTTAATGCAGTTGGTGTGAGAGAGAGAAAAAAAAAGGAGACGAAAAAAAGGAGACAAAAAAAAAGAAGGCAAAAAATTGTCGTGATGGAAAAAGGTGAAAAATCCCAGCAGAAAAAGATTTTTTTCGTGAGCAGGAAGAAGAGAGGGAAAAGGGGAAGGAAGGGGGCGGGCTAGGGCAGGACGCGTGAACAATGGGTTGTCAATAAGTCGAGCCCAGCAAGTGCTGGCCAAAACGGGCAACCGCGACCGGTGATTGGCGGCACCTGCCTCGCCAAAAATTCAGTCTCTTGAGATCCCACTTTTGCGTGATGAGAAATCTGAGAAATCCGCCAACAACCTCGTCAAGCGAGCCAAAAAAGAAATGAGAAGAGAATGGCGAAAGGATCTCAGCCGTAGTTTTTAAACAGACCATTTCACATTACTGCAGAAGATACGCTATTTTTGGGTGAGAGCAATGAAAATGGTACGGACGTTCACAGCTTTTTCGTGAAACAGTCTCTACGATACAAAATAGCCGCAAATATGAAGTGTTGAATTTTCCTAGCAAGTCCCAGAGAAACTGGGCAAGGCAGGCCCCCATAGAAGGAAGCGAACAGCCCGGGGACATGAACAGTAACGTAAAAGAAAACAAAGAAACAGGAGCCGTGAATGAGACGCTGCCCTGTGAGGCCCGTTCTTCCAGATGCCGCAACTAGGCGGATCGAGCGCATCTTTGCGCATCCGCTGGGAAAACCAAAACAAAAAAAAGGAGAAAGAAGTGGAAAACAAATGCAGAAAAAGAAAAAAGAAAAGGACGCGGCCGAGGTTTAGTTCGAATCGGCCGGAGGCGCCTCTATGGCCGGAGGCGCATCTGCGACAAAAAACAAGTCAGAAATGAAGGAACAACAACGTCGACCCTGAAACGGGGTGAGCAAAGGACCAAAAAAGCAGACTCACTCTGTGCGGCAACAAAACAATGAGAGCATGGTCGGGCAATTGTGAAGCGTCGGACCAAGTGACGCGGAGGCGGAGACGTGCAAAACGTTGTTTTACCATTCTTCGTACGTCCACCACACATGGCTGGAAACTCGACGAAATGGTGGCCACAGCTGGCAACAAGAATGTACCAGCCACAAATGCAGTTGTCGGGATTTTGGGGGCTGCGGACCAAAAACTCCTCCATATGGTGACAGATCTCGTTCGGGTTGATAAAAGACATGTTGAGGTCTTCAGTGCGGTCTTTCTTCAAAAGCTCGTAGCTCTGCTTGATCAATCAGAAAAGAGATTGAATGAATTGGACAACGACATGAAAGATCGTGGGCAAATGCGAGATCTATAAGGCGATAGGCGGAAGTGGCCGATTGGCTTTGGGACAGAAATGGTCTTGAGGATGCTTGGTAAAAATGAAAGAGAAAAAAGAAATGAAAATGAAAAAAGAAGAAGAAGAAGAAGAAGAAGAAAAGGAGGACGAAGAAGAAGAAGCCCTGCACTGATGGTTTTATCTTATTAGCTTCTACGTCCTTGTGTTTGAAGCCGAAAGTGACCAACTATGCGATCAAAAAAATAAAAGCCGTGAATCACTGCATCAATGTTCATGACAAAGGGCAGTGAGTTCAGCAAGCGGAACGTACCTTGTCACCGCTACATCGATCGCCAATTTGTAGCCATTCAGAGGTCGCCTACACAGCGCCATACAAAAAAAAAAAAAAAAAAAAACAGAAAAGAAAAGTCTGTGCCTTTCTGCCTATTTCTGCGTTTGGATTTTGCCATCGTTGCAGACGTCATTGCCGTCGCCGTCGCCGTCGCCGTTACCGTTGCCCGTTTGGCGTGTGTTCTGTGCGGGACGTTCCCAACGGACGATCGTCGTTTTGTCCGCAATGTGGTTGCGCCGCGTCGTCCAACAAAGCATTGACAGAAGATGCTTCTCCGACCCGTTCACCTTGGGTCGCAAATCGGGCCACGCGGCAATGTACGCGCTGGCCTCCGTGTAGTGGGCAATCTGCTTGCTGCCCTCCGCTGTGCGCACCTGCACCCAGGCGTCGAGCGCAGCACGGAACGCCTCGACGCTGTGGTCGAGCTGCACGGCCGGGTGCTGCGGCCACACCGGCATGCGCTCCCGCGAGAGGACGTCGTCGGCATTTTGCTCCTCGTGCGGCACATCCCGAAAGTGCTCGTCGCGGGTGATGAGCTCGTAGGCGGTAAACACGACGCCCTTGACGTCGCTGCGCGCCGGATTATAACCGCTCGCCACGTCGCCGATGCGCCCGGCAAAATCAAAGTCAAACAGCTGCAGCAAACCGGTGTCTGGGTCCACCAGGAGGTTGCGGGGGGCAATGTCTTGGTGCATGATGCCGTACCGAAAGTGCAGGTCGTCCACGGTCCGCATCAGTTGTTTGAGCCAGGCGAGCCGAATCACGCGGCCCGTGTTCTTCTTCTTCTTGGTTTCGCCCTCGCCACCGACGTTGGCAAAGTCGTCAATCAAGGTGCCGCCGGGCACGTAGCGTGCCGTGAAGCCCACCACGTCGCCGTTGACCTCGTCGAGGACCACCCGGTCAAAGGGCACAATGTGCGGGTGCGCCGGAAGACGCATACAAATGTTGAGCTCCTTCCACACGTTGAGCGCGCGGGGCCACATATAGTAGTATTTAAAGACGCATAGCTTGTTGTTGTCACTGGCCGTCGCCGGGTACGAGACGAGGTCGACGTTCACATCGAGCCGGTCCAGTTCCTGCAGTTCGGACCGCAGCACGGTCCGTACGCCCATGGGCGCTTGCAAGGTCTCCAGGGGAGCGTAATAAATGCAGTCAGTCACGTCATCTTGCTCATCCGTGGAGGTCGAGAGCAGTGCCCCGTCTTCCGGCGACACGGTAATGGCAACCACGTCCGTTCCGAGCGCGTCAATGTGCTTTCTGAGGTGTTCGATGTGCAAATCTGAGCACTCGTGATATCCCGCCATCTCCACGCTGATGACCCGGCGCTGGTCTCGGTCCGTGACGTACCACGTGGAGGGACCACCATGATTGATCATGCCCCCATGGGCGCAGAACCGCCACTCGGACCCAATCATGATGCAAGGGTCAGTCTCTTGCCTCGTTGTAAAGGTAAAACAATCGAAGACGAACAGCGAAAAGAGGGAGAGTGGCAAGCAAGAGAAAAATCGAAAAGGAAAAAGAGCAGAGAATAAAAGTCAAGAAAGGAGAAGATGAGAAAGATGAAGGTCAAAGAAGACAAAAAAGGGGATGATGAACAAGACGATGATGAAGAAGACGATGATGAAGAAGACGATGATGAAGAAGAGGAAAATAGATGGAGCAAAAGGAAAAAGCGAAACTTCACGACGCCCTTCTTGAGCGCAGCTAAAAGGAGACACGACAAAACAAAGCCAAATGAAATGAAAAGTGACAGGAAGATATCGGCGGACGGTTTTGCCAAAGAGTAGAGAAACAAAGGATAACTTGCTGTGTTCCTTGTTGTTGTTGTTGTTGTTGTTGTTGTTGTGATTGCTGTTGTTGTTTGATTTGCAGAAAGTGAGCAGAGAAAAAGAAGGATTGAAAGAGAAGGGTTGAAAAAGAAGGATGGAAAAAGAAGGATGAAAATTTTTCAGAATCAGCGACTGCCGTGGTGGTGATTCATGTTTTTGACCTGCCTCTGATTTTTTTTTCAAAACAAGAAAAAATTTTATGTGTGGCCCTGGCGGTCTTGCCCTCTTGCCCTTTTTTTCTGTTTTTATCTATTTATTTATTTTTCTTCCCCCCCCCCCTTTCATTGTGTGTTTGGATTTTTTGGCAGTACAATGGAGTGTGTGAGTTGTTGTCACACGGACGTGGAAAAAAAAAACGTGTCTCTGTCTCTCTGCCCGGCCCACCCCAACTCCTCTTTTCTTCCCTCCTCGCCATTTTTCTGAAAGAGCGCACAGGAGTCAGATTCTGTTCACTTTTTGTTTGGTTTTGCATCATCAGTACGCTATGTTATACACCGCCAGAACGCACACACTGATGCTAAGAAACTGTGTTTGGAAAGAGGACGTCGTGCCGAGACAGGGACAAGAGGAAAGGAAACATCGAGAGGGCGGACCAACCAAGTCGGAGATCATCATGTTACCAAGAACAACCTTGTCTTTGCATCTGAGGAAAAAAAAAATACGTCCGAAAATAAACTACGTCGTGCTTGTCCAGACAGAGAACACGGTCCCCCGATTCCAAAAAGTTGGTGATAGTACATGAGATGATCTAGATACCACCTATCGTGTAAGCAGGATCTGGGAAGAGAAGACGCGGATAGGGGACGGTTGCGCGCTTACGGCGATCCTCCTATTGTCTTTCTCTGCAAAGCAAAATCAATCTTTGCGGGCGTTTATGTGGGTGGCGTTGGATGTGGGTGGGTATGGGGGTGTGTTTATGTTTGGTAAAAAAAAAAATAAATAAATAAAACAAGCGCGTCGTAGATCCACATCTCTCCGTGGGGAAGGGAGGTGCCCTGCGTTCTGGTAACCACTCCTCAGGCTCCAGCACACTGGCAGAAAGAAGAATCCCTCCAACGAGGCACTGTGTGTTTTGTCACCTACACCGGCAGTCTAGCAACAACGCCCGAAACGAGGTCATCGGAGACACCCAAGCACGTGGCGGCTGGATTATGAACAGCATTATTGTCGTAGAGATTACAAACTAGCTCAATGGAAGACTGCTCGTGAATAGGAAGCCCACGAAAAGCCACAGAAATGGATATTCTAGGAGGAACAAGGAAAAGGGAAGCGGTCCATTCCCAGCAACAAAAACAGGCCCGTTTTCAGGCGGGTTTGTTCGGGGCAGCTGTCCCTACTGCCTGGGCTGGCTGGCTGACTATCCGCCTTCCTGCCTTCCTGCCTTCCTGCCTTCCTGCCTGCCTGCTGCCTGAGCCAAGCACACACCGCTGAGGTTTGTTCAACTGACGGCTTTATCTGGTTGTTAGTGGTTGGCGAGGGCATAGTTCAAAGCAGAAAAATCATCCCGAAGAAGAAATGAATGGTTTTAACATGTTTTGTATTGATTTCTCTGTTTGTTTCTTTGTTTGGTTCTTTGATTTCTTTGATAGGTTTTTGTTTTCCTCCTCCTCGAGGCGGGTGATAGGTTTTTTTCTTTCGCCGCGACTCATCGACGCAAATCAGTGGCTCAAACTCCCCAATGTCCCATCGAAACCAGTCGCTGGACAAGACGAAGAGATAGGCAACCGAAATGGCGTTCGTCCGACGAGGCGGCAGCCTGTCTTGCTCGTCGAAAACAGACATGAAGCGTGAAGAAGGAGGGGAATAAAAATAAAAAAGAGACAAGAGCTCCCAGATTGCCAGAATCGGAGGGAGTGGTGACATAGAAAAGAATGAACTGAAAGAAGAAGAAAAGAAACACCTGCGACGGGTCCGATGAGCCTGAGGGACGGAAAGGGAGAAAAAAAAGGGCGTCGAGCCGGCCAGCGGCTCCTATCCTTTTCTTTTATTTCGTGGTCCCTTCCAGCACCGTATCCCATCGCGTAATGTCTTCTTTCCTTTCTTCAGTCTTCCCCGAAATAACCGGAGGCCCGTGGAAAGGGGAAAGCATAAAACAAGACAAAAAAAAGGAAGACAAAAACATTTGCGACTGCTTCCTGAGCAGCTGCTGAGGCCAAGAGTGGTATGCATCGCACCTAATAGAGACCGCAAAGCAACATGAACAAAAAGGAAAAAAGAGACAAAAAAAGCAGAAGAAAGAAGAATACAGAAGAAAGAAAAACGACACAAAACCAATTCGGCTCCCAAAAAATGCCCGTCGAAAGAGAATAAACGCCAGAAAAGCAAGGCAGTAAAAAACAGGACGCTCCGCTCTCTTCCTCTCAAGAAGCAAAAAAAAAAAAACTTTCCATGATCGGTGCTTTTCCCACAAAACCCTCCCGTTTAAAGAAAAAAAAGAAAATAAACAAACTCCTGGTATGATGCCCCCTTTTTTCTCTAGTGTCCCTTCCAATAATACAAACCAAACAAAACCCCATCCAATGCACAAGATATTGAAACAAGTTCCAGAACCGTATCCTTCAGAAATGCCATCCCCACAGGGGTAGTAAAAAGGAAGGTCGGTCCTATCCTCCTGCACGAAAGCAGCAAAGAACGAACCAGAAGGGGTATTATATGAATCAGCTTTCCCTAGCAGCCAGATGCCGGATTGAATAAGAAAAAAGGAAGAAAGAAAACAAAAGAAAAAGAAAAAGCAAAATGCGCTAGTGCTCCGCCGATGCCATGCTCTTGCAAAATAATGAAACGAAGTGAAAAAGGGAAAAAATATCAAGAAAGCTCATCGCCGAAAAGCAAAAGATCTTGAAGCCGAGAAAGAAGAAAAACAGCGACGAAACGACACAGTGTGCCTTGTAAAGCACGTGGTTGTCCAATGTGTGCTCGGCTGGTCGTCTCTCTCTGGCCGCAACAACGCAAAATGCGAAATAGTCCACCGAAGAGAGAGAGAAAGTGAAAGAAAGCTCTTTTTCTGCCTCTGTCTCTCTCTTTCTCTCTCTCTCTCTCTTTTTACCTAGTATTTCTGTTGTGTCTTCGGCAGGGGGTGAGGTTGGAGACGGAAATGCCCAGCAGGTCTGGTGGTTCTGGGGTGGTGACGCCCCAGAAGAGAAAATGAGACTTTTGTGACGAAAATAAGCTCCACATAGCGTCTGAACGTGTGTATGCCCCCTTTTCGAGTGATGCGAAAAAAAGGATAAAGGGCACCACGAGTTCGTCTGGGGCTGGTTTTCTCTTCTCTTTTTTTTGGTTTGCTGGATTAGGACGGAGCGGAGCTTGACATGAGGCGGTCGTGGCCAACGAAGAGGTAGGACAGTTGAGATGGAGAGCGTGGTAGCGCCGTGGGCCTCGTTCGAAAAGAATAGAGGTAGCGCACCCACGCCCAGAACTCAAACGTCTCCAAGGGCAAGATGGTCCACGAGCGGTACCCTATTACCGAAGACAACACGTTTCACCGGTGCTTGGAATGTCTGTCGGACTGGCTGCTGTAGTAGCCGGAATCCGAGTAGGTGTGTGCTTCCGAGTACGCGCCTTGCGGCGGGTCCGAATGAATGCTGCATGTGTATCCGACGGGAATTGTTCGCTCTTGAACCTTGTGGCCGGATTGATTGTAGGCGGCACAGCGGTCGACGGCATGCTTGTAATAGACACACCCACAAACGGAAAACCGTTCAACCAGACGATAACACATTGCGAAGAACTTGAGACTAGTTTTGGCTTGGGCGTTGTGGACAGAAAACTGCAGATGCGATGAGGCTGCTGCTGCTGCTGCTTTTGATCTTTTTCCTTCTTTGTTTCTTTGTGACTGATTATGCTTTGTTTGGTGTTCGATGCTGAGCTGAAGACTTGAGAATGGAATGAAAGAAAGCAGAAAGAGAAAGAAGAACAGGGGTAGCGAGAGAGTAAGGAATATAAATACAGATTAGATGTTGAAACAAGAGGAAGACATAGAACAGGACGTAAACATGCCGGTGAAACGTTCTGCTCAGAATTACCAAGAATAAAAAGAAAAGAAGGAAGAAGAACAAAAGAGAAAAAATGATGTCAGACCAGCAGGGAACGAAAAGAAAAGACGACGAGAATGAGAAATAGGCACACTGAGGGTGGCTCAGTCTTTTTGTGGTATTGTAAAAGAAAAAGGGAGGAAGGACACACAGCACGATGAGGCAAAAGGGAAGCCGACACAACACCGTTGAGTGGGAAAAAAAAAGATAAAATAAAATGCGAGGATATAAAATAAAATAAAATGGAACGAAGGCAGCAACAGGACGATGACTGTTACAAGAAACCAGAAGGAAAAATGAAAAACGAAAGGAAGCAGGAGAGGAAGGATGAAGAAAGAGACTCATGACGAGGAGGCCTAGCAAAGGGAAGGGAAGGCATCGTAGCCTTATAGTCGTCCGGGTAGCCTGGTTAGAAAGGCTCGTCGTAAGAACGAACATAACCTCGCAAATGGGTAAAAGGAACAAGGAAATACGCAAGTTGAGAAAACGTTGCTGGTAAGCTCGAAAAAAAAAGGGACTAAAGGGTGCACCTGGCACGAAATCAACAAAACTAATGCACCAAGGTGATGCAGGTGCAAGAGGGCGCAGGCACCAAAGAAAAAAAGGAAAAAGAAAAAGAAAATAAAAGTGAGGCAGACGACAAAGAAAGAGGTGTCGATAATAATCGAAGGGCTCTTGCTGAAGTTGGCAAAAGGCGCAGCTCGGGTAGTGAGGTGTGGAGATAGGGACGTGGTGTGGGATGTGGATGATGCAGGCGTAGACATGGGGTGTGGGCGTGTGCATAAGCGCCTTTGTTTAGCGGAAACTGTGCAAGTCCTACAACGACAGAACTGTAGCACTTCCGTAGTGGAAACAAGAAGGCAGGCAGAAAACCAAAAATAAGACTTCGAGGCTTACCCGCCTTACTAGACGCAGAAAAGGCAAAAACATATTGAGTTTGTGTGCGCAAGAGCAAATCAAGGAACCAACGCGCCTAACAACACAAAGACAAAAAATAAATAATTAAAATAAAACAAAGACCACATAGCGCGAATTGGAATCTTTGCTTTCCGGCACCTGTTGAGGGCTATGACGATGTGGACGTCTCGAGAGGCGCGACAAGCGGGAAGGGGTGTGGGCGACCGTGTATGCAGCCCGTTCGTTCAACGGTTTTTGTTGTCGATGTTGTCTGAGATTCGCGGTGCGACATCGTCGCCAATGTGGTGTGAACACGGTTCTGCCCTACGGGCTGCATCGTACTTCTGCGGCCGTCCGGGCCCTGCGGGCGGCCATTTGCTGCGACCGTTGCTTATTGCTCGTGCCTGTGCTCGTGCCTGTGCTTGTGCCTGTGCTTCCTGCAAGGTCCTATAAGAGAACAGGACAGAACCGCATTAGCGACGCAAGACAGCCGCAGACTTCTGTCCGGCTGGGCCCACGCAATTTGACAGGATCGTTAAGCTCCTAGCCGTCTCGCGATCGGCAGCAAAAAGAAAGGATAGCAGCAGCAGCAACAGAAGCGTGCGCGGGGCCATGAACGTTCACAACCAGAATGTTGCCAAGTGAGACAGAGTAGAATGAAAACTGGTGGTCGCTACTTAGCACATGGTGGAGCCTTGGGTCGGGCGTGCCGTGAACGGGCTTGTGGGCTTTGTGGGCTTTTCATTGTGGGCTTCGCTCGTAACGCACGAGACGTGCTATTCCGGGAAACGGCTCGAGTCATTCCCGGCTCGTTGCTGCTCCACTGCCCAAAATCGTGCCCAAAATAGGCATAGGCGTATTGGCAAAATGCGCTGCTCCCAAAGTTCCAACTCGTACTTCGTACCTCGTGCTCGTACGCCGTACGCACGCCGTATGACCCTGCGATCCGCTGCGCCGAGCGGTGTTGTTTTTGGCGTGGTTTTGTTTAGCCTGTGTGTGTGTAGGAAAACGGGAGGGCAATCGGATGGACAGGCTTGTTTCGAGAACGAGCCTGGCGGTGAGGTGGTGGTGATTGTGCGTATGTAATACTCTGTAGGGTACTTGTCTTGTTAGTTCGATGGTTGCCTGGCTGCTCGTGGAAAAGCAACCCACCTCTTTTGACCCCTGTCCGGTTCCCTCTGTATGCACGTAAGACCTGGGCAAAGGGAGGGATGTGCTGTGTAGACGGCGTGATCGGATTGGGCAACGTTCGACAAAAGGGTCGAAAATAGCCCATCCTCTTCTCATTCCGGCATCCCTCTTGTGTAAATACAGGGAGTATTTTTTTTTCTGCTTGGCCCACGCCGTTTCGCCGTGTTCCTGAAACCGCAATGGATGGACCGTTTGCCACTCGGTATTGTTTCGATTGTATATGAGTTTATGTGGCTGATGCTGTGGCCGATCACGTTTTGTACATTCGTACGTCGCTCCCATAACACTTCTGGTCGACTAGCGGCAAAGCGAATATTTCGTTCGGCGGGCAGTATCGAGAGGCTCCAGCATGCAACATTCGTGAACATAGATTTTTGCATCTCGTCGGTTGTCGGCGTATGCAGACTCTGTCGACGCCCACGTGCATGCTGGGATTCTCTATGTAACCAAGAGTTGTTCCCAACGCGAGGCCAACGTGCAGCCCAAAGCAGTCGTTGGCGAGCTGCCGTAGCCGCGCATGCGTGCGTGCTCACTCGCCCGCTCTTTTTCTTTTTGCAGCTTTCTGACACGCCCCGCTGGCCCCCGTCTGCCTTGCTCTTCCCACCTCACCCCTTTGCCATCCCGCGCCGTTCCGGTGTTCTTTTTTTGGCCCCCAAAACGAAGAGTCGAGTGGCAAACTCGGCCGTTGCAACATCGGATGGAGAGAGAGGGGAGGGAGGGGGTGCCGTTTGGTCGACCCCCATTGCATGTGTGGCTGGAGAAACGAGATATTGTCTCCAGCCTTCAAGTCGATTCTTCTCGTCGAGAGACGTGCTCGCTTGGCAGACATGCTTTGCTCTGTTCCCGTGTTCGTCCCCAGCCCGTCTTTCGTCTCCTTCTTCTTCTTCTTCTTCTTCTTCGTTTTTTTCTTTTGCTTCGCGCAACGACCGATGTTTTGTTGGCCTCTAATCCGATTTTTGGGGGCTGAAGGGGGGCTCTTCAAATGGAAGCGTCAGAAGAGGTAGCCCAAAAGGGGGGCAGAGAAGCCAATATCTTAACCATCTGTCTTTCTGGGTTTTATCCGTTGGTGAAAAAACGAAAAATGCTCTTGTTTTGCTGTGAGGCTGAGTAGCCGCACGTCGTGTGTGTGGCAAGAACCATGTTGTATCGTGAAGTGGGTGACGAGACAGTGAGGTCGTTGAGGTCGTGAAAGAGGGAAAGACGACGATTATTCGATCTTCGAGTACAAGTCGTGATACGGGACCAAAAGAAAATACTACGCACGTAGCTCCTCCACCAAAACGTTTCCCTACTAGGAAGGCACTTTTCACTATACACTTGCTATACCAGGGGCTCCTGCCTTCTGAAGGCCGTCGTCGCCGTTCGTCGCGTCTTGGACGCGACGCGCCCTTTCCGTTTTTATTCTATCGCCCATCAGTCATCACACTGCGAGAAAAGACCACACAGAAGATCACATGAACAGATGGCAATGGCGTCACACCCAAAAGAGGAACGAGTGAAGCATTTCGTAGTGGTGTCCGGCGTATCATTCCCGTACAGCAACAAACTGCAGCAACTGACAGCCAGGCTTACCCAGCCCCCATCGAGCGTTCTAGGCCACCCGGTACCGTTCGCTCCGCCCAATCCACTGTCGTCTGGGCAATGTATGTCGTCATAACGTCCCTTTTCGGCCATTGTGGCCTCCAGCATGGTTTCCCATTGCGGCGTGACGACCATTCTCTTCCCACAACACAGTCAGCTTTGTTTTACAGGCGGCATCGACTCGTTTTTTCAAAAATGTGCCTCGGAACAGCGTAGACGCCGCTCTCCATCGTTCGCAACCTGCTCTGCGGCAGACAATTGTGTGAAAAATACGGCAGAATGCACTCGGATTTATCAGCATTGTCGACGAAAAACCCGTGACCGCACCCGTGCCTGGTCTAGGCAACCACGCGTGGTTTGCACATCGCAGCGCCTTGTTTTATGCGAAAGAGCCTCATCCCATGTCTTTCCCAGGCTTCCATGCAAGAAATAGACGCACAAAGAAGAAGGACCTGCGAAGCAACCCAGTCCTCGCCGTTGCGGCTTCGTGGAAAACTTGTTTTGGTGGATGGGTTGCGAGATCTGTATTGAGAGCGGCAAGCAATGGCTGGTGGTGGGAAAGCATGTGGCTCAGCTTCTGGCTGGCTGGCTGGCCGGCTGGCTGGCTGTCCAATAGAAGCGACACAAGTTCTGACGGCCTGTTCGCGTTGACGGTGATGGCCTCGAGCGGTTGTATAACGGTTTTGCGATATGTCGACAGAATTTGAAAAAAAAAACATAATAACAATAAAAATAAAATCAACAGAATCCAAGCCAATCTGGAGTATTGCTTCAGAACAGCCCAATCTCGCTCACTCCAGCAACATCCACAGCCACAACCGGTTGACTGCTGCTACTGAAAGTGACAGTCACAAACACCAACACCGATTTGCCGGGTTTACGAAAATACGGAGAGTCGAACGGAACAGAATCGACTCATCCGGAGAGAAAGTGGGATTATCGTCGTCCTGAAACACTGTTGATGTGTGATTTTGCGCGACGGACGGACGCTCACTTGACTCCTCCGGGTAAGGCTGAGATAGACTTTGCGACGTTGCGGCCTAGTGGCACATCGCTGCTGGCGACGAAACGCCGCAGAGAACAGTCCACGACGTAATACTCCCGGTACCGTAGACCCATACATCAGAAACTTTGCTGCCTGGTGGAGGTCCCTACGGCGTACTTCGTCCTTCGCAGCCCCTTTGCGTACAGACAGCCAATGGCCGGCTTCACACGCCCTCTCTCTTCGTCCGTCGCTGCCTACGAAGTGTGAGGCTGTTTCCTCATGCGATGTTCAACAGGCCCACCATCACTGGTGCTCTACGGAGTACGGAGTAGTTTGTTGTGTCCCTGCACCACTTCGCACAAAGGTACCTGACATGAACGGACCCTTTGTCTTGCTGAACCACCGTTTTGAGTGGTTTTGCCTGCATGTCTCGGCCGGGAATGCAGGTTTTTGCTTTGTAGCTTCTGCCTGATTTTTTGCAGGTCTGCCCGTTCATGTGTGTCTCGGAAGACAACCAATCAATCGAGTCCTCAGCCCTAAATGCGTCTCTGAAAGAAGCTGTGGGTGGAAATGTGTGTGTACGACCCATTTGGTTGGGAGAAGTGCCGTTTGCTCGCTCTACGGGGAGTAATACTTACTTACGAAGTAGTAGACAATACCGCGTCTCTAAATCTGGCAGGGCTTGGCCAACCATAATCCCGGCTTGTCTTGTCCATTGTACTGTAGTATCGCTGCGCCTCACGGCTTCTGACCATCCGGCCAGTGGAGCCGGTAGTGTACGACTAGAGGTGATCATTGTTGCCTTCACCCCCCCTCATTACAACTACAGAGCACGAGTACTCCGTACTAATAGCCGTAATACGGAGTTTACAAAAGTGTCGACAGGTACACAGGTCCCAGCCCGGTGGAAAAGGAGCCCTCCATCAGCCGAGGGTCTTTTGCGTGCTTCCAATGATGGGACCCACGGGCGTGGCTTGGAGCTACGGCCTCGCCGGCAGATCGACTCGAGCTAGTGTTAAAAATACGACCAAAAAAAGAAAGACATGAATGAACGAACGAAGGGCACAAAAAAGCATTGCATCATAGTGCCAGGGGGCTGGTGAGCATGAGAGGAAAGCCGCAGCCTGAGGCCGGCCCTTTTCGATCTGACGTCGTGCTTCGTTTTCTTTTTTCTTCCATGGACGGTCTTCTAGATCTCAAAAAGCCGGGACGTCACTTTTCACAGCCCTTTGTTGTTGACGACAAGTTTCCAACGGGGCTGAGGGCCTCATCATTTCCGTCTCAACCATCTCATCGACCGAATTGGTTGCTTATAGAACAGTACAACAGTTTCGTCGAATGTGCTCAACTCACAACCTGAGAGTAAAAAACAAAATCACCAGACCAGTATCTGCCTAATCTGCAGTTGTGTGCCGATTTGGAAAACGACAAAGACGCCAAAAGGGATATTTTGCCACTTGTTGTGAGGCTCCCAAAAGCGAGGGCATGTACGTAGTATATGGAAAGTGATGGGAGTGAGAGTACTACTTCACGAAGCGATTCAAAAGTCCCGTACCATGGCAGATCCCTGGCCTGTGCCTTTGCAGCCAACCAGCGCTCAGTATCACATACTCGCAGGGTCAACATGAAGTCTGCTTGGGTCTCGAAGCCCTCCTTTTTTAACGGTCCCAACGGTCCCAACGGTTCAGAACGTGGCAGCTTGTCGTATGAAGGCCAACCAGTTTTGGTTTTGTTTTCCGGTCCAGGGACGTTGCAATGTCGTCCCAGAAATTCTCAACGGCTGTCATCAGCTCGGTTTTATTTTGCGCCGTAGAGACAAAGGTTCGAAGCCGTTATCCGGCAATGCATCGCTGAGAGATGAAACGAAACAAATGAACGACACGAGCGAAACGAAACGAAATGAAACCAGCACTCCCCCCGAGAAAGAACATCCAAAAGCATGTGAAGATGCCATGAACCCCCACCCGTTTTTGCACGGAGCATGCTGCACGCGACGTGGAGCTTTGATATGGGGGTTTTTTGGAGGCCAACCAACGACTGTACCAAGAAGATCCCCCCATCGTCGTACATTACTCCGGAATGCATGCATACACCAAAAACCCAGGAGAAGTGTCGACCAAGGCGGGCCCAGCAAAGAAAGCCAAAGCAGAAGAAAAAAACGCCTTGCGAATGAGGGAGAGCGGGAATGCGGTTTAGCGGAGTGGAGAGAGAGAGAGAGAAAGAGAGAGAGATTTGGCTTTCGTGCACCAAACTGGTCCCGGGTAGCCATTCCGGCGTATTCCAGCGTATCCCCAGCCCAACGCAAAGCAGTCACGACGCACAGTAGTATGACTCCCATATTGCTTACAAAATGCTGGGGGGGAGGGGGGTCACATCCCACAAAGGGAAAAGCCGTTGTGGTAACATTCTATTGTGTGGCTTGTAGCCGCTCCGCGCAGCGCAGTGCCCCTCCGTCTTATGTTCCCAGTCTTATGGTTTCTTATCCCCCTGTCAAGAAGGGCGATGGCGGTTGCACTATTGATTTCCGAGGGATTGGTTCAGGCCCGGCGGCCTCCGCTGCACAAGACAGAAAACAAAAAAAAATAAAATAAAAAAATAATAAAAAAATCACAACTTGACCGCTCATCACCAACAAAGTGCTTCTCGTTTTCCTCTCCCAAAAAGTATCACAATAATCTGCCCATTTGTTTTCACGAGATAGTTCTATTGTCTGTTCAATCACATGTTAAAGGGTGTTTGTTGTCGGGCCTGGCAAACAACCGTTACGAATGGGAGGCCTGTTTTTTGCTTCTGTCTCCCAGCCCCAAGGGTCCTGGGGGGCCCGCTCGTTTTTGCAAAGCGTGTGTGTCGACCTTTCGGCGCCGTGCCGTTTTGACGATATTTCGTTTTCGCGTGGTAGCGTGCAAATCCAAGTCCGACGAGGAAGTCGTATGGACAGTATATCGATTTCCCGGCATGAGAAAGGCCTACGTGCTTGTTCAACCGAAACAAAAAGGCATTCATCAGAAAAGATCACTTCAGAGATCCTTCTGGTCTAACGTTTGGTCTCTCACAAATGTCTTTTTATAGCTGCAAATCGTATCGTTCTTCTCTCTCCCCATATTGTTCCCTTCTTCTCCCCAATCATCGTTCCTGGTTTAGACGAACAGGTCGGTATGTACACCCCCCAAAAAACAGTGATTCGTTCCTCCTCCTCCGCCGGGCGTTCTATGGTGGTGTCTTTTCGTAACATGAGTAACAAAAATGAAAACAAATCTTTTCGTCTTTCGTCTTTTGCAGTGAATCTTTTTGTGCCAATGGCTTTGACTTTGAAGACGAGGAACAAAAGAAAGCGAGAATAAAAACACGAAATAAGAAAATGGTGTATAGGATATTGTAAAGTAAAAAAAGAAAACAAGCAGACAGAGAAGAGAAGCCAAAAAAACACGGGCTTGGGTAGACGACGAGGCGCCATTGAAAATGTGTCCGTTCCTCCTTTGTACAGCGCGCCCGTTGGACATGTACATGCAATGCTCGCAGGCGTTTTTTTTTTGTTTTCTGTTTTTTCGCGTATTCTTCTATGCTTGGACGGCTCGGCCCACCCGTCGTCCAGTTGGTTATGGGCCTCTAATGGCGTGGTTTCGACGGCCAGCACAGCACCCTCGAACGGTCGTTGCTTCACTGCCAACGACCAACCCGCGCTTACGCACGCCGCGTCATGGCGGCTGCCGCGCCGGCCGCTGCCAGGTCCGGCTTCATCCCCCCGCCGCCGCTGCCCATCAAGCCGCCGCCGCTCACAACACGGCCCGCTGCCCGCGGGAGGTTGCTGGCGGGGCCGGTCCCGTTGATGCTGCCGCCGATACCCATGCCGACGCCGTTTGCCGCACCGCCAGGCCCCATGCCGGCACTGATCCGCTTGCCGAGGCTCAACGACGCCGTTGACGAAGACACAGCCGAGGACCGCCGGGATGCCGATGTCGCCGACGATGCTGCACCTGTTACGCCGCTGTTGACCGCAGACTTGTGTGCGCTCGCACCCATCGACTCCCGCGCGCCGCCGCCGCCGCCGCCGCCTGCACGCAGCGACGGTGGGGGCCCGGGCTTGACAAACCCGCTGTGGCCCGCAGTGGCGGTTCCGGGGGGTTCCGGCAACGGCCGTGGTCCGTTGCCGCCGTTGATGTTGCTGCCGCTAGGCATGGAAATGGTGTGGTGCCGCCGGACGGGCGAGTTGTCCCGTCCGTTGTGGAGGTTGCTGTGGCTGCCGCGCAACAGCGGCGGCGGAAGCACCGACTTCTGTCCCGTGACGAACTCGTGCCGCAGGGCGTCGTCGGGCTTGAGGCGGCGGTCCGGGTCCCAGCGCAGGCAGCGGGACAAAAAGTCGAGAAAGGCGTCGTCGTCGCACTTGATGACCTGCTGCAGCGTCTTGGACGAGGGCCGGCGCCGGCGGCCCTTGGACGAGACGGTGAGCCGCGGCTTGCCCATGCTGTCAAAGAAGAGCTTCTTGCGCGTGCTCTTCTCAATCAGGTGCTTCTCGGGCGGGCCAAACACCTCCATGATGCACGCCAACTGCTCCTGCTCGTTTTCCCCAGGGAAAATGGGCACACCCGTGTACAGCTCGGCGAGGATGCAGCCCAGGCTCCACATATCAATGGGCATGCCGTAGGTCATGCCCAGAATGACCTCGGGCGACCGATAGAAGCGCGACTGGATGTACGTGTAGACCTTTTCGTTTTCGAAGCAGCTGGAGCCAAAGTCGATGACCCGCAGCTCCGAGTGCAGCGGGTGCCGCAACAGGATGTTCTCGGGCTTCAGATCGCAGTGGATGACCTTGTGCTGTTTGAGCAGAATGAGCGACCCAAGAATCTGCTTGGTGAAGCGTCGAATGAGTTTAAGCGAGAACCCGCGGAACGAGTTCGCCTTGATAAACTCGTACAGGTTCATGTCCAGGAGCTCGGTCGAAATGCACAAGTGGTCGCGGAAGTAAAAGCTGTGCGTAAAATTGACCATGCTGTGCTTGTTTTTCGGGTCCTGGTACTGTCAGAAGAGTGATCTTAAACGCGCCCCCCCCCCCCCCCAAAACAAAAAAATAGAGACGAAAGACATGATGAAAAACGATAAAACCTACCCATTCGCGAAGCTTTTGTAGAATGCTGACTTCCACAAGAGCTTGCTGATGGAACCGTTTTTTGTTGCGGATGATCTTGACCGCAACAAGAGAACCGGTCTTGTGGTCAATGCAACGCACGACTTGGCCAAAACTACCCTTGCCCAAGAGATCGATAATCTCGTAGCGGTAGGCCAAATGGTCGCCGGGCACAATGGTGTAGTCGCCGCGCTCGTCGTCGTAGCCGAAGTTGGGTGTGTCCGCCTTCGGATTGCCAGGCACCTTGGCGGCGTTCTGCGTGCCGCAAAAGTAAATGTCGTTGTAGTCGACGATTTCGCCGCGCTCGAACACATTCAACATGGCGATGCGCGTGGCCTCCTGCGAGCTGACGCGCTCTTTGGGCGTAGCGCGCCGGCGGAGCGCATCAAGCGTGCGCGCCGCCAATTCGGTTTCCTTGCGCCGCGAGCCCAGTTTCCGCATCTCTTCTTCCGCAATCAGATCGTCCGTGTCCAGGTCCACCGCCCACATGTCATGGTGGTGGTGACGCATAGAACTGGATGACGCCTTGGCCTTGAGAATCTTGTGCACGACCGAGGCATTGTGTGCCTGGATACTGCTGCTGCTGCTGCCAATACCGTCTAATCCCGCTGGCTTCACAAAGACGTCCTTCTTCTGGTTGCGGTCGTTGCTGATCCAGCTGTCTGTTTTGTTCTTGTCCTGGGCCAATACGGCATTCAGGCTGGAAGCCGAGCTCTTCCGGCGTCGCGATTCGAGATATGTTCCCGAGGTTCTGGTCGACGCAGTAATGCTCGGCGTCGGGCTCTTCCTCGCGGATGGCAGCTGTGCCAGAGTCGAGGAAATTGGGATGCGCGGTGGTGGCGGCATGCCGTCGTGCTTTGCGTTGAGGGACGATTGGCGCCGGTGATGGTGAGGTTGTTGCTGTTGTGGCTGCTGCTGATCAGAAGATGACGTAGCATCTGTCGGTTTATCCAAAGTAGAGCCCGGCTGCATGCTGAGACTGGACTTGGAGTTACTGCGCTTCCAAGACATACTAAGCTTGCGGCGCAGAGACGAGCCGATAGACGACGGAGTGGGTGGCTCGTCTGGACTGGATAAGGGTGGCGGTGATTTGGGAACGGGTGCAGCCGCCGACGCGCCGTACAGTGCCGCATCATTGGGCATCATCGCCAAATCGGCGGAGCTGACAATGGTGCTGGCGGACTCGAGGGGGGCAAAAGACCGCGAAGGCGTCGGGGCTGGCGCGCGTGGTCCTGATGGCCTGCGCATGGACGCCATGGAGGGCGATGGAAGGATAGACGGTAGCGCGGGCGTCGTGGACGAAACGGATACGAACCCATCGTCGCCGTCGTCGCCGGGCGTTTTCGGTACCTTGAAATAGCCCGGCTCAGTGCCACTGTTCTTTGGTGCAGACGAAGAAAGAAATGGCGACATGGACGGCTTGTGGAACGAAGAGGTTTTGATGGGCATGGCCGCGGCGGAAAACTCGGACGAGCTCGTGGTATCGCCGCCGCTGCCACTGGCGCTTCCGGTGCGGGCATGTTGGTGATGATGGTGGATGGACGAACTGCTGCGTAACGTAACGGGCAGATCCGCCCGATCTTCATTTCGGTGGCGTGAGAAGAAGGCTCCTTTAGACGCGGTCATGGGCGTCGTCGGGGTCTTGGCGATGATACGGGATGGCGGCGGGCTCAGATTGCGGTCCGACATGGCCATATTATTGTGCTCTTGCAGCGCGGCGATTTTCGCTGCGGTTGGGGTGCTCAGTGGCATGAGGTTGATCGGCGGCAGACGCAGAGGCTGGAGATTCTTCTTGCTGTTGGATGATGCCGGCAACGGCACCCCGTTGACCGTGTGGTTCGCCTTGTCTGGGTCCATAGGCGCCCGTGTGCTGTGCTTGCGGACGATTTTCGCCGGAGGCTCCAGTGCAGACGCTGGTCCGCCGCTGCCAGACAAGCTCGCCGTCGACGAGCTGTGTGTGCTACCGCCGTCAAACACCGGGTTGGGCTTGCGCTTGTCAAGGAAGGGTAGGTCCGTGGACCAGTCCTTGGGCGGCGGCTCGAACAGTTTAGGAATAGCAGGCACCGGCGGCACGTCTTCGTCGTCGTCCAAGGTTGGTGCATTGTTGTGCAAGTTCAGCACCTTTGGGGCTGGAAGACGCGAGCCCGCCGTGCTCACACCAGAGGCGTTGCCGCCGCCGCCGCCTTGCGATAGCCGCGGCTGTATGGACCCGGTGGAGCTCCTTACAGTGTTGAAGCTCATGGACGAGCCGATGGAGAACCCCGAGCTGTAGGATTTGCGGTTGGGATCAGGCGTTGTTCGTGACGACGAGGGTGTCGAGGTCTTCCGCGGGAGCATCGACGGGGAGCGCGAGGATGCGCGCACCTCGGAAGAGAAAGGAAGTGGCACGTTCGAGGTTTGGGTGACGTCGCGGCTGTTGGTGGCGCTGCTATTGTTGCTACTCGTAGCAGAAGCGTTATTCGTGCTACTGTTGCTGTTGCCGGGCGGCATGATTGACATGCGCTTCATTCTCCTCGTGTCGGTCGGACTCACCGTCCTCGCGCCGAGTCCAGTCGCATGCGACGCGTGCATCGCCGAGGGGGCCAATGACATCCGTTTCCCGGCTGCGGTGCTTTTGTTGTTATTGCCGTTGCCGTTGCCGTTGCTGCTGCTATTGGTGTTGCTGCTGAGACCATTTCCAACGACACTGCTATAGGCGCCGTTGGTCGAAGCCGCTGCATTGTTGGCATTGCCGTTGTTGGCGGTTGCTCTTGGTGGCCGGTGTATCGCTGAACCGGCGATTCTAGGTGGCTCGAGGCCGGCGCCGGATATTGAGGCCCGGGACGTGGAGTGCTGGAAGGACCGTGTTTTTGACGCCCTGGAACTGTTCACGTTTCTCGGCCCTTCGTTGCTCCCAATGCCCATCCGACTGCCGCCATCGATGGACGAACGAGCGGAGCCAGGAAGGGGCCGGTCGGAATTAGACGCCAAACTAGGGCGCCGACGCGAGGTTGACCGACCCACACCCGAACCGTACTCGGAATCCAAAATGCCCGGGCCCACCGATTTCCGCGGCGGCTTGCCAATGTTGCTACTGATGTTGCTGTTGGAAACCGGCGGGTAGTGGCTTTGGCGGCGCTGGCGTGTCGACGCAGGCGCGTACGACGCGTCGGGCACCGCGGACGACGACGACGACGACGAAACAACGTTGCCGTGGCGCGTGGTGATGCTGGGGCGGCGCAGGATGGAGCCGCCACTTTTGGCAGCTTTTCCGGCGGGCCCCAACGTCGACGTAGACGAAGACTGTGGGATAGCCGTCCGCGTCGTTGCCGTCGTGGAAGACGCTGTTGTTGCGGAAGAACGCGCCGCACCCGTTGTGCTCATGGAATTCGTCGTGGAACGGGACTCCGTGCCGGCCATGGCGACGCCAAGAGCAACGCCATTGCCGGCATGCGCACTGCCGCCAGCCGCATGGACCGCCATCTTGTCCACACGTCCCTGCGGCCCCAGAATGCTGCCTTGGCCCGACGGTGAGGGAAACTGGGCGAGCTTGAACTCCGTCGACGCCGACTCGAGGCTGCTCTGGAGGTCGTCGAAGCTGACGGAGGGCAGAAAATCAAAACCCGTGGTATGGTCGGCTGCGCCGTCGTCTTCGTCGTCGTCGTTGTCGTCGTAATTGTTGTGGTTGTCGTGGTTGTCGTGGCTGTCGTTAGAGCCGTGTCCGCTTCTGTTGGTCAGACTGAGGGTGGACGTGCTGTGGTTGGTAGCCAGAGCGCCGCCGGCGCCATTGCTCCGGCCGAAGGAGAAGAGGGAATGGTTGTTGGAGGACGAGGCGCTCAGCATTGGACTGGGCTTGTCGGAAAACGCGCTCCGAGTGGGCGATCGATCGGCCGGTTGCGCGTCCGTCTGGAGGATGTGGTCTTTCAGCATATAGAGAGGACAGAAGAACCACCAGGGGGGCGTCGCAACAGGCGCGTCGTCCAAGGATCGTGAACGCGCGTGTCAGCGAGATCGAGGCGATATGGCTAGCTGGAAGAACAAAAAAGATTAGTTTTCAGCGGCAGCCAAGGTTGAAACGGGGAATCATCGAGCACGATACGAAGAGCACAAGTCCGGACGAGAAGAGGCGTGCAGAGATGGTGACCGGGCAAACCGGACCGCGTCCACCCTCTTACGTTCGTCCGAGAAGAGAAAAGACAAAAGATGAATGAAACCAACCGTCGTGAGAAACGCGAGACAAAACAATCGAACCACCCCGAGAAGAGCCGCGAGAAGAAGCGGCAAGAGGGCAAGAAGACAGCTCAGTCCGATCAAGGATCTGAGAGCATTCGAAAGGCTACCTCATTCCGCCAGCTGGGATTCCGAAAGACGTCGAGGGTCGAGGAAAGGGAATAAAACGGTTTAGAATCGTCTTCGAGAACAAAGAGACGGAAAGAACTTTGCTCGGAAGACGGAGAGAACGGGCAGTAAGCTGCCTGTGTTGCTTGCTTGCTTTCTTTTCTTGAGGATCCGAAACAGATTGGAACTTGACTTTCGTAGATCGGCTGTCGACGCGTAGGCGGCAGAGGGAAAAAAGAGAAACAGAAAAAAAACACAGAAAAAAGAATGACAATGCCGAAGCAAAGAAAACTTCAAAACACACGAAATGCGGACACGCTTGGCGGTGGGAAATAAGGGAAGACGTGCGAGGCTAGTTGCTCGTCGATGCGAAAGTTGAGCAGAAACGAAATGGACGAGAGGTGACCGTTTACGATACGGGGAGTAAGAGTACGGGAGTACTTCGTACCTTACGAGTACGGAGCAGTGATTTGTTGATTGCGCCAGTGCTGCCGAGTTGTGGGGGGGGGAAGGAGACCTGTATGCTTAGGCAAGGAATTGACTTGGACCAAACGGTGTCGAGACAGGATGCCGTTTCCGGGGGAAAGGCTCAAGGAGAGAGAAAAGGAGTGAAATCTCCCGCACATATGCAGTGTTCGGGGAAAATGCTGCGATCGAGGCGGTCAGAAGATTCGTGCCTGCCGTCTCTGCAGGTCGCATGTACCTTGCACACACACGATGTTTGCCGTTTGACGAACGGAAGAAGGAACGGGTGAGTCGAGAAAACGGTGGCCCGGAACGCTGCAGAAGCGCTAGTGGACGCACCGTTACGGGGCGGGACATAGCGTACAATGTACGGGCACAGGTGGCAAGATCGCTACAAAAGAAAGAGCTAAGGTTCAGGAGGCGTGGAGACAGCAATCAAAAGAGGAAGGGGCGGAAAGAGGAAAGAAAGCCGTTGCTCTTTCCTTCAACGGACCAAGTACATAGAGCTTACTCACAGGCCTGAGAATGTATCTACAGCGCATCAAATGTGCGGCTTGACTCGAGAAAACGGAGAGCTTGTCCGTATCGTGAGCACGGCGTACCGTTTGCGCCCACTTGCCTTTGTCAGCCAGACGGCCAGGTCATTTGATGACCGTTTTCTGAGACATTTACTCGTACAGAGTAATACAGCGTACAAGTAGGCAAGTGCGACGATGCGTCGCTTATGCAGCAAGACGCACGGGAAGAATGCCGTTCATGACATAAAACGGTCAACCGAATCCAGAAACGTAACGACGGAATCACGGGACAACGAACCAAGGTTCGTAGGCATTACGCTGTAGTGTGTCGAACGGAATAGAGAGGCCAACAGCATTAGAATGATTCCTTCCCCCTTTCCCCTACGTTTGCTGTCCATATGCAAAGTCAACACGCTAGTGGAATAGGGGTGTGGCAACCGTTGCGTGAGCGGGCAAAATGAAGGGGACAAAACGGACCATCCCAAAAAAAGGGGGGGAAGAAGGCAAGAATCTGCAGGGGAAAAAAATGGACGGCGTTCGATCCGATGGGGCCAGGTGGAAGGATGATGCGCAACAACCAGGGCCGAAGAGACGAACCACCTGTGGACAACGCTGAATGGTTGGATTGTAGCGTTTGTTTACGGGGCTGCTGCAGGGAAATACAAAAGAACTGGTTCGCCGTCTCCATGTGGCTGCTGGCTGCTGTTGCTGTGTGAAACTGGATAGCTCATTCTGGTATCATAGCGAACCGTGATATAACAACAAAGACAACCCATCGGACCAGTGTTTGCAACTCGGTTGGGGGCACGATCATGACCAGGCGTCGTGAGACAAAGGAAACCAGCTCCAGGGGCAAGAAAGCAACGGCCAGGCGGGCAGACGAACCTTGTGAAAACCACTGAACGCAAAGTATAAAAGCGATTTTATGCCGCCAATTTCTCAATCCGCGCGGCCGGCCGCCTTGCCTTTTAGCCCAGCCGTTTCTCTACAGAACAAATAAGCAATATATGGCACACGTAAAAAAGGGAGAACGGAAGAGACAACGAGCGGGCGAGAAAAATGGCGTGAATTGCCAGACCCGGTAGTCCTGATGAAATGTTGTATACTGTAAAGTGGCCGGCGGGTTATTCACGTGTTTTTTTTTTTCATGCCTTCGCAGCCGTCCTGCACAGAGGGTCCAGCCTTTCCGTCTCTGTGGGCGCCCCCCTATGCGTTGATGCGAGCACCCGGCCGAGCGAGAATGCGCCTGACGCGTCGCGACGCGTTACACACCATCCGCCATCGTGGTCACAGCGTGCATTGCATCGGCTGTCTAGACGAGTTCGAGATGAGGGCATGCAGTAATACGGGGCACTTCTTCATGTGCAGAAATCATCCTTCACAAAGTGCTAGGGAAAAAGACATGTGGCCTCTGTCTCCTTTCCTGGGTGGAGTTTAAGCCGGTCCATTATGTTGTTTAATACGGGCTGCAAATAATAGGGGATGCTTTTTTTGTACTAAAAGAGGAGAGGACAAGGATACGCTCGAACGGCGACTTTCTGCGTTCGCCACACGTCCCCAAATGAAGCTCACCAGACGTGTTTTCCGCAGGACGTGAAAAAAGCAATACGGCTCTCGAAAAAGGGAATACGATACATGCCATGGCCTGGCACTCTGCTCACCTTGCACCGCCGCCGTGCCAGCCTTGTTGTCCTACAGTGGAAACGTTGTGTCCTGAACAACGTTCTCGCGTGTCTGTGTAGACACACGGAACCACGTTTGAACCGTGCGTTCCTGATTCTCGTTGACGTTCCCAACTCGGAAGACGACTCGGTTCGTCGGAATGTACAACCCGAACAGCTGCGGCGAGCCGCGGAACATGCAGATTGCTTCCGGGTATGACTTCGTAACGTCCCAGGGCAATCACTTACCGTCGAGCAGCAGAAATACTGTATACGAGTACGGCACTTGTCGTCAGCCGCCGGCATCACCGCGTGGAGATAGATAGACACATCCGAGCGCGTTTTTCATAGGAATGCAGAAACCGACGCGTTCCTAGCATGATTCTCGAGGCGATGCACGTAGCCAAAGCTGCCTACTATATGCTCCGTTGTTGGGGGTACATACCGTATATCTGGCTTCGACTTTCCAAGATGGGTGGTACGAATTCCATAACGACACGTGAAGCCGAGACAAAAACATCACGATGCATCCGTCGCTTTTTTGACTTTCCCACCATTTTAGGCTTTGTTGGTGCGCTAGCTTTGGGTGGTTGGCAGGTTTTCCCCGCCGCCCGCCGCCGTTGCCATACGCCATGGCTTGTCCCGCCCGCTAAAATGGTGGCAGGTTAAAGGCGAGCGAGAAACAGAACAAGAGTGGCGCCCACACCATATGGGAGGTCCAGTCAGCAGCACGTGCTCGCTGACGTCGCCTGGCCCCAGGTCATAACACCGACCGAGCTTGTGATTCCGAGACGAAAGAAAGGGCCACCAGCAAGGCGAGTGGACCAACCAACACCTTTGACGTACGGGCACATTGACCGTCTTGGAGGTCCTCATGTCACCCTAGTTTGCAACTTTCCTACACTTCGTTCATTCCTTTCACAAAAGGCGTCCCCAGGCCATCCGGAACCACCTGCCATGGACGACATCGCCTACATGTTCCTCGGCGTGCCGGACGACGACGAGGACAACGACAACGGCAGCGCGACGCCGCCGGCCGCGTCACCCAACCCCGACACCGAGAAGGCCGCTGAGGATCACAACGGCAGCACCGAGGAAGACACCAATGACAACGCCACCTCGGTCGCTGCGTCGATCGCCCCGTCGATCGCCCCGTCGCCGGCGCCGGCGCCGGCCACCCCCAGCAAACGCCGCGGCTTCCGCGACTTCCTGAGCAAGGCCAACCTGCAGGAACAGCTGCTGGACAAGTACGTCTGTTTTACCCTGAAAAGGCGCGTGTTGTTTCCCTCTACATCCACTGACCACACTTTTCGTCTAGACTCTTCCAGCAGGTCATCCCCGTCGACGCCGCCCCCGCCGGCCACCACAACGATGACGACGACGATGACAGTGACGTCGGCTTTGGCGAGGCATTGGGCGCTGCCGTGCGCACGACCGACGGGACGGCCGACGCCCGCAGCGGCGGCCGCAGCAGCAGCGGGTACCACGACCCAGACGACGACGACTACATGGCCGCCGCCGCGGCGGGCGCCGACTATTATGCCGCCGCTGCCGATGCGGCGGCGGCGGCGGCGACCCCCCGCCCGGGCTTCAGCGTCGCCATCATGTCCACCAACTTCCGCCGCTTCAACGCCCGCATCGGCGTCGTCTTCCATTTCCAGGCCCGCCTCGGCCGCCTGCTCGCCTGGCGCCGCGCCGCCCACACCCTCGCCGCCCTCGGCGTGTACACGCTCGTCTGCCTCGACCCCTACCTGCTCACGCTCGCGCCGCTCGCCGTCCTGCTGCTCGGCGTGCTCGTCCCCGGCTTCGTCGCCCGCCACCCGGGCGCGTCCGCCCGCGGCGGCCCGCCGCTGGCCCCGCCGCGCACCGTGCGCCCGGCCAAGGAGCTGAGCCGCGCCTTCTTCCACAACATGGGTGACCTGCAGAACAGCATGGAGGACTTCAGCGTGGCGCACGACCGCATCGTGCAGACGGTGGTGCCGCTGACGAACTTTGCCGACGAGGCCGTGTCGTCGGCGCTGTTCGTGGCCCTGTGCGGCGCCGCGGCGCTGCTCTCGGTGGCGGCGCACCTGCTGCCGTGGCGGCTGCTGTTTCTGGTGGGCGGCTGGGCGGCCGTCGGCAGCGGCCATCCGGCGGTGGCGCGGCGGCTGCGGAACTGGCAGGCGGCGGCGGCGCGGGAGGAGGCACGGATGTTGGCGGAGAGGGACAAGGGCAAGACGGCATCGTCGACATCATCGACAACGTCGACGACGACGACGACGACGACGACGGTGAGCCCGGCGGCCACAACACCGTCGCTCGCGTCGCTGTGGAAGACCTGGGTGACCGCGGACATCATCTTGGACGAGGCGCCCGAGACCCGCGAGGTGGAGATCTTTGAGCTGCAGCGGCGGTCGGCCGCCGCCGCCGCCGAGTGGGAGCCGTGGGTGTTCAGCCCGGGGCCGTTCGACCCGCTGTCCCCGCCGCGGCTGGGCGGTGCGGGCGGCGGTGGCGGCGGCGGCGGCGTAGGGTCTTCGCTGCGGCCGACGGGCGCGCGCTTCTTCGAGGACGTGCGCCCCCCGCCGGGCTGGGAGTGGAGCGAGAAGAAGTGGGCGCTGGACCTGTGGAGCCGCGACTGGGTGGAGGAGCGCATCATTACGGGCGTCGAGGTCGAGACCGAGGGCGAGCGGTGGGTGTACGACATTTACAACGAGCACGACCCACAGCAGCAGCAGCAGCAGCAGCAGCAGTGGAAGAAGAAGAAGCGGTTTTACAGCGAAGCCGACGGCGAATATGACGACGACGACGACACCGTCGTCGCTTACAGCGACCAGACGGGTCTGCATCCGCCGCCGACGGCGTTCCGGCCGGCGCGGCAGCGGCGGGGGCCGAGTTGGGAGGAAGGCGAGGAGGGGCTGGGCCGGCGTGGGGAGTGGCGACGGCGGCGGTGGGTGCGGCTGGTGAAGCGGAAAAAGATCACGGCCGTGGTGTGAGCAAAAAGAAAAGCGTGTGCGTGGTAGCGCACCCACCCGTTGTGACCGGCATGTCCGACACCACCACCACCCAATAGTACAGTATTAGCGAGAACGTGAAACAGCATTACGAAGTATTGAATCAAAACGTCATTTATTTTGAACCATGAGTTGACGATAAACCGAATGCTGTTTGTGCGATACGGATACGTAAAATACAGATCTGCAGATACTTGGGTGTTGTATTCCCATTGATCCTCCAATTCAAAGAAAAGATTAGAAGTACAACAGCGGTAGCCCCCCTGATACCCAGCCGACGCGCAACATTGTCGTGCATTGCAATAGAAAACGTTGGGATATAGTAAGAATACAGTTGCGGGCAAGAACAGCCTTTTGTTTTGCATAAAGGAACCATGACGCGACAAACACCGAGGGAATAAAAGATGCAAAGACAAAAACACAGCCTAGGTGGTCCCCATGTCCCATACATAAAAAAAAGAAAAGAAAAGAAAAAAGAGAAATAGAGAGAAGGAAGCCAATTTCTGAACCGATCAACACTCTTCAGTATTCCCACCCCTACTCCACGACCAGCTTGTCCAGGATGGCGTGCACGGCCTGGCTCCGGCCCTTGCCCTCGTCCAGCGCGTCGGCCTGCGCCCGCGCCCGCGCCGTCAGCACGGCCAGCACCTCCCGCGTGTACGCAAACGAGCCCGTCCGCTCCATGTGCGCCACGGCGTACCGCTTCACGTCCGGATCCGTCGTCTTCTGCCGCAGGATATGCAGCAGCTGCAGGTTCGCGGGCGTCGCGCGGATGCTGTGGATCACGGGAAAACTGAATTTCCCCTCCGTCAGATCCTCGCACAGGCCCTTGTTCTGCGCGTACGCGGGGGCCATCAGGTTGCGGTAGTCGTCCTGGATCTGGAACAGCAGACCCAGCAGGTTGACGAGCGGCACGCAGTCCACGAGCGAGCGCGACTCGGCCTGCATCAGCTTGATGCCCAGCCGGAACAGCCCGCCCGTCTTGTGGCCGACCATCTCGAGGTAGTCGTCCTCGGTCGGGCAGGTCAGCGTGTCGCGCCAGAACAGGTCCATACCCTGGCCGCGGTGGAGGTTGCACAGCTCCTCGGCGAACAGGACCAGGGCGCGCGGGTTGCGCAGCGTCTGCAGCTCCTGCAGCGCCAGGAAATACACGTAGTTGGCGCTGTTGATGGTCTGCGGCACACCAAAGATGTTGTGGGTCACGGGCAAGCCGCGGCGCAGACTGCTGGCGTCCTCGACGTCATCGACAAGCAGCGAGGCCGTGTGCAGCATGCCGACGACGCGTGTGATGACGGCCAGCGGCTCGGGGGGCACCTCGAGCCAGCCGTTGAAGGCGTTGATGAGCTGGGTGCGGAACTCCTTGCCGCGCGTGTTGTTGAGGTAGTCAAAGGGCCCGCGCACGATGCGCTCCTTGGCGTCGGACCACGTGCGGCGGGCGCCGAAGTTGAAGTCTTCGGTCGCGTAGCGCTGCGGGTCGGGCGGCGGCGCCGGCTGCAGCAGGGTCGCGGTGGGAAAGGACGCGTTGGCGGCCAGAGCAGCCGCCGCAGCGGCCGCCGCCGGTAGTGGCGGCAGAGTCGGTGTGTGGGACCCGCTGCCGCTGCTGCTGCTGCCGCTGCTACCGGCGTGTGTTTTATCTGCGCCGCCTGGAACGTCTCCACCTGCTGCTGCTCCACCGGTCACAGCGGGTATGTTGGCGGAGGCGGCCGCGGTTGTCATCATCGTGCCGGCCGCCAGTGAGGCCATCGTGATGGACGGCTTCCGGGGACGCCGCGTCGGGGGGCCGTTGATCCAGTCGCTCTCGGGCACGGACCGGAGGATAGAGGCCGTCGATTTCGAGCCGCCGGCCGAGGCAGTGGAGGAGGACGAGGAGTTGTGGTGGTGGTGGCGGCGTGAGCGGGAGGAAGAATGTGTTTGTTGCTGCTGTTGCTCCTGTTCCTGATGCTGCTGTACCAGAGAAAGCGAGGTAAACTGCTGGTGTTGGTGCTGGCCCGTTGAGGACCGGCGTGGCGGAATGGCGTTGGGCGAGTGGAGGAACGACAGCGATTGCGGCCGCGACGAGGACGAGGCGGTCGAGGTGGACGGCTGCTGCTGCGTGCTGGTAGTGGTCATCGGGGCCGTTACGGACGACTCGGCGAGCATGACAGCCGGCTCTTTTTGTTTCCGTTTCGTGGAGGGAAACATGTGTGCGGTTGTTGGGAAAGGAAGGGGGGGGAGGAAGGACCAGGGAGGTGAAGAAGTGGAATGGCTCCACTAGAGAAGGTCCCTTTTTTGGCTTCTGACTGTCGTACTGTGGGACGTGTTGCGACTAAGCGGTCGTCGGTCGACGCGGGGCGCCGTTCGTCAAAGCTAAATGGGGCAGGAGTGAGGCGACAGGCAGGCAGGCACGTTCGTCGTGTGTGGCCTCGCACAGAAAGCGACGGACAAAAAGACAAGGAAGGCACGGAATAGGCAGCAGTGGGCGCTGAGCTGCGCTATGGCAAGTCTTAGCCTCCGGTCGGGGGCGGTCTGTCGGGTTTGTCGGAAGGAGCGACGAAATGATGTAAGGCGAGATGGTGGAGGAAGGAAGGAAGCTGTTGTGCTGCACCGGTGCGCTTTCTTGTTTAGGACTCGTCAGCGTCAGACATGTGTATATGTAAGCTCAAAAAACCTTTAGCGGACGGTCGCGGGCGAAAGAAGGTTGAGGATCGAGAGTTGACCAAGCAGGAGCTTTTATGGCTGTTTTGGGTCTCCAGAAAGATTTAGTGCCAAAAAAGTCCTACCAAAAGAACGGGCAGGCGCGTGTATTATTTATCGACAGCTGTCTGCGAATGTAGAAAGACGATTGAAAAATCGCGAGTCTTGACAGCAGAAATTTAAGTTTGCCGGCAATTTCTGTTCTTCTTTGTCCTCCCCAACCTCCCTACGCCGACGTGCTACTCCTGCATTCGCTTATGCAGGCTGTTCTTTTTGGGCCACAACAAGCGCCAACAAAAGAAAACGTACGCTTTGACTGCCTCTGCAGATGGATCGTACCCAGACAACTGACGACGTGCCATAGAAGCCGCTCCCGTTCCTTATTCCTATTGCGTCCGTTTTGCAGCTCCCGGGCGGCGTGGCTGCATGCTGGCGTGTCGCATGCCGGGTTTCAGATCGTTTGGGCGCTGTGATGCGCGCAGGGCTGCAGGCCCTCGGCGGAATGTATCTGCAGGAGCCCATTTTGTCTGTTTCCAGGTTGGCAACGATGTGCACGCTGACGGTTTTTTTTTTTTGTTCTAGGAAACCAGACCACAAAGAGCTCGGTCGGGCAACCGACACGTTCTGGCAATGGTGCGTCGAGACGACATGCAGGCCCCGGGCCAGCCTTTGAAAATCTAATTTACGAATCCTTCGTCGTCGTCTTACAAGTCCTCGCTTCAAATTTGCTTTGTCTGTGCGTCCATGTCTCGATCTGCGTGCTGCTCTACGCGGTCGTTGCGACACAAAAAAAACAAAGAAAGATGCCACGGGACGGGTTGGAAGTCCTGGCAACCAAAGCTCCGTGAATCACCACGGAAGCTGTCTCGCAGGGAAGGCTGCCATCCCGGCAAGCAAACGGTGCCAGGCTGCCATCCGGTGTGGTTCTTCGGCATGAGCATCGAGGGATGGCAACCACTTAAACCTTCGTAACGCGTCGCCTGATGGGTTTGCATCGCATCGACAATTGCTGGCTTGCCCTCTCTTGGGCCCTCCTCTTGCTTTTCAGCTTGTCTGCGAAATAGCATAGCACTCGCCAAAGCATAGTCGAGCCAGTCAAGGAACACTCTACGTAATTGCGACCCAGCATTGTTTGTATCGTATACGGTCGTGTTGTTTGTTTGTTTGTTTCTTTCTTCCTTCGTGCCATTTCACAGCGCACATTCCGCAGCTGTGGGCCCTATATGTTGCCCCAGGGCAATGAGCTGGCGCCCGGCGGCCCCACGCACAACAAGCCCCACCCTACCCATAGTTCGGGTTTCGCTTTACTGCAGCCACTAAAATACGAGCCAGGGGTCGGTCCGTTGCTGTGGCAGTTATCAAGCAGGCTCGTTGTAGCCAAATACGGGGACGGATTCTGTTATCGCGCCAAAAAAGTCGACACGATTCTCACGAACCAAGGCTCATCCTTTCCATGTTTCGCATGACGATGGATATGACTTACTTTCCTGAGAGAATTGCATTTCCGGGACATCTTTGATTGTCTAGAACGGTTGTTGTTGTCGTCGTTGCCGTTGCTGTCGTTTTGTTGATTTTGGTTTCGTTGTCGTCAAAAGCATCACCTCTTTTTCGTTTTTTTTTTTCTTCCTTCTTCTTTTTTTCTTCTTTCTTTCTTCTTTATTCGCCTTCTTTTTTTAATTGCATTTTTTAACTCAGTCATATCCATATCAACCCACGATGGAGGCCCTTCTCTCCCTCGCCTTCGACAACCTCTCCTCTTACGACGGCCCCAAGATCAAGAAGGGCCTCAAGCAGGTTGAGGGCCTGCTCGCGCCCATTTGCCTGTCGTCTGCGGCGACCAAGTCCAAGAAGAAGCAGGCCATGATCGCGGACAACGACCACAACGGCCGCCCGCAGTCATCCTCACCACAAAAATCGGCCCCGCCCGCGACCAAAGCCCTCGCCGAGCTCGCCGACGACCCGGCCTTTTTCGCCTTCTTCAAGCTGCAGGAGGGCTTCGAGTGGAACATTGCCCAGCGCCTGCTCGACACGCTCGACCGCCTGCTCGCGCGCGGCAGCGACGGCCAAAACGACTTGCTCATCCTCAGCACCCTCGACCTGACCCAGGGCGTGCTGCTGCTGCACCCGCCCAGCCGGGGGCTGTTCGCCCGGGAAAAGTACATGAATGTGAGTTTTTGTTGCCGTTTCCCCTTTTCTATCCAACCATTTGAATCGTCCGTCTTTGTCGTCACTCCGCTGACCTCCAGCTCCTCCTCGACCTCCTCGAACCCGTCAACTGCCCGGCAATCCAGGCGGCCACGCTGCTGACGCTCGTCGTCGCCCTGCTCGACACCCCCAACAACACGCGCGCCTTTGAGGCCCTCGACGGCCTGCTGACGGTCACGTCGCTCTTCCGCGCGCGGTCGACGGCGCGCGAGGTCAAGCTACGGCTCGTCGAGTTTTTGTATTTCTACCTGATGCCCGAGACGCCCGCGCCCGCGCCGCCATCACACAGCCCGAGCAAGCTCGTCTCTGCATTTACGAGCGGCGGCGGCGGCGACCACGCCGACTACGCCGACCACATCCGCGTCGACCACGATGCGGGCGTCACCCGCACCACCGACGAGAAGCAGGCGCTGTTGGGCCGGCACCTACACAACGTCGACGACCTGGTGCGGGACCTGACCGCGCACACGCCGTTTGGCGGTGTTTTGTGTTGAGTCTCTTTCGTCGCGCTCTCTCTTTCTCTCTCTTACTATACCATTTGGACGGCGTTTGGGTACGGTCTGGCGATTGCTTTGAAGACCGCCATTGGACCGCATGCAAAACAAAAAGGGAAGACCATCTAGGAGGCTGTACGACTATTTTTGGTGCATACGGGTCCTTCGTTCTCTGCATTTGGGACCATAGAATCTCTGCGGCGTGTGTTTTTTTTTTTTTTCTGCCGGTTGTTTATTGTATTCTTCGCTTTGCTTTTTACTGCATAGACTGGAATGTTATATGGTCGTTAATTTACCGCCACCGTCGGCACGACGTGTTGTATTATATGTAGTCGACTTCGCCTTTGCCATTCATTCATTATCAATCATACTACAATCACAAAAATGTATGCACAAAAAAATAAAGACAACGCTCCGTTTCTGTCTCACCACCCCGGCAGTGGTGGCGGTGGACTCGGCGAGTGCGGCGGGTCGTTTGTCGCGGCAGACACGTTGGACGCCGTGACGTCGTCGCGCGCGGTGAGCGGCGACACCACCGCCGGCGTGTGCGGCGAGACCGTGCCGTTGTCGTGGACCGAGGCCGGCGAGAAGATGGTCTCGTCGTGGTCGTGGTCGTGGCCGTGGTCGGCTTCTCGTGCTGGTGCCAGTGCTGCTGCTGCTGCTGCTGCCGCTGCCGCTGCCGACGGTGCGCCGTGCGCCACCGGCACCTCCGAGCCGTACAGCTCGTAGTGCACCACCGTCTCTTCGGGGGACACAGGGGACACAAACGCGGGCAGGAGCAGCCCGCCGCCCACCCCATGCTGCTGCGCCGTATACACCCGCCGCTCGCCCACGCCCTTTTCGTCGTTGGGGTCGAGCGGGGCGTCTTCCAGTGACCTTCCCGCTGCGGTAGCTGCGCTACCTGCTGCTGCTGCTCCGCCCGCTCCCCGTGCCGTCGAGTCGATCTCCACGGGCGCCACAATGTCGCGCGGCCCGTGCGGTCGCATCGGCACGCCGTGGGCGGCACCGCCCGCACCACCATGCACACCTACGCCGGCGCCGCTGCCGCTGCCGTTGCCGTTGCCATGGACGTCCCCCTGCGCGTGCGCTGGGTCCGTATAAGGGCCGGCCACGGCGTCGGGCCCGACGTAGTCTTGCGCGAGGCCGGGCAAGCGGTTGGAATGCCCGCCTCCGCCGTCGGATTCCGTGCCGGCGGCTGCCGCACCCGCGCCGCCGCTGCCACCGCCGCTGCCACTGCTGCTGTTGCCGGTGTTGCGTCGGAAGTACGGCGGCGGCCGCCAGGCGCGCGTGACTGGCGGCCGTCCTGGCGACCGCAGCACAGACGGTGCCTGCGACACGCCCGGCAGCGACGGCAGCGAGACACCACCACCGCCGGCGCTCTGGCTGCTGCTGCTGCCGCGGCGCGTCCACCGCCGGCGCAGGCACAGCCACGTGGCCGCGCCGATGAGGGCGGCCGCGCCCACGACGACGCCGAGGGCGATGCCGGCCTTGGCACCACCGGAGAGGCTGCCGCCGCCGCCGCCCCCTCCTCCTCCGTTGTCGGTCTTGTCGCCCCTTCCCCCACCCACCCCGGTCACGGTCGTGATCCCCGTCATGCTGCCGGTGGCGCCTCCGCCGCCGTTGTTGCTGTTGCTGTTTGTTGTCCAGATGCACTGGCTGTGCGAGGCGCACGTCTGGCCGAAGCTGCAGCAGCCGCCGCCAAAGGTGCTGGCGCACAGAAACATACTTGTGCCCGGGCAGCGGCGGCCGCAGCAGGCGGCAAACACGGAGGTGGTGGTGGTGGTCACGATGGCGGTGACGGTGGGGGCATCGGATTGCAACTGGGTCGACGAGCTGGATGCCGTCCGCGTCGTCGTCACGGTCGTGGTCGCGTTGCAGGCGTACTGTGCGGCGTTGCAGGGGGAGCCGCAGGACGAGCCGACGAGGCAGCAGGCGGGTTCCAGCGTGTTGGGGTCGATGAGGCAATAGCGGTCGTTCGTGCAGCAGATGGTGGAGTTGATGTCGAGGCCTAGGGTGTTGTTAGTTGAAGGGGGGGGAGGGAGGTGGACCACTTAGAGTATGAGGCTCACTTACACGAATGCTGACCAGCGGCGCAACCGTCGGCGCGCCGGGCGACGGGCGGGACGGCTGCAGACACGTCGCGCAAGCCGAGGTCCGGGTAGTACGGCGCCGCTACGGCCGCCACCGGCAACACGTCGCCCGCCGGAGGAGCAGCAGCAGCGCCGCCATCAAAATTTCGGTCGCCGCCACCCGCACCGAACGGTGGTCCGGCAAGCTCCACAACAAAGCCGGCGGCGGGCGACAGCACGACGGACAAGAGGACGGCGACAGTTAAATGTGGCTTGCGCGGCGGTGAAAGCCGAAGGGCATGCGCCGTGGGGGCCATGGAGCTCCGCGGCATTGTGTCGTTGGTGAAAGAAATGAAAAATGTTAAGGGATTCCAAGCAGGGGGATGGTGAACGAAAACAGAAGCAAAGCAACAACCACGACGTCAAAGAACAATGAAATTTATTCGACAACGTCTGCGAATAATCGTTACGTTCATTCTCTTTAATTTTTTCTCGTTGCAGGTTTTCTTGCTTGCGCTGTTCCTCGTTTTGCTCGGCGTCGTTGGATGCACTCGTTCCGGGAACGGCCAAAAGAAGAACAATGGCACAACCAACAGACAACGATCGTTTTCGCTGAATTAGAATAAAAACAAAGAGAACGGACAGCCCCTTGCGTCTCTTGTGAAGCCGAGGATGATGGAGGGTAAAAACGAAAATAATACAAGACTCGAGGTTGGCAGGGCTGCAACGTTTGAAAGGTGCTACAATTCGACTGCAGCTATGGGCCGCTGGCAATACTACTCCTCGTTATATCGTGCCTCATGGAACGAGATGTAAAAATAATATATATATAAAAAAGAACAAATGACGGGTCAGAGCCCAGCTGACTGCAGCACGCAGCATGCATCCCAAAAAAAAGGGCATTTCCCAATGGAGAGGAATGCTGCATGCAGGGTATCTGCAAGCCATGACACGGAAGAGGAACATCAGAAAAGGAACTTCCCCGTCAGAACCAAAAGGAAACACACGAAAAAAAAACCAAGGTTGACCACCTTGGCACGCATCCTTCCTCCAACGGGCGGACACGACGAATACGACGTTGCTTCGAACGGAGTCAAAAAATAGGACAAGACGGCTGAAGACAAAATTGGTGTGGTTTGCCGACGAAAAGGTCGAATGGTCGGCAATAGCAGGTCGACCGCCGCAAATGGAGGAGAACGAAGGGGTCAGCCCCGATGACAAGAGCGCTGTGGCTTGAAGCGACTCTGGGCATTGCCGACGGCGTTACTCGCAGACAGACGTCAGACAGAGTCGACGCCGTCACGAGTGAATTTGTGGTCATGACGTTTCTTTTCTTGCGTTGTATAGAGGTTGTGATGTGTATTGCTCTGATAAAACACGACGAAATGGAAAAAAAAAAAAAAAAAAAAAAAAATCAAATAAAAACTACGTCCAAGCACGGCACGGAATATCAACAATTTCGACGATAGCCTCCATCTACCTCATCACACAACCTACACACCCCGTTCCGCGCAGTACCGCGCCACCTCCTTGGCCAGCGTCGCCTGCTGCCGTTCGGCCCGGTCCAGCAGCGCGTCGACGTCCGCCCCGAGCGCCCGGGGCTGCCCCGTACCCGCCGCCGTGGCGGCCTTGGCCGCCCGCCCAATCGCCTGCATCTCGGCCAGCACGGCCTGCAGCTGGTTCGGCAGCCACGTCACCACGGGGCTACCGCCCGTCGCTGTCGGGTGCGCCGTGTGCGCGAGAATGTACGACTTGGCGAAGCACCAATGACGCCAGCGGAAGTCGCGCACCTGGTCGAGGACCTGCAGCCACAGCCGGCAGGACGCCACGGCGGCGTCGATGGTGTCGGAGGAGGAGGAGGAGGAGGAGGACACAATGTCTTTGTCCCCCTGCGCCCACGCCAACGCAAACGCCTTCACCCCCAGGGCCGCCGCCCGGGCGCGCACGTACGCCAGAAACGCCCGGTGGTTGCTCGGCCGGTACGCGCGAAAGTCCTGCAGGATCGCCGTCAGCGGCGTGTCCGGCATGGGCACCTGCAGCAGGTTGTCCATCAGCGGGATCATGGAGTCGTTGGCGCCGGACTCGCCGCGGAAGCGGAGACGCGTGCCCGGGGTCGTGCCTGGGGTCGTGCCCGTGGTCGGCATGTCCGAGGTGGTCGCGGCCAGCACCCGCCCGTGCTCGTCGACGCCCTCGTAGACGACGCCGTCGGGGAACATGCTCTGCGCCGTGATGCCGAAAATGAACGTGCGGAAGCTCGTGTACTGCGTCGGCCGCGAGCGGGCCCACATGGTCTCCATGGCGCCGTTGATGCGCTGCAGCGCGGCGAGCACCTGGGTCAAGCCGGCGTTGAATGCCTGCCGGGGGGTGGCAGCCGTCGTCGTGTTGGCCGCCGCGTTCTCGGCCGCCGCCACCGCGTCGAGACACGCACACGTGCCGGCGACGAGCGGGCCCGAGTGCTGGACCATGGCGACGTGCACGAGCACGAAGCCGGCCTCGGACGACGCCGGGTCCAGCCCGCGCTCAAAGGCGCGGATCAGCCGCAGGTTGTCGTAGGCGAGGCCGGCCGCCGGGTCCGCCAGCCGGTAGTTGAACAGCGCGTAGCTGCCAGCGTACTCCATGAACGGTTTGAAACCGCATCTGTTGGTGAGTGTTTTAGTACGATTTATTATTTGCTTCCTCTTGTTGCTCGTTAAACACTTACAACTCGGCACACCGCGCCATGGGCCGGGCGATGGCGGCCGGCAGCACGTCCCGGCCGAGTCCGTACGGCTCGCCGCGCACGAAGCGGAGGTGGCACGGCTCCAGCAAGTAGGCCGACGCCACGAAGCTGTAGTCGCGGTACAGGGCGTTGAGCAGGGGCAGGTCTGGGGTTGCATGCGGGTGGCGGCCGCCACCGGAGGCGACAGCCTCGACGGCGTCGGTCAGGTCCGGCAGCTCGGCACGCACGGCGTCGCCAAACGTGCCGGCCGCCAACAGCCCCGGCTGGCCGTCGAGCCGCTAGACGGGCATGCGCACCAGCAGCGACTCGAGTGCGGCAAAGGCCGGGGGCAGGGCGACGACCGGGTCGGCCCGGGGCAGGAACCCGCGGGTCTTGGAGACGAGGAACGCCGGCCGCGACGTATCGTCGGGACAGGCGTCCTCGAGCACCTCAAAGGTGGTGGGAGGGAGGACGTCGTCAACGACAATGGAGCCCATGGTATGAAGAGGGGAGTACTCGAGGTGTAGTGTAGATGATAGGCTACGGAAGTTAAGAATAAATAAAATAAAATAAAATAAAATAAACCCGACAAAAAAATTAGGAAAAAATGAAAAATAAAAAAAGGAATTATTGGTAATTTTCTTCTTTTTCTTCTGAAATGCCTGAGTACCTGAGATTTGTTGGTCCATCTCGGCCGTGCTCGGCGGTGCGGCCGGGGCGTTAATATAGATCGAGGCCGGAATGGTTCCGGCCTCACCACCACATCGCAATTCCGGCCTCAAACCAAAGAAAAGGAAGAAGACCCAACACCGCCCACCGCCACATCCGAGTTTCTCTTTGTCACAAAAAGATAAGAGAAACTGCCTTCCCCGCTCGGAAGCCGGGAAAAGATAGAAAAAGAGCAAACAAGGAAAATGGAAGAAAGGAAACGAAGCGGGGATTGTATCCTCGTGATCTATTCGTTTACTTTTGCTCCGGGCGGTGATCCCTCTCTGTTTCCCTGTTATCGCAAATTATCCTATGATTTGAATTTCTACCTTTCTTACGAGAGTTCTAGGCATTATCTTTGGTAGTCCTTGTGAAGATACGTTGAGATGTGGGTGGTGATCCTATTTTGCAGGATTGTTTTTTTTGGCCCGCAACTCGATCCGAAAGCATTGTATTTCCACGATTTATATAGAAATACAAGAAAAATAAAAAAAACATAAAACAAAGAATAGATACTCCAACTACCAAGAACGTAAGAAAGAGCCGTTGTCGTCGTTCCTTGTTAGCTCCAACAACAAAATTGGCCCGCTCATAACCGCGAGACGAAACAAAAAACATAGGTCGCATGACCGTCTTGGCAAGAGATCAAGAAAAAGAAATTAAAAGGAAAGGACTTCATCTGGTCAGAGAATAGCATAATGCGAATAGTGTTCTCGTTGGCGTAGAGCTCGTACGGAAAATAAATGCGCAGCCTGGGCGGTCGATGGAATGAAACCTTTTGCTTTTTTTTCTCTTGGTCAAGTATACGACGCACGTTTATCTGAAAGATCACTTCGTAGGTTACAGCAACGGCGGAAGCAAGCCTGAACGACGACCTGTGCATTCTGATTAATTTGGCCAATTTTTTGCGTAGACAACCCTATACCGAAAACAACAGTAGCATTCTATTGCCCATTACTCGATCAATTTAGGAGGAAACAAAAAGGGTACGCAAGCGCGCAAAATGTCCAAAGAAACATTCACAAAATATAAACTCCTCCGAGAACACCTTTACACCGAATGGGTCCGTTTGTCTGCGGGTCCGTCCTCAAGGGAGGCAACGCTGGATAAAGGCATTTTGGTGGACAGCCAGACGCATCTAAGTTGGTTAGTGACTGCGTAGGATGTATCGTGACTCTAAAGACACGCAGGAAAAAAAACCCCCACACTACATACCTGCTTCCCCCAGACATACAGCACCAGCCCGTACAGACAGCCGACGCCGTGGATCGTGCCGATGATGAAGTACACCTTGATCGGCCCGGACCGCGCCAGCCACGAGTTCATGAAGAAGGCAATGGCAAACGTCATGACCGACTTGAGCAGCGTCACGGCCGCGTACCCGTCCTGCGCGTGCTTGCGGTGGCAGTCCAGCAGGTACGTGTTGGACACGAGCGACAGGATCGACCCGGAAAAGGCCGAGAGCCCAAAGAAAAACACGGGGCCGAACCAGTGCACCTGGTAGTGGATGCACAGGCCGAAGCCCCAGTAGCCGCCGAGGCCCGTGATGAGCGCCGGCAGGCTGAGGATGTTGCGGAACTCGGGCTCGTAGACGCCGTCGTTCTTGCGGGCCATGAAGCGCACGAGCCAGTCGGCGACGGGGCCCGGGACGAAGTTGCCGAGGATGTTGGCGACAAAGGGCGCGAGCACGGTCAGGCCGACGGCGCGCGTCGAGAAGTTGTAGGGCGGCACGGTGAAGATGGACGACAGGCTGACGGACTGCGAGGCGGAGAAGGCGACGGCGCAGCCGTACGAGTAGGCGGCCCAGGTGACGCCGGGCAGCATAAAGGTGGCAAAGGGGGAGACGAGGGCGACAAAGTAGTTCTCGTCGCTGAAGCGGCCGTGGACGAGGCGCAGCGACTGGAGGTAAGGGGTGGGGCGTTCGCGTGCGGATTCGCCTTCGCCTTCGAGGTCGCGGTCGTGGTCGCGGCTGGCGGTGGCGGCGCTGTTGCTCTCGTTGTCGTCGGGCTCGCTGCCGGCGACGACGGTCGACTCGTTGGCCGTCTTCTCGGTCTTCTCGGTCTGGACGGTCGTCTTCTCGACGGGATGCAACGACTCGGCGCTGGCACCGTCCTCGCCGGCCAGCAGCTCGAGCACGTCGGTGTCGTATTTGTTGGGCCGGTTGTACGTCGTCTCGGGCGCGAGGAAGAAAAAGGCGACGATGTAGGCGGACATAAAGATGAGTCTAGACGATTAGTTGTTCGCCAAGAAGTAGAAGAACAACACCAACAACAACAACCACTCACGCGTAGCGGAACGCCCAGACGTAGTTCTGGCCGGCGACGATCTGGCTGGCGATGACCTGGCCGAGCGAGTTGCCGCCGGCCAGGGCAAAGTGCCACAGGGCCAGGTGGAAGCCGCGCTGGTGGACGAAGAAGAGGTCGCCGACGCTCGAGCTGACGAGGTACTCGAGGCCGCTGACGCCGGCGCCCCAGAGGGCGCGGCCGGCGTACAGATAGCGCAGGTCGTAGGGGTGGGCGAGCAGGACGCCGTAGCCGACGACGGAGACGAGGCCGAGGCCGAGGAAGACGGGCCGCTTGCCGTAGATGCGGGCCAGGGGCGTGGTCAGGATACTGGCGATGCCCATGCACAGCATGAGGACGCTGATGGTGCGGGAGATCTGCGTGACGGAGGTGTGGACCTGCTTGGACATGAGGGTGGCGGAGGGGTTGAGGAAGTAGCAGGTGCCGGAGGCGAAGCTGGTGCCGAGGGCGAGGAAGTAGCTGTGGAAGAGTTTCTTGCTTCGGGGCCAGTCTGTTTGGTTAGCGAGTCGTTCTGTATTCTGTGGTCCGTCTTTGTCCCTCGTTCTCGTGAGACGCACTCAGCGGATCGTTGACCGAGTCCGACGGCTGCGGCACGAGGACAATGTCCTCGTCGCGGCCGGTGCCATGCTTGAGATGGGCCGTCAGCGAGCGCAGCACGGCCGTGTCGCGCTCGATGTGGACGGTGCCGGGGACTTTGATGTCCTTTTGTTTTGGTTCGAGAACCCAGAGGCCCATGATGGAAATGAGGGATCGAATAAAATAAAAAAGAACGAGAAACGAAGAACGAAATGCAAAAAAAAAAAAAAAAACGAAGACACAAAAAAACTAAAAACAAAAACAAAACAAATATCGTGATATTTTTTCAATTCATCGGAATCCTACGAAACGGCCACGGCTACGACTTTTATGTAGAGCCAACGGGTGGCCCCGTTGTTCAATAATTTGGCAAAGAAGACCACCCATTCAGTCAAGCAATAAAAAACGAGCAGGGCGGTGCTGAACCTGGTCGCATCGCGACGCGTGCAGCACGCATGGCATGGCATGGCATGGCATGGCATGACAGCATCAGCAGCAAAGTCGCAGTGGCAAGCACACGGAGTTCTGCATGCAGAGAACGCCCTGCAAAAGCACGCAAGACGGGCCCAAAATGCGTACATATCATTTTTTCATTTTGGCTTGTCTTGTCTGTTGGGTTAAAAAAAAAAAAAAGTGACAAGGTTGCCTGTTTTCTGTTTCTCCTTTTGGGACGCCGTTGCGACTCTGTCATCCCCCCCTTTTCCATACCGGTCTGGCGATACGAGCCCATCGTTTTGTAGTTTTTTTTTTCTCGTTCGTTCTCGTTGCAGTTTTTGCATCTGCTTGATGCCAGTCGTCGTCGTGTCCCTTCTTCTCATGTTTATATAAATCAAGAAACAAAAAAAACGGTCCTCCTCGACAGCAATCCATTTTTTGGGTTTTCCTAGTTTCCGTCCCTCGAGCCGTCTTCTCTCCACCCCATGTCCTTTCTCGTCCCGTCTCTCATTTCCTCGCTCTTTTCCCTTGTCTCCGCAATGTTGATCTGTCAGACGGCGTCTCCCCTTTCTGGCATCGCCGTCTGCGGCCCCCCAAACTCGACTCGACAGGACTCCGCAGTTGCGCCCTACCGGGTGCTTCCCGCGCGCAGGTTCCCCCCCTTTTCCTTTCCCGCTCGCAGAAATACGACGTAAAACATTGCTTGTGCCCATGTCGTGGTCGTATTCCGGCGCACCGCCGGGGCACCGCAAGGGTGGTTTCCGGGATGGTTGCAGTTGCACACAACCATCAGAACAAAGAAGTCTGTGGCTGCAGGGAGGCCGAAAGAGAACGCACCAAAAAACGACAAGTCGCGTACTCCTACGTAATATTTTGGACGAGGACAGTCAGTGCACGCTAGGATCACGAAAAGAGTGTGCTTCGAGGCAGACCTCGAAGCACACTTCGAGCGAGCTTCATATAAAAGAAACCAAGTCACGCTACTTCCTACAGTCACAGAAATACGTAGCCCCTGTCAGCCACAAGATAAGAAACAATTTATTGTATGAAATTACGACGTACACCGAAAGAACCATGACAACTGTTCACATCCCGGCGGATCTTCCCTTGTTTGCCGAGGCCAAGGGCAAGGTGGTGGTTCTCACGGGTGCGGTCCGCCCCCTTCTACCCTAGAAAACGACTCCGTTGCTAATATTGCGACCCTGACATGACCCTGTTGCAGGCGGATCTACCGGCATTGGCGAGGCAACGTATGTAGTTCGTATATCTCTGTATGTACGGCCTGGCAAGGGGCTGGGACCGCATGGCTGACTTGCATCGTGACAAACACCAGCGTCCGCCTCTTCCACCGTCTGGGAGCCTTTGTCCACTTCCTCGACATCGACACCAAGAACGGGGAGCGGCTCGCGAGCGAGCTGGGAAGGTGAGTTTTTCCTCTTCTTCTTTTTTTTGTTACATGGTTTGCGGACACCACTCACATCGACAGCAATGTCACCTTCTACCCCGGCTCCGTCATCGAGTGGGCCGACCAGCTCCACGTCTTTGAGAGCGCCGTCGCCGCGCACGGCCACGTCGACATCGTCCTCGCCAACGCCGGCATCGACGAGGTCGCCGAGGACGCCTTTGTCGACACGTTCGACGCCGCCACGGGCAAGCTGCAGCCGCCGACCCTGGTCGTCCTCGACGTCAACCTCCGGGGCGTGCTGTATTCGGCCAAGCTGGCCCTGAGCTTTTTCCGGCGGTACCCGGCGCCCGGAGGGGACCCCGGCGGCGGTTCCTTTGTGGCCACGGCCTCGGCCGCCTCCTACCTCGACACGCCCGGGATCCCCGTCTACAACGCGGCCAAGCACGGCGTGCTGGGCTTCATGCGGTCGCTGCGCAACACGCTGCCGCCCGCTTCGCACATCCGCGTCAACGTCGTGGCCCCGGCCTTTGTGCAGACCAAGTTCACGCAGCACCTGCTGGCCGCGTGGCAGCGCGCCGGCCTGCCCGTCAACCAGCCCGACCAGGTCGCGCCCGCGCTGGCCTACCTGGCGCTCAACGGCGCCTGCCAGGGCCAGGCGCTCTTTGTGGCCGGCGGCACGTACACGGAGCTCGAGGGCCCGATCGACGCGGCCCGGGCGGCGTGGATGGGCCCGGCGAACGCCGCGTGGGTGAACCGGAAGAAGGCGCTCAACATCAAGTTTGGCAAGGCCGACGAGTAGTCTTGCCTCGTGTACATACTATGTGAATACATCAATTCGTTGTCCCCCTTCCACCCCTCCCCCTTTACATGTGACGGGACGGAAGCATTCTTACGGAGGCATTCTGGCGGCTCCATATAAGCCGTGCAAGCCGTGCCAGCCGGCCACGCCAAGAACCACCGCCCGTTCCAAAACAAACCATAGGTGCCCGTATCAACACGACGATGGCCGTCGGTGAAACCCAAATCACGTTAGATGGGGTGGATGCCATGTTTTGGGGACCACGGAGTTTTGCTCGTCCTGCTTTTTTGCTACGTCCTGCTTCTCCTTATCCTCCCCCTCCCCTCTTTTTAGCTCCCCCTTTCCCACCGCCGCTTGGCCGTCTTTAGTTCGGATATCAGCTTGTTCATTTTTCTATTTTATTTTCTTTTTTTCTTTTTTTTCCCTATCTTTTCCCCCTCCCCTTCTTTGCCGCCCCTCACTCGGCGATATTCCGTTGGCGTTGCCCGGTTCGCGTCTCCTCGCTGTCGGGTTGCTCGCCCCCCCCCCATCTTGCGTGGTACTCGCTTCCTTCGCATCTCGCATTCAACATGTGAGCACGACATTTGTACTTATTACCTTTTTGGGTTTTTCAAAAAAGGAAGCAAAAAAAAGAAGAAAAAAGAAAGACGCAGAAGGACACGAAAAAAAGACACATATTGCGTCTTTGCTACTGCCCATTGCGAGAGCCACTTACACACACAGGCATCCTTCCCTTACGAACACTACAGTCATGGCCGACTACTCGTATCTCGCGGCCGCCGCGCCGGAGTGGACCGAGTACTTAAAGACGTGGTCGCCCCCGGTGCCGCCGCCGGGGGCCACGCCGCAGCAGATCCGTGACGGCACCAATGCCAAGACGGCCGAGCTGTTCAACACGGTTGTAGGGCAGCCGGGTATGTTCGAGAGGGAGGAAGAAGAAGAGAAAGAAGAAGAAGAAGAAGAAGAAGAACCGAGGTCAGCTAACCAAAACAGAGGAGGGCCTGACTGTGTCCAACTTTGCCATCCCGACCACCGGCGACGTCACCGTCCCCGTGCGCCTCTACCGTCCGACCGGCGTCGAGGGGACGACAAAACTGCCCGTCTACCTCTTCTTCCACGGGGGCGGCTACTTTGTCGGCAACCTCGAGACCGAGGACGCCAACTGCCGCCACCTCGCCCGCAACACGGGCGTGGCCGTGCTGCACGTCAACTACCGCCACACCCCGGAGTGGTCGTACCCGGCGCCCGTCGACGACGCCTGGGCCGCCTACCAGTGGCTGACGGCGCCGTCGTCGCCGGCGGCCACCGAGTACGGGCTCGACCCGCAGCGCATCGTCGTCGGCGGCCTCAGCGCCGGCGGCACGCTCGCCATCGGCGTCGCGCTGCGGGCCAAGGCCACCGCGGGCGTGCCCGACGTGCGCGGCCTCGTGCTGACCACGCCCGTCACCGTGCACCCGGACCTGTTCCCCTACGACCTCGTGAAGCCCGGCACGGCGTCGCTGCAACAGAGCACCGAAGGCCAGTTCATCACGCGGGACCGGCTGGCCTTTTTCAGCCGCATGTACAAGCCGGAGCCGGCGGCGCCCGACGTGTCACCGCTGCTCGTGGCCTCGGACGAGCTCGCCGGCCTCGCGCCGACCGTCATCCACGTGGCCGGGTTGGACCTCATGCGCGACGAGGCGCTCCTCTTTGAGGACAAGCTGAAGAAGGCTGGGTACGTTCTTAGAATAAGAAATAAAAATGAAATATAAAATATAAACGCTAACAAACAGGGTCAAAACTACGCTGTACACGTACCCCGGCCTGCCGCACGTCTTCATGTCGCACCCGAAGCTGCCGTCGACCGCGGTGTGGCGCGAGCGGATGTGGCAGAACGTCAAGGACCTGGCGGCCTGAGTGGACACTGGACAGACCAACACATAGAATATGACCATTATCTGAAAATATATATAAATAAATAAATATATATATATATATATATATGCCTACAACTACATGCTGTGCGTACCGCCGTCGACAAAGATCTCGGCGCCCGTGACGTAGTCGCTGGCCGCGCTGGCCAAGAAGACCGTGACACCCTTGAAGTCGTTGGGCTTGCCCCAGCGGCCGGCCGGCACGGACCGCACAATCTCGGCGTTGCGCTCGGGATTATCGACCGTCCGCTGCGAGAGGGGAGTATGAATCCATCTGCCCATTAGCGGATGTTTTTTTCTTTTTTTCTTCTTTTTTTCTTTCTTATACACCTACCCCGGCGCCAACGTGTTGACCTGGATGTCGTACGCGGCCAGCTCGTCGGCCAGCGCGTTGGTCAGCTGGCCGACCGCCGCCTTGATCGGCCCGTACACGGAGAAGCGCGTCATGGCCCGGTGCGCCGTCAGCGACGACACGTTGATGATCTTGCCGCCGCGGCCGCGCGCCGCCATGTGCGCGCCCAGCAGCTGCGACAGCCGGTACACGGCGTGGAAGTGGATCTGCACGAGCCGCTCGCGGTACGCGTCCGTTTGCTCGAGCACGGGCGCGAAGCCGCCCGTGATGCCGGCGCAGTTGCACAGGATGTCGACGGCGCGGCCGTCGCGCGCGAGCAGCCGCTCGACGGCCGGCGCGATCTGGTCCGGCTGGGTGAGGTCGCAGTCGTACGTGTCGACGCGGCGGCCCGTGGCGGCGGCCAGCGCGGCCGGGAACGGCGACTGCTCGCCGGGGATCTGGAAGATGACAATGTCGGCGCCGGCTTCGGCGAGGCCGCGGGCCATGCCGCTGCCGATGCCGCCGTTGCCGCCCGTGACGAGCGCGGTCTTGCCGGTCAGGTCAAAGAGCGCCGGCGTCGGCGTCGTGTCGCCGTGGCACACATTGGCCACGGGTGGGTACGCGGCGTCGACGGGGAAGAAGGGCATTGTGGGGACGAGGAAACTAACAAGAGGGCACTAAGACGGTCGCGAGGGTCCTCGGTGAATATCTTTTTTTTGTTTTTTTTTTCTATTAAAACAAAGTGGACCGAACTAACACGGCACTTACACGGCTGGCTCGGATTCCGTCATCGACAAGTACGGAGCCGTTCAACATATACGGGGGAGCGTGAACCCCGTTTGCGATGGCGACATCCCGTGGCCATTGTGCGCAAGAGCTTGCCAAAGAGCAGCAGGTTCCCTTTGAGGGGGGCCACCACCGTTTTGCACGCTCGGCGATATCTCCATTGAGTTTAGAACCGTGGAGGAGGTCCCCTTTTTCCACCTTTCTTTTTATTTCCTGTCTTCTTTTTGCCTTGCACTACCACCGAGAAATTAGTAGCAAAAGGTGCTACGAGAGTAGATCACCAGTTATTTCGCGATGATGCCATGACCCAGATGGTCCGTAGAGCGGCAGACAGCAACCGACGGTAGTTGCCATTCGACGAGATAATATTAAATGTTAAAGAGAAAAAAAGAAAAAAAAAAGGAAGATGTACTGTCAGCCGAGACGGAGTAAGCTTGCATGGCCGCCGTTCCTCGTGCCCAGCGGTATAAGCCGACCGCATTGAGACGTATTGGTTGTGGTTTCTATGTCGTTTTGGAAGAAATATGTAGATATCAAAACATTGCTCTTCTTTGCCAGTGACAGCAGAACACAACCACTTAAACGATGGCTACCAAAGACGACGCAACAAGTCCAGACGGCACAACACCGCAGCCGCCGCCGCCGCCGCTTGCCGGCACCCTCCGGGTCGTCGTGGTCGGCGCGGGCATCGGCGGCCTGCTCGCCAGCATCGGCCTGCGCTTTGACGGCCACAGCGTCGTCGTGCTCGACCAGGCCACCTCGTTCGGCGAGGTGGGCGCCGGCCTGCGCATCCCGCCCAACAGCTTCAAGCTGCTGCACCGCTGGGGCATCGACCTCACGTACATGAAGAAGACGTACTCCAACGGCAACCGCTTCCTGCGCTACGACGACGGCCGCGTGCTCGCCGACATGCCGCACGGCGTGCCCGAGTGGGACTTTGGCGGCAGCTACCTCATGGTGCACCGCGCCGACTACCACGCCGTGCTGCTCGCCAAGGCGCGCGCGCTCGGCGTCGTCATCCGCAGCGCGGCCCGCGTCGACGACTACGACTGGGCGGCGCCGGCGGCCGTGCTGGCCGACGGCAGCCGCGTCGCGGGCGACCTGCTCGTCGTCGCCGACGGCGTCCAGAGCCAGGCGCGCGCCGCGTTCCAGGGCCGCGCGCTGCCGCCGGTCGACACGGGCGACATCTCGTACCGGCTGCTGGTGCCCGGCCAGGACGTGCTGGCAGACCCGGAGATGCGCGACCTCGTGTCGCAGCCGTGGGTGTCGTCGTGGTGCGGACCCGGCGCCCACGTGATCGGCTACCCGATCCGCGGCGGCGAGATCTACAACGTCGTCTTCTGCGCGTCCGACGCGACCATGCACGACGACAAGCTGGCCGCCAACGAGACCAAGGTGGTCATCGCCGACAACAGCGCGCTGGTCGCGCGGTTCGCCGGCTGGGAGCCGCGCGTCCGCAAGCTGGCCGCCCTCGCCGGCAAGGGGTTTTTGAAGTGGCGCCTGTACGACCTCGAGATGGTCGACAACTGGGCGCACGCCAGCGGCAAGGCCGTGCTGCTCGGCGACGCCGCGCACCCGATGCTGCCGTACATGGCCTCGGGCGCGGCCATGGCGTGCGAGGACGCGGCCGCGCTGCGCAAGGTGCTGCAGGGCACCACGCGGGACACGCTGGCGGCGGCCGTCCGACGGTACCAGGCGGTGCGCCAGCCGCGCGCGGCCGCGCTGCAGCGCTGGGGCCGGCAGCTGCAGCACACGTACCACCTGCCGGACGGCGCCGAGCAGGCCGCGCGCGACGTGGCCATCACCCAGGACAACGAGGCCAACCCGATCTACTGGGGGCATGCAGACCGCCGGGCGTGGCTGTTTGGGCACGACGCGGAGGCATTTTAGGTTGGGGCGTTGCGACGAAGCTCACATTTCCATAGATTGCGGTGAAGCTCGTGTTGTAATACTACCGGTTTACCATAGATACAATTATTTTCAAGAAAGAACCCCTACTGCATGTACCAGCCCAGCGGCTCGCCCTTGGCCTCCTTGGGCGACCGCCCGTCGCCAAAGTACGTAAACCGGTTCCGCCCCGGGTAGGTGAAGGTGTAGTCCTCGTACCGCGGCTCCTTGATGATCTCCATGAAATGGTTCACGGACCCGGGCCAGGGCCCGACGACGGGGCCGTCGGCCGTGCCGCCCTTGTACCAGCTCGTGCACGAGCCCGAAAAGGCCAGCCCCTGCATCATGGCGTCCTTCCACGCGCGGAACTCGGCCGCGGCCGCCTCTGTGACGGCGAACGAGGCGACGCGCTCCGTCTGCAGCTTGCGCACAAACTTGAGCGCGTAGTCGATCTGGTGCTCGAGCGCGCCGACCAGCGAGCCGTTGCTGATGGGCGAGTTGGGCCCCAGCAGCGCAAAGTAGTTGGGGAACCCGGGCACGGCCACGGACAGGTACGCGGCGGCGCCCTCGGCGCGCCACTTGTCCTGCATGTTGACGCCGCCGCGGCCGACGATGGGGATGCGCGGCACAAACGTCGTGTCGTAGCCCGTGGCGCAGCAGATGACGTCGACCTCGTGCAGGGTGCCCTCGTTGTCGACGAGGCCGTTGGGGACGACCTCGCGGATGCCGGCGGTGACGACGTCGGCATTGGGCTGCGCGAGCGCCTCGAGGTAGCCGTTGCCGGGCGTCACGCGGCGGCAGCCGACCTGGAAGGGCGGGATCAGCTTGGCCGCGAGCGCGGGCTTGGCCTGCAGGCGCTTGACCATGCTGTCGCGGATGAACGCCTGGGTCTGGCGCTGGGCCTCGGAGTTCTTGTAGAACGAGGGGAAGCGCAGGTTCATGATGTGCTCGACCTCGCGGCGGTGCTGCAGCAGCGTCTCCGGGTGCTCGCGGAACTCGCGCCGCTGCTCCTCCGTGTAGACGGTGTCGCGGCCGTCCTTGGCCATGACGAAGCCGAACTCGGGCGCGATCCACGTCGGCGACCGGTTGAAAGCGACGAGGGATTTGACGACTGGGCATGTTAGATGGGGACAAATTCACCATGAGATCTACTTTGACAACAACGACCTACGCGGATAGATGTTGGGCACCAGCTGGATGCCCGAGGCGCCGTTGCCGATGACGGCCACGCGCTTGTCCTTGAGGTTGGCCGTGTCGTAGTCCCACTTGGCCGTGTGCAGCAGCGCGCCCTGGAAGGCGTGCAGACCCGGGATGTCCGGCCACTTCCAGTGGCTCAGGAAGCCGCTGCCGTTGATGAACACCTCGGCCTCGTCCGTGAAGACGCGGCCCGTCTGCAGGTCCTGGACCTCGACGGCCCACACGCTGCGGTCCTCGTGCCAGACGGCGCGCCGGACCTCGTGCTGGAACTTGGCGTGCGCGTACAGCTCGTAGTCGTGCGCCTGCGTCTGCAGCCAGCGGCAGATCTCGTCGCCGCCGGCGTAGAACCGGCTCCAGTTCGGGTTCGGCCGGAACGTGTACGAGTAGCCGTGGGCGGGCACGTCGCACGAGATGCCCGGGTACGTGTGCTTGAGCCAGACGCCGCCGACGTCCGCGTCGCGCTCGTAAAAGGTGTAGTCGAACTGCTCGACGAGGCGGGCCTTGTAGGCAAACGCCACGGCCGAGAGGCCCGCGCCGATGACGATGGCCCGCACGCGGCGCGGCTCGTGGGCGTAGGTGGCCGCGACGATGTCGCTCTTGTTGTCGGGGAAGAGGGCGCTGACGGCCGGCGAGACGGGCGACGGCGTGGGCCGCGGCGGCGGGACGTAGCCGGGGGTGCCGCCGGTGACCTTGGTGACGTGCGTGCCGTTGCTGCCGTTGACGGAGGGGGCGGCGGCGGCGGCGGCCGTGCCGTTGGTCTCGGTTGAGGCAGTCATAGTAGCAGGGTGAGAACTTTAGCAAAGACAGAGTTCTGACCGGAAGGGGGGGGGGGGGGAAATGCAGAGACCTAGGCGCAGCAACAGAGACAACGCAGAAATAATAACGTTCTTTTTTTTATCTGTGGATCATGGTCTTTCTATGTCTTTCCCTTGCACGTTCAAGTTGGTCCTCTTGATGAGTCGCGTCCCTCTCCCTCTCCCTCTTCCTCGTTCTCGCTCCGCAACCCGTCTCGACCGCCAGCGTTCTCGCCGCGCGCTTCCGCCGCGGCCCGCTTGCATGCTTCCCATGAACGAAAACAAAGAGGAGGCTGCGCAAAGACCGGCCGACACGTATGACTTGGCCGCCGTTTGTGGTCGTGGTGGGCGTGTCGTGGTGCGATGGTGTCATTTCGACCGTCCCTCTTCATGAGGAGAAGAGGGGGGCGCGCTCTTTGGTGGCGGGCGGGCTAGAACGGGGTGAGTGGAGAAATTGGAGACTAACACGGGAATTGCCGTTTTGGGCATCGCCGCGTCCACTGGAAGTACGTACTTCGTACTCCGTCGTAGGACTTTTCTGTCACAATTCGCCGCAACGGAACCTTGCTGTCGAAAGTGACAAAACCTGTGCATTGCGTGGGGGGCAGTGAGGGTGGTAGTGAGTAGTAAAAGCGCGGAATGCTACCGGAATCCATGGGATCAAAGAGGTTGCCATCTACGGGTCTCTCGGAGAGAACAATCCTTGTGTTACACTTGAGCAGCGAGCATGAGTAGGGTAGTAGTTCTAGTTGTATTACTTCGTATTGTTCCTCGTAGGCCTGGCACGTAGTCACGGGCGGCTGCCTTCGATGCCCTCCAGCCACGCCCGCACCAGCGCGTGGAACGCCTCCGGCTGCTGCACGTTGACAATGTGCCCGCAGGCCGGCACCACCTCCAGCCGGCTGCCCGTCGCCGCCGCCAGCGCCCGGCTCTCGTCCACGACCAGCGCGTTGTCCTGCGCGCCCACCACGTACAGCATCCGGGCGCCCGTGGTCGGGGCGCCGGCCGCGATGGCCGCGGCGTGCGGCCACAGGTCGAGCGCCGCCAGCGCGGCCGCGCTCGCTTCGAACCCCTCGACGGGCGTCTGCGCCACCATGTCGACGACGGCCGCCGCCGCCGCCGGGTGCGCTGCCCGCCACGCGGCGTCGAACCAGCGCGCGACGCTCTGCTCGGCCTGCACGCGGGCGCCGTCGCTCGTGCTGCGGAAAACGGCGATGCGTTCGGCGTAGCGCGCGGCCTCGGGCGGGGGCCCCCGCTGGGCGGCGGCGCGCGAGCCGACGATGACAAAGGAGGCGAAGCGGTCCGGGTAGCGGGCGGCCAGGGAGACGCCGACGCCGCCGCCGATGCTGAGGCCGATAAAGATGGTAGTGGCAGCGGTGGTGGTGGCCGGGGTGATGCCGAGGTGGTCCAGCAACGCAATCACGTCGTCGGCCAGGTCGTCGATGGTGTGGCCGGCCGCGTAGTCGAATCCGGGGGTCGTCGAGAGCGGGGATTGGCCGTGGAAGCGGGCGTCGTAGCGGAGGATGGTGTGCGTCCCGGCAAAGGCGGCCGTGAAGTCGTCCCAGAGGGCCGTGGTGGCCGCAAACGAGTTGGACAAGACGAGGACCGGCCGGGTCCGGTCCAGGGGCAGCGGCGGCGTGACGGTGTAAAAGAGGCGGATGTCGGGCTGCGTCGAGACGGCGACCAGGCCCGTCGACGACGGCGGCGTGTTCGGCGTGGAAGACGCCATGGCAGCAGCAGTGTGAGAAAGGGAAGTTTGTCGTTGACGAATGTGTAAGAAAGAGGGTGGACTAGGGGTAGTACTGCAGCACGCTAGATGTAAAAAAAAAAAAAAAAGGAAAAAAAAACACACCATCAGCAACGAACCCACCCCAAGACACCCAATTACATGCACATGTTACGTGCTTTCTCTCTTCTAGTATTTCATTTTTATTTTTCTATTCGGAAAAAAAAGACACAAAAAAACATAGAACGCCATCTATTTTTAATCTAAAAAGCGCTGGCCTGGACTTCATCGACAAATATTCCTCCACCCGCTATCGTGCTGCTGCCCCCGTGGCAGCGGGCCAGACGTGCTGCGCGCCCGTCAGGATGGGCGTCTTTTCGTTCGCCGGGTCGTTGTCCGTCCACGCCGGGTAGTCCGTGTACCCGGCGCGGGCGCCTACCTCGTAAAAGAGATCCCGGTTGTACCGGGCCACCGGCAGCCACGCCCGGACCCGCCGCGCCAGGTCCGGGTTGCTCACAAACGTCCGCCCAAACGCCACCAGCGCCGGCGCGCGGCCCCGGGCCTGCTCGCCGTCCACGCGCGCGCGCGCCGTCACCGCGTTGTACCCGCCCGCGTAGATGACGGGCGCGCCCGGGCCCCAGGCGTCGACCACCCAGTCGATCGACTGCGTGCCCGTGCCGCTGCCGGGGGCGACGTCGTCGTTGCCCTGCACGCGGCTCTCGACGACGTGCAGGTAGGCGAGCCCGAGGGCGCGCAGCTGCGTGACCAGGTCCACAAACTGCGGGACCGGGTCCGCCATACCCATGCCGCTGTGGCGGCTCCAGGGGCTCACGCGGTAGCCGACGCGCGCGCCGCCGATCGCGTCGGCCACGGCCCGGGCCACGGCCACGGGAAACCGCGAGCGGTTCTCGACGCTGCCGCCCCAGCGGTCCATGCGCCGGTTGCTGCCGTCCTGCGTGAACTGGTCGAGCAGGTAGCCGTTGGCGCCGTGCAGCTCGACGCCGTCGAAGCCGGCCTCGACGGCGCGCACGGCCGCCTGGCGGAACTCGTCGACGCACGCGTGGATCTCCGCGTCGGTCAGCGGCCGCGGCACGGGCGAGGCGGCCACGGCGGCGCCGCCCGCCGCCGGCGCGATCGGCACGTCGCTGGCCGAGACGACCTCGGCGCCGCGCTTGACGGCGCCCGGCCGCGCGGCGCGCCCGCACATCCACAGCTGCGCGTAGACGAAGCAGCCGCGGTCGTGCACGGCCTGCGTGACGGGCTTCCAGGCGTCGACCTGCTCCTGCGTGAAGAGGCCCGGGGTGTTGGGCAGTGCGGCGGACCGCGGCGAGACGGAGGTGGCCTCGGTGATGAGCAGGGTGCCGGGCACGGCAGCGCGCTGGGCGTAGTACTCGACCATGAGCGGGGTGGGCACAAAATCGGCTGTCCCGCGGCGGCGGGTCATGGGCGCCATGACGACGCGGTGGGCGAGGGTGACATGGCCCACCGTGACCGGTGAGAAGAGCGCAGAAGAGTCGGTCATGGCGACGGCTGGGGGAGGGCGGAAATCAGAGGTTCGAGAAGGACGAGCCTGTTTTCGTCTCTCCTTTTTTGTTGTTCTTTTTTTCTTGGGGCTGTGTCGTTTTCTCCAAAAATCCTCCACCGTCTAGCGTCTCGCCGCGTTCTTGATGTTTCTGGCGATGTCGGCAGCGCGAAGAACACGGCCACTCTTCGGAAACAGCCCAAATCGCTCTAAGAGAACGATGGCTTCCGGCGGTGTCTCGAAACGGTTAGTGGCTTTTCGGCCGGGGCTCCGTGTTAGTGGGTGCGCCGCCCGCCGCTGCTGTCCCCGCTTTTGGGGTTTTTGAGTGCCCTGTAATTAAGCGTACAACGGCTTGCCATTGCCTAGTTCGAAAAAGTTGAGCCTAGTGGTTACCGGACCCGTGGTTAGCCAATCTGCACGTTGTAGCACGCCATTGCTCGTCCTTGTTGGGTGATTTCCTCTCGCTCCGAAGGCTCTCCTCTCTCCTCTCTCCATCTCTCCTGGATTACGTACAGAGACTCGACACTCGTGTCAAAGGGAAGGCCGCCGATCGTCGCCATGTCCACGTCGGACCACGGGTCGTCGGGCGAGGGCATCGTCCACCCGCCGAACGAGGTGTTCTGGCCGCTGCTCGTGGTGTTGGTCTCGAAGCTGTTGCTTTCCGCGTAGACAAAGTCGGTTTCAATGAGTCTACAAGTAATCAGTGACGTTCACCTAGTACTAACCAACAAGCCCACCACCCCAGTAACGTACCGCCTCATGTGCGCCTGCGGAATGTCGTCGGACGTCTGGAACTCCGGAAACAGCTCGTGGCATTGTGGCGGCGCCGAGGGCGACCCCGGGGACAGGGCGGATGCGCCGGACGCGGCCTTGGCCACGGCGCCGGCCTTGATCAGCCCCGGTTGCAGGCCCTGAAACAGGTAGTGGACCAGGGATGCGCTGATCCACAGCTGGCTGAACTCGTAGAGCTCGTGCAGGCACAGCGTGTACTTGCGGCGGGCGTCTTCGCGGACCTTCTCGCTGCCCTGCAACTGGCCTTCGACGAAGAAATAGATGAGGCAGTTGAACAGCGAGTTGGTTCTAACAAAGAAAAGGAAACATGAGCATAGAGAAACATTGCAGAATAGCTCGTACGGCCCCGTCCTTCTGGGGTCACTACGTACAGCTGGCCGGTGCACCGCAGGAGGTGGCCGTGCGCCTTCATGTTTTGGATGATCTTGCAGACCATGGTGGCCGCCGCAATGCCGCGCGCCTTGCCGTACTGGTGCTCGGCGGTGGCCCGTGGCGTCAGCGGCCGGGTCACCGACACCTCGCGGAAGCGCAGCATGATGTTGGTGCTGGTCATTAGTAGGCGCGGATAAAAGTAGGCAGGAGAGAGGAAAAGACAAAACACACAAGTATAGGATGTGCAAAAAGGCCGGCCAGAACCGGTGGCCCTGCACGTCGTCGACGTCGTACTGCATGGCACTGGGTACGGCCTGCAGCCAGTCCTGGCACAGGCGTAGGCCGGTGTCGTTGTAGTCGTCGGGTTGGCACAAAGCGGGCCGCCGCTTGCCCGGCGCCGGCGCCGGCGGATGCGGTGGCGGCGGGTGTTGCTGATACTCTTGCTGGTGGTGGTAGTGGTTTTGCTGCTGATGTTGCTGCTGTTCTTGCTGGTACTGATGCCGGAAATCCCGTCCCGGGCCTTGCCCGGCCTGCAGCTGCGCCTCCCGCGCAGCGATGGACCCCATGAGGCGCTGATGCAAGCGCGGCTGCACAAAGTACTCGTTGTGGACGTAGCGGAGCGCCTCGGCGACGCGGCACTGCTCGATCATGAACAACACCTCGTCCTCGGAGTAGCTCGCCCACTGGCCGCCGGGGGCGCCTCTGGGGTCCTCGTTGAAGTCGCGCGGCGTCAGCGGGGGCACGTCCGAGTCGTCGAGCGACAGCATGCAGGGCAGGCCGTGGGCGACGCCCACGCCGACGTCGCGATTCTGGGTGGATAAGTTAGCAGAGCCTTCCATTCTACACACTTTGTTCTCAACGGAACAAACGAGCCAACGGGACATTCACGTACAATGCACGACCACCAGATACGCTTCCAAAGGCCCAGGTCGACCGGGTTGGGTGGGTATTGGTCCCTGTTCGTACGGGACGGCGTCAGTATCAAGAGGGAAGAAGGGCGAAAGAGAAAAGGGACAAAGACGACGACGAAAAAGACAACAACGACAACAAGACAACCCACCATCGGTGCATCCCCAGGCTCTGCGCCGTGTTGATGGCGTCCACGGCGCAGCTGCGCATGTTGCGCCCGCCGTCGTCCTTCTTGTCCCACCACCAGGTGATGAGCAGCAGCGCCTGGACGACGACCAGGCGGTTACGCTCGTAGCCCGTGTCTAGGAGGGCCTTGGTGGCCCGGTAGTACCGGAACGCGCTGCCGTGGTTGGTGCGCGTCCCGTCCAGCAGCGCCGGGTTGCGGCAGGCGCGCGCCGCCGCCGTGAAGATGGCAAACAGCAGCAGCCGGCTGGGCTGCCGCTCTGGTGGGCAGTCGCCGCCGCGGAAGGCCGCCAGGAACGCCCGGCGGTTCACCACGGGCGCCGTCGGGTGCACGTCGCTGAAGAACGCCTCGACCAGGTCGGCCTGCAGCGCCGGGGGCGGCAGGTCAAAGGCGCCCTTGGCCTCGAGGTAGGCGACGTCGGCCGCGTCGAGGTCGGACACGGCGCGCTCGCGGTCGAGCGTGTCGCGGGCGGCCATTTCCACTTCGACGTGGCTGGACGCAGCAGCGGTGGACATGTTGGGCGACGAAGGCGTGTGGTGGTGTGTGCTGTAGTTGCTGTTGCTATTGTTGTTGTTGCTGTTGCTGTTGCTCGTGTAATGAGGATGGTATTGGCCGAGATTCTGTTGCTGCTGCTGCGGCTGCTGGTTGCCGCCGATGTGCAACAACAGGCTGTTGTTGTCGTCGCTTTGGCTGTTGCTGTCGTGCGTCGCGGTCGGGGTGAGCGAGGCAAGGGCCGCAGCCGCCGCCGCGGTGGTCGAGGCGTTGGCGATGTCGGCCGCCGTGATGGCGGCGAGCGTGGTGGTGGTCGCGGTCGTTGTTGCTGTTGCTGTTGCTGTGGTTGCCGGCGCCGACGAGCCCGCGGTCGTGGTGGTGACGACGGGCCCAGACCGGAACGACGGGGCGTAGGCGCCCAGGCTGTCTTCGACGTAGGTCTGAAACCGGCGCAGGGACACGTCGGGCGGCGCCCGCGGCGCGGGACTGGGGATCCGCGCCGGACCGGGTGCCGTGACCGGCTGTGTCGGCATCCGTGCCGGCATCGGCGCCAGCGGTTGTGTCAGTGGTTGCGGTTGCGGTTGCGGCTGGGGCTGGGGCTGGGGCTGCGGTTGCACCTGCGCCCGCGCCTGCATGCGCATATGCGGCGCCGCAAAGTCCGGCGTCCGCCGGCTGTCAGCCATGTCCTGGCCGCTGCCGCTCTCGTCTCCGTTGTCGTCGTCGTCGTCCGGGAAGTTGTCTTTGCCCAGAACGGCCTGGATCGGGTTCGTCCGCACCCGGCCGTCGACGTGCGTGCTACAGCAGATGTTAGGGAGGTTGGGTGGTAGGTGGGTAGGTGGGTAGGTGGGTTGGAGCAAGCGGAAAAAAGAAGACAAGAATAAAGAAACACAACAAAAAGAGAGGCTGCAAGCAGAACGTACACACAACTCACGCCGGCTGCGAGGCAGTTCTGGATTCAGGAACGGCAGGAAACACCTTGTTAGTTCACAACACTTGATTTGCACAACACAAAAAAAAAATGAAACATCACATACCCGGCAGGGTGTCTTGCTCGGTGATGTGCCTATATATGGGGAAACGGTTCGTCTTAGCTCTCCAAGCACACCAAAACAGTCACAACAGAGAAACAAAAACCTTACCGGCGGCCGCGTTGCACTTGATCTTGCGCTCATGGCAGCGCACGCAGGCCGTGTTGGTGCGCTTGCGCTTCTTGTTGAAGGTGGCCGGGTCGACCTGGATGTGGTTGATGTCGAAGAGGTCGATGGAGACGGCGCCGCCTTGGGGGGAGTCAGTATACAGAAAAACGAAAGGCAGCCGAGGATCGCATCCCGCAAGCAAACCTACCAGCTGCGTTCCGCGTCATTGTTTCTTGCTGGCGTCGAGGAGGGATGGGGGAGGACAGAGACGGCGATGGCCCCCGTCCGTGGGTCTGCGTTCTCGGATCAAAGAGGAGGTTGTTGGTTTTCTGGGATCACGTGTGAAAGAAAAGAAGTAGAAAAAGAAAAAAAGAAGAAGCAAGAAAAACGGAGAAAATAAAAAGAACGAAACAAAAAAAAAAGAAAGATTCAGTGAAGGGGGGGAAAGGCTAGGTCCGCTACAAGGAGGAGGGCAACTCAGCCGTATGCAGAAATGCAGAACGAAAAGGACGGAGCACGGCGTATTGAGAGTACGGTGAGTTTATTGTGGGCTGCTTGCTATTTGTGGCTTTTTTTTGTTCGGTCTTTCTTCTTGTTGCTTTTTCTTCTTTCATGTGCCTTTTGGTTTGCAAGATTGGTCTTGCATGGGGGGAATTCTATTGTTTTTGGGGGGGGAGAGGGAAGGGGGCCACAGGTGGTCCTATGGCGTGCGCGCTACGGGCCGGGGGGGGAAGGGGGGGTGGTGGTCTCTGTACGGTCTGTCTGGCAGGGCCAATCGTGCACAGTAACATATGAAAGGACGGCTAGGGAAGGGGGGAATGGCGGGTGGGCGAGCGCTGTGTGCATCGCAACCCAGGCGAGGATGCCCAAAAAAGAAAGACTGCAAGGCGCCCTGCCGTTTTTCTTTTTTTTTTTTGCTGCGATGCAACGGCGCGCTGTGCCCTGCCCAACAACAACAACAACAACTGGGGGGGGCTCATACTTTTATTACGTGTCAAAAAATTACGACAGGGCTTTGTCTCCTTGTTGTATTTGCTGTCTGCGCCTCTTTTTGAACAACAAGGGTCAAGACAGTTATCATCGCCTTGAGGGCCCCTTTGTCCCCTTCGCTCGCCGTCTTTCTTCAATCATACATATGAAAAACCGCCGAACAACAAACCGAAGAAGAGCCAAAAGAAAAAGAAAAGAAAAGAAAAGAAAAGAAAAAAAAAGCCCCCAAAAAGGGCCGGGTTCAAAAATGAGAACCGCAAGGTGGTATTTTGTGTGATCCTAGAAAAAACCAGAATGTAACCGTTGTAGTCAAAACGATCAACTCCACGGAGGATTCACACGACAACGGCCCGTGGTCATAACGAGCTCCCACGGTACTCTTATTACCTTTGTATTGCTCCGTTCCCGTATCTCGACAAACAATACGGGCCAATACAGTCGTGTCGGCTCGGTTGGGCATTCCCCGGCGAGGGGGAAGTGGAGTTGATCGGCAATATATTCCTTCAGCTTCCCTCTGTAAATGATGCATAGATGTCACCCCCTTTTGAATCAGCTCCAATCAGAAAATACTCGTACATACATCTTGTCCTGCGTTTGTATATTCACTATCTGAACCTGAAAACGAACATAGTTGACGGGGATGATCGCCAGGAAGAAGATTGCACGGACGAGCAAAAAAAAAAACCATGCATCGAAAACGAGCCAATGAGAAGTCCATTGAGTTATTGGGAGGTCCCAAGTGTTCACTTCGGTGTTTGTTCTATGTGCTGTAGAAAAGAAAAATAAACAAGAACAGAAACGCCCCTTAAAATGTGAGATTACCACATGAGAAGAGAATGGGTTTGACAAAAGGAGGCACGAACAAACTGCAGAATGGAGAGACGAAGACGAGAACCCAGAGTGAAATGTGCTGTCCTTGATACGATGTCGGTAAAAGCCACAAAGAACGCCTATGGGGTTTTGCTACGACCCAAAAATCGAGAGCAAAAAAAAAGGAAAAAAAAGAAATGGAGAAAAAATGAAGCCCCGGAAAACGCGCTGGTTGGTCGTCGATCAATAAGACGACGGCTTGGGGATCTGGTCAACAAGCCCTTGAATGGTGACAAACGAGCCGGGTCCGCCATCTTGCCGCAGATCGTCCAGTAACACGGTGGTCTGCGCATACAGCGTTTCGAGTGCAGCGCGCGAGGATTTCCCAAGAGATACTGTAGTATACCCAAGAGAGTGATTAGCACGCGTCCGTGATGCACCGATGAAAAACAAAACAAAAATATAAAAAGTACTCACGCAGAATGGCCGAGTTCAGCTCTTCAGCCACAGCCACGCGCCCTCGCTGGTCCATCAGATGCGCAACCTCCTTCTCCTTGAGCGGGTTTGCGTAGGCAAGGAGAGAGAAGATCTCTTTCAACGCGCTACGGATTTCCGGCCGTGGGTCGCTGGCAAACTCTGATTGCAAGGCCTGGCCAAAGGCGATAGCTTCGTCCACAACCGATTGGCTCTCAAAGCGGCCGTCCGTACCGTCTTCGACCATGTCAATATCATCCATGTCCATATCCTGCGGCTGCTGCTGCTGCACGCGGCCAAGTGGACGGCCGTTCCCGTTGCTCTTCTTGTTGGTTTCGCCTGCACCGACGCCGACGCCGACGCCGCTGAGACCAATACCCATCCCGTCACCGCCGCCGCCCACCAGATTGAGCTCGGCCTCTTTTCGAATCATTTCAACAAACTTTCTGCACCGCAGACGGAAATACACGTCTTCGTTGTCTTTCAATACGTGCGGGTAGTAAGCATTTGTCAACTTGAGAGCACGATCCAAGTCGCCCTCCAACACCGCCTTTCGAATTCCTGCCTTGCCGTTAGCACGAAAATGCACTGCTCTTGTAACATAACGATTCGCTAGAACAAAAAAGAAAAGAACGAACGTTGTCGATTCCGTGCATCTTCGTCGTCGGTTATGCTGATGCTTTTGATCTCTTCGTTCGGGTCGAGGTTGAGGGCTTCCTTTTGCGCCTGGATTTCCTCAGCAAACGCGCGTGCGGTTTCGACGTAGCCGTCGTGTTGTAAAAATTGCAGGACCTGGACACAACACCGTTAGCAAAAGATACATGCAACGTCTTTTCGTTGTAAGAATGCAGCATGCACAAACCACCGAAAACCTACCCATTGCTGGACAAGCTCCGTCTCGCCTAATGGTGGCGCCAAGCTGTCGGTACTGCGGTTGTGATGTCGTCAGCATCATGTTGAGAAGTAGACACATCATTGCTGCATCGATGAACGAGAATGGACCACTGCAAACCTTGTTTCCGCAATCTGTTTGTTGATCGCCATTCTTTCTTTCTGTAGGATCGCGGGGGATTGCGTTAGCTCTCTGGTCTGAAAATTGTGGAGCGCCGAAACAATGAAGAGATTGGCAGCAGCAAACAGTGCGACGAAACCAGGCAAAAAGCCGGCAGCAGCCAGACAAAGAAGGCAGATGTGCAGATTCGTAGGGAATGGAAGAAGAACGGCGGGCCTGGGCCCGTCTGCTTGCTTCGAAGAGTGAAGGCAGCAGCGACGCATTCGAGGCCACCGGTGAAAGCTGGACGCCGGTTCTATTGTTTGAAAACAAGGGCAAGGGCAAGCGATACAAAGAAGTGAAGGACGGTATCCCGGCAGACAAACGGGATCCTGAAAAAAGTGCTGGTGTAACAGTGGAATCGGGAAGGGCTGTTGACGCCGATGACGGGGACGAGACCACCGATGACGACGACAACGACGAAGATAGAGCCGGCAGACCATTGCGAGATTCGGAGTCCCAGTCCGACATGACGCCAGACATGAAGAAGACGTGAACCACAGCGGTAACGACAAGAACATAAACAATAGTGCAAAGAAAGAAATACAACATGCTCAGGTAAAAGATGAAGGGGGGATAACCATGAAACAAATAACAAATAACAAAAAAGAACCAAAACAAAAAAAAAAAAAAACAGACGATGAAAGCAAATGAAACGAATCGATCAAAATGGGTAGGGAAAAAATAACAAAATAACAGAAATAGCAAAGCAGCCTACCTCCATCAGGTCGTCAATGGCAAAGGCAAACCCGACCTGGCCAAAGTTGACCCGGACGTGCTCGCCCGTTCGTTTCAGGCCCACGGTGGGAAAGAGCTTGAGGTCCTCACCGCGGATGTTGTTAAAGGCAATTCCTACGAAAAAAGCAAAGAAAGGAAGGAGCTGTCAGCTATGAAGTCCACCCGCCAGGAGGGGAAGGAAAAGAGGTGTGGGCGTACCGAGGTCGTCGCCGTTTTTGGTGTAAAACACCGTGCCCGTCCGGAAGTTGACGCCGCACCCAACAATGTCGCCCGAACCAAACAGCGGTCCGTATGTCCGGCCGTTGCTGCTTCCGTTGAACGTATTGCCGTCGTCGCTGTGGTAGCCCCAGGAATGGCTCTCCCAGCCGGGCGGCCTCGACAACGATGCCGAGGCGTCAGAAAAGCCAATACCAATCGTGGATCTGCTCGTTCGGCTTTTAGTTAGTACCACGGATTCCAGACCGACTTGTCTAGCTCGGAACAGTCTACAATAAGGCCTTGGGTTGCGAGGGACTTACTCTTCTCTCTTCTTGCTCAGAATGGTCACCTCGAAGTAGTAGATGCCGCACTGCGGCGGCATGTAGTGGTCAGCCCGGATGGAGATGGCCTCCGAATCGCGCTCGCTCGTGCTTTTGGGTGCCGTGTATTTGACCTCCAGGCCGTCGCCCAGCACGTCCAACGCCGACGGCTTGTCCCGCTTATCCCAGCGTGACGGCAGCGGCGCAATGGCCTCTTCGTCGTCCAGCACACGGTATCCCCCGACCTTCTCGACCACATCATAGGCGATGCCGCGATACGACCCCGGGCCAATCTTGCCACCGGCTCCCCCTGCGCTGAGAATACCACCCCCACCGCCACCTCCGCCGTTGTGTAAACTGTGGCTGCTGCCACGACCCGTCAAGGCGCTGATGCTCAGGTTACTACCGCCGACACCGCTTCCGCCAACCCCAACCCCCACGACGCCCAGCGTACCCCCGGCGGCTGCCGCTGCCGCGGCCGTCGCGGCCGCGGTTGAAGTGATCGTCGATGCGGGGGACTGGTTGTGTAAAAGGTGGTGGTGTTGCTGTTGTTGGTGTTGCTGCTGCTGCTGCGGCTCGCTGTCCCGCAGAGCCAAGGTCTTGGCCCTGTACTGGTCTTCCAGCTGCTTAACGTAGACGGACTCGCGGAGGTACGAGGGCGTAAAAAACCCGTTGTTACTGGGTATGGGGCCGTAGCCGTCGTATGCGGGCCCCCGCAGAAACGGTTCAAACGCACGTGAAAACGCGGGCAGTTGAGGGTTTCGCGAGCCGAGCCACCGCAGCAACGCGCCATCGCCCGTGTCGATCCCGTTTCGCAGCGCCTCGGCATCGGCGTTGTTGGTGGCGGTGGCGGCGCTGCTGCTGCCGCCATAGGCGGTCCGCACATGGGCGTAACCGTTGCTGCCCGTGCCGTTGTTCATATTGTTGTTGTAGTTGATGCTGTTGATGTTGTTGTTGCTGCTGCTACTACCACCGTTGTGTCCGATTCCGTTGCTGTCCGAGCCATCGGCTGTGCTGGTCGGATTCAGGAGTTGTGCGAACGTGGCACCGGACCGGCCAAAACTTCCGCCACCAGATGCAACCGAGGCATAGGAGGATCGCCGCAGAGAGAAGCCTTGCAAACCGGTCGACAAATTCGGTGAGGGATCGTCTTGATAGGCGGACGGTGGGATCTGATATGGGTTTGACATGGCGGGAGCGAAAAGGCTGGCGACCAGCCGAACGGTTGGAGAGAAAAACCAAAGAAAAAATGTCGTATGCCGCCGGCTCGATGGGAAGAAAAAAAAGAAGGAGAGGATGAAGCTCAAAGGGCGGAGAAGGTGCCCGAGGGTTGAAACCGAGAGAAGCGTCGGCGAGTTGAACAAACGTGCGGGTTGACGGACACTCCAAAGTGCAGAGGTCGCTAAAAGAGATCCCCAAGAACGCAATCCGTATGTATAAGCAAACAAACTGGACAGGCGTGGCCAAATGCCGAAAAGGAAAACGATCAGTCGAGGACGAGCCGAGCTGCCAGGACAGGTCCGTCGACGGTCGTCTTGCAGAAAAAAGAAACGGAAATGATTGTCGTCGCTGGCTTGTTGTATCGTGAAGAAAAAGAGAGGCAAACCGAAAGAGAGAGAGAGAGAGAGAGAGAGAGAGGTGTCTTGGTTGTCCGGATTCCGAGATGCCGTGCTCCGAGGAAATAGGTCAAGAATTTGGGGGTGGTCTAGTACCCAGTCGGCGCGCGATTGCAATGCGTCAGAGATAAGAGAAGCGAGCGCACGCCCGGCAAAGGCGGGGAGAGCTTCGACCGCAAAGAAAAAGACCAAAGCACCCAAGAAAAGCCGCTCGTCCAAAGGTTGCCTTGGGAGGAGAAGAAAAAGGATCGGAAAAGGTTGTCTATCGCGAGAATGGTCGTGAACGGGGAACGTTTACCTGCCCAAATGGATGGGAAGTAAGTATAATAGTAAAGTAACGGGAAAGAGAGGGAGAGACAGACGTTGCCGCTGGCGAGCTCGCCAATTACGGAAGGAAGAAAGGAGGAGGTGGCGGATTATTAACTGGAAAGCGGGTTTGGGTCTAAGGGGAGGGGGGAACTCCTGCTGAATCCGGTCTTTTTTCAGGTGCGCTTCAGGTGGTATTACTACTACGGGAAGTACATAACTTAAGGGGAGGACCAAACACAGTACGGGTGCGGTGCGGTGCGTGTTACTGATGTACAAACAGGAAAGAGCAAGCGGCTGGCGATCATAAACGGCAGCAGCAACCAAATGCAGCAAGTTCGATAAAGCAGAAAAATAACCAATATTTGGAAGGAACAAGGACCAAAGGAAGATCTAAGGAAAGAACACCAAGAAAACATTGAGTGCACTCTGTTTAGTGACCAGCGAAACTCTCGCGGAATGAGGAAACGCAATGGGCCGTACTGGAAGATGGACGCGTGACGACAGGGCGCTTTCCTTTTTGGGGGGTTTCCGTGACCCCAACAAAAGCAGAAAGCACGCGAGAAAAAAGACAAAATGCGGTTAGCCAGACGGTTCGCTTACCAAAGAAAAAGACAAGAACAAGAAAGCAGCAAACAGAAGCATGAGAAAAGCGAAAAACGGAACACGGAAAACGAGGACGTTTGGGTCGCTGACGGCATCGCTGAGGTGATTGCATCGGTCGCTCTTTAGGCGGTCTGCCCGTCCTTGCCGTTTTGGCCACAGGGCATTAAATTGCGTTCGTTCAGCAAAAAAACAGGCCTGTGCCACAAAATGGGTTTCGCACGGTAGGCTGGAAGTGGGTCCCATGCGAACAGCCAAGGCAAAAAGGGGGCCACCTGACAGGCTGACGCGCTCTTAAGCAATGAAAGCACGGGAGGGGAAGAGACCGACGATGCCACGGAAGCAAAAGCGTCTGCGCGAGTGACAGTGGAGGAGAGCCGATTTGCAAGACAAATGGGACTACAGGTCAAAAAGAAAAGGCAAAAAAAATAAAATAAAAAAAACGGTGCGTTGTCATTTCGCTGGACTCGCCATCGCCCGACCAAGTCGCGGGCCTGACAACAAAAAGCATGTGGCCTATTGTGACAATAAAGACGAAATAAAAATAAAAATCAAATCAAATAAAAAATCTGTTTGCTACATCGATGTTTCTGAGAGAGGGTCCAGCTGAAAAAATGTGTGTGCTGGCCACCTCGCGATCGTACAGGCGTAAACTGGTTCGAGTAGGTTGAGCTACGAATCACGATCATGTCTGGCCACATATGTATGTTGCGTAGGAACAAAGGACTGTCATAAAAAAAGCCATAGGAAAGCCATAGAAAAGCCATAGGCGAACAACGAAATCAAAAGAAGGGCGACAACGGAATGTTGTGCGGCCCAGCAACGACCATAGGGCGACGTGGCCCCTGGGATGAACGCACATCTGTGAATGCGATGTGGACAGCATCGAGCCGGGCTCGACGAAGACACGATGTTGCAACCACAGGGATTGCCAAGAGTGTAGTAAACAACGGTAATATATATGCTCCTAGTTGGCCCCAAAAAGGGTACCTTGCACCCAAAGCATCGGCGCCCACCGTTCAACTCCGCGAAAGAAACGTCTAGGATCCACAGAAAGGCAAGGAAAGGCAAGACAATGTGAAAAAAGAATAGCATAGAACAGGAACAGCACGCAAGAATGCCTCTTGTTCCCAAGCCTATCGATGGCTTCCTGGCACCCATTGCAGAAAAAAAAGACAGTCTAGAGAACATGACCAAAGAAATAAACCATAGGAAAAGCCTTGACGCCGGTAAACCGTGGCCCCTTCCCCAACCAAAGAAAGAAGAGCAATGTTGTAAAAAGGCAGGACATGGCAAAACACCGCAAAAACCGAGACCGACCGCAATTTTGTGCCCTCTCCCCCAATATAGTACATCATGCAACAGTCGCCAAAGACAGGTGAAAAAGGAAACACGAGAGCAAAAAAAAGACCCCCTGAACACCAATAACACGAGCACACGACATGCAGCAAGGAAAAAAGAACAGAAAGAGAACAACAGAAAGAGGAAAACTCATGCCGCCGCAGCAACGAGCGGCGTCCCGGCATCGCCCGACTCCGCGGTGGCCGCCGGTGGGCTGGGTCGCGCGCTGCTGGACGGCGCGGTGGCCATCTCGACGTCGACGTCGCCGTCGCCGTCGCCGGCGCCGGCGCCAACACCGCCGTTGGTGTGCCCATTAGCGAGGCCATTCCCATGTCCGTTGACCGTCCCGTTTGTCGCGGGGGCGGCGCCGGCGGTACCATTGCTGGCCGTGCCGTTCTCTTTCGGCTTGCCGGCTTCTTTTGCGTCCGCGGCGTCCGTGCCGTTGGCGTTGCCATCGCCGTTTTGCTGGTTCTCCTTGTTGCTGCTGCTGCCGCCGTCGTCGGCCGAGGCAGTCGCGCTCGTCGACGCGGCGCCCGACGCAGCTTCGGGGTCGGGTTTGGGCGGCGCCTTCCAGCGTGGAATCTCCCACACCGTGCCCGTAAAGCTCTTGAGCCGGAACCCGCCCTTGGCCCACCGCCGGCACGGCTTACCCGACCGGTCGAGCGCGCGCAGACCGGCGTTGATGGCGCCCATGCTGGCCTTGGGGCCGAGCTTGTGCGCGCCGCCCACGCCGCCGCCGCCGCCGCTGCGGCCGATGTCAACCATGCCGTCGTCCCTGAAAGGTTAGTGTTTTTTTTTTTTTTTTTTGCTGTTAAATGGAGGAGAAAAAAAAGAGGACATACAACTTTGCCTTCTTCTTCGGCCCCGGCTTGTTGCGAACCCGCGGCGGCGCGGCGTCGCCGTTGGTGCTGCCGGGTCCGCCCGCGCTGCCGCCAGCGTCCAAGACGCCGGCAGCAGCGGCCGACCGTTTCACACCCCGTTTCTTCGCCGCGGCACCGTCGGCCCCCGCGCCTGCGCCAGGTGGTGGCGCCATACCGGACGCAGTGGGACCGGGAGTGCCTTCCTCGCCACCGGCGCCACCACCGCTGCCGCTGCCGCTGCCATCGTTCGGGGTGTCGGGCGCGGACTCGGTCGCGTTGTCGTTAACGGCGGCCGATGGTACGTGCAAAGGCGTGCCGTTGCTGTTTTTGTTGGAGGGAACGGGGGAGGCTTCGTCTTTTGCCTCGGACGCCGAGGCGGCGGCCGAGTCGTCTTCCTTGGTCCGCGGTCGAGGGGTGGCAGGCGCCGGCGAGGCGACGTTGTCGTCGTCTTCGTCGTTCTTGTTGTTGTTTGCCTTGAGCCGGGCGGGCAGCCGGTCACGAAAGATAAGGCGCAGCTTCGCTGGCGACACGGTCACCGTGACCACGCCCGGTGACTTGTCGAGCTTGTCCGACTTGCGGCGAATCTTGGACGACATCGTTGGGAGTCGGCCGCTATAACGAGGGTTTGTAGTACTCGAGAACTCTCACGAAAGAAGAAAAAAACACGACGTGCTCGTGTGTAAGACGCGGTCTTTGAGCGAAGAGTCGACACTCCCAGAAAACCCTTCGAACAAAAAGAAGGTCGCTGTCCCTTTGGTTTCAGCAGTATGTGCAAGGAAGGCCGTGTGGACGCGCAATGTGTGTGTGCCTTGCTTCGACGTGATTACTTCGCGTCGACCAAGATCTTCTTCAGTGTGTTGACTTCCTAGGTACTAAAAAAACAAGCCCCTTTAAGCACTCCGAGTAAAAAACCGTAACAGGCGCAGGAGAAAACACGAAAGTCCAAGCAAGAAAAAGAAAAGAGGCGAAACGGAGCGTCGAAAAGCCCAAAAGCAGACGCTTTCTGTAGGGGGAAGAAAAAAGCGAGGACAAAAAAAAGTCCACAGGTTGCCGGAATGGTCTAGAAAAAAACCAAGATCGTTATTTTTTTAGTAGACAATTTTCAAAAGCAACTAATTATATTTAAATGGTCGATTAAACTGGCGACAGCCTACAGCGGCCTAAGGAAGGGAAAGGTGAGCAAGGAGGCTGTAACCGAAAAACAAGGGCGTTCGCTGGTTGTGTGTGATGGTGATGATGGGCGCGCGCGCGGATTGGGGGGGGAGTGGGTGGAAGGAGGGCGAGGATGGAAGAAATGTGAGAAAAGTTGGTGATGGTTTTGGCTGGGCGGAAAGGGGGATGGGCAAGACATTTTTATTGTGGCGTGGGAAAAGCATCCTGGGGGCAGAAGATGGTTTGGGTTGTCGGGTTGGGGCCATCGCAATAAAGGCGGCCGGCCGGGCGTGACAGCTAAGGGGGAAAAAAAGGAGGAGGGAGCGAGTTTTTTTTTTCCTCTTCGTTCTCTCTCTCGCGCGCGCGCGCTGTGAAGTTTTCCCCTTTCACCAAGTCGTGGGTCGAGCGATAGGCCGGAACGGGGAACTACGCCAATCAAGACAAAGACTGTGGGTGCCTCAGGCATGCATTTTTCTAGCGGTCCAATCACGGCGCAGCAGGGTGTTGACAACACACGGAGTACGGGAGTACATAGTGTCACCTGCCCTATCTTCAGGGGCAGCAGCACACAGTGTCGCTACAGCGCAACGGTGATGATGGTCTGTCTGGGCTTGTCCTGTCTCACTTCGGGGGATCAGACTTGGTTGCCTACATCGTAATACTACTACTACTCGCTGCTTTAGGGCGAGCATGCACGAAACCGACGCAAAACCCGTGTGGTCGCCTGGCGTTCCGTCCAGCCGCCCTCTTCTGTCAGAGATCGCCAGCGAATGGAGGTTGCCAGAAAAACAAGATATCCAAGACAGTTCTACGCGTTGTTATTGCTATCCTTTGGTTACTCTCATTTATCACAACCAGCCCGCCGAAAGCGCTGGCGCTCCCTTACAGGTTGCCGGATCGCTTGCCTAGAGCCAGATACGGAGCAATGCATTGTTCGCTTGCTGACGTCTTCTCCCCCAAACGTACAATCTCACGAGAGACCGAAGACCGAAGAGGCGAGAACGTAGTCACTAAAAAAATGAACAAAGATCTCGAGTAGTAATACAGAAATCCACACAGTGCCCAAGGTCGGGTTTTGGTGATCCCAAACAACGACAGAAGGTGACCGCTTCATCCGGGGACAATGGAGGGGGCGGGGGGCTGGGTTCTTGGTGAATCTGGCCTTTTCTGCGCTGCTTCCGTCGAGTGCAGAGACTTCTCGTCCAGCCGATTCCTCGGCATTGCCAATGGGGCCCTAAAGGCGACGAAATCTCCTTGGATATACATGCATACGAAAAAAGTCGCCTCCCGTGCGTGTCTTCTTTTTCTTCCTACGGAAAGCTAACGTGACCATGCGATGGCCATTGACAAAAAATAGCCATGTATGAAACGGCACAAGAGCCATTTCAGAATTCGTGATGCAACACTCTCGAAACAATTTCTCCGTGTGAGAAGTGGCAGCGTGATGGACAGCCGGATGGCTGCCAGCTGTCAACGAAATGCCCAACAAAATGTAAGGAAACGCATGTCACGATACGTCTTGACCCTCTGTAACTGACAGATTCACAACTACGTCCGAGTAGTTTATGTCTACAACTGGACCCAGACCAGAACGACACTGCGAGTTTTCGGTGAAAGCACAGCCTCGTCCGACGACATCCTCCGTATGCCGTACGATCGACGGCCAATACGGCTTCAATGCATCTTGCATTCTACGCCAGCAAAAATCTCAAGAACGTGTGGTGCGTCTTATAGATGGGAGACTGCAGACCGACGTCATAGCCAAGCATGCCCTCCGCTCTGAAAGCATGCTTCATTGGGTATGAGTAGATGTGTAAAACAAAGGCAACTGAAGACAGATTCATCTTGAAAGTTCACTTGATCATAGCGACTCTTTTCGTCGGTCATGGAAGGGGGCATTATATTATTTTTGTCTTCAAAAAAGGACAAGCTATTGGGACGTGCAGTGTGCTTGCCACTTCCAGACGTAGTCGCTTTTTCACAGCTTAATCCAGCTGTTCCCGTCGGCCACACCACCGCCGCCGCCACCGGCCCCGGCGTCTGTCCCCCAGTACCGCGCCAAGATCAGCGCCCGGTGTCGCACCAGCGCCGGCTGCGCCTGCACCAAGTCTGGCAGCGTGCGATCCCGCCAGCGGAAGCGGGGAGGCGCAGCCTCCGCCGCGTTGTCCGCACTGTCGTCATCATCCGGACCGCTCTCCACGCCCTCCAACAGAAGGCACGTGTACGCAAACAGCGCGGCGTCCAGGACGGTCGGCACCGTGCTACCGAACAGAAAGGGACCCCCTTCAACACCACCACCGCCGCCGCCGCCGCCGCTACCGCCGCCGCCGCCACCCAGGACCGCCGCCAGCGCCGCAAACGCCGCCTGCGCATCCGCGTAGATCTGTGCCGTCGCGGCGGCCGTGGGTCCGTTCAGCCTGCTGCTCCCCTCACCACCGTCACCACCACCACCACCACCCCCCCACACCTCAGCGGCAGCCGCCGCCTGCAGCTGCCGCGCCAGCGCGGCCCGCACAAGCGTCGAGGTCGACGCCGCGTGCGCGTACAGGCGGGTGGCGATGGAGGACGGGGCGGGCGGCACGCGGAACGACCCGTCCTCGGATCCGGCGGGACACAGGTACACGGCGTGCAGCCACGCGCGGCGAACGGCGGTGTCGAGGAGGGCTTGGTAGGCGGGCGCGCGGGGGTCGGCGGGGAGGGCGGCGGGGAAGGCGGGCGGGTGTGCCTCGTCGTCGTGGGCGTTCTGGTGGTGGTGCTGTTGGTTTTGTTTTTGTTGTTGCTGTTGTTGCTGTTGTTGCGTCCGCCACGCGGTCTGGGCGTACCCGAGTAGATCGTGCGCCGGAACGGGCTGCGGTGTGGGGGATGTGTTGCCGGAGGCTGACGCCCGCCGTGACAAGCGGTGGCGGCGGCGGTGGCTGCCGCGTCTGGGGTGGAGGCGACCCGGGAGCAGGAAGGGAAGGGCGCCCGTGGGCGAGGCGTGGTTGGTGGCGGGCGCGAGGCGGACGGGCACACCGGCGAAGCGAAGGACAGTCTGGACGTCAGTACATGCCAGAAGGAGACAAATAAAGAAGAGAGAAACAAAACCAAAAAAAAAAAAAAAAAAAAAAAAAAAATAGAATCAAGACCGGCCAAACTACCTACCTGCCACTTGAGACACGTCGGGTTGAAGCTGGGCCGGCCGACGGCGGCGTCGGCGGGGTCGACAAAGACGAAGAGTGTCGGGGGCGGCGGCGGAACGTCGCTGTCGTCGTTGTCGTCGTCGTCGTCGTCGTTCTTGTTGTCATAGTCGTCTCCGTCTCTCTCACCTTCGTCGTCCTCTTCGCCCGGCAGCGCATTCGCCGGGTACGTCACCAGGGGCACGCGGTCGAAGAGGCGCTGCAGCGGCGCAGGAATGGGCGGGAAGAAGGAGTAGGAGGAGGAGGAAGACGACGACGACGACAGTTTAGTAGTAGTTTGGGTGCTGCCGGGGGCAGAGGTTGGCTGCGGCGGTGATGACGCCATGGTTGCGGCCATCGGACGAGCGAGGCTTGAAGATAGCGTGGAGATCCAAGGTTCAGTTCGGTGTTCGCTGATCAAAGGAAAGGGCTACCGCTTCTTTCCCACTTCCCGTTTTCTCGTTCACTGCTGTTCCGACGAACGTTGGCGCCGTAGCGCTTCTGTGCTTTTCTGAACCGCGAGTTTATTTTTTGGGCGGGGTCCCGTTCACCGCCCAACATTGGGGGGGGGACAGCCTCGGCGGGCGGGACGCGCTAACCCGTCGCTGGCCGGCCTTGGACAGCCCCGTTCCGTAACGCGCTCTTCAGCCTCGCGGACGAAATACGCCAACATGAATACGCAAGAATGTTAAAAGGCAAAAGAACAACAACTGAATCGCTATTTACTTTAGACAATCATTGTCTTCCTTCTGCTCTTCCCAGCAGTTCTATATACACACAATATCATAGTCTTCGCAACGCGTGGCCGTCCTTCTCACCGCGAAAACATGGCAAACCGACCAGTGTTCGTAACTCATAATTCGACCAGACACACTCATAAAGATTCGTAGAAGGCGATCTTGCGTCACTTCAGTTCCGAGTAACCGCCTATGACGGTTCGGCCAACTTGTCGGTGGCTTCGGGACGGGGTCAGCAACGGCGGCCGCAGAAACAAGGAACGGAAGGCCAGCAAGGTCAGCAACTTACCTTCTAGATGGAACAGCACGTTGGACCGGTAGTTCTTGAACATTTGCGCCACGAGTTCCATGTCCATGTTCTGGACGTTGATGTCCTGTGCGATGTCAGCAAAACGTTCTTTGCTTTGTCTTCTTCGTCTGTGCTGTTTGGTACCTCCGCCCAGCCCCACGCAGACCACACTCACCTGCAATGCTTTGTTCATCACCATGACGGCCTCGTTGAGCTTCTCCTAGAGAAATAATGCGCATTAGCAAGATGCAGCGTACAAAAAGCAGTTTCGCGTACGAAGGTGCACTCTTCTTTTGCGCGTACCACGTTCGTGATGATGCGCGACAGCAGCAGGTTCTGCTGGTGCTCGTGTGGGCTTTCCTGCAGTGCCAGTTAGCCCTGCGTCCGATGTGCATTTTGGAGACACGCGCTTCCAAACCCGACACTTGCCATTTTCCCTCGAAATCGTGAACGAGGTGCTAAATTGCGTGTCGCCAACAGGGAGAGCAGCTTTGCTTTGGCCGCGTTCACGGAATACCCGCCCCAGCGCGTCGCCAAAAGCGGCAACAAAATAGCGCTCAAAACCGGCAGGCGGTCAGATGCGGCAATAAACGGCCACACCCCGAATTTCGAGAACAACAACCTCGCCGACATCTCGACGGGAAATGCGTCCCACGGCCATTCGCCTCTCACGTCGTTACCCGGTTTTTTTGTACTGTTTCTCTTTACCACAAATACAACAACATAAGAACAACACCCCACCCGATGGCCACCCCTGAAGCGTTGGCTGCGCAGGCGGCGCACCAGGCGCTCATCGAGCAGCTCGACATCCACGCCATCCACAAGACGTTTCGCAACCCGCACTGGCGGCCGAACCAGCGCCGCAACAAGAACGTCAAGACGATCCTCGGCGACGCGTCGCGGCGCGAGGCCTCGGCGCTGGCCTCGGCGCTGGCCACACCCCAGACCAACAGCGGCGTAAACACGCCCAAGAACGAGGACGGGCTGTCGACGAGCGGCACCTCCACGCCGGCGGGGAACGGGAACGGGAATGGTACGGCCGCCAACGGTGCAGGAAACGGTGCTGGACCCGCTGCCGCCGCCGCTACCGGCCTGCAGCCCAACCTGGCGCAGGCCAACCGCAGCCTGTCGAAGCTGGTGCTGGAAAAGAGCTTAAAGCCGGGGTATGCGGCGGCGAACGCAGCGGCGGCGGCGGCAGCGGCGACCACAACAAACGCACCCGCGCCAGTCGCGGCTCCTGCCGTCACGTACACCAACGTGGAGAGCGCGCCGAGCCTGGCGCCGCAGCGGCGTTACTGCGACATCACAGGCCTGCACGCGCCGTACACGGACCCCAAGACGCGGCTGCGGTACCACAACAGCGAGGTGTTTACGGCGATCCGGGGGTTCCAGCAGGGTGTGGCAGAGCAGTACCTGGAGCTGCGGGGGGCGCACACGGTGTTGAAGTAGAGGAGGAGGAGGAGGAGAAGGAGGCGTGGATGGGGATCCGGACGGAGTGCCGAGTTGGGACGGAGTACGGCGTACGGCACGGGAGCATGGGCACTGGCGTTTTTGTTTTTTTTTTTTGTGTTTTTATGAGCAGTTGTTATATTGCGAAAGGATGTACTAGACATGCGAGAATCTACTGTCAAAAGAATGTACGACCAACAAAGTCAAGCCCCAACTATGCACCCGCCGCCTCTCAGCGGTGGAGTGAGCCAGCCATGGCGCTCCGGCTTAATCGTGATCACTGACTTCCAAAAAGAAAAGATGTCTGTTCTCTGCCGTCCAAACGAGAGGGGACCCGAAGGCCTTTCTCGTTTGTCGACCGACCACCGAAGACGTATCGAAAAGAGGACAGAAATCGGTTACCATGGCAAAACGCCAGGCCGTCGTGGCAGGTGGGAGAAGGATAGAGAGGTACGAAGAGATAAGACAAAACAAAAAGAAACAGCAGTGAACCCATTCACGTCGACAAACCTGGTAGTAGAAGCCCTTTTTTTTCCTTTCTTTTGGCAAGCAAAAAACACAATCCAGAGTGCATTCGCGTCGTCGCTGGCGCCCCGCTTGGGACATTCGAATACCAAACAATTTAGTCAGGAAAAGAAAAAGGTCCAGATTCGATCGGGCGTTGCCCGCTCTGGTGCGGGAACAGATGCAACCGAAAGGAAGCGTAAACGTTTTTGTGGCAAAGAGAAAAACGTCTAAATTCTAGTGAGAAATCGACGAGCTTCGAATTTTGTAAGGAAAAGCGCAAAAATATTGTAGGACCCACATTTTAGGGAGGAAAGGCCAGCTCACCAGCCGGCCCGCCTTCACCGCTTTTAAGCAATCGCGGTAGCCTTAGGGGGGAAAAGAGGAGGGGGGATAGAGTCCAATCGCAACAGCGGGGGAGGCGGGCCGCATGTGACAAAGCCCAGACCTCGATAACGCCCCTTCGTAACATCGCTGTACTCACAATCACAGGGCCCTCCTTACAGGGCATTCTGCCTCCCCGCTTCAATTTGTTGACGACACTTTGGTGTCTATCTTTTGCCTCCTGACCGCCGCCCTCCCCTCTAACGAGCATTGTAGGCTTTTTCCTCTTCGACCTTGCACCCGCACGCGACCTCGAGCTCGAACGAATTCTATACCGTGTTTATATTTTCTTCTCTTTTTCCTTTTTCGTCGTGCAAACCATCGTAATCGAACACACACACACATCCCTTCTCCGGAAAACCGAACGCCGAACGAACCCCCCCTTTCCATCGAACGGCCGCCAGGGACAAGAGAAAGGAAAAACTGCGCGGGGGCCAGGATGAAGCTGTATTACATTGGGGTGGGTGAATCGCAGACCGAAGAGAGCACGCAGTCGCTTTCTGGGAATCGTTGCCCCAACGGCAAAATGCCGGAAGACTGACGTTTCTGCCGGTGCTCCCTAGATCATCCGCAACGAGGGCGGCGGCCAGAACAAGTCGGCCGAGCTCGTGGCCGAGAAGGACCTCAGCGACTACTCGCGGTTTACGCGGACAAGGTGGGTGCCGGGTGGGCGCGCAGACAACGGAAGACGGGGACAAAGGGAGAGAAAAGCACAGCCAGCAAAAACGCTCACTGACACCTATCACGCGCGCGACAAAAAAGCGTCGGCGAGTTCATGACCCTCTTCTCCAAGACCGTCGCCGAGCGGACCAAGCCCGGCCAGCGCCAGGACGTAGAGGAGCAGTCATATGTGGGTGTTGCCCCCCAAGAAAACGTCTTGCCGTTTGCTTCGATCCGGCCCTTTGCTAACCTTCCGCACAAACAAGACGTTTCACGCCTACGGCCGCAGCGAGGGCATCTGCGGCATCATCATCAGCGACCAAGCTTATCCTCCGTGGGTCCCAAGACGTTTTTTTTTTTTTTTTCCTTTGTTTGCCCCCTTTCCCTACCCGCTGACACCGCCTCCAGCCTCGTCGCCCACCAGCTGCTCGGCAAGGTCGTGGACGAGTTCCTGGCGACGTGCCCGCGGTCCGCATGGGCCGGCAGCAGCACCGGCTCCGTCGCCTTCCCCGTGCTCAAGGAGTACATTGTCAAGTACCAGGACCCGCAGCAGGCCGACAGCATCATGAAGATCCAGCAGCAGCTGGACGAGACCAAGATCGTGCTGCACAAGACGATTGAGAGCGTGCTGCAGCGGGGCGAGAAGATCGACGACCTCGTGGCCAAGAGCGACGGGCTGAGCGCGCAGAGCAAAATGTTTTACAGTAGGTGGGCTCCTCTGGTCGGTTTGGATTTTTTATTTTTTGTTCGTTCGTTGTCCGCTAACACGTCCCAGCCCAAGCAAAGAAGCAGAACTCGTGTTGTGTGGTGATGTAGGGGGGAGGAGGAGGAGGAGGACGGACGGCGTGCAGGGGAACAACAGAGACGGGGCAAAGACGAGGTCGCCCGTCGTCTTTAGCCCCGGTTTGGAAAGCAACACAACTTGGGTGCTCGCTATCAGCGTTTTCTTTTTGGTTTTTTGGTTTTTTGGTTTTGGTCTACCATCGCGCTCTTTTCTATTTCTGCTGGGCCTCTCTCGTTTCCACGGATTCTACCTTTGGGCTCCAGTAGTCGTTTTTTATTTTCTCCTAATACTCTCACATAAAAAAAACGACAAAGTGGTTTTCTTCTTGAATAGCGACCACTGCCTGGGCCACTCGTTGGTCTTTTTTTGGTCTTTGTTTGCTACTAACATGTTACGTACATACTCGCATATGCTTGATACAAAGAACCCTCTGTTCATGTTGCGGTAAAAGCAAAAGAAACCAGATATTTCGCTTCGGAAAGACAACGCTGCAATCGCCGTGCCTTCCATTCACTATGGCGCAACAAGGAAATCAGTCCGGCGGACATTGGCCAACACCCGCCGCCGGTTTTGCACGCGATTTTGCACGCGAAATAGCAAAACGCATCGTATCACGGCAAAAGGGAGCAACGTCCGACAGAAAGATAACCTTACACATCCGCATCTTTGGTGGGAAAGGAAACCAAAGCAGGTGAAACGACTTTGAAGGACGAGGATCGAAACGGGGGAGCAGGCTGGCCGAGAGAGAGAGGGGGAGCGAGAGAGACCGGCTCATAACAAATCCATGCCTCGGTCTCGCTTCTTTTCGTTTTTCCCCTTTAATTTCTTTGCGTTATTCTTTTTGTGTTCGTCTCCCTTTTTTGCGACGCGGCCGCAGATCGTTTTCGTTTTGAAACGTGTGTTTGTCGGGAGCCTGTGTCAAGAACGCCTCCATTCAAACGTCACGTCTTACTCCGTTTCATTTCAGTACCGTTTTACAAGCTCTGTTGTCTTGGGACGAATACAGTTTTGCAGGGATGAGAACGTGAGATCTAACTTTTTTTTTGGTGGTATCATTACGCATCTATCGCAAGAAAGAAAAAAAAAATTACTCGTTCCGAACGTAGAAACAAATGGGAAGCGAAAACCAGACTGAATAAACAAGGGGGAGAAGACACCAGCCCTAGAAACGAAACAAGAAAGACCAGCCCAGTGGAGGAAACGACGGATATTGACATAAAAAAAGGCCTGCTCTGGAAGAAGAGAGGGAAAAAAGTATCTAAAAGAGTAAATAAAGACTTTGCTTTCCGCGTGCTGCCTGCCCACGAAACAAACAACAAAAGGAATGAAGAGAAAAAAAAGTGAAGAGAGCAAACAAAAACGGCGTAGATTGATCAAGAAAGGCAAAACTAGGCCGCCTCCAGGACGACCCGCTCGCTCTTGCGGTTCTGCGCCAGCTGGTACGCGTGCAGGTTGCTGTTGGCGTTGGCGTTGGACCGGGGCGAGACGTACTGCATCCGCGGCTGGGCCGCAGGCTGCACCTGGTGCAAAGCCTGGTGCAGAGCTTGGTGCTGGGCCTGCGCATAGGCCTGCGCAGCGCGTGCCGCCCCGTTGGCCGGTGCCGTCCCGCCGGGGGCCGCCGCCACCACCAGCGTCGGCGTCGCGGTGTGCGTCTCCTGCAAACGCTCGTTGCGGCCCAGCCTCAGGCCGGCCGCCGACCGCGCGGATGACGGCGTAGAAGAGGAGGAGGTGGTCGTAGAAGAGGTGGGTGTCGTGCCGGATGCGGGTGTCGGGCCGCTTTCCACGACGGCCACTGCCGTTCCTCCATTGGCCGTCTTGAGGGGCCGCAGCAGCTGCCGCTGCTGACGCGAGATGCTGATCTGCCGTGCGATGGAAATCTCAATGGCCGACTTGAGCGCCGGGTCCGTGTTCTCCCCCATGCCCAGCACCGATCCGTCTGTGGACGACGGCGACGGCGGAGCGAGGCCCAGGATCTGGTAGGGTTTGCTGCTGAGATTGGTGCTGCTATCGCCACGCAGGAGGTTGCTGGTCGCACTGCCGTTGCTGCTCGCGGCGCTGGACGCGGATCCGGTCGAGGGCGGCGGCGAAACCATCTGCCACTGTGGCTCTTGCAGCACCGGCTTGAAGGGCTGCGTCGGTTGCGCCGAGGGTGTCGCCTCCGTGGGTGAGTCCAAAATCAACTTCGACTGCGTCAGATCAAACTGCACGTTGTTGCTGTGGCCCGGCGGCGCGGATGCGGCTGGGGCTGCTCGTGGTGGCGTGAGCGTGAGAGAGGGACCGGACGCGGCGGGTGCCGCTGCGGAGGAGGCGGGTTCCCTACGCATCATGCCCGTGGGGTTCTCTCGAAGCGGGTTGATGAACCGCAAGGGTCTTTGTTCTTGTGGCTGTGGCTGCGCGGCCGTGGATTGCGGTTGCTGCCAAAAATCGAACCCAGCAGCAGCAGCCGCCGCCGTTGTTGCCGCAGGCGACCGCGTGCCTGCCGGCACCGTGTTTGACCGCAGCAGGGGCGATGGCGCGCCGTTGCTACGGTTGACATTGTCCACAGCATGCACGTTGTTTGGCGACTTGGCCGGGAACAAGGAAAAGGCGGGCGAGCGAACCACGTGCGGCGACGTCGCGCGCCGTTGTAGGCCGCTGCCGAGACCGCCCCCACGGCCGATAAGTGCGTCCGCGGCAGCCGCGGCCGCGCGGTCGCGCTCCAAATCTTCCTGCAGCATGCGGTCGTTGATCGTCTTGAGTTTGTCGAGCGTGGCCTGCCGGCGCGCCAGCAGCGACGAGGCCGGCTGCCAGGCCGCCCCGTGGGCCGGAAGCACGTTGCCAAACATGATGCTGTAGCGCTCCATGCGTACGTCAGGGATCTCGACGTCCAAGTAGGGGCTGGTATTCAACCATTGTGGGCGCTCTGGCGGCGGCTGGTTGTTGTTGTTGTTCATATTGTTGGTGCGGCCGGAGGAGGCAGGGCCCGGGTTTTGCACCAGCTTGATCGGATGCAAATTCATGGAGTTGAGGTTGGCCATGCTGCTGTTGCCGAGGTCGATCGGGATCGGCCGGGAGATTTCTGGACGGGTGCGAATGCTTGGTTCCGACGCCTTGGACCGCAAGAACGGCCGCATGATGCGTGCCTCCTTAGCTACGCCGACGGTGACGGCAGGCGTGGCAGACGATGCTTTGTCTACCGTCGTCGTTGTTGTCGTCGTAGTCGTCGTCGCGGCTGGTGCAGGTTCGGTCTGCGGCACGACAATCGGCTGGTACTTCTTGTTGTTGGTGCCACTGCGCGTCGGCGGCCGGTCCGAGGCTGCCGCTGTCGTAGCACTGTTGGCGGGGACGGAGGTGGCGGCTGCTGCGGTGGTCATCATGATGGAGGACGACGACTCGCTGCCGTCGAGCGAAAATGACGACGGTGATGCCGACAGGTTTGTCTTGCTGGGCTCGTGGTGCCGTTTGCTGCCAAAGAGGCCGAACAGCTTTCGGCGGGAAGGTTTGGAGCGCGGCAAGGGTGCGTCGTCCGCTGCGATCGCAGCGTTGCTGCCGGCGGCCGTCGTTGAGCCTTCGGGCGACCCCTCGCGGCCAAAGAAGCTTCCGGCCTGGGGCTGCCACGAGGCGTACGTGGCGGGCTCGACTTGCTGTCTTGGCTGCTGTTGCTGTTGCTGTTGCTGTTGTGGCAACTGCGTAGGCACTGGTGCAGGCGGCGCCGGGTGCCTCGGGCTCCCCAAAGCCATGCCAATCTGGATCTCGCCAGACATGAGAGACTCGGGCGTGTCCAGGCGCGCCGGCACGGCGGTGTGTGCTACCGTGCTGGCGAACACATTCGTGTGCTCTTCTGGCGTGATGAGCTGGCTGCGGAGTGGGATGTGGAAGGCCGCGCTTCGGGCCGCTGCCGGCCGGGTGCCGAGATAGAGGTCATCCCGCGAGATTCTCCGGTCGTACGTCGACGTCTTTTTCGTGCCTAGGAACATGTCGTCGCGGGATATGCGGCGGTTGACGTTGGCGACTCGAACCGGCACAAACGTGCCGGTAGCAGAAGACGTCGAAAGCGTCGAAAGCGTCGACAGCGTAGAAAGCGTAGAAGACGCCGGAGGAGGCGGATGAGAAGGATGTGAAGGCTGTGAAGGATGTGCAGGATGATGAGGAGCAGCAGTCCGTTGGCCGCCACCGACAGAACCGGAAGACGTGCTGGGCCGCGAGGACATCGTAGACGGGTTCTTGGGCGGCGGCGGTGGTGGAAGCGGACGGTTCACGTAGGGACACTCGCGTTTGCCATCGAGGCCCGGCGAGATGGGCACGGGCTTGTTTTCAACGAGGCCCAGGACGGTGGACGTCTGCAGAGTGGGACCTGAGACATTGCGGCCTGTGTCGGTGGTCTTGGTGGGTGGCAGGGGGAAGGAGGCGGTGGTGGTGTTGGTCGATGCTGACGAGTAAGGCGAGGACAAGGACGAGGAGGACGAGGGCGAGGACGAGTAGGACGAGGAGGGGCCGGCTGCAGCAGGGACCACCATGGTGGACAGCAGGGCCAGCGGCGGCCGTGCGCCGTGCGCCTGCGTCTGGGTCTGGCCGCCTCCTGCATGGAGGGGTGCTGGTGACGGGGAGGAGGTAGGGCCCGCGGGACCTGCGGGACCTGCAGAACCTCCGACACTGGCCGTTGCGCTATTGTTGGCGGCGGCGGTGCTGCTGTTGCTGCTGCTATGGCCACCCGTCCGGAGCGACCTGGAACGCGTGAGTTTGGCAAACATGCTGGCGGTGGTAGTGGCGGTGGTAGGGGTGGTGTAAGTGGTGGTTCGAAGAAGGTGCGTGCGTATTGCAGGGGTAGGTAACAGCGTGTAGTCGCCCGTCGTCGTTTGTCGTCGAGTTACGAGATCCTTGTGCTGGCAGGCAGGGGTTCCAACACTGGTTTCACAACGCTTGAAGAAAAGGCGAAAAAATTAGAACAGAGGATAGAGAATGCAACGTTGTTGGGCAAGAAGGAAAACACACGGTCCGTGTGTAATTAGACGTAGTCTAAAAAGGAGGAGTAAAAAGCAAGACTGCAAAACAATGACGCCAGAATTAAGTTGATAAGAACAAAAAAAGACCACAAAAGAGTGTGAGAGACGACGCAAACTCGGTGAAGAGATGACGAGAAAAGAAAGAAAAAGGAAAAGAGAGCGAGCAGAAAAGGAGAAAAAGAAAGGGAAAAGGGAAAAAGAAGACGCAAAGCCTTGAGACCGGGAAAAACAAGGACGTTATATGCCTCTTTGAAAGAGCCAAAAAAGGCTGCCTCGTACTCTCACGTCCACGGCTTTCTTCGTCGACGCCGCCGGGAAAAAAGGTAGTTTTTTGCATTCATCCATGATCGTAGGGAGGCAAGACGAGAGCCGAGAGGCGTCACGTCAGATACACGCAGACAGACAGGCAGGCAGAGAGACAGACAGACATCCTTGTCCGGATCGTGACGGGGAAGAGGCTTCCAAAGGACGATCTGGGTTGCAGACAGGCAAGAGACCACCTTGAGCCGCATTCATCCAGTTGGCCACACGATCCCGCTGATCGGCTGGAGGGGGGAAAGGGGGGGTGAGGATGTGTCGACGACATCCGACGTAGAGACGCAGACCGCCGCTGTTGAGCTCAGCATCATCTCGTGTTTCTGGCGGGCGTTGGCGGGCGTTGGGCTCTTGGCTCTCGCTCGCGGTCCACATCGGGCGATGCAGCAGCTGTTCCTGTTCTTTTTTTGCCTTTGTTCGATTGTTTGAGATGGATGGGACGGTTAATTTTGCGCAGGGTTGATCGACGTCAGGGGGGGAATGGGGAGGAGAAGAAGAAGAAGAAGACTGGAGGGAGATCTCGTGAAGGCTGTTTCGGGTTGCAGCCGAAGGGGAGGAAAGGAGGATGAGGGTAAAGGGGAAGACGTGGATCCAGCTTTTTGTGTGCAGAGACGTCGACGACGACCGCGGGTGTGACGATGGCCATGTTCCCCGACCAATAAGGGCGGAAGCCAATACGGGGGATCTGCTGGAGAAAGGAAGGGACGAAGGACGTTGCACACGCTGTTGTCCTTCCCACGTAACCGACGCAGACGAGGAAAGAGCATGGCGTTGGCGGTGTTTCAGAGTGTTCCATACACGGGCCAAAGAAGGAAACAGAAGGAGGCTCAACGGAAAGCAGTGGCCCATATTAGAGAGCACATATCTATAGGCAGGCTTCTTATATCGTCTTAACATCGTTTACCGTCGTCTTCACGTCGTCTTATATGTTGTCTTATATCTGCGGCTACGACAGGGATTGCTTCCTCGTTCGGGCTCGCCTTGTTTCTGGAGCAAGCGTCGCGTATAGGCTAATCGCAAAGCAACGCCTCGTGTGCAATGCGGCCTGTTTTGCATGATGGACAGTTTTTTCCCGTCGTCTGTCTCTCGTCTTTCGTTTGCTGCCAGTACGTTCATTTGCTTTGTTGGGTAGACGTGAATGACACCGCTCGATGATAGAGTCGCAGCGAACTCTCTCGAAAAGCTATCAGGGTCTTGCCGCCACGGCACGGGAGAGGGCATGGGGGCCTTTCAGTTCTGCGTGGTTGCATTTTCTGTTTTTCTGTTTTTCTTTCTTTCTTTCTTTCTTTCTTTCTTTCTTTCCCTGCCCACCGTCTTGACGACAAAATTACCGCGGACAAGCACACCACAACGCCGGATGGAGAAGGCTTCTCGAAGCTCGCCGTTGTGGGATGTGAGATGTGAGACATGGTACGGCTGATGGGGACGTGGCGATCCGTGTGTTTCTTTTCTTCAGCGTCCCCAGTTTACCCCATCTCATCCGGTCGGCGTTCTCCATTCGCGTTGTTCTTCCCTGTCCCTTCAGTCTACTCTTTCGTCTGTTCTTTCGCCTGTTCTTTTGTCTTTTCTTTCGTGCCACACACCATTCGCTGCGTTCCCAGGGCGCCCAGGAGGGAAACGGGGCCGGCATGGCAGCAATGTCGTCCGGTTTCGTTCCTTCTTCCCACAAGAGCCTCGTTGATGTCTAATGTCTGACAGCTTACAGCACATCCGGCGCCCGCAGCCTCGGCTGTCCCGACGGCGCCCCCCGCCTTCTTAGCTATCACCGTGCGTATTTTACTCGCACTGTCCTTGGGTCGTTTTCGACAGATGAACACAGTTTCCGCACCGGTGTTAGCACGTTTCTTTGTTTAAAAAAGCGGATCGCAACGTCGTCATCATGCGCCAAACAGCCTTTTTCCTAGTTCGGTCTCCCGCAAAAAGTCCCTACTGTCCCTTTTGTTCTTCGTCTCCTTTTTTCCCTCTTTTTCTTTGCCGCAGCCTTTTCCGGAGCAAAGCAGGGCCTTCCCCACCTACGACACCGGAGTCCACGTAAAAAAACCGGCAGTCGTGCCCACGCGGCGTGCCAGGCCGACAGCGTAGTCCGTCGTATTGACGAGAACCGTTTGGCAGCAGCTTTTTAGTACGCCAAAGCGGGCTTTGGCCGGGAATTTCCTTTTTCTATTTTTTACCTACCTCTTCTTTCTTCACTTGTAAGTCCATCTCCGTTAGCTTGTGCACCCGAGATTTGTCCGGTCTTGGACCCAACGTAATTCCTCTCCGTAGTCTTAGTCTTTGTTTTCTTTTATTTTTTCCCTTTCTGATCTGTCACCTTTTCTTCCGTCATATTTCTCGCGGTCCCTTTTCCCCTCTCTTCTCCGTCCTGACATCACGCCCTTCATTTCTCCCCGTCCTCGAGGTGTCGTTCGTCTGCATTTGGTAATACATCTCATACCGTACGTTGCCTCTCAGCATTGTTTTCCGTACTACGCTCTCTCATATACTCCACGGCGCATCATCAACCCCAGTGTGTTCGACCTTTTTTTTTTTCTAGCGCTTATCGGCTCACCCAACACACCACAAAAGTTCTTCCGGTTCTCGCTCGGCATAGTGGTGTGAGATAAAAAGAAGCCAAAAGAAACCAAAAAAACAAACAGCGACGTTTTGCTTGCCCCCAGCTGGTAACACGGAAAAAGGCCAGGACATACGAAACTACTTATACCCATACGTCCCAACGGCGTGTCGTCGGTCCCTGTCCCACAGGCTTACAGCCGTTTCCTAGAGAGATCCCGTTTTCTTTCGTCGTTCACTCGCATTTTTTCCGTCTATCGGGGGGTTCGATCGCCAAAAGGGAAAAGGGAAAGGGACGAGGGACGAGGGAAAAGGACAAGGAAAAGAGAGAAACGGAAACGAAAAGACGAACGATACCGCCAGCCCGCGGCTCAACGTGTTCTTTGTTCTTCTTGGGCCAGACGTTGTCCTCTCGGTTTTTCGTCTTCTTTTCTTCCGAATAGCCACAGAAGAGGACACACAATACGGTTTTTTTCACCGAGAACAGAGAGAAAGCGTACGTACAGATAACGGCTGCCTTTTTTTGCTTTGCTTTATTTCCATGTGCGGGCGGTTTCGGGTGTTGTCCCTGCCTTTTCACGTTCGGTTTATCACGGTGTGTTTAGCCGGTGGCCATCCTCGGGGCGTTTTGTCTTTCGTTGTGTTTGCTGTGCATTGTCTTTACACCTTGATTTGTTTTTTCAAAGTTCGCTTTATTTGGTCTTTTTTTTGCCTCTTCGTTTTGTCTTTCTTTTTTTCTTTCCTTTGTCGCTCTTGGGACGCCCGTTTTCGTTGGTTTATACGTCATCGTTCGTTTCTTCGTTCATCATCGAGGTTGACTAATTTCCGATCAGTCGTTTTCTTTCTTTTTTCTTCGGTCCGTCTCCGTTTTCTCTCCTCCGTCACAGCCTCGTCACCATGAACTCCTCTGTCGCCGCCGCCAGCTCGCTGGCAAAGGCCTCCAGCACCGTTGGCGGCACCGCCCCGACAACAGCCCCGACGACGGCAACAACAACAGCAGCAAAGACCGTGGCTGCGCCACCACCACCCGTCACGATCAAGCCTTCGACCACCGAGACGTTCCTCAAGGACTTTACGCTCGTGGCCGAGGCCGCCAAGCGGGCCCAGGTGGCCGTCATGATGCGCGATTTCGAAAACGTGGGGCTGTAGGGTCCAAAAGGCGCGGCCAGCAGCGGCGGTGTCGAAATTAGGGCCGTATCCGTTCCGGTCGCTTCCTCGCAGCCCCCCCGGGGCCGGCTACCTCTCGACGCCCTCATCGTTGGGATGAGCCGGGAACGGTTCGAATCTCGTTTGGTGAAACCAACATTTGCAACTTTCTTCGCATCACTCTTCTCCTCTCCGTCCCCTTCAAAGAAGGTTTTTTTACGTCGACAACTGCTGTTTTTTGTTCGTTAGGGATGGGGTTCAACGGAATGCTTTTTTTGTTTTTCCCCAGGGCGTTTTTCCCTTGTGGTTGAGTCTGTTTATACGGCGCGGGTTTGATTCTCCCAGGACAAACGGATGGGCTCTAGATAAGAGAGCCCTTTTTGCATGATTTCGGGCTTTTCAGGACAGGATGTTCTGTCCTTTGATTTTGCGTTGTGCTTGAGCAGGGCATGCTTCTTTTGATTTTGGGTATTTATGGGGCTTGTTTTTTTTTGCCGTTGCTTTGCCCCTGGTTTTTTGAGTATCATAGACGATGTCTCCCCCCCGGCCGATTCAAACACTATTGGACATAGATGCGGCGATATTTCTTTGCACAACAAAAATATCACTAATGGTAATTGCCAATTTACTTTATTTGATTTCTACCACGCCCTGCGCACAATACGTCTGTCCAAAGTAAAAGGAGCCCCTGTATATGAAGGCCACAGTAGCTTTGTTGTGGACAAGCAGAAGGCCCCCCCAGCCAAAACGAAGCGAGTCAACAGCAAGAGGGCGAGTCAGTGCCGGCGATGGATATCATGCGAGTCCTCTGCGGTCGGTATCCACGGGCTTTTACAGAGGACGAAAGAATGTCCAGCACCGTAGACCGATGATGACGCTCATGGACGACGTCACAAACGGCCGGAGAAAGGGGTGAGCATGCTGAAGTGCCTCTGAACCTAAGAGTAAAAAAGGGAAAGTAATGAATACCTACGTCATACACGCGGTTGGGGGTGGTTCACGATACAGGGATCTTGGCCTGCAGAAGTCGTCGTATTACTCCGTTATGACAGGGTAACAGACTTCCTCCCTAGGCTTTCTAGCCCGTCAGCGTGCAGCCAATCCAGGCTGTGCTGACCAACGGCAGCGTTCTCCGTGTCCTTCCCCTCACAGCCGTCGTCCTCCACTCCTCCACTTTCAATCGGGGAAGGATCGAACCAGCCAAAAGGGCGGCGTGCTTCCGCGAGTCAGTTGCGACGGGCCCTCTTTCTGTTTCTGTCGTTCCTTCCGCAACGCGTAATTCGTCGTGGTCTTCATCTTCTTCCGGAAATAGAGGATTCGTTCAGGGTTAGCCTGCCTACCCCGTGCGCCCCGCCGAGTCCCCAAGCCGAGGTTGGAGCGGCGCGTTAATTAGAGACCGCTGTATTATGGGCTCTTAAATTGCATCGTTGAACGAATACAAACGTCTTCAAGCTTCCATTCCACCTCCACCCACGTCAACCTCGACTGCGCTGCGTACTTTTGTTCCCTTCTTGTTCGGCAAGACAACCAACCCCCCCACACGCCCGCTACCATGTCCGAAACGTTTACGCCGGCCGACGTGGCCAAGCACAAGACCGACAAGGACGGCCTCTATATCATCGTCGACGGGTCGGTGTACAACATTACAGGTAGGTTGGTCCTGGTGGTCCTGGGTTACTGTCCCGTATCTGTCTGCTCGCTAATCACCGATGCACAAGACTTTGTCGACGAGCACCCCGGGGGCGCCAAGATCCTGAAGCGGATGGCCGGCCGCGACGCGAGCAAGCCGTTCTGGAAGTACCACAGCGAAGCGGTGCTGAAGAAGTACGGCCCGCGGTTGAAAGTCGGGACGGTGAAGGAGGCGGCGAAGTTGTAGGGGGTCGGGATGGAGGAAAAGGGCGGCAAGGAACGACGGAGGCCGGAAAAGGACGGCAACCGGCGGAAGCGAACGGCGCCGACGACAACGACAGACAGGGGCGGCGTATTGGTTCGGCCGTGATGCCGTAGAGCGACGGTAGGTAGACCGGAAGGACGACAGCGGACAAACGGCATAGATACATTACAGCAGCGAACACGGCGCATGGGATCTTCCTTTTTGCGAGACCGGGACTGGACGTTCCTCACCTAGGTCTACGAACCTTTTTGTACATACTACAATCGATTTGCATGTTTGTTTGTTTATGAAACAACCAGAACAGACAAGATACGATATCGCGGCGGTATAACTCTTTGATTGTCTGGTGGTTCCCTCCTCACCAGTTTCTTTTTATCTAGCCCACCTGCCGTTGAACAGTAACCCGGTAAGCGTAACAGAGAAAAAAACATACATAAACAAAACCGGTCCGTGGACCCGTGCGCAAGCAAAATACATATATCATGGAAATAAAAAAGAAAAAAAGGGGAAAAAAGAAGAGAAGCAGTTACAAAACGCCAAAGCACCCGTCGCTGCGCGTGCTCCAGCGTGTCGTGAGCATGATTGCGTGGCCGTGAGACGCAACAGGGACAACTCGAGAGAGAAAGAGAGGACCACAAAATATACAAACCGTAGAAACCTCCCACCCCGCAAGCCATGGCCGGCCATTCTGCCCGTCCGTCCGTCCGTCCGTCCGTCCGTCCCGGAAAGCGACGCTGAACGCCGGTGTTGCAGTGCTCCTGTTTGTCCTCAATGCTCCTCCTTCCTACCCTCCCCGATATGCCCATCAAGAACCTCGGCGTCGTCTGCGTCGTTGCATTTTTTTCGTTTCGTACTCGTGTCGCGTGCATGTGCGCTCCGCGTGCGCTTGTGCTTTTGCTGGTGCTCTGCGCTCCGCATGGAGTGATAAAAATAAAAAACTCAAAAGAACTCCTCTGCTCTTCCTCTCCCTCAGCCCCCCCGCTCGTAGTTGCGCACAATCTTGGCCGCCTCGTGCAGGATCAGCCGCTCCGCCCCGGCCAGCTCCATCTGCTCCACCGCCGTCGTCGGCGGCCGCATCATGCTCCGCGACGTGAACCCCAGCACCTGGTCGATCGCCGACAGCAGCAGCGCTTCCGCCTGCCCCGCGCCCATCTTGCTGCTGATCAGGTCGCGGAACGTGTCCTGGAACGCGCGCAGCTGTGCCACGAGCACGGGGTCGAGCGTCGTCGCGTCCGCCGGCAGCTGCGTCCGGCAGCAGTCGAGGAAGACGGTCGTGAGGACGCCCTCGAGGCGCTGGCGGTCGGGGCTCCCACTGGCGCCGTTGCCGTTGGGGCCAGCCGCCCCCCCAGCCGCCCCCGCCGCCCCTCCATGGGCCAGCCCCAGACACCGGTTGACGACGGTCATGGCCGTCTCCTCGGCGAACGCGGTCAGGGGTCCGGCCTGCTGCAAGACCTGTGCCTTGAAGAGGCGCACGAGATTGGCCATGGCGGGCGGCACGGCCGCGCGCACGACGGGTGCGTCAGGCGCCGGGCTCGCCTGCGTAGCGCCGGTGACGTTGGCAGCGGCTGCGGCCGCAGCGGCACCGCCGCCGTTCGTCGCAGACGTCGGCGGCAGATGCGGCTGCTGCTGTTGCTGCTGCTGCTGTGCACCGACGCTCGCGGCCTGTGCTGGCACCTGGACAAACGGATGCGGCGGCGTCTGATGGTAGGCGGGTGGCCGTGCTTGTCCCGGTCGCGGCGGTTGGGAAGATGGTGCACCGTGCGCCTGTGCTTGCTGCTGCTGCTGCTGCTGCTGCTGCTGCTGCGCATACGATGATGGGTACGTGGCACCAGGCTGTGGAGGGCCAGCGGCCAATTGTGCGGATGAAGGCGGGTTGCCGGCCGGCCGCGGTCCCGCCGCTGTGGTGGTCGCGCCGTTTGTCTGGGGTGTTGGCGCTGTGTTGTGCGCTGCAGGTGACGCCCGGTGTTCGGGCGGTCCGTGGCCGTTTGACGGCGGCCCCCCAACGTTTGCCGTTGGCGGCGGCGGCTGTGGCTGTTGTTGTTGCTGCGGCTGTTGTTGCTGCTGCTGTTGCCGACCAACTTGGTGGTAGACGGGTTGTGGTGGTCGTGGCATACCAGGAGTCTGGTAGCCCTGCTGATGCTGTTGCAAGTGCTGCTGCTGAGGATGTTGCCCCTGTTGCTGCTGTTGCTGCTGTTGTTGTTGGTAGCCCTGCGCGTACCCGGGGGCGACGCCGCTGGCGCCGCCGCTGGCGCCCGCCGCGGCTTGCATGCCGGCCTGGTTGTTGTTGGTGTTGTTGCCGTTGCTGTTGTTGGGGTATTGTGGTGGCTGATGGTGCTGGTGCGGCTGCTGGTGCTGCGGGTAGCTGCCGCCGCCTTCGAGTGACCCGCCTGGCGGCGCTGCCGCCGGTTGGCTGCCCCACGGCGCGCCGTAATTTTGAAATGCGGTCGCGGCCGCCGCGGCTGCCGCACCCACGTGGTCCGGCGAGCCCGCTTTGCGCTTCTTGCCCGCGTCCAGCTCCACCCCGGGCACGCGGTGCCAGTAGTGCGTGTGCTCGTCCTTGACAAAGGCGACGTTGCCGATCAGGTTGTGCCGCACGCTGCTCTCCCAACCCTTGGTCTCCACCTCAAAGTAGTAGTACACGTACTTTTCCTGGATGCGCTTGTAGATCTGCTTGAGCAGCAGGCCGTTGGGCGCCTCCGACAGCACCTCGTCGATGAGCACGCTGTAGTTCTTGGTCGGCTTCGCGAGCTGTTCCTCGGTGTAGTCTTCGCGGCGGAGCACGAGCGGCGGCGTCTTGTGCCGCTCAGGCCGCTTGAGCGCGTCCTTGTCGGGCGTCGCGCTGCTGCCGCCGCCACCACCACCGCCACCACCAAACGAGGGGTTGGGGTTGTTGCTGTTGCCGTTGCTACCGTTGATGTTGTTGTCGGAGCCGGCCCCGCCGTCTTCCTCGCCGTTCCGGATCTTCCGTGACTTGTACTTGCGTTTCTCGGGCCGGTCTTCGGCGTTCTCGGGCAACGGGTGTTTCCGCGGTCGCCCCACTTTGCGCTTCATCGGTATCGTGCCGTCCGCGTTTGGAACGCCGGGGACACCGTACACAGCAGACGACGCGCCGAGCACACCGCCAGCTGCACCAACGGCAGCAGTGTGGTCCGCAGAATACACGAAGTTTACGCCGTTGTTGTCGTTCAGCAGAATGCCCGCTGTTGCGGGCATCTGGTCAGACAAGGGACCGCCAGCCGTATAGGCATTAGCTGCGGTAAGAGCACTAATCAGCGCAGCGTCTGAGCCGGCATCGACTCTGTTGACTTGACTGCCATCCGTATGGGCACCGGCAGTGGCAGATGAACTGGTGGTCGGCGCCCCAGTATCATGGCTGGCATCGGCGGCCCCAGTGTTGTAGGCGTTCACACCGACGTTGCCGTTCTCGTGGGCGCTTGCATCGCCGACACCAGCGACTTCGGGCGCGGCCGATGACGCAAGGGGTAGGGGACTCGGCGGCGTGGGCAATGACGGTAGTGCAAGCGGTGGTAGCGGTAGCAGTGCTGCCGGTGCCGGCGCTGATGTTGACACTGATGCAGATGCTGATGGAGCAGAAGCTAATGCTGGCGCTGCTGCTGGTGCTAACGTCGATGCTGGTGCTGTGACCGGTGCAGCAGAAGATGCGGGCAGCGCCGCCGCCGGTGCCGGTTGCTGCTGCGCCATGCTGAGCTGGGCCTTTTTGGCCTCCTCGCGCAACCGCTTCGCTTCGCGCATGGACATGATGCCGTTTTTGGGTGGCCGCCCGGGCCCCCGCTTCTTGGGCGGCTGGGGCGGCGCGTTCGGATCGACTTCCACCGAGGGCAGGGCGGTTTTGCTGCCCTTGCCTTGGAACGCGCCAAGTTTGGTGGTGGGTGAGGACGAGGAAGCCTTGCCGCTGCCGCCGGCGGCTGCGGCAGCGGCAGCACTTGCTTCGATGCCTGCAACACCCTCGTCTTCGCTCGTGTCCTGGGCGTTGGCCCCGTCGGCGTCGTGGTCCTCAAAGTCGAAGCTCATCTCTTTGCCGCCGCCCTCGCGCCGGCGCGCCTGCTTGACGTCCTCGGCCTCGGCGCCCGTGCAGCCCTTCTTTACCTGGCTGATGACAAAGGTAAACGCGACGTCCTTGATCTGCAGCACGTCGCCCGAGCGCAGCACGACCGATTTCCGCTTCACGTGCACCTCGTTGTGGAAGAAGCCGTTGTGGTGCAGCGGGATGGCCTCGAAGACGCCCGTTTTGAAATTGAAGCCGATTTTGAGGTGGTGGCGCGAGATGGCTTTGGTCTTTTTTGCCATGTCGGGCCCGGCGGAGTGGATGCCGATAAACGGTACGGTGTGCGGCGATGGCCGGTGGGAGTCGATGTCGACCATGGCGGAGTCGGGCGTGTGTGGGACGACGTACTGGCGGTCGGGGACGACGCTCTGGGCTGGTGGTGCCTGCGATGGTTCGCCACTGCCGTCGACAGTGGGGTTGCCGTTGCCGTTGCCGTTTCCCCCCGCGGCGGCATAGTCTGCGTCCACGTCCGCGCTCGCGCCCGTGTTCGCCCCTGCATCGTTGTCGCCGGCGCTCTTGTCGTTCGACTGCGAACCTGAATCGCCTGAGCGCGTTTTGCGCCGCTTGGCCGGCCGCTGCGCGGCCATCAGCTCGTCGTCCGGTTCGGGCCCCATGATGCCGCCCTCCTCGCTGACGTACGAGCGGCTGAACTTGGGCCGCGGCAGCTTGCCGCTGCTGTTGTTGTTGATGTTGTTGTCGAGCATCGCATAGGCGCGGAAGTGCGCCGCCGTCGTGGGGTCGTTGATGCCGCCGTACGCACCGCCGGTGCCGGCGCCCAGCATGTCATCGTCGGAGCGGTGCACGCCGTTGCGTTCGTCGCGGCGGGCCTGGTCGACGGCCAGCTGGTCGCGGCCGATGATGAGGCTGTAGGTGGTCATGTGGAAGACGCCGTCGGGAAATTTCAGGCGGGCAAACGACTCCAAGAGAGGCGCTTTCTGCGCGCGCGTCGACTTGTTGCGGCCCTTGCTGTTCGTGGCGGCGGTGCTGGTTCCGGCAACACCGTGGTTGCCAATGTCCGACGGATCGGCCAGTTGGACGGCCTGGCTATGGCTCGACGACGGCGGCTGCAGGTGCACCTCGGAAGGGTCGACAAAAATGTTGTTACCCGTCGAAACCGGGAAAAAAGGCATGGACAGCGGCGGCGGGTGGAAGTGTTGCTGCTGCTGCTGCTGCTGATGTTGCTGGCTTGCCGCCTGGGGGGGCGGCGGTGGCATAGACGCGGCCGCCAGCTGCAGCAGGTCGTGGCCGTCTACTGCATGCTGCAAATTGCCGGGTAGGGATGCTAGGTCTATCAAGTTATGGGCGGTGAGCTGGCTGAGGTCGTCATGGGTCGGCAAGCTGGCGAGTTCGTTCCGAATCTGCTCCTCTTGCTTCGCCTGCTCCTGCTCCTGCTTCTGCTGGTCCACCTCCTGCTGCTCCTGCGGCTCTTGCTGCGCCTGTTGGTGGTCGGCTGAAAGCGTTGGCGGTGCATGCGAGGATGGTGGTTCTGCTGGTGGTTCTGCTGGTGGTTCTGCTGGTGGTTCTGCTGGTGGTTCTGCTGGTGGTTCTGCTGGTGGTTCTGCTGGTGGTTCTGCTGGCAGTTCTGCTTCCGGTACTGCTGGCGGTTCTGCTGGTGGCTCTGCTGGTGGTTCTGCTGGTGGTGGTGCTGATGACGGTGATTGAGATACGGGTGTCAGCGGTAACGGCGACGGCGGTACGGACGACAACAACGACGGACTGCTGCTGTCGGCCGCGTCGCCGCCGCCATCGGTCGCATCTGGGACTGGTGGCGGGTTAGACTCTGTTGGGCCGTCCGCCGCGGAGTGTGCGGGTGGAGGGTCGTCGGCCGTATCGGCGGTAGCGACAACAGGCGTAACACGGGGAGCCGGACTATCGGTGGATGTCGCGGTGGAAGTGGTGGAGGAGGTAGACGACGACGACGAGCCGGTCGCCGCGATGGCGGCCGTTGGTGGTGGCACGTCCAACGGCGCATGCAATGGTTCGGCGGTGTCGGCATCGATATGGGCATCGGCATCGACACGGGGTGGTGATGGGCGAACGGGAGGACAATCTGCGGCCGGCCGCGTAAGGCCGTCCGGGCCGGCGTCCGAGCCGGCCTCTCGGCGGGCGGCAGGCAATGCGGGATCAGGCGACGTCATCGCTGTGGCAGAGACAGCTCCTTCGCCGGACGCGGGACCAACCAGCACGGCGGCGGCTTCTTCGTTTGCGAGCGGGGCGGCCAGTGCGAACGGCGACGCATCCCATGTACGCTGTCGATGCGACGGGTCGGCGTATCCGGACGGCGCAAACTGCGTGCGGCAATCGTCGTCGCCGGTGTGGATGTGGCGGATGTGGTGGTGGTGACCAAAAAGGATGTGGTCGTAGTGAGGATGCGGCGATGGAGGACGAAACAGATACAGCACGTGGCGGTCGACGGCGGGAAAGGGCAACCGGTCGCTGTCGTCGAGAAGGAACGTCTCGTTCAGACCGGCCCGCCAGCAAATCGGTTGGCGTTCGCCTTCGTCGTCTGGGCCGTGGTTGCCCACTGGCCAATCCGCGCCGGTTTCCTCGGGTGGGTCCAGCGGCAATATCTGCGCATCCATCTTTTTTTTTTTGTTCGTTCAAAAGGTGCAAAGGCGGTGAAGAACTGATTGGGCGGGCCCTTTGGAAACTTTTTTTTAAAGTGGGTCGGAAATGCGACTGCCTGCTGACTGCGAAAGGGATCGATGCTGTCAATCGTGCCTGCCGCAGAGGCTGGGATGTCGACGTTTTGCAGGCAAAATCGGGATAATGAGAAGGGAGAAGAAAAAAATTGAAAATATGACGAGATGAGACAAACGCTCGTAGATAGATGAAGAGGGCGATGTGCGTATGTTTCTAGAGGGTTGGTTCAGACGGAGCCTGCGTCACCGAGTCTTTGGACAATAAAACCAACAGACGGAAATGTGACTCTTACTTGGAATTGAAGGGAAAAACAAAGTTGAAAGGAAACTCAGTAAAATCTGACAGAAATGTGAGATTTTTAAAGAAGGAAAATCGAAAGAAGAAGAAAACAAAAAGATGAAGAATATTCTACTTTCATGTAAGCCGGATCAGAACTGTACTGCAGAGCGAAGAACGTAAAAATCGAGCGAGATGGCCACGATCTACATCTACGATGACATCGTCTCTGGCTTCTCGGAGTACGTCAGAACTTAAAACGTAGGCTTGACGTAGGAGACAATGACCAGCAAGAGGAAACTACTAGGACCGTCTGTGGAAGGACCTGCACGGAGTACCTGTGACTGAAGACATGGGCAGGCCATCAAAGTTGTGGCGCAAAATGCATGACGCCAACGGAACAAACTATGCTGTCATGTACAAGAACGTTAAAAACAAGAAAAAACAGCTTGCTCATCCCCCCCTGCCTACCCCAGCAATGCTTCCCTCTCGCCGTCGGTCTGCCGCGGCCGCTGCCGCCGCGCCACTGCGTCCCGCCGGTCCGCCAGCCGGTACGCCCCGTGGCACAGCAGCCCGGCCGCGCAGCCGACGGCGTCGTTTTGGAATGCCAGCAGGCCTGCCGCCGTCACCAGCAGGACCGTCCAGCGGGCGCGGTCGTCGGGGGACGGCGTGGATGCGGTGCCGGCATCGACCGCGTCGTTGTCGTCATCGGCCTCCGCGGGCACCGCGGGCACCTCCGGGCCCACCGCCACACCCGTCACCCCCGCCAGGGCCAGCTCCAGGCCCGCCGCCAACACCAAGACCCCCAACAGACTCTTTGGAAACGCCCGCAGCACCCCTGCCAGCGCGTCGCCCCCGACCAGCCCCAGCGCCAGCTTGGCCAGCCCCAGCAGCACCACGCTCGCGCCGCTGCGCGCGCCGAACCGGTACTGCGCCGCCAGCCCGCCGGCGCCGTGGCACACGGGCAGCGCGCCGAACCAGCAGCCGACGAGGTTCATGGCGCCGACGCTCGTGCCCAGCGCCGTGACGGAGGGGTGGTCCGCGGGGAACAGATCGCGGCCCAGGGCCTGCACGGCCACGACCGAGTTGAGCGTCGTGAGCGGCAGCTGGGCGACGGCCATGGACCAGGCCGCGCCGGCCGCGAAGCGCGGGCGGATGATGTGAGGATGCCAGAATGGGGCCGGGGACGGCGTGGGCGGGGTGGGTCCCAGCGCGAGACGGGCCACGGCCAGAACGACACCCACCAGGAAGGTCACCAAGGCGTAGGGAAAGACGACACCGCCCGATCGTTTGCGGGTACCCGTTTCCGACGACGACGACACCTGCGCCCCCGTCAGCAGCAACCCCCCAAAGGCGGCCACGGCCCACACGCGGTTGTCTAGCAACGTTGTTGCTGCGTCGTCGGGCCACGACGCCGACCACGACGGCACGCCCCACGGCAGGGGTCGCAGCAGCGTCGCACCGGCCGAGATGGTGAGCGAGAGCCCCGCGCCCAGCTGGATGCCCTTGACGACGGGGACGGGCACGGCTGCGGCTAGCGCCCGCAGCAGGCCCGTGGCGGCGAGCAGCAGCACGGCGGCGCTGACGAGCGCGCCAGCGGCGACGGTGACGCGCAGGGGCGCCCCGGCCGGGTCGGCGAGGGCGGCGGCGGCGATGGCCTTCATGGGCTGGACGGGCAGGGGGATGCCGAAGACGAGGCCCGTGGCGATGTTGAAGAGGCCGGAAAAGACGAGCGACGAGGCGAGCGAGACGGCGTCCTGGGCGGCGAGGGCGGTCAAGAGCGGCAAGAGGGTGCCGAGGTCGCCACAGGCACCGGAGATTTCGGCGAGGGGGCTGCGGCGGAGGGTGTCGACGTTGCGGCGGTAGCGGCGCCGGGCGAGAGTCCAGGCCATGGTGGGAGGGAGGGTGGTGACAGGAGTTCAGGGGCGGACGGATGGACGGGAACCGAACAAGTGCAGAGGAAACCACAAAAAGAACGTGTCAGACGGTGAAGGTGGCTTCTTCTTGTCAAGAGGGGAGGACCTCAACGATACACCGGTCGCGTCGAACACGACAGCCACAAGACTGTGGGCACGTCGTACAGTCGAAGTATCTGTTCATACGTCGTGCAGTACAGCCGACGGGGTCAGATATTCGATACTCATCCAATCCAACGGTCGGACGGCAACCGGCAGCGGAACGCGTCAGTGCGCAAAAATAGAAACAAGCAACGACGACGACGACAACGCCAACTATCCTCGATCGATCGATGGTTTGAGGCGATGCCTGGGTTACGTGACGTCGTATTTTGTGGCTTCTCGTTTATTTTGGATTATCCTTTCGCAGATGGTCCCCGCAGAAATACGTCATCCGAGGAACGACACCGCCACGGTCGGTTGGAGCCTTTTTTCCATTCCTTTTTTTGAAAGTGGCTTACTTTTGGGCCCTTTTTATGGTAAGAAAAAATAAATACGAAGCAAGTAAATACAAAGTGCCGTCAATTTTGGTCATAAAGTTACGAGAAAAGTATATATAAAGTATATATAGTACATTTTGTAGGGTTCGTTTTAGACGTGTGTAGAAGAAAAGGGAAGAGGAAGAAAGGAAGGGAAGGGTATATCATTTGAACGAACAACACGAAAAAAAAGAAAGAAAAAACAAATATTAGGTAGATACGCGGTTTGGCAAGAAAAAGTAAAGGACCCCGTCTCAACGCTCCTCGTTCGTCCCGTCGTAACTGGCGTCCGTGTGTGACAAACAAATGAGTTTTATCGGGTAAACACGCAATGCTTGTTTTGTCGGATGTTGTAAAAAGGTTTAAAGAGGTTCATTCCTGTGCAACCTAGAAAAACCGCCGCCGGCGCGGCGCCGCGTACGTCGGGTCGACCTTGCTGCCGCGTACGGAAGTCCGGCGCCGGTGCAGGCGCGCGCTGCAGCACGAGAAGAAGACGACGAGCATGCCGAGCAGGGCGCAGATGGCGCCCGCCAGCAGCGTCCAGATGGCGGCGCCGTACGTGGCGCGGCCGCCGTTGCGGTTGTTGCCGAGGCCGCCAAAGACGCCGCCGTTGGCGGCGGTGCCCAGCACGTGCGTCTTGACGAGGTGGAACAGCACAAAGTCGGTGATGAGCACGACGAGCGTCACGAGGAAGCCCACAAACGCGACGAGCGCCGCGAAGAAGGAGCCGATGACGCCGGCGCCGATGGCCAGGAGGAAGGCCAGGAACAGGATGCCCGTGGCGATCGGGTGCAGGATCATGACCTTGGTCAGGGCCTTGGCGACGTCGGCGTCGGCGTGCGAGAACGTGGTGCGCTCGGTGCCGACCTGGGCGAGGACGGCGGCCGGGCTGTAGCCGACGGTTTTGTGGCTGCAGGCATCGTGGCTGTTTGATGTGTGTTAGTCGAGGGTAGAAAAAAGCGATAAGAAGAGTTTTACGCAACGTACCCTGACAACGTATTCACGACGCAGTGGCCAAAGGTGCCAAAGGTCAGGGCCGAGTCGTGGGCGTTGGTGCGGTTCGACAGCTCGACGCGCATCAGGTCGATGTGGTCGACGACGGGCGAGGAGATGGTGGTGACGAGCACGAGGATGAAGGCGGCGAAGAGGAAGAACGTGCCGACGTGGTGGAAGAAGCCGGTTTGCGCCATGGCGGCGGTTGTAGAAGAGACGGCTGGTGAAAAAGGGATGTTTTCGAGGAGTATGGACGAGGTTGACGAGGTTGACGTGGTTGGTGATCGAAAGGAGAACCGGAAAGGTACAACGACTCGTTTATGAAAAAAAGCGAAAGAAAACAGACGGAGAATGACCAGTGAGAAGAATGCAAAAGACAAACGAAAGAAAAAAGGGGGGGCGTCCCCAGATATAAAGAAGGTGTTTCAAAAGAACTTGCTTGATTTTTCCATTTTTCTATTTTCTATTTTTTGCTGGGAACGGTGGCTACTGCAAACGGGCAAGCAAAAGGATCGTCACCACAGGGGAAGGGCATGGACGGACCATGAAGGGACCATGGTCCAAGCCTACGCCCAAGCCTTTCGTCACAGCACCAGCTACAGGAAAAAAAAAAAAACAAAAAAACAAAAAAAGAGGCAGGGTATTTTGTGGAGAGACAACGGGACAGGGGGTGAGACGGAGGTGCGACGTCATCAAACGGAACGTGTTTTTTCCTTGTAAGACGACCAGAAGACGTCCCACAACGACCTACGCCATCGTCTTTTCCTGGTTTATGTCCCAGGCGAACCTTATTACGACGTACGAGTACGCGTGCTCGTTTGCCACAGGCCTGGCTGCCTCCCAGTTTTGCCGTCTCAGGGGGGCACGCTGCTGCTCCCGCTCCTGGCTCACGCGCGTGCTCACTGGTTGTCCGTCGTACCTACGTTGTACTCCCGTACATAACGTTTATGTACCTTGAATCGTACGATCGCAGACGACGTGGCAGGTCCGTACTCGCCTCGTATAGGCTCGGCAGCCTACGTCAAAACGGACAGAAAGTAGTGGACAGAAAACGGCATCAACCAAAATGAAAGGAAAAGACAGACTACACCACCAACTACACCGCCACACATTGTGTTTCCCCATCTTTTGTTTGGCTTCTGTTTCTTTTTCTCACCGTCTCACTCTCTCTGTAGCCCGTTCAGTTGTACATACCAACCTCCCAGACCATCGCATTCCTCAGTGTGGCCTGGCCCGGCCGGGAGGCTGCTTTGGGCTGGCCGTGTTGCTGCTATTTCTTTTCTTCTTCTTCTCCATATTTCTACATTCCGTTCCGCTTCTTGACTCTGTCACGCTGATTGGCTTTTCGTTGCTGCACGTCCTCTGCGTGGCTGGCGTGGTCTGCTTTCGACACGTAGGACAGAACAGAGGAATACTCCGCACTACTTTCTTGTCTGCTGTCCTTCAGCCCGCCCCAGAAAGGAATGACGTACGCGTGTGGCCTCGGCGTGCAAAAAAAAAAACCTGCCGGCAGAGCAGAACAAGGGGCCTGGTGGGTGGAGGTGGTAATGGTGGTGGGTCCGCTGGGCTGAAAAGCCTTGGCTTTGCGCAGAAGACGCTCGAAAAGTCCCGAATCTAACCAAGGACCCTGGCCATGGCCACGCCGAGACCTGTTTCTTTCAGAACTTATCGCGCTTGTACGGCGTAATACGAGCTTGTACCAGGAGTACTCCAAATTACGGTCGCATTGTCCATCCTTCTGGGACGAGAAAATATCCTTGTTTCGGCGTCATGTTCGTGCGTTACTTGTTTTGTGTTTTGCCGACTGGTATCGCTTTTTTTTTGCCTCTCTATTTCCCGTAAATATTTTTACCGGAACAAGAGAAAAAAAAGAAAAATGACGTTTTGCAGCAGACATCGTCGCAGTGACGAAGCAGACAGGTCACGTTTTCGTGGGAAGCTTGGTATAGATGAGGCCTAGACCGCATTCATCTACGAGTGCATATGCATGCTTTCAAGGACTCTCAGTAGGCAATGGGCTGTTGGGGAAGTACATGTTATAGGAATCCGTACAAGGACTGCGAATGAGAAATGAGCAAAAATAACGGGGCAGAAGGAAAAGGACTGCGCTGGCAAAAAGCACGCTGAACACCTTTTGCGACGCGCCCCGTTCGCCATCCATCTCTGGTTCGGCTTGGTTCATTCCGATTCAGCCAATGCGTGTGGCGTATTACCCAGTAAAAACAGACGAAAAAGGAGGCGAGGACGTTCACGAAAGGGGGGAGGCAAAAATAAAAGGCACAAACGAAATAAGGCGATCACGGGAGAAAGGAAGAACGCACGTTTTGAAACAAAGCCGCGGGAAAACACAAGTTTTGGCGGCGTCTGTCTGTCGAAGGCAATGAAAGGTGAAATGAAAGAAGGGAAAAGAAAAAAAAAAACATGTGCAGTGCTTAGTCGACCACAAGCTTGTGGACGGTATTCACACCGGCTTTTGATTTATCAGAAAGGGGTATTGAGGATGCATCCGATTGCTTCTTTTCTGCATCTCCTTTTCTTTCCTGATCTTCGTTCTTCCTTCTCCTCGAATGCAATGCAAACACGACGTTAGTACAGTATCACAAAATCGCTACACGCTTGTCATCTAGAACCATGGTTCGCCATTCTCCTGCTCAAGCACCCTCAAATAGCGTTGATACTGCCTCACAAAGCCCATGATAGAAAGGTACTGCAATATGACCGCCTTCTCGGGTTCAGGCTCGTACACCCACTCGAGGTCGATGAACATGATGCGTGTCTCCTTGGCCTCGTTGCCCTCGTCCGCCTCGCTGGTCAGGAGAATGTTGTTCAGCTTTGGGTCGCTATACAAGACGCCGAATTGGGCCATCGCGTCGATCGCCACCTCGATGCGATCCTTGAACGCCTCCAAGGTGAGCCGCGGCGCGGGCTGCCGCAGCACCGTCGGCCACGGAAGGTATGAAATGAGCGACGCCCGCGTTCCATCGCTGCACCGTGCCTCGCCGTAAAAGTACGGGACCAGACGGCCCTGCGCCGCGCCGAGTTTCTTGTACATGGCCTGCTCGTTCTCGAACACGTCGGTGTATTCGGCTTTTGCAGCTTCTTGAGCACCACGCAGTCGGGCAAGGCATACCGCGGCCACCATCGCTGGATGAACGTCTGGGCGGACAGCGGAAGCCAGCAGAGGTACGACCGAAGAAACCGCTGCCAGACGTTGTGGCAGGGCGTCAGCTTGAGGACGTGTGGGTACAACGGATCGATCAAGTCGGCCACGGCCGTAATCGAGCAGAGGCCGATGCGAAACTAGAGAGGAAATATGTTAGGTTCGTTGCGCCGTAGAAAAAGAACACAAGAGGAAGTTGACTTACTTGAAGCATACGTGGGTATTCGACCTCCTCGTCCATTCTAGCAGTTTTGAGAGTTGAGATATATCTACACTACGGAAGTTGTTTCACGCGCTCTCCTGAGAATCGCGCCGCGCTCACGCGACAGTAACCTCGTTTAGATTAGTAATCTCATTCATTAACATTTTCCTTCATGTGCTGCTCAATGAAAACGACGATGTTATCTGGGACACAACGTCGTTCTGCGGCGTGTGAGCGGACGGCCGATCTTGCGATATGTGATAGTTGAGGTATGGAGTCTTAGTTACTCGTTGTAGCCACGGAAGAGTAATAATTAAGCTTAGAGGCGGTTCGCTCCGTAAAACGGTAACGCTAAAACTAACTTGGGTTTTAGCTAGCGTATGCTAGTTAGTTCAGGACACAGGCGGTTGCCCTCCCCGGAGCAGCTGCCGAGCTGCCTGTCTCTATTTTTCGTGTTCCTCGTTCCTTGTCCTCGTCCTTCATACCCCGTTCCGTACCTTGATCAAGTCCGCTGCCTATGTTCGTTGTTAGCAAATGTACGGGATGCGGACCCGTTCACCGGCAGAAGGAGAGAGCTTCACCACCTACCTTCTCCGCCACCGCGTACACCGTCGCGCACAGGTGCGCCCCCACAATCAGCGGCATCACCGACGCGTCCACCACGCTGAGCCCCGTCGTCCCGTACACCCGCAGGTCCGGCCCCACCACGCCGCCCAGCGACCGCGGCAGCATCGCGTTCGTCCCCGACAGGTGCGCCGTCGTGCTGCCCAGCGTGCGCCGCACCGCCGCCACCAGCGCGTCCCCGCCGACGACGTCCGCGCCGGGCGCCTGCTCGACGGCGCCGAGCGGCCGCAGTGCCTTGGTCTGGTAAAAGCGCCGCACAAACGCAACGGCGGCCGCCGCGAGCTGCGCGTCGAGCGGGTTCACCAGCGTGTGGTAGTCGACGATGGGGTTGTCGGCAAACGGGTCGGTCGGGTCCAGCAGCACGGTGCCCCGGCTGAGCGCTTTCGTCAGGACCAGCGGGCTGGCGCCCGTCGCCTGCAGCGGGAACTCGACGACGGCGTTGTCGTCGCGGCCCAGCGACGCCGCGAGGAGGGCGCGCTGGGCCTCGTAGCCGCGGACCTGGTCCGCGGTGTAGTTGGCCGGGAGGAACCGGCGGGCGTCTTGGGCGAGGTAGGCAGCGACGATGGAGGCGACGGTGGTGGTGGTGGTGTTCGTCCCGTTGGTGGCGTTCGGCGACGACGACGACCCCAGCAGCAGCGACAACGGAAGCAGCCCCGCCGTGTTGCCGACGGTTTGGCTCTGCGGCCCGGCCCGGTGCCGGGTCCACTCGGCCTGCGCCCACGCCGCAAACGTGGCGTTGGCGTGAGCATCGTCGGGGTTGGGAACGACGTTGTGGGTGACTGTACGAAAGAAAGACGGTGAGAAGGACGGGAACGACATAACGACGAGAAATAGGAATCAAGGGGAAACGAGAAAACAAAATACAGTCAAACTGCACGTGCCCGACCGGGTGGTCCTGCAGGTTGCTGCCGACCCCCGGCAGGTCCACGAGCACGTCGATGCCCGCCGCCTGCAGGAGGCCCGCGGGCCCGATGCCGCTGCGTTGCAGGATCTGCGGCGAGTGCAGCGCGCCGGCCGCCAGAATGATCTCACGGCGGGCGCGCACGGTCACGGTAGTCGTGTTGGTCGTCGTGGTATTTGCGGCGGCGGCGGCAGTGGACGCCACCTGCCTTGCCTGCATGGAAATGCCCGTCGCCCGCGTGCCGTTGAACAGGATCGTGTTGACGCGCCAGCCCGTGAGCAGCCGCAGGTTGGTGCGGTTGCGCACGGGGTCGTAGTAGCCGGTGCGCGCGTACGACCGGGTCTCGGTCGTGTTGTCGACGGCGCTCTGGGTGGGTGGAAAGTTAGAGGGGTGGACGGCGAGGCAAGACAAAGCAAAAGAGAGGCAAAAGAGAGGCAAACGAGCCCCCAACACCCACCGTAAACCAATATGCACCGTACCCGTGGCCGTCCGCGCCGTCTAGCTGCGGCACGGCGCCCATCTCGACCAAACCCTGGTACTGCAGGGCCACGCCGGGCCACTGGAACGGCGCGTAGCTGACGTGGATCGGCCCGTCCGTGCCGTACGCGCTCGCGTTCCACGTAATGTTGAAGGCCTTTTGCAAGGACGGCGACGGCGCCTGGAACGTGGTGCTCTTCACAAAATACGGCAGCAGGTCCGCCCACCCCCAGCCCGGATTCTGCAGCCGCTCCCAGTTGTCGTAGTCGTCGGCGGCGCCGCGGTTCAGCATCATGCCGTTGACGGTCGACCCGCCGCCGACGACCGCGGCCGAGTACACGGGCTGCCGCGATCCGTCGAGCGCCATCTGCGGCACCGACGTCAGGTTGTACAGGTCCTGCGGCGGGTAGTGGACGGCGCTGGCCGGCTGCACCTGGGCCGGGCGGTCGTCAAAGTAGCCGTACTCGACGACGAGAACGGTCACGTTGCGGGACGCGGACAGGCGGTTGGCCACCACCAGACCGGACTGGCCGCCGCCGACGACGACGTAGTCGTACACGGCGTCGACCGGAGAGGTGGCGTCCGTGGCGGCAGAGGACCGCGTGCGTAGCAGTCGGTGCGGATGGGCGCCGGTGGCGGCAACACCCGGCAACGCCAGGCATGCCAGGCAAACAAGGGCGGCCGCCGCATTGGCACCAAAGCTGGAAGCTAAAAGCCTCATGCTTGTATGACAAGGCAGAAAAGACGCTTGCAGAGCCCAGAAGAGGGAGCCAAAGGAGAAAACAAAAGACGGTCTCAAGATATGACCGCTCCGGAGTGAGAAACGGGCAGAATTTGCTCGATCATTTTCCTGCGATTAATATCTCTTCTTCTTTTCTTTTTTCTTTATTTTTGCTTTTTACTACAGGTTTTTCTTAGTCCCTTTTTTTTCCTTACCTTCATATAGCAATATCTGAAAGCAACTGTGGCCGTAACAGGCAGAGACGAACGAAAATAAAACTAAAAAATAAAATAAATAAATAAATAAACCGCCGTGGTCTTGCTTGGGCCAAGAAGGGCTATAAGTGGAAGCATATGACGTCCTTTTTACCCTGCAAGAATGTGACCTGAATAAAGATGATGAAGCTAAACACGTATTGTTAAGACAATTTCTGCTTCCGCAACAATTTATCCTGCCGTCCTTTTTTCCCCAGATCGCTTGCACGCACGTCCTCTTCGCTTCCGCCTCCCCTCCTCTCCCGTCCCATTTTCTTGGGATGTTCCCAGAAAGAGCCGCGGATGATGTGGCATTCCGTTGGATTGTGCAGCTCATTTGTTAAACTTTTGTGCGGTCCTCTATGCTGGGCAAACTCTGCCTCCCGACACTCTTTGAAAGTCCGTTAACGTCAGCTGGCTGGTTGGAAGAGAACCCTCGGGTAGGCTGTTTGAATGAACAGGTGGGAACGGGCATGAGGGAAAATAAAAGCCTGAAAAAAAGGAATTGACCATCTCATACTTCTACCGAAAGCCAAGGACATACGACATTGTAAGCCGCAGCCGGATAACAGCACTCATGGGTCCTTCAAAGTCTGCTTGATTTTATGACGACTTGGCTTTGTGTGTTCCGCGGATTATAGTAAGAAACGAAACACGAAGAAGGCCAAAAAAAAGAAACAAACAAAAGCACGGCCGCCAATCCTCCGTCAAACCGGTATATACCCAGATTGGCTTGGTGGGCTTTCTGTTTCCTTATGCCATGATTCTGTGGTTACGACAAAGACACTATTGAATCTCGTTCAATAAGCCCGGGAAAACAGAAACGAAAAGGGTATAAAAAAGGAAAGAGGAAGCGAGAGCAGGGTAAGGGGAGAGAGACGTGACAATGGGGCACTGGAAAACGGAAAAGTAAATGGGTCGTGCCCTTTTTTCCCTCCAGCTCCTACGGTGCCATAGATACGATACGAGACAAGCAACGCACGTCGTTTCGTCGTTTGCAAACACCGCATTGACAATGCACAGAAAAAAAGCGTCAATTCGTGATCGACACAGCATGCTAAGCCAAAAATAAGAGACACCCATGTAGATCGGTTTACAACATGGAAAAGGAAAAATGGGTAGGGGCCAAAACACACAAAACCCTCCAAAAAGACAGAACAACAAAGGAAAGGAAATAATGAAAAATAAAAAGGACATGAGAGTAAATGAAGCGTTTCATACACGAATCATTGCATCGCGAAGATAGGACAAGGAAAAAAAAACACAACGTGCTGTAGACCAACTATTACTGCCTTCCTTTGCTCGCTTGCCCCTTCTTCAGTCGTCCATCGGCTTGTCCTCCAGCGTCACGCCGTGCTGCAGGTGGTGGTGTGGCTGGTGGTATTCGCTGCCGGCGGTACCCGACGACAACCGTGGTGGTGACGCCGCCGAGAGGGCCGATGCGAGGGCTGCGGCGGACGTTGGTGTCGGCGCTGGCGACGGCGCGGATGCGGCACCGGCGGCACCGGCCCCGGGCGTCGACGGCAGCACCATGGGTGCAATCCGCCGTCCGCCCACGAACCGCACGCTGCTCCGGTGCATGCTGTTGCGCCGGTCGGCGGCCGGCGACCCGCCGGGCGACCCGTCCACGCCACCCGCACCGTCCAGCGCAGCGGCGGCGGCGGCAGCGGCGGTCATCGCACCACCGTTGGTGGCTGCGTCGCCGTCCGCCCCCGGCACCTCGAGGCTCGACCGCTTGACGCCCAGGATGGGGCCCACGCTCTGCCGGTGGCGGTCGGTGGCGGTCGGGCTGCCCGTCTGAATGGGGAACCGCGTTTCGGGCCCGCCGATGCTGCGTTCGCGCCGGTGGGTGGCGTGGCCACCGCCGGCACCGCCGCCGCCAACCAGACCGGGTGTCCGGGCTCCCGGCGCCGGGGACGTCGCGCGGCTGCGGCTGCCCGAAGCCTTTTCGAGCAGGGCGCGGTTGCGTTCTTCCATGTGGGCCTTGCGGTTGCTCTCGTCTGTGCTGATGGCGCGGGGCCGCGCGCCGCCACCCACACCGCTACCGCCGCTGCCGCCACCGCCGCCAGCACCCGCGCCCGCACCAGCACCAAGACCGGCACTCGTGCGGCGGCCGCCGCTGCCGCCGTTGCTTCCACCGCCAACAGACGACGAATGCGCCAGCGAGGACATCCGTTTGAGTTCCGTGAAAATGGCGTCTTTGTGCGCCAGCAAGTCGCGCACGAGCCGGTAGGCGTGCTTCTCCTCCATGGTGAGCGAGGTCTCGATGCGGGGCCGCAGCACGCACGGCGCCAGGGTCGTGGCCAGGGCGACGACGTAGGCCTCGTCGGCGGAGGTGAGGTCGATCAGGCGGGTGAAGTGGTTCATGCAGGCGTCGAGCGTGGCGATGTTGGTCAGGCGCAGCTGCGACAGCGTCTGCTGCAGCACGGGCACGCGGCGCGCGTCGTCACCGCCCTCGTTGGCGGACGTCTGGTAGATGCTCCGGATGATTTCGTAGACGTGGGAGGAAACGAGGGAGTCTGTTTTCTGTTAGCGACAACCTTTTTTTGCTTTGCTTTTTTTCTTAAAAAATAAAAAAAAATTAACGTCGTCACCCACCCGGCAGTTCCCGCAGATACAGCTTGAGCAGGCTGGCCACGGTGGGAATGTCAAATTCCTGCAGCAGCGCGGGTGAAAACGTCTTGCCGTTGTTGACCTTGGCACGCAGCTTGTGCACGCGGTGCAGCGGCACGTCGATGAGCCACACGCTGCGGCGCGCCTCGTCGCCCTCGAGGTCAGGGTAGTGGTGGTCCAGGTACGTGAGCAGCGTCGTCACGATGATGGGCACGCGCTTCTTGTCGGCGCGGGCGCGCGCCTCGAGGTCGACGCCGAACGTCTCCTCCTCGACGCGGTTGTAGTAGTTCTCGTACGTGACCACCTTGGGGATGAAGCTGCCCGTGCGGTAGTTCTCGAGCAGGTAGCGCAGGTCGCCCAGCGGCTGCACGGTTTCCTGGTACAGCATCAGCTTGTCGACCGTGGCCTGCAGGCTCGGGATGACGTTGCTGATGGTGCCGGAGAAGTCGAGGATGACCGTCTTGATGGCCTGCAGGCGGTCGAGCTCGCAGCGCTCCAGGAAGCGCAGGTGGTCGAAGATGGCCTCCTCCAGCTCGCAGCGCAGCTCGTCGAGCTTGCGCACACCGGCCTTGTAGCGCTCGTCGGCCTCGCGCGCCTCGCGCCGCATGCGGTCGCCCGGCGTCTCGTTCGGGTATGCCGTGCCCAGCACGTTCCATTTTTCGAGGTACTCGTTGACGGTGCCGATCATGGGGGAATCGACGGAGGCGTCGGTGCCGCTCAGACTGCCACCGGCACCGGCACCGGCACCCATCGAAAACGTGCGGCCCAGCGTCGCCTTCTTCTCGGGCACGCCGGCCATTTGAAACGCCTTGGGCCGCCACTGGTAGAACATTTTGGAGCTGTTGGCGAACGTGTTGCCGACGTTGCCGACCAGGCGCAAGAACCCGTGGGTGACGAGGTCCTGGCCGATGCGCTCGGCGTAGCTCACGCTGCTCGTGTCCATGTTCTTCTGCAGGTACTCGACAATGTCCGAGCCGGCGGACGTGTTGTGGTACGTGCCCAGGATGGGCACCTTGGTCTCGCCCATCTTGATGGTGTTGAGCATGTGGGCCAGGATCTTCTTGACCTGCTCGGGCTGGTAGGTCTCGTCGCCGATCTCGTAGGGCTCGGGCTCGGGCTCGTCCTCGGGCTCGCGGTCGGCCTCTTTGTTGTCGACCTTGATGGCGGGGATGTTGCTGCCGGCCTTGGGGCTCGACTCCGGGTCCTGGAAGGCGAGCTTGTTCTCCTCCTCGAGGTCCTCGAGCAGGCGCGACTTGTTGAAGTAGTTGTTGCGCAGCTTCTTGACCAGCTCGAGCTGGCGGTCGTGGGTCTTGATGCGCGCCTGCAGCTCGTCCTGGCAGTCCTGGATGCGGGCCTCGTGGGCGTCGCACCAGCGCGAAAAGGGGTTCACAACGAGGTCGCGGATGTTCTGGGCGATCTTGCGGTGGATGCGGGAGGCGTCCTCCATCTCGGTGCGCACGCCGTCGTAGGCCTTGCGCACGCTGGCACCGTCGTCGCGGGCGAAGCCGTTCTGGATCCGGTCGACGGCCGGGGGGATGTCGCCGAGCCGCAGGCCGTACACCTCTTCGGCCTCGGCGCGCATGCGTGCGATCGTCAGGACCTGCCGGTTTTCGACGACGCCTTGCTGGAGCTTGCCAAACAGGACGCCCAGCCCTACAAACGCACAACGCAAACAAAAAGGGTTAGACGTCGATTCAACTGCGGCCCATCTCATCTTTCACCTCTTTTGCACGCCCGAATTCGTTTAACCCTTACCTGCGGCATAGTCCGTGGACCAGAACGAGTCTGCGAATCCCGGCATGACGGGCAGCTGCTAGGGGGAGCCGGGCAGCCTAAACCGGAGTGTGGCCAAGACGAAGCGAACAAAAGGGGAGGCAGTTAAGTCGGTCAAAATCGGTTTAGAAAACTCGTGATGCAACGCGACGGCGCGTGGCGCGGTCAGAATGGAACTGCGCGAGCAGCAGCGGACAGTAAACCGAAGAAGAAGAAGAAGAAGAAAAGAAGAAGCACAAAAGCACAGAAGCAGCCGACGATGCTTCAACGAAAGACGACGATGTCGACGATGGACAACAAATCCGGTTCTCGCGAGCCGCGTGTCGTCGAACGAATTGTCGAACGGAAGCGAGAAACGTCGCGTTGCGTTGGCAGCTCGGTAAACAGCCTTTCAACAGTCAAATTGAAAGAAACGAAAGAAACGAAACGTAGCTGAAAAGCATGACAAGGTCGTTCCCCGGCCGCCAGCTCCAAGCACAAGCCGTTCAAATCGTTAGCACTGAAAAACGGACAGCCCCAGCTGGGCTGCCTCGTGTTGCAGAAAGCTCTGCAGACAACCTTTTGGGCAGGGCCTTGCATTGGACGGTGTCAGTACAGTGTTGCACTGTTCGCCCAGAACATGCCGTGGCTGCTGATTGGTGGGCCCGCTAAACGGCCAGGAACAAAGGCCAAAAAACGCCTTACCCGCCTACAATACGCTGTACCTCGTACGCTGCGGGCCCCTGAGTTTTCACCGCTTAAACCCACTAGCAGCCGACGGCCGGGGTCCCTGGGCCCATGCGCAGCCCAAGCTTTTGCGCCGTGAAACAAATCTGTTTGAAACAAAAAGGGCCAACGGCCCCTACCACAGGTATTCACACTGTAAAGGTATTGTTTTTTTAGGGGCCGAACACCGTGCGAAGTGGTGCGAGTGTGTTTTGTCTTGAACGGCAGAATACAATGCACGAAATCGAACATTCTTTGAAAAACAATATACTCCATACATGCGACTCGTTCTTTTTTCTCTCCTCGAACAACATAGTACGGCGTGGCGCAGCATGTGCGTGATGAACTGTTGCGGGCCAATGTGCGGGCCTGCTGCAGGCCTGCTGCAATCTCGGACGACGCCCTGTATTCTTAGCGCTGTAGTTGTGGACAGAAAGCCGCGACGGTGAACAAAATTTATATACTGTACTGTGCACTGTCCGCACAGCAACGGAAGCTGCCGTGTTTGTCAGCTTCTTTGCTCAGATTGCCTCGGATGGCGACATGATAAGCAAGAGGGACGAGCCCGTATGACGACTCTTGGCTCTCCTTTCTTTTCAAAAAGTATCTTCTTCTGGATACGCTCTGTGTTTCCCTTTCAGACGTGATTGTTACACATGGCAGCTGTGCTTGACGAGAAAACGGCCTACTCCGCGGTCCCGGGCCATGCCGGGGCGGACGGCGGCTGGGCCGGCGAGGCCGACAAAAGCCAGACGAGGCCGCCGGTGAGCATCAAGGCCCCCCGGCGGCCGTCGGGGGCCCTCACGGCCGCCCGTGTGGGTTTTCTTGTGGTCTTGGCGCTTCTCGTCGGGGGCCACGTGCTGTACGCCCGCCGAGGGCTCTCCTGCCGCTACCACCACCACCAGAACCCGCCCGTGGCGCTGACCATTGAGGAGCGCGTGGACAAGATCCTGACCTCGACGCCGTTGATCGGTACGGCCCAACCGTGTTTTGCCTCCCCCTCGCGTAGTACCCTTCCAGAATGGGCTAACCATACAGACGGGCACAACGATTTCGCCATCGCCATCCGCTGGCTCTTCAACAACCACATCAACAGCCCCGACTTCCGCAAGGGCTTCGAGACAGACGGCCTGCCGCAGCACGTCGACCTGCCGCGTCTGCGTGCCGGAAAGAACGGCGGTGCCTTTTGGAGCGTCTTTACGTCGTGTCCCGAGAACGCAAGCGACTTCTCGGACGCGACCTACGCCGAGAGTGAGTTGCCCATCTCGTCGTTGTCTTACCTTTGATTCTTTTTCGCTTTGATTTTTTTTCTGTTGTCTCTAACCGCGCAGGCGTCCGTGACACCCTGCAGCAGATCGACGTGGTCACGCGCCTCCGCGATGCGTACCCGGACGTGTTCTCGCAAAACGTCAACGCCTCGACGGCGCTGGCGGCCTTTGAGCGCGGCCAGCTGATCTCGCCGCTCGGCATCGAAGGCCTGCACCAGATCGGCAACTCCGCTGCCAACCTACGGCGGTACCACGCCCTGGGTGTGCGCTACGCGACCTTGACGCACAATGTACGTTTTATTTTTCTTTCTTTTCTTTGTTTTCTATTGCACGCTCACCGTTCCTGCTCACCGTTCCTTAGTGTCCCAACCGCTACGCGGACGCGGCGCTCTGGGAAAATCCCCTGCGCAAGGCCCCCCGGTACTGGAACGGCCTCAGCCCCGCCGGCCGCGCCCTCGTGCGCGAGATGAACCGCCTCGGCGTCATCGTGGACCTCTCGCACACCAGCGTCGACACCATGGAGGACGTCCTGGGCGCGCGGCCGGACGACCAGGCCGGCTGGCACGGCAGCGTGGCCCCCGTCATCTTCAGCCACAGCAGCGCCCACAGCGTCTGCCCGCACCCGCGCAACGTACCCGACCACGTGCTGGACCTCGTCCGGCAACGCAACGGCCTCGTCATGGTCAACTTTGCGCCCGACTTTGTGTCGTGCCACTGGGCGGAGGAGGACGACGACGAGAAGGACAGCCGCGGCATCCCCGCCTTCTACCCGCCCAACTCCACGCTGGCACACGTGGCCACGCACGTGCTGCACATTGGGCGGCGCATCGGGTTCGCGCACGTCGGCTTCGGCAGCGACTTTGACGGCATCGCGTCGACGCCCGCGGGGCTCGACGACGTGGCCGCGTACCCGGCACTGGTGGCGGAGCTGCTGCGGCGCGGCGTGACGGACGCCGAAGCGGCGCAGGTGGTGGGCGGCAACCTGCTGCGGGTGTGGGCGGACGTGGACGCGGTGGCCCTGGCGCTGCAGGCGCAGGGCGTGCCGCCCCTGGAGGACGATCTGCCGTCGGTGCGGTGGGAGTAGAAGAGCGGGCAAATGATGTTTCAATATGGCAATTTTATTTCAAAACGCAACTGTAACATCGGCACCGCGACCGTTTTGCCGTTTTATGTACAAATCCTAGCACCGGTGATCGTGAAATGCACGTCCCAAAAAAGAAACAAAGGAAGAAAAAAAAAATCTTTCACAAATGTCCCATCCACAAATACTCCTTCCACAAGTCGTCCCTTCACCCTCGCCGCTCAATCTTGTTGAGCTTCCGCGCCGTCTCGATTTGGTTGCGAGTCTGCTGGCCGTGCACCGGCAGGCCCATGGCGTGCCGGCGGCCGCGGTACGTGCCCATGGCACGCAGCCGCTTGATGTTCTCCTGCACGATACGGCGGGCGTCGCTCTCGATCGTCATGTTGGACAACTCGGCCGTCAGCGCGGTGATTGTCCGGGCCGGGAGGCTGCCGATCTTGGCCCGCGGGTGGATGTAAAACTTGGCCAGGATACGGCTGGATGCCTGGGGGCCGACGGCGTAAAAGGTCTCGAGGGCTTTCTGCAGAGCTGTGAGCAGCCAGGACCAAGCGCGAAGAAGATGAGGAGAGAGGAGACGGCGAAACGGGGAGATGGGAAGATGGGAAGATGGGGAAAAAAACAACGCACCTTGACCAACTTCATCTCGTGGAAGTTGACGCCGAGAATGAACACCATCGTGGCGCGTGTGTGTGCGGTGCTTGCAAAAGCACCCGAAACGTCGTCTTCGATAGTGAATAGAAGATTGAAAGACGGGCAGCCGGCGGGTGGAGAGATGGAACTGAGGACGGCAGAGGATCACAAGAGAGGCTGAATTTTTGGCGTTGGATGACCAGTAAGTGGAGACTTTTGTCAACGGCCGATCCGGTGCTGTGATTGGCTGCCGCATTCTCACCACACGCGCAAGGCTCTAGCACTGTTACATATTTTTTTTTCACTAGTAAAAGCGTATGAGAATCTGAATGACACGGGGTTGACAATATGACAGCATACGAAGGACGTGTCGATTTTTAAACCCATTCTTTGATTTTCTGCTATATATTCTCCCAAAATACCCCATATTCTAGCTATCGATTTGCGAGAGCCCCAGTCTTTTGTTTTCTCAGAAATTTCAACACATATTCTTTTTTTTTTTAAAAATCAGCTTCGATACTTCATGAAGAGGTCAGCGGAAAAAGCAGGCGCTTTGGGACGTACATATAAGCTCTCGTGTTGCTGGTGTGCACCATAGATGACCATGCAGCCCAAAAACCCGCTCCCCTACGCCGACGACGAGTTCGCTTCGGCCGACGACTACCTCGACCAGCTCTTGCACTACGTCTCCACGACGCCCGTCTTCCAGGTCCTCTGCGGCGGCGTCCACATCATGGACTTTTACACCACCGACCCGGGCCTTTTTTACCAGGTCGTGCCGGCCGACTGGCAGGCGTTTTTGCTCGACCGCACACCCATGGAGCTGCTCGATTTTTTGTTGCGGGCCGACGACCTGGACGCTGCGGTCGCCCCGGAAGAGAGCGACGCGGGACGGGTGCCGCCGCCCGCCAGCCTCGTCCAGTACGTCTGCGACGTGCGGCGCTTTAGCCTGCGGCGTGAGCGGTGCGGAACGCTGTCGTCGTCATCGTCGTCGTCGTCGTCGTCGTCAAAGCCGCCTCCGCTCGCACGGCACCTCACCCTCGGCATGAGCCGCAAAAAGGTGCACGAGGTCACCCACTTCGCCGCCTACGTCGACCGGTTGGCCACGGCAGTGTCGTCGTTGTCGTCTTCACCATCACCTTCGTCCGTCCCACCCACCCCGTCGCCGCCCTCCATCGTCACCCACCTTGTCGATGTCGGTAGCGGCCAGAACTACCTCGGCCGCGCGCTGGCCAGCCCGCCCTACGGCCGCCGCGTCGTCGCCGTCGAGAGCAAGGCCCACAACATTGCCGGCGCGCAGGGGCTGGACGTGATGACCGGTGTCGTGGTGCCGTCTGCGCGGCCCCGGCGCAACAAGAAGCTGTACCAGCAGCTGCGCCTGCCGCCGGAAAAGCAGACGGAGAAGATGCGCAACCGGCTGGCACGGGAGAACGCAGGCGCAGGCACAACAGCGGCCGCCGCAGCCGACCTGCGGTCCCGCAGCGAGATCGCGGCCGAAGCCTACGCCCAGCGAATGGCGGCGACGACGACGACGACAACGACGACAACTGCCACCACCACCACCACCACCAGCAGCGACTCCACCGCCTCAGACCGCATCCAGTACGTCGAAGGCCGGCTCGCCAACGGCGACCTTTCCCATGTGCTGGCGCAGGTACCGCCGTTACGGGACGACAGCGGTCTGAGCGCACCGGGCGCACCCGCCCCGCCCGGTTTTCTCACCATGTCCATCCACTCCTGCGGCAATCTGTCGCACCACGGCCTGCGCGCGCTCGTGCTGAACCCGGCGGTGCGCGCCGTCGCCATTGTCGGCTGCTGCTACAATCTCCTGACGGAGCGGCTCGGGCCGCCCACATACAAAGTGCCAGGCCTGGCAGCGGCCGGGGCAGCAGCAGCACCACCACCACCACCACCTCCTCCACGACCAACCCTCCAGCCCGTCAACGGCCGCGTCGTGCGCGAAGCCGAGCGGCGCGACCCCGAAGGGTTCCCCATGAGCGCGCGGCTGTGCAACTACGTGCCGCCCGGTGGTCGCAGTGAGAGGACCGAAGACGACGGGTTGTCCCCCAGCGGATCCCCGGTGGGCATCCGCTGCAATATCACGGCGCGCATGATGGCCTGCCAGGCGCCCGGGAACTGGACCGAAGCCGACAGCAAGCGGTTCTTTACACGGCACTGCTACCGTGCGATCTTGCAGCGCATTTTTCTCGACCGCGGAGTGATCCGGCGGGTGCGGTGGGGGCCGGGCGGGGACGAGGGCGAGGATACCGGGAACCTGTCTGCCGACGCCGACGTCGACGCTGGCGCCGGCACCGACACCGACACCGACGGCCTCGCCCTGTCCACGGCCGTCAGCCCCATCATCGTCGGGACGCTGCGCAAGGCCTGCTACGCGTCGCTGCCGGCGTACGTGCGCGGCGCGGTGGCCAAAATTGTCGCGCAGGGCGCGGGCAGCGCCGGGGCCGACAACGACAACGACAACGACGCCGACGCCGGCGGCGACGCCGAATGCGAGGACAAGGCCAATCTGGCCCAAGCTGCCCCGGTGGCGGAGAGCGTCGCCGCCAAGATGGCCGGCCTGACGGACGCCGACCTGGAGGCGTATGCAGAGCGGTACGGGGGCCGGCGGCAGCGGGAGCTGAGCGCGGTGTGGTCGCTGATGGCGTTCAGCGCGGGCGTCGTGGAGGCGCTGATCGTCGCGGACCGGTGGCAGTACCTCCGGGAGCAGCCCGGCGTGACGGCATGCTGGGCGGAGTGCGTGTTCGACTACGCGCTGAGCCCGCGGAACGTGGTCGTGGTGGGAATCAAGGGGTGAGGGGGGGGAGCCAAAAAAAAAAAAAAAAAAAAACTGCGAGAAGCAGACACATGTTTTCAGCGAGCTCTTGGACCGCATCACGACCACGAGCAATGCTGTTGATGACGTGAGTGGCGCCCCAAGCAAAGCAATGGGTCGCGGGATAGGGCATGCGTGGGAATGCGAACGTCGCGTGGTTTCTCCCTGCTCGTGGGCGGGAGCTCCTCCCCGTTACCCTCTCTTGCCGCCACGATGCCATTTTCTCAAGCTAGTGAGGTGTTCCGGTGGCCTCCGGGGTCGCTATTGTTCAAAACGAGATGCAGCTCCGTGGCCTGCCGAAGAAGATTCAAGTAAGAGAAGGATCGCACCACACACACATCCTACACTAAGACCACAGGACGACGGCCAAAGGCACCAGGACGCGGCAACGGTCTTTTTGTTGCGCGTGCTTCGGTGGGAGTCTATCGTGTCGATTACCATCTGGCTGCCGCACGGCTGGTTCTTTCTGGTCGGCTGCATACTCCATCCAAGTTAAAAAAACAAAGCGCGTTACACGCCCTCATTCCTACCGTATGTCCGCCCCCCCTTTGATTCCTTACACAAAAGAGGAAAAAGACCGAGGGCACACACGTTTCTCGAATGGGGGGTTCGGCGTGGGGGTTCGTACCGTCCAAACTGGGTGCGGTTGGTTGGTCCATGAGTCGTGCAAACCCATGCGTGATGCGTCCTCGCTTTTCGTCTTGCATCAGGACGTTGCGTCGTCTGCCCGACGAGAACCGCCAACCGGGAGCATACGATGTCGTTCCTTGTTTTCTTTTTCCCTTCTTTTTACTCTCGACTGGTCTGACCTTCTTTGGGCTGGTGTCGATCTTTTTTGTCTGTCATTTTCACTCTTCCAGCCTGGTCGATTTTCTTTTCTGTTCGTCTCTTCTTTTCTAGTCGTCTTTTCTTTTCTTAAACCTCTTTCTTCCTCAACATCACAACATGACCGCAGTTCCATCATCGTCTTGCCTTCTGTTGCGTACGGTTTCCATCTGACATTTTTCCCCTTCTTCTTTTCTTCTTTTCTTCTTTATAATAGAACCTTTCACCCCGTCATTCCAGGGTCCGTGTCAAAAGACGGGTATTTCCGTCTCCCGTTTTCCGTTTCAGTCCCATATTTTTTTTTTTTTTTAAACGTTCGCTTTCCTTATCCCGGGACTGTGTATGTCGTGCATATTGGCGGCCGTTGTGTGTTCTGCATGCTTCCCCAACACACACCCTCCAGCACCAGCGACCAATTACGCGCAGCTGGCACTTGACTTAAGCATTTCACCAACGGCAACAGCGCCTACGAATACTAGCCGCTGGGTTGGCGAGTCCGCTAGCGTTCTGGCTAGTGTTGATCGTTCTCCATCGCCGTTCATCCCCTCTTTTTCTTTCCAATTCTAGGCCTCGTCGCGTATCCCTTTCTTTCTTTTTTTCCTATCTCGGCCATTCGTCTATTTCAATTACTTAGCTGATATCTTTCTTTTTACGTCTCCATATTCGGATGTATCCCCGACGATAAGGCTTTTTGCAACGTCATACCTCACAAACTTTATTTTTTTTTCTTTCGCTTCTGCCCAAGGAAAAAGGTGCAGGGAAAAAAAAAACCAAATTCAAATAAATCATACAATATATGGAGACGTAACGGACGTACAGATATCTGATATTGGCATTGCTTTCCTTGGAAAGAGATTCTCCGTGGTTAAAGGTGTTCACGGGTCCAATATGAACGCCCAGGTCTCATTCCTGGTGAGTCATCTCATGGTATCCATGTTCGATCGAGAATGCCACTCTTCTTTGATCACTGACCCCTTTGTCACCCACGCCTTTAGGAAGGCGAGCTCAGCATCATCCACATCCCGCTGGCCTTGTATGCATCCTTCTTGCAGCCGATCCTGCAGGTTCTGCTGCCCCAGGCATACAGCTTGGACCCGGCCGCCGCCGCCGCCGACGACGGGCCCGACAGTGCAGCGCCGTCCGCGGGTCTCACGGCCGCCTACGCGCACCGTTTTCTCAACGTCAGCGTCACGCCCGTCGAGTGCTCCGTCGTCTGCGCTACCTACTGGGCCACGCATGTCTTCACACCCGTGTGGCAGCGTCTCCGCACGCTCCTGTCCTCCCACGAGGATGGCGACAGCAACAACAACAACAACAACAACAACAACAACACTGTGTCCATCTCGCCAGAACCCTACGTCGCCTGCTGCGTCCTGAGCGGCGGCCTCGACGCCGGCTCGCGCGTCGTGGAGCTGTCCTCGCCGCTGGCCCTCGCGGGCATCCCCCTGTTCTTCGTCACCACCTACTACTCCGACTTCATCCTCGTGCCGCGCAAAGACCGCCAGAGCGTCGTGCAGGCGCTGCTGGCCCGCGGCTTTGCGTTTTCCGAGCTCGGCGACTCCTTTGTGGCGCCCGGGTCCCTGTCGCACCCGCAGGCGCACGCGATCCACCAGCGTGGAGGACCGGGCGGCGGGCCTCACGGAAGCGGCCGGCCGTCGTCCGCCAGCGGCGCAGCAACACAACAACCACCGCCGCCGCCGTCGCCGCCACCCACCAACGCGGCCGAGCTGCAGGACCGCACATTCCGCCTGCTGCGGGCACGCGGCGTCATGCCTTACGTGGTGCCCGGCCTGCACCTCGCACACTGTTCCGGCCGAGACATGCGGAACGAGTACGGCGGCGGCGGCGGCGGTGGTGGTGGTGGTGGAGGTGGAAGCGGCCAAATAAGCGGGGAAGGAGGAGGAGGAGGAGGCGGCGGCGGCAGTGGTGGTGGAGGCCGCCGCCGCTCGCCGCAACGACGGGGTACACAGCACTCATACACTCAACAGGAACAACACCAGCAACAACAGCACCAACAGCACCACCAGCCGGCGCGCACGACCTGGGTCGACACCGTGGATACGCGTCTGTACGCGTGCCTCGTGGCCGCGCTGGCGCAGACGCCGCGCTTCCTGTCGATCACGCTGGCGGCGCCGGACCCGCCGTCCGTGCTGCTCGACAAGACGCTGCTGCCCCTGTTCGGCCCCGCGCTCGTGGGCGACGTGGGCGGCGACCTGGTGCCGGTGCTGCTGGACCTGGTGGCGTTGCCGTTTGAGGCGACGGGCATCGTGTCGGGCGTAGCGGGCAAACTGGTGCGTGCGCTGGACCGGCCCGAGCTGCCAGAGCTGTCATACCTGTCGACGTCCAAAGCGGGCGCGGTGATTCTGGCGAGCGACGACGCGCAGGCGGCGCTGCGGATCCTGCAGCCGCTGCTCGAGGCGGACGAGAGCAAGGAGGGTAACGGCAGTGAATAAAGAGGAAAAAAAGAAGGGGGGGACGAAAAATAGGAAGAATACTTCCGTAGTTCAAACGAACTCACCGAGTAGATCAGGTGCTATACCGACCATCTTGGCAGCAAGTATAGAATGCAGTGGACCACTGTGAACGAGGCGTTAGGGGCACATTAAGGCTACCACCCGTTGCTTTACCACTTTCGATACCTTTTTTGGGGCAACAACTTCCTACACCAATGGACAGGGACGGACCTGCATTGTCTCACCCCTCCTCCACCTTCCGGCTGCATGAGCACAGCCCCTTCCCAAATATAGACAGGAGGTGCGACGGCTACCATTCCACCAAAGCGCTTCGCTGGGACAAGGAAAAGGAGGGAAGGAGCAAGAATTGCCGTTTATTGGCGCGTTCGTCCCTTCCCGAACAAGGGCGCCGCCCTTTCCACAGAATCGGTGATCCTTCAGCAGGCCTCCCACTGGTAGCCAATAAGTGCGGTCGAAACGGATAGTCTTTTTTCGTGTTTTTTTTCTCTTCTATTTTTGTCAGAGTCAAAATATAACCATTCAATCTAAATTTTTCGTTGTTGCATCAAGAATTGATGGGGCTCATTCATCGCTGGCCAAACCACCACTTCCAGTTGGCAAATACGGCAGCTGCGCAGTCAAACGCGCCTACCCCTTTCGTCGCGACGCGGGGAAACAAACCCGACCCAGGCTCCCTCAGCCTTATCACCCGTTTCAAGCTATTAGGGGGCGGCCTACGCCCAACCTACAGCCTAACGGGATCTCTGCGGCCTGCCGACTTTTTCCCTTTGTCTTCTACTTTCTTTTTTCTGTCCCACCCTTCTGCGGCTGAACAGCCGTTGTACCACAGCATGCCCTTTACAGAGCGTACGGGTACGAGGACAGCCGCATTTTGTATGAGATACGGCAGTCTCCATTTTATTCGATAGTACTGGCGCTTCGTCTCGACCTCGACCGTGACCTCGACCATTTTACCTTCTCTCGTCTTGCAAACGTTAACAATAGCTCTTTTCTGGCGCTCTTCCTCATTTACCTCTATTCTTCTGAATTGCTTGTTCTTCTCTGTTTATTTATTTCCCTTTTCTCGATCCACGACTTTACAGCGACGATCCCCTCCCGCAAGATTAAGCAATCCGCTTGTTTCAGAAATCCTCATTCGAAAAGCGCAGATCAACTTTTCGTTCCAACAACCGCCGAACACCTCTTGCGACGTACTACGCATTTATCTTCGATTTTGGGGGTTCTCAACGGTCTTCTTCGTCATTTGTATCTCGCGCTCGTTCTACCCGTCTTCGCCCGCTTTGCAAGTCGCCTAAGCGGTCGCCTGCTTTCTCGCATTTGCCCCTGGACAAGCGTCCATTCGTTTGCTGTCGCGACGACCCCCACGATCGGACGGGTACCCACGCGCTCCATAACATGAACCCGTAACCAACAGATCATGGATCCGCGTGGCTCCGGTTGGGCCACCGGCCAGGCGCCGCCCCCGCCGTCCGCGTCCCCGTTCCCGTCCACTCCAACCGCCTCCGTCCGAGCCAGCACCAACGCCGCATCACCAAACCAAAGCGAACAGCACAGACTCAACCACCGCATTTCCAGCATCTCCGACCTGACCGACTTTGACACCTTGGACGCGTACCAATCTGCTGCCGCGTTCCAGCACCAGCAGCAGCAGCAACACCCGCTGCGCGGCCGCGAGTCGCTCGCGTCGCTCGCGTCGGTGGACTCATTGGTTTTCGACGACAGTCTCAACGCCTACACGAGGGTGCCCGCTTCTTCAACAAGCATACCTGCGTCCACAGCAACCACAGCCGCGCCACCTCCTACTACTACAGCGGCACCGGCGTCAACATCGCAATATGTAGGGCAAGCGCAGGCACAGGAGCCCACGCACCATACCCGGCAGAACGCTGGTGCGGTCACGAGCTTCGCGAGCACGGTGGCAGGGGCATTCTCGTCCGAGGGCTATGCAGGGGGCTATGAATCCCTCAACCCCTCTGGCAGCGGGATCTCCAACCAGCTCAGCAACATGTTTTCTCGAAGAAAAAGGAATCCGCGCCGCGGCGGCCACGATACCATTGCAGAAGAGCCCTTCTCGTACAGCGATGCACGGGAGAGCATCGACCTCACAAGCTTGGTGCAGGATGCCGCGCCAATGGGTCGGTCGACAAACGACGCTGGCCACGGCGACGTACCTGTGGACCTGACGGGTTACCTCGGACCGACGACGAAGCACGACGAGGCCTTTTTGAAGAAGCTGCAGGAGCAAGAAGCCAGCGGACAACTGACCCTGGGACTGGGTGCCGGTTTTGGCCCGGGCACCCAGCTGAAAGAGTCCGAGCTGCTGGCCAATGCTGCCTCCGCCTACGGAGTGGGTGTGACGACAAGCAGTCCTACCGTGTTCCGCCCAGACCGCGCAGGGTCGCTTCGCCGGACATTGTCACGAAGGTGGCCGTCAACAGCAACGTCTGTATCGTCCGCCTGGTCGCCGTTGACGCCAACGTCGGCGCAGTCGGCATCGATGTCGCCCGTTTCCGCACACGGACTTTCGCGGCAAGGCACGGTCCGGGCATTGGCCCAGAGCGAAGCCAACCGGCGCGGTGAGATTGTCGAAGTCATCATGGAGGAGGAAGACGAGGACGGGAAAGGCGAAGAGGACGAATGGGGCGACGATTTCGGCAGCCCCCACGGCGGCCACGGCACCGCGTCCAAAGTCGATCTGAGCGTCGTGTCTGGGCCCTCCGGCCCAGACCCGCTGGCCGCGGGCATCAACAAGCGCCCGTCCACGATCCCGCTTCGCGCCGTCAACGCCAACGGCACGCCCAAAACGGAGGTGTTCTACCCGCAACCGAATTGGCGGCCTTTCTCCATGCGCTGGCCGTACCTCGTGTCCTTGATCCTGCTGTCGCTGGGGCTTGCGATCGGCCAGGAACTGCTTTACCGCATGTCCGTGCGGCGGCCCCTCATCACGTTCAGCACACCCTCGCAGATCCCCGCGGGGCTGTACTTTGCCATTCAGTTTGCGCCCACGCTGATCGCCGTCACCTTTGGCGTGCTGTGGCAGGTGACCGACCTGGAGGTGAAGCGCCTCGAGGCCTTCTACCAGATGAGCAAGGAGGGCGGCGCCGTGGCCGACGAGTCCATCAACGTCGACTACGTCACGTACTTTACCTTTTTCCGCCCCTTCCGCGCCCTGTACTGCAAGCACTACGCCGTCGCGATCTCGTCCGTCGCGTCGCTGCTCGCCGTGTCGCTGGTGCCGACGCTCAGCGCCGCCGCGATCGTGCTCACGCCCGACCGGGCCGCCCGCCTAGCCGACCCGCATGGCGAGAAGCACGTGATCATCGGCGGCGTGTGGTCGCGCGTGCTGACGGCGACGCTGTGCGTGATCGCCGCGCTCGGCTGCGTGCTGTTCTGGCTGCTGCAGCGCCGGCGGTCCGGCCTGCTGTCGGACGTCAAGGGCATCGCCGGACTCGCGTCCATGGCCGTGGTCAGCCACATCCTGACCGACTTCAAGGACATGGACGTGGCCACGCACAAGGACATCCACCACAAGCTCAAGGACCACCGCTACGTGCTGCGCAACTCGTCGCTGGCGCCCGACACCGAGACCGCCGTGTCGCTGCAGGAGCGCGAGCGCTACAAGGAGTTCGACCGGCACCTCTCCCAGAACCCGCACCCGCTGATGCTGCGCGCGCGCGGGTGCGTGCCCTACATTGCGGGCATCGTGGCGTTCGGCGCCCTCATCCCGGCGGTGCTGTTCACGCCGGCCAACGTGCTTGTCGACAAGGCGGCCTGGCTGCTGACGGCGCTGGCCGTGGCCATTAAGCTGGGCTGGGGCGGCCTCGAGACGGCCGTGCGCATGATGGAGCCGTACTACCTGCTGTCGCGGCGGCACGCGCCCGCCAAGACGCTCACGCTCGACTACACGGCCGTGCCGTTCTTGCTGCTGCCGCTGCGGGCCCTGGCCAACGGGCATCTGCTGGTGGTTTTTGTCGGGTTCGGCACCATCATGACGGAGCTGCTGACCGTGCTGGTGACGTCGCTGGCTACCGTGGAGGGGCACGACTTTATCGGCGGCGGCGACGCCAACAACAGTAGCCACGCCAATGCCACAACGACCACCAATACCAGGACCAGAATCAGAACGTCCTCCTCCTCCTCCTCCTCCTTGTCTTCCTCCGACAGCGGCGTCGAAACGGCCATGTCGTTCTGGGTGACGCTGGGCCTGGCCATGTTCATTCTGGCCTACATGAGCATCGTGGCGGCGGTGGTGTTTGTGCGGCGGCGGCGGCCCTTCTTGCCGCGGCAGCCCAACACGATCGCGTCGGTGCTGGCGTTCATCCACCAGAGCAAGATGCTGTGGGACTTTGTGGGCACGAGCAAGATGAACAACGCGGCGATGCTGGCGCGGCTGGAGGCGCTGGGCCGCACGTACGGGTTGGGCTGGTTTGAGGGCCGGGACGGGCAGACGCACTGCGGCGTGGACTACGAGGAGCTGATGAGCAGCTACAAGCTCGGGTACGACTACTCGCGGAGCAACCAGCCGTGGAACGACCGGCCGGTGGACTGGTTGTAGGGGTATACTTTTGCGGGGTGTTTGGGGGAAGGGGATCCTGGCGCATTTTATTCCTGGTGATTTTATTACTTTGGATTAGGCTTGCATATAAAGAGGGAACCACATACAACGATATATAAAAGGGTATGGGATGGAGCATGCTGTTTGACTTGTTTTTCCCTTTCGGATTTCAATATGTGTATCAAAACATAGAAAGGAAGCCACGGGCCGGTAGTAAACACGTGTGTCACATCCATGATGCGTGTACAGAGGGCGTGAAATATAATACAATACGTCATCTCTATCTTACCTGCCTTGCGGATGAAAGGACCAATTCGTCCTGTGTTACTCTCAAGAGGTTGTGTTTTTCTAGTAATCAGTTCTTTCAGGTCCTCCACCGACGGACAGCGAGTAAGACGCACTTTGGCCTGGGAGTCCCAGACCGTAACAAACCGTCTACAAGAGAGACTGCCCGTGCCGTGTCACCGAAAGCAGCTTTAGCGAAAGACCATCTGGCGTAGTGCTGGCGTCGGCAGGCGCAAATCCAGCCCACGGCAGCATCCTCCTGTCCATGTTTCTCATCCCCAACGACGACGTTCGTTCCACCATCTTGAGAAAATGATGAGGCCGGTCATCTACAAACAGAACAAGGTCGCCGCAGAAAACAAAGATAGGATGACCACAAGATGAAAAACGCCGAATACATTCCGAGAAGAGAGCAGAAATGCGTCACGAAGGCGATCTCCTTGAGGCAGCGGCAAACACGCCAGATGGACAAACGGTTGCAATGCTCTACGGCAGGGAACCACCACAGACTTGGGGCGGAATGCCGATGCTGGCATGCAAAGCTCTGGTATATATATATCAAATGGAAACACAATGTTGACGATAATCACGAACCACTCGCCTCCCGAACGTAACAGCTCTTGCCCGCTGCCGACTGTTGCCTTGGCCATGAGAATTGAAGTCGAGTCAAGATTGAAAACATACTCTGATTGATGTTTTGTCGATGTTGCGAACCAGGGAACAAGCCCCTCCCATCTGCAACGATGCAGGCCAAGGGACAGCATTTTCTTTCGAAGAATGCGTGTGTCGGTAGTTTTATACTTTTGTTCCTTTCAACTCTCGGTTTTGGTGTTTCTCGTCCACCATTTTTGCGTACAGTAGTTTATTCTTATCCAGCGCAGCACTGGAAGAAACGGTGCCCCAACATACACGCTGATCGCTCGTTTTCAAATGTCCCATTGGTTGTCTTTTATTATCTTTTGCCTTTTTTGGGGCTCCTTTCTGTCCCGCACCCAGGCTGCGTCATGCCTTGCTCGTCGATCCTGTCCCGGCCGTGCCTTGTTTTTGGGTGTCAGAGACTGGGAAGAAAAAAGGGAATTGTTGCGTAGGAACCTGAAACTGCGTAAAGGAGGTTGGCTTAACCCCCCTTGGGCTTGTCTGGGTGGCGGTGCTCTTTTCATTTTACCAAATTTACGCCCTTCGTATCGATCCAGCCTTTGTTGAAGGCCTCATTTTTCTTTGACTCAAAGTGTGACAACAGGATGGCATAGGCATCTGAGAGGTTCAGTCCTGCGTCGTGACTGCTTACCAGACGGTGGCCTTGTTACCGAGAGCGTATGGCTTGGCTTCTGCATTCTGGAGAAAGGATTTGAGTCTAAACACCGGGACTCGTTGCCGTTGTTTCTTGCGTGGTCTTGTTTAACGTGTTGATGCGATCTTTTACTTTGCTCTTAGATCTTCCCCCATGCCTGTGAGTATACATCGAAGTATCGTCCTTTACTATTTATTTCTTATTAGGACAGGCCCAAGGGCCCGTAGCCAGCTCGAATACTTCCCTTATTATTTGACTTGGCTGTCTCACCCAAACGGTTGCAAAAAGGTGCGAAGCCAGGTGACGGAAGCACGTGAGTGCCGGCTACCCAATAAATATGTAGAGTTGAAGAAAGGCTCCAAAGCTCGAGCAACCATCTCTATCACCCTCTTTTAGTTACTTGCGCCCGACTGCTTCCCGAACAATGAATGTCGATCCCAAGGTTAATCGCAACACGCGGCCAGCGCGGATCAACCGCTTGTACCTCGACAGTATACAGCGTGCGTTTGCCAAAGATCCAGAAACAGACTTCACCAAAATTCTCTCCACAAGATACATAGAGCGTATGAAAGATGCCAAGACTATTCGTATGTATTCCAAAGGCTCTATATATCGCCTTTCTTTCGCTTGTTTTTTTTTCTCTTTCAAATTTGCTAGGCCTGACGTTTTTAAGCGCGTCCCGTTCTCCGCCGTCCAGGAGTTCCATTCCAATCCGATGATGCTCGTTCGCGTCTTAGTTTGAATGACAAGGCGGCATATGTGCATGGCCCGACGCCTGGGTTGCAAGAGATTCTTCCAGACGGGAAAGATCTTGCTGAAAGAATTATAGATTTGGTTGAAGACGAAGACGATGACGAGGGAGACGATAGTGAGCACGACGGCGAGGAGGATGACGACGAAATAGACGATGACGAGGATGAGAAGGATGAGAAGGATGATAACGAGGAAACGGATGATGACAACGACAACGACAGTTGGCGAAAGAGCAAGGTCATCTACAAAAGCGTCATAGCGAATCTGCGGTCTGCTTTTCGCGTGAGCCGCACCATGGTTTGCAAGTTCACCACGCTGGAAAAAGCCGTCGATGAGTACCACGCTCTGCGTCTTCTTGAGACCAACCTGCCGGCGTTTCCTGCGCCCCGCGCACACGGCGTCGTCGAGGTTGCCTGCTTCGGCCTGCTCTTTTCGGACTATGTGCGCGGCAGCAGCAACAGCAAAGGCGACGGCGCGCAAAATCTGTCCACCGTATGGCCGCAACTTTCCGCGGCACAGAAACAGAACATGAGCGACCAGATTGACGCCCTCTTACAGATGATGCGCACGGGGCTGCCCCGTCCGGTGGATGCCAATGGCGTGCCAACGGTGCCGCTAGGGACTCTGGGCGGTCGCGGTTGCAAGAACTGCCGGGGCAACGATGCCAGCGAAGGCCCTGGCTCTGGCCGAGGATTGGTCACGATGGACGATTTCAACGCATTTTTACTCGCAGCTGCCGCGTGGATGAAGCCGACTCTCGTATACGTGAATTTCTTTCGCGAGTTCTTCGCGAACCATGCACACGCGTCTGTTGTGTTTACGCATGGAGACCTCCATCCGCGAAATATTCTGGTAGAACGAAAAGTTGCTGATGCCGCTGCTTCTTCTTCCGATGGCACGGATGCGGATGCGGACTCCTGGAGGGTCTGCGCGGTCATTGACTGGGAGGATGCCGGCTATTACCCGGACTACTGGGAGGCCGCGACGATGACTGTCGGCCTTGCTTGCCATGAAAAAAACGACTGGTTCAACTACCTCCCGTCTTCCGTCAGCCCGCAAAAATACGCACAGGCGTGGTTGTTGATCCGAGAGTGGCATCAGTGCTTGTGGCTGTTTTAGTCGGTCGATGGACGAACTATGCACGTTCACTACGCTTTTTCTAATTTTTTTTTTGCTGCAGGTTTTATTATCCTGATCCTATTCAGACCATTGGAGTGTACGGAAACTCATACATATTGTTTCTAGAGGCTCCAGAACCTTTCAACTAGGATTTTTGGAGCCCTATAAACGGAGGAATAATGAAAACTGTAAGGAAGGCTGCGTTGCTCGGGTTTCGAGGCATATGTATACCCCGTATTGGGCTGTTGCGTACGGGAGAAGTATCACAACACATACACGGGCGCTGTTTTAAAAATCCGTTCACACTGGGATCGCCGGCGCATAAATCCGGCTCTGCCAACCTTAATTTTCTTCCCGTCATCGTGTTGTCCTTTCTCCTCTAACATTTGCTTCCTTGTTTTCGCTGTTCACCGGGGCGTGAGAGAGCTCCTGGACGGCCGTAAGGCTGCACAAGACGTGCAACAATCCCTCCAAACCGCAGCCAAACGCTAGGTCGTCTCATTTGCCGCTGGGTCTTCTGCCAACTGAGATGTCGTTGTAAGGAACAATGTGATCTCTCAGTGCTCCTTACCACGTATATGTAGACCGTGGTACATACGGAAGAGAGGTTCTAAGCCGGAACAAGATGATAACAACATACCGTATAGACGCGCTTCGAAGCTCACTACTACGTTGAATAATACCACGCTCAGGTGTGCCGGTTTTCCTTTTCTTCTTATTACATTACGCGTTCCATTCTCCGCCAACTCCCATGGGTTCGTTTTTCACGGCCTACGAGTGCAAAGTAAGTCCCAAAAACGCGTACCTCGTCTTGGCCTTGTCTTTCATTCATTCTCGTTCCCTTGGCCAAGCTGATTTGGGTCTGCTCGGTGGATTGCTCTTAACGTCGTAAGACAGCCATTACTTTTAGCTGGTCTAGGCTTTGTTCCAGTATTTATGTCCTATTAGAAGCATTTGCTGTCCCTTGCGTTAGTGCTTCTGTAGACAACGGAGTTGCGGGATCCGGCAGCAGCGTGGCTGTGCACACAACGCTCATTTCCTTTCGTCTGCGGAGCTTGTTCCATTTCTCTGCCGTGTGTTCCTGGGGACGAGGGCCCATTTTATCTTTTTCTTGTCTCCGTCTTCCAGACACTTGGTGTTTTGAACGCCCACCCGCTGGCCACCGCGTGCGAGCGAAGCAACGGCCAGCCGCCAACATGGACGACGACTGGCTGGCATTGTTTTCTTTGCTCTCTTGAACACTGTACGCCCGTATTGCGCGTATATGTAAATGCACTGCGTATGACACATTCCCCTGCTCTCTCCTGCTTCACCGTTCTCCAGGGGCATGGACCTTTTTCGTTTCAAGACGGGGGCCTATCCAAAACATCAGGCTAAAAAATGGTCAAAAAAGGGGGGGATGACTACGGAGCACAACAGAGAAAGCGAACACAGGTTTTTTTTCCCGTTTCAAAACAAGGGCCAAAAACGCTGGGACAACGGCCGTGGCTGTGCTGTTTCTCTTCGTCGCATTGTTGTTGGCCAGGTTTCTAGACTGTGTAGTTGGAATTGTCACTCGTATTGTCGAGACAGTGTGAGTAACGTATCCACACAGTATATCCTCAAACATCAAAATCTTGTCCAAAATCCATGCGGCCAATTCGATAGACCGACCGTACAACTTCGCAGAAATACAGTATTACGAGTCATTCCCACAAACGAGCACGGGTACGGCCTGTGAGTGGATCGTGGCCTACGTAACCGCTCCACTGATGCCAGCAACTCAGGGGCCTTTCTTGGGGGAATGTGGAGACGAACCGCGAAAGGCCAGCCCAGCGAACATGCCGGCACTGGAGGACAACGGTTGGAAGGCAGTGGAAGGCTGGTTTGTGTGCCAACGGATGGCCAAGCCAGGCCAAGGAAAGACGAAAGAATACCAACAAAGAGGTGAAAAGCCAAGGCTGTCCTTACATACGAGTGGCGGCATGTATACGAAGAATATAACCAGATGTTGAAGAACGTATACGAGCACCAGACTGTAACGAAGGATTTTGCCTTCATTGAACACAGAATTAGTATTCTCTATTGAGATGAATACGAACAACAGTCAAGAAAGGCGTTGCACCGACGGCTGCGCCGGCGTCATTTTTTATTGCTTTTTGATACGAAGTTGGCGTACCGTGTCTAGGACAGTGCGACAACAATACGACGACGACCTCAATCAAGGTCGTTTCTGCTGGTGTCTGTTATGCACTGTACGCGCGTCCTTCGCCAAGCGCTTCTTATGCGCACGGTGGCCGGGTGTCAGACAATCGCTTTGCACATCGTTATAAGAATATATGGCAGGCCGTATGCACCAACCCGGACTTTTGTGGAGCACAGAGGGACCATTGTCGCTCCAGCCCCGAAAAATGCAACCAATCAGACACCTCCATTTCCATCGTGTTACGGTTGACAGTATTACGACATAATACACTGTACTCGTACGTTGTACGAATGGCTCTGGCTTGCTTTATTGGGACACACCCCTCCATGCCGTGGTTTCCTTTGTCCCTGCTCTTATTTTCCGCACACTCGTATCGTAGACGCACGCCCCTCTTCGTGGTGGTCGCTCCTGCTGCTTTGGTACGTCGTCGGCCCCCCATGCTTGCTTGCGCCTTGTTGCTGGGACCTCCAATGACCACCCTCCCCTCGCCAGATCAGCAGCGGTGTTTGTTCCCTTTCTAAGTACCGTGTACAATGTCCCGTCGTCTCTTTTAGTGTACATTTGCGTACGTACCTGCCTCCACTTTCTCATGTTCCCTGGGTCGCTACTGCTGTCTGCTCTGCGTTCCTCTTCTCCCTTATGGCGCTTCCTGCGCCCCCCTTTCTTACCTCCTTTTCTCATTCTTCGTTTCTCTCTTTCCCTTTCCTCTTCCCAAAAAGACCAAAAAGGGGCCCTTACTAGAAACCGTCTTTGTCGTCACCTTTTTGTGTCCCGGTTTTTCTTTCATTCCTTCGTTCTTCTCTCGTTTATTCACGCTTTTTCCATCTCTCTTTTTTTGGCGCCTCTCTTTTTTTCTCTTCTTTTTTCCTGTTCCTTTTTTTTCGCTTCCTTCTACCATCCGTCCATTCGCAGCAACCTGCCGCTCTTTCCGACGCAGCGGCCCACCCGTTTTGTCGAATATCGGTCATCTTTTTTTTCTTCTCCCTTTGTGAACGACATACGACATCTTCGAGTTTCTTGACAACGCGTCAGACCATTCGACGTCTCCATCGATTGAACCGCAACCTTGGTTCGCTCTGGCCATTCTACGCTCGTTTCGTGCCCTTTCGCTTTACCCGGTGCTTGTCGCTTCGTTTGACAACCATCTCTTTCGAGAGACAATCCTCGAGTCCCTTCGCCTTCGAATGATTTCCGGGAATTGAATCGAGTCGAGAGAAATATATATATCTACAACACATTTTCAAGGACCCGCAACCACGTTGCCCACCATGTGGTCTTCTACGCGACCACTCGTTCTCCTCGCGTCGCTCGGCGCCGCCCTCTTCTCTTCGGTCGCGTCGGCCGAGCCGCTGCTGCGGTCCAGTTCGCTCAACACCTGCCAGGCCAACTCGGGCTTCACGGCCAGCTTGTTCGACGTCGTCTACACGCCCAACAACGGCTCCGCCAACGTCGACATCGTCGCCGTCTCCTCCATCGAGGGCAGCGTCGTCTTCGACGTCCTCATCTCCGCCTATGGCTACCAGATCATCCGCAAGGTCGTCAACCCGTGCGACGCCGGTCTGGCCGGTCTGTGCCCCATGACCGCCGGCAAGATCCCGCTGAACTTCAACCTGGGCGTCAGCAAGGACGCGACCTCGCAGATTCCCGGCATCGCCTACAGCTTCCCCGATCTGGACGCGACCGTCAAAGTGTTTATCAACATGACGTCGGGCGACCAGGCCGGCCAGAGCGTCGCCTGTGTCGAGGCCAACATTTCCAACGGCAAGACCGTGGATCTGCTCGGCGTCAAGTGGGCCACCGCCGTCGTCGCCGGCCTGGCGCTGGCCTCGTCGGCCCTCGTCTCCGGTCTCGGCCACTCCAACGCCGCGTCGCACGTGGCCGCCAACGCCCTCTCGCTGTTCGGCTACTTCCAGGCCCAGGCCATGATCGGCCTCTGCGGCGTCACCCTGCCCCCCGCCGCCCAGTCGTGGACCCAGGACTTCCAGTGGAGCATGGGCATCATCCGCGTGGGCTTCATGCAGACCATCTTCACCTGGTACCAGCGCGCCACCGGCGGCACTCCCGCGGACCTGTTCGACTCGCTTACCACCGTGTCCGTCCAGGTGGAGAAGCGCTCGCTCGCCGTCGCCGACGCCGCCTCGCAGTACCTGCCGCCCTACCTGGCCGCCATGCCGCGCCGCGTCGCCATGATGCCGCGCGACCTTGCCTCGCACGCCGGCCGCGCCGTGGCGGGCCTGGCGAAGCGCGCCAACATCGAGACCAACGGCTCCGGCAGCTACGTCGTCTACGGCATCCAGCGGGTGGCGTTCCGCGCCGGCATTGAATCGACCAACCTGGTGCTGACGGGCCTGACCTTTTTCTGCATCTTTGCCGTCTTTGTCGTCCTGGCCGTCGTCGCCTTCAAGGGCTTCTTGGAGCTCGCGGCCAAGCGCCACTGGATCAAGAGCGACACCTTCCTCGAGTTCCGCAACGGCTGGTTTACCGTCCTCAAGGGCATCCTCTTCCGTGTGACCCTCATCGGCTTCCCGCAAATGTGCATCCTGTGCCTGTGGGAGTTCACCCAGGTGGATTCGCCCGCCATTGTCGTGCTGGCCGTGTTCTTCTTGTTTGGCATTATCATCACCCTCGCCTGGGCCGCGTCCAAGGTCATTCGCATCGCCCGCCGGTCCGTCGCCATGCACCGCAACCCGGCCTACATCCTCTTCTCCGACCCGCAAGCACTGAACAAATGGGGCTTCCTCTACGTGCAGTTCCGCGCATCGGCGTACTACTACATCGTCCCCATTCTGTTTTATACCCTGCTCAAAGGCATGTTCATCGCCTTTGCCCAGTCCAAGGGCACGGTGCAAGCCATTGCCTTTGTCCTCCTCGAGGCCGGCGCCCTCATCGCCGCGAGTGTGCTGCGCCCCTGGATGGACAAGAAGACGAACTCGTTCAACATTGCCATTTGCGTCATCAACTTCCTCAACGCCATTTTCCTGCTCATCTTTTCCGACGTGTTTGACCAGCCGCCTCTGGTGACCGGCATTGTGGGTGTCGTGCTCTGGATCCTCAACGCCGTCTTCGCCCTGGTGCTCTTGATCATGTTGATTGTGACGACGACCATTACGCTCTTCCGCAAGAACCCGGACACCCGCTACCAGTTCATGGCCGACGACCGCGCCTCCTTTATGAAGTCGCAGACCCAGCTGACCGCCACCACCGAGCTGGACGCGTTGGCCGCCACCGCCCGCGGCGACAAGAACGGCTACAAGCCCGGCTTGGACCTAGACGACGACAACGAGTCCATCTCGTCCGAGTCCCTGCGTCGCCGCACAGACCCCAACGTGGCTGCACACGCGACGGCGCCCAACTTTGCGTCGCCCAACCCGTACGGCGACGTGCCCCGCTCGCCCGTCGACCCATCCATGCCGCTCTTCCCGGCCGAAAACACGCGCCGCGGCCCGTCGCCGCAGCACTCGAGCAGCAACAACAGCGGCTACGGGGTCGCGTACGGGAACGCGCCACCCAGCGTGGGCCGCTCGCCGAGCCCATACAACAACTCCAGCTCCAATCTGTCGGCCAACTACCGGTCGCAAAACAACGCGAGCCCCGCCGGCTACCGGTCACAAAACAATGCTAGGTGAGTTGTCGCCTTGGCAATGATCTCTGGCTCTCCGAACCAAGCAAACAAAGTAAACAAACAAGTTGCTGACTTTCCTTTTTCCAATATAGTCCATGGCAACGTGGTGCTGGATACGACCACTAGAAGTTGTCATACCGCCAGCGAGGGCCAATGCAAGAAAAGCGTTCCAACATCGACACGTCTGGGTTGACGGATCGTTTTTTGCTGTAAAATGGCCAAGGGTATTCGTCTGTTGCACGAGCCCAACTAGCACAAGGCAGGCAGAAGAAAAGGGGGGGCCCCCCTTTTGTCTGTTGGCCATACAAAATATCAGGTTTTCGGGGGGTGGTCTTTTGGATCGCATGTTCGGTTATACAAGACGATCTGGCCTGATCGCCTATTGGTTTTTTTTATTATAGTTATCCTCTTGGTCTTTTGGGTCTGTTTTTGTTTTTTCTTTTGTTTTCTTTTGTTGTTTTACATACAAAGCATGACACGGCGTCCAGGCAAAGGAGACGGTCACAAACCCCGGAAAGTTTTCTATCTCGTTATTTTTTTTTCTCTCCGTGTCACAATCAAACCACCACATCTTCTACCCATTATTCACCACTGCATTCCAGTCTTTTTTTGTTTCTGTTTTGTCTTCCTTCCCTTTCCTGCCCGTCCCTTTTCCCTGCTTCTCTAACTAGATGTGTACTACATATTACTTGTGTACACATTCATACACCAAGAAAAAATAAAAGACACGTAATTAATTAACCATACTTTCCGCGTGCAACATGTAACAGACGACGGTTGTTCGAGAGTGTTTTCCGTTAATGGGAATCTTTTCATGTTCAAGTTCTCGATCTTGACAATCCAACGACGCCTGGTCGTATGCAAAAAAGACTTTCATCATGCCCAGTCGTCTTCAATTACATACTGTTTTCACAACGAGGACGCAGGTCGCACACCACTTCTACGTTGAAAATGGACAAAAAAAAGTAGTATAGCATATTAATAATACCGAAAAAGTTCAGAAAAGAATACGCCCCAGTGGAAGATGCAGAAAAGTTACAGCTATACCGAACAAAGGGCAACTACCCATACTCGCAGTCGCTTGCCTGAAATACACATTGGTGAAGACGCAGCGTCAGAAATACAAGAGAGACAGGACAAAAGAAACAAGAAGAAACCCCTGGATGAAAAGAAAGCAAAAAAAGAGAAGAAAAAAAGAGAAAAAAAGAGAAGAAAGCAGCAAAAAAAAAAGAAAAGAAAAGAAAACGCCGAGACCTCTTCCCATCCATCATCTCACAAACCTGAGCTGGCTCCCTTTCACACGCTCTCCCAGGAAAGATCAAGAACTGGTAAATAAGACATACCACCGCCCACCCCCTTACAGCTCTAGCGCCAGCCCGTCCACCTCCAGCCGGCCCACGTCGCCCCCGGCCGCCGCCACCGCCCGCACCAGCTGCCGCGTCTTCTCCTGCAGCTCCCGCTCCCGCCGCGCCTTGGTTTTGGACGACCCGCTCGGCGCCACGCCCGTCATCAGCACCCGGTGGTCCTGCGGCGTGAAGTTGACAAACCCGGTGGCGGCGGCGGGCGTCGTGGTGGTGCTACTAGTCGTCGTCGTCGTCGTCGTTGTCGTCGTAGCGCCACCCCCCTCCGCCGACGTCGACCGCCCACGCCGGGGCGTCCGCGGCGTATGGGGCGTATGTGTATGCTCCCCGCCGCCATTGCCGCTGTTGTTGTTGCCGCTACTGCCCACACCGCTCCCACTGCCGCTGCGCCGATGCAGCCCCTGTGTCGATGCCACGCGCCGCATGCTGCTGGCCGACCGGCGCTTGCGCACGGCGCCTGTCGACGTGGGTGTCGTCGTCGTCGACGTTGCTGACCCCGCCGCCGTGAGCGCCAACCCTTGCAGCGACTGCGACCGCCGGCCGAGCATGTGGCTGCGCGGCGGCGTGCTGGGGGTCGTCGTGGTCGTGGTCGCCGCGAACACGTCCTCCCCCGCCGACGTCGTCGTCGTCGTCATGATGCTGCCGACGCTGGCGCGCTTGCGCATCGCCGGCGGGCCGTCGCGCCGGTGGTGGCTGTGACTGTGGTGGCGGGCCCCCGCCGAGGGGGCCCGCGGCTTGGGCCGGCGACTGCCACCGGCGCGGTGGTGTTGTTGGTCCCGGCGGACGCCGTCCAGCGCGGCCTGGGTCGCCGCAGGCGACGGGAACGGGCACGACGACGACTGGGGGTAGCCGGCCGCCGACGGTGCTGCCGAGGCTGCTGTTGTGGCGATGCCCGGGAAGTAATACTCGTCTTGTCGTTGTTGTTGTTGTTGTTGGATCATGAGCCCATGGGTGGCCATGTCGACGACCGCCGGCGGGTTGTATGCGCCGCTGGTCTCCGGGTAGAACCCGGAGGCGACGTACGCCGGTAGGCCGTCGTAACGTACCAATGGCGGCGGCATCCCCAGATACAGACCGGCGGCGCTGTCTGCGGACGCAGCCCGGACGTTGTTGTTGTTGTTGCTGTTGCTGTTGTCGTCCCGGGGCGACGACGGCGTCGCCACAGCAGACCGCTGCCACCAGTCTTCGGCCGTATCCATGCGGTCGGCGCTGTCGTCGCCGGTGGCGGCGCCGCCGGGGACTCCTGCGTTCGCGGCAGCCACGGCAGCGGCGTGCGCGGCGGCGGCGGCGATGACAGACGAGCCTGACAAGGCCGCGGTGGCGTCGGCCAGAAAGGCCGTGGGTGACAGGCTCAGCGAGTCCCCGGCGGCGAGATTGGCAAAATTGAGCGCCGCTGCGGTGGTGAGAGCCAGGGGCGTCTGGTCGTTGTCGTCGTTCCCGTTGTCGTTGCTGCTGCAGTTGCCATCCTTGCGACTGCTGCCTTCGCTTTTGACAAAGGACGACGCCGCCAACGCGGCCTCTGATGGCGCCGGTACCGCCGGCGCCGCCGCTGTCGTCGTCGTCGTTACGGGCAAGCTGGACCGGGCCGCGGCGTCGGTCAGGCCCTTGCGCAGCCGCAGAGCAAGCATGGGCCCCTCCGCCGCCTGCATTTGTGACGACGACAACGCCGTCACCAGGTCAGTGGACGTAGCGGGTGCCGACGGTGCCGAGAACGAGCCGATCAGGCCGTCACCAGCGCCGCCACCGCCACCGGCTCCACCAAAAAACACACCGTCGCCTGCAAAGGGGTCATCGACGAGCCCGGACACAAACGCGGTCAGGTCCTCGTCGTTGTCGGTGTTGATGCTGTTGTCGCCGCGGCCGTGGAGCTGGTGCAGGGCCGCGAGGTGGTGGAACCGGTGGCCGTCAGCAAACGACGACGCGGCCGAGGACGACGACGACGATGCCGAGGACAGGGTCCCCGTCAGCGGTGGCGTCGGCGGGAAGCCGCCGAGGCCGGACAAGTCCAGTTCGCCCGGATAGGGCTGGTGCTGGTGTATGTGGTAGCAGCCCTGGTTGTGGTGGTGCGGTTTGCGGCTGTTGTCGCAGTAGTCGTCCTGCTGCTGGTGGCTCGGAAAGGTGTTGTGCTCGTTGGGCACGGGAAAGCCGGTGTTGTCGCGTAGGGTGGCCATGGGCGCCACGGTGGGCGTCAGGGCGTCCTGCAAGAAGGCAGCCCGGGAGCGGCGCATGGTGGAGCTGGTGGCCTTGCGGACAGTTGCGTAGAGACTTTCAAGGCGGCCAGGTCGTTTGGACGGAGACTTTGATGCTGTCTGTGGTTTCCTGGGTGAGCGCCCTGGTTGTGGTGGTGGCCGCTGCAGTCGCTGTTGCTGTTGTTGTTGCTGTTCATGCAGAGGGAGAGATGAGCAGGACGAAGAGAGCTGTGGATGGTGTGTGTATAATGTGGATGGAGGAAGGGGAGGGCACGATGGACAAGAGACACAAGATGGACAAGAACAAGGTGGCTGAGGATACGATGGACAAGAAGGGGGAGGAGGATGTTGGGAATGGGACGAGGAAGCAAGGTGTTCAGACGACGGAGGAGGAGGAGCAGGGGGATGCGAGGGTAGATAAAGAGTTTGCGGAGGGGGGGAGCGGCGGGACGGTGATGATGAGGGTGGCCGAGCGGTGATGGTCGCACTGCTGGCCGAGCTGGTGAGGGAGTGACAAGCAGAGCCGTTGTCTGTTTTATTGTGGTGGTGTTGGTGGTGCTGCTGGTGGTGGTGACCCTCTGGGGGATGCACGATGGAAAGATCTTGAAGGCGCAGGAGATCTTCCTCTGATGACAGGGCACCGGCAGTGCCTTTGTTCTTGTAGTTGTGGTGGTGGTGGTGGTGCTGGTAATGGTAGTGGCCATCGTCGTCGTTGTCGCCTGCAGGGACGGGGTCTGCATGGCGACCATCATGAGCGGCGTGGTCCCTGGCAGGTCCCTGGACCAACAGAGCAGGCTCACTTCCATTCAGATCGTCATCACAACGATTCGAACAGACGTCCTGGTTCTGAAGTGCAGCGGCGTCGACACCCCCCTGGCGTGGAGGAGGAGGAGGAGGAGGAGGGGGCCAGGTGACGGATGACGTTCTTTGTTGTAGACAGGGACCGTGGTGTGGCTGTTGTTGTGGTTGTTGTTGCGCATATTGCTTCTTCTTTTGTTCTCGTTGCTGTTGTCCCTGTGCCTGCTGGTGGTGGTGGCGGTCGTGCTGGTGCTGGTGCTGTTGCTGCAACGGCTGGCCCGCCGCTACTGGCACTGGGGCGTACTCATAGAGCAACGGATTGGTCTGTTGGACCGCATTGTGGTGGACAGGGAGGCAGGGAGCGGGCGCGCGGTTGAACAAAGGGACGCCGACCTGGGGAAAGGGCTGGGATGGGGACTCGGACGGCGGGTCAGCCGATGCACGCTCATCACCACCACCACTATGAGGAGGACGGCCACCAACCGCGCTAGGAGCGTCTGCATATAGCTGGTAGTGGTATTGTTGCTGCTGCTGCTGCTGCTGCTGATATTCCTGGAACTGCTGCAGTTGTTGAAGATGCTGGAGATACAGCTGTTGCTGGAAGAAATGCGCCTCTGCTTCTCCTCCTTCTTCGTCTGTGTTTTGCTGCTGACGAGGGGCCGCCGTCGACGTCGTGTTGGCGGAGAACAACAACGACGAAGCAGCCGTTCTGCCGCTGTTGTTGTCGTTGTTGTTGCTGTTGGGATTGTCCAGCCAAGGGGCGGCCTGAAGCTCGTACTCGTGCTGAGTGCAGGCGGCAAAGACGGCCTGCTGGTGCTGCTGATCTTGGCCAACAAGACCAGTTGCTGCTACTCCTGCTGGTGCCAATCCCTCTCCCTGTCCGCCGTGGTCGCCACTGCTGCTGCGAGGGTCGTTTCTTTCAAACTGTCCGTATGTTCTATATCGGGCTTCGATTACCCCTGAAACGTCACCACCACCACCACCACCACCAATATCTCCTCCTCCACCACCCAATGCCGTCGTCATGACGGAAGCAAAGAAGAAAGAACAAAAAATGAATAAAATTCGAAAAAAGAGGCTCAAACCCAGCTGCAGCGCTTAAAGAATCCCCCACGGCTTTTTTTAGATGAAACACGACTCTTTCTGCAGAAGAAAGAATCCTTCTTTGTGTCGTTCGGGGACCTTTTTTCCTGCAGCAGCTGCTTTTGATAGAAGTTTCTTTGTTTTGTTTTCTTTTTTTTGATGACCTGCGTCTCTCTGGGAAGTTTCCCTTTTCGGTCGAGCCTTGGAAGCCTGTTGTTTTGGTCGACGAGACTCGGCCCCGGCGTCAGAATTAGTTTTCCTTTTTTTCTTTTTTTTTCTTTCTTCTTTCTTCTTTTCCCGTTCTGGATGCCTTCTAGCCTCTCTCTCTCGCCCACCTCCCTCTCTCAAACGTCGTCTTCGTTTGCCTCCTAACCACGTTGAGCGATCTGCAACGGCGAGGGCGAGGGTGGCGGCGGGCGTCCTGCGCAAGGGATGATGATGAAGAAGCGCACAAAATGAATCTTCGTTTCGTCCTTCGTCTTTTCGTCTTTTCGTCTTTTCGACCTTTGCTGTTTGCTTGCTGATGCCTTTTCGCTAAAATAATAGTACTGTCTTCTCGTCCTTATCGATGTTTGTTGTTTTATTTGCAGCTCCACGACGGGAGACCGTCCCTTGTTGGTTGTTGGCCGACGGCGTAACCCTGCCTCGTTCGACGTCCTTCTTTCGTCCTCTTTGTTTCGTTCACCGACCGGCCTCTGTTGAATTTTTTTTCTTTTCGTTTTCCTGTTGATTTCTGACTCGGTCTCTCAGCGTTTGACTTCGTTTTGATTTGGTAGTTGCGTATTTCGTTCGTTTCTTTGAATCAACTCTGCAATTCTCGTTCTTTTCCTTTCTTTGTTTCGTTTTTCTCTCTTTCTCCCCTTTACCATATGGAGCCGTTCTACATGCGGTACGGGGAAGCTGTTGATCGTCGAAAATAGAAAAGGTGCTAGGAGAAAACGAGGCAAAAATGGGCGATACAGAGACAAAACACAACACAGGGCAGCAAGGCAACAACCATATCGTTCACACAAGGCACGTAGGAATAGACCACCTCTACTGGCACGGCAACAGATGGATCCAGCTGCTATGAATCACATGGGACCAGACGAAAATGCACCACGATCGGATCATCGCGTTTCTCTGCCGCCAGCTTGAGACGTGCGAGTTTCTCTGCCAACACGTTGCAATGCCATCCTAAGCAGGGCATCTAATAGCGCAAAAAAAAAAAAAAAAAGCCATTGATTACCGGACGAGCCGTCAGAGGTACGGAATTTTCCGTAGTCGTAGTACAAGACAAATGCCAGCTCTAGGGGTTTTTTTTCTTTTATGGTCGGGTACTACGGAGGTCATGAGCGAACTTTTTTGTTTTGTTTTATTTTATTCCATTAATGGCAAATAGCAGTGAGTGGTGTTGGTCGTTCTTCTGTTGCGCCAGGGATGAGAGAGCAGACTGAAAAAGGGCTGGCATGTCAGTTTGGCTTGCCATTGGCCAATGTGGTCTCGAGGACAGGGGGGAAGTGAAAAAAACAGAAAAAACACACACAAAAAAAGGTCATTCCTTAACAAAGAAACGAGACAAAGTGACTTTTCTTTTTTTGTTCTACTTCGGAGGCGAACGACTACGCTCGTAACCGAGTTCTTAGAGAACCACCGTTTAGCTTCGATGCCTGTCGGAGAGCAGAAGAAGCCAACAGCCCGTACGGGTAACGAACGGAAGACGTGAGAAAGACGACGTCTATATGTTTTATGTAGACATTTTTTGGCGTCATTTCTATCCTCGTAGTGATGTTCTGTTGGATCTGCGTCCTCTCTGCTAGTACGCTTCTTTGCTCCAGAAAAAAAAAAAAAAAACAGGGAGACCCTGGACAGATGAACAAATGGTCATGAGTGCCTGTGTATAACGGGCCGAGAGAAAAAAAAATGGCATTTTACGCTGTTGTGGTTCTTTTTACGGAGTTTATCATTTTGCTTTATTTTCGTTGCTTTCGAGATGAGAATTCGGAAGAAAGAAAGAAAGGAAGAAGCAGGTCGGGAAACCTGCACAAAGACGCACAGCGTATTGAAGTAGATGACAAAAAATCGGTTGTCGCAGGAATGTGGTTATCAATGTATAGCGGATATGTGATTTGTTTACTTAATTTCTTTTGTTTTCTCTCTCATTTGCTTATTCTTGGGAATGCTGTGGCCCGCATGCCAATGCCAAAGAAAACGATGTCCTTTTGCATGTGCTGTTGAAAGACCTCAAAGGACAGACAAAACAATGCACAGTACATCAAGAAAGAGAGAAAATGAATGAATGAATGGCAATCGGTCAGATCAAAAAGGCCGTCCTTTCATCAGTTGCTCGTTCCCCCTCCTTTGCTTTTCATCCCTTGCGTCCTCGGCCTCCGTCCTTCACCTTGGCCGTGCGACGCCAACCCTTTTTTTAGAATAGGCTTTCTTTCGCGCGTGCATATCTAACAGGCCATGTGAGTGCAGCGAATCATGCAGAAGGAGGTACGTGAGCCTACTGGACTTCTTTTTGGACTAAAGAAGATCAACCGAGCTCGTGATTGTTGGATTTACGATAGCTCAATCTAGTGAATGTTTTTTTGGCCTTCGCACAATTATCTAGAATTGGCCTTTCTGGTCTCCCTGGCGGACTATGGTTCTCATTACGTATTGAACAAGCATTGCCGTTGAGCCGTTGATCTTGTTGTTGTTGCCCTTCTTCATCTTGTCATCAACCTTTTGAGCCCTCGATTTTGGCGTCATAAAACCAACAACAGCAAAGCCGACCGCTCTCTTTACTCTTCTGGGTAAGGCTTAAAGAGATCATAAGGCCGCACCTGACAGAACGGAAAAGTCCGCAACAAAAGTGGAAAAATAATCGAAGGGAAAGGGTACAAGCATATGGCAAGATATGACGAGATAAAATTGGGAGAACGAAGACGAATGTGGGCTATGTCACTTACACGGTGTAGAGAAATCTGATTCTTTAATCTAGACTCTGTACCATAGGTTTATTTTTGCTTTTTTGCATACTCTAGCAAAGGAAGAAAAGTCTTTGAATGGTCTTTGATACCCCGGAACAATAGAAAATCTTTGTGTGGACATACTTTCTTTTTTCAACGCCCTTTCTTTCCAATATCTGCACTTTCTTTTGCTCACCGCCTGCTGGAGCAGCAAACGAAGGCATTATCAACACCAAATGATAACCTAGAAAGGGAGCACCAACATCAGCGAGAAGAAGAAAGGAAAAAAAAATGGAAAAAAGGAAAAAAGAACATAGACTCGAAGCCTCTTGCAACGACATCCTCCATGTAGGCCGCATCAATGTAGGCCGCATCACGGACAGGGCGATGGACATACAAAAGAGTCCCGGCCTTCCTGCTGTTGGTAAAACACAACAAGAAGCTAAAAAGAAAAACAAATCGACCACTCGTGTTTAGAGAAACTCAAATCGAGACTACGACTCTCACACGTCTAATGCAAGGGACGTCAAGGGCAGCCACAATTTGGCACAGGACATCGGAGACACAGTTTGCTTACTCCGAAATACCCCCTAACGGCCTAGATACAGAACGTGATGGTGTGATGCCTTTTTTACGTTTGGCCTTTTCTTTTCGCTTGTCTTTCTTCTTTAGGCTCATTCACACCCTCCTCCTTTTATTCAGCCACAGTTTCTTCTAGAAGGCTTCCATGTGTAGAAGCATTACCTTATAAATCTTTTTTGAGGGTCTTTTTGGTCATCTTCTCACCGTCTAACGGCTTTCGTGGTTTATTCCCCCCTTGCGCAGCGCTACTAGCATCAGCAAAGGCGAGATGCAGAATGACTGAGAACTGACATATCAGGAGAAAAGAAATTGCAAACAAAGAAAAGAAAGAAAAAAAAATCAAAAATGACAGCGAAATGTTTGCGTAGACAAGAACCGAGAATACGGAATCGTCGATGCAGGTTCTTTCACGATAAATATAGAAAACAAAAAAAAGAAACACGAAACGGGGCTAGCAACGGTAAGACGCATGTTTCAAGAACCAAGGGCATCACGCACGGGGGGGCTCAACGGTGAGATATCCAGCATCGTATCGTCTGCATCTGGGATGTCATAGGGTTAAATATGGATTGATCTTTCTCGTCTACCCCATATTTCTTTTGGTCCTATTTGGCTCTTTGTTCTGGCCGTTAGGTGGGCGTATTGCCTTTGAAGAAGCGGGCTATGAGAACGGAGAAAACGAAATTTGTAAATAAAAATAAAACAGCAGGAAATAGAGAAAGGCGACGTGAAAGGAGACAGGGCGGCTTTCTTTGTCGACAAGAAAATAGAACGGCGAAGACAACACTGAGGCTTGACTGCGGATAACAAAGAGGAAAAACAAAAGTACATTGATGCTGCCCCTGCTCTGACCTCGCGTGTTCACATAGCTACGGAGCCCCATCTAGGGCCACCCAAGTACGGTCTGGGAATCTCAAGTCCACAATGGTTCCACGGGGGGTCCCGAGAGTGCTTAACAGACAAGTGCATCCTAATGCCAGTGGAAACAGTAGAGGCTGTACGTTTATACCGTAGACGGGCCGTGACGACCGAGTATCTAATTGATCTGATCAAAACCAGGAAGCCTTTCGTCTTATAGATTATCTTGAATTGTAAACAAAAATAAACCGGGATGCCCTTAGGTACATGAGCAGCAAGTGGCCGGTACCACGGCCAGCTCGACTAGGAGAGGAGTTAGCCCACATATCTTGAGGCGGAACTCGCTCAGATTGCTTTAGGATCCTTCAAAAACGTACGATCATTGACGTAAAACCACGTCGTAGTGTTGGACGACGACTCTAAGATAGTAAAGAAAGACAAAATTGATTTTTGAAGAGATCATCCGCCTCTCTCTGTCTTCGTGAGGGATACGTTACGCCAGGCCAGAGCAGCCTGACACCTTGAGCTTGGCTATGCGGAGCCGGGGGACACACAACAAAAACATACGTCCAAAGTTTGGCTGCAGGCGTGAAACTCTTTCAATTTGTTGGATTCCTTCTTCTGTCTGCCTCCGTCTTTGCGCTGCAGACACCTCCCTGCTTATCCCGCATCCTATGCTATGTTTATAACTTTATGTGTCTGATTTTCCTTGGGCAAAAAAACAAAATGAATGAAAAAATATGCGCCGAAAACAAAAGAAAACCAAGCGAGTGTCAAGTACAGCCGACAAAAAAGGGGGTATCGTCCCGCGCGAGAAAAAAAAAAACCAGGCTACATCAAGCTTGGAAACCAATACTATTCTGTGATGACCGTGGGCCCTCCGCTATACCAAAAAGTACACAGCAAGGTTACATATGTACCATAGACGTTAGAGTAAAAAAAAAGGGAAAAAACAGGCCTGCGCGGCGTATGTACGCGTAGACCGAAGGCAAGTACTAGGAGGTATCGATGGGTATTATCTCGGGTGTTGCCAGAACCGTCGATGGTGTTGACGATTGTGGATGCTGATGCTGTTGCTGTTGATCCTGTTGCTCTTGAAGTGAGTGTTCTCGCTGCTGTTGTTGATGTTGTTCTGGCTGCTGCTGCTGCTGCTGCTGAGTCCGTGACGACGATGCTTCACCGTGCCTGGCCTTGTTCTTGGCCCGCCGCTCCCGGTGCCGTTCCCGGCGCCGGATCTGGTCTGGAGTGTAGCTGCGTTGGTCCCCGGCATCGCGGCTCTCGACGCGTCGGTCCGTTCCCTTGCCCTTGTCCTGGCCCTTGTCGCTGCTGCCGTCGGTGGCACTCTCCTTGTCCCGCGGCCGGCGCCGCATCCGCGGCTTGTGGTGCACCAAGTTCGGGCACCGCAGCGCCACCTCGGCCGACATGCGGTACCGCAGCGTACCCGTCACGCTCAGCTTGCGGACGCCGCCGGGCTGGCTGGCCTGCCGCAGCGACAGGCAGGAGTCAACGTCGTCGTCGTCATTAGTGACGGTATTCCCGTTCCCGTCTCCGTTTCCGTCCCCCTCCAGATCGACATCCGCGGTAGAGGAGCAAGACAGGATCGCGCTGCCAGCGTCGTGCACACTGGAGGCACCACCATTGTAATTGGGATCGTGACTCCGATTGGCGCTGGCCGCGGCCCAGCGCGCTGCCGCCATTTTCGAGCGTGCCATCCACGCAGCACGCGTGGCGCGGACCACGTCCGAGACCGATTCGGTTGCTTCTGCTGCCGCTGCTGCGTCCGAGCCACCACTGCCGTGGTTGCTGCCGTCGGCATCCTCGTCGTCGTCGCCGGCATCCATGTCAACTTCGAGGTCCACCATGGGCGGCTGGGGCGGCCCGCTCGTGAGCTCCTCGGCGCCGACGAAAAGGGCCAGCGGCACCGGCAGGTACGCGGTGTACTTGGCGTGGGAATTGCGTGGGTGCTGGGGTGGTTGCTGTTCTGGCCCTGCCTGGCGTCGTTGGCTGCCCAGCATCTGTGCGGGGGCGGGCGACGCGGCCGGCGTGATGGCCCGCAGGTTCGTGGCCGGGTGCAGGACGCACTGGTCGCCGGCGGTGACCATGTCCTGAACGAGCGTCTTGAGGGAGGTACGTGCGTTGGTGGACGTGGTGTTCGTTGCCGTGGCGTTGGTTGCTGTGGGCAGTGCCAAGGCTGGGGCGAAAGCCGACGCACTGCTCCGCCGGCTCTCGCCCGGGCTGCTTGTGGTGGCCGGCAACGACGCCGGCGTGGCCACCATTGCCGCCGTCGCTGCGGCCGCGTCCGCGCTGCTGGTGCTGCTCGCCTGCAGCCACCCTTGCAGGTCGTAGCCCGACGATGGTACGTCGTGGTGCAGCGGGGCGAGGTGCGGCATGGCCAGCGACGCTGGCGAGAGGGGGAGGAATGACGACGACACGGGGTGGGCATTCCAGTCGGCGATGGCCGCATGGGATGACGGCGGTGGTTGGATGGGATACTGTGACGGGTAAAGCATGGGAGACGCACACGGCGAGGGTGACTGGACAGGGTGCGCGTACGCGTAGGTGCTGCCATAGTACGGGCGGGCGTGCGGCGAGGAGGCGTGTTGTGAGGACGCAGACGGAACCGGGAAGCGGCATTGGGGGAACCGAGCGGGAGCAACGGTGGCGGACGGCGGTGGTGAGGAGGGTTGAGTATCCAAGACGGAGGGTTCCGACGACGGCAGCGGTGGTGGTGGTGGTGGTGGTGGTGGCGGTGGCAGGAAGAGATCGGTGCATGGTGCTGGGTCTGGCACGGCCGCCGGCTCGGGCGATGGGGGCCGCATGATGCAGTCGCCGTCATCGTTGCGGCTGCTGCCGTCGTGGTCGTCCTTCTCGTTTTCCTCCACCTCCATGTCCACCTCGAGAGTCGCCACCGCCGCCTGGGGTTGATAACCACCGCGCCGCAGACGGAAGTCCACCACCGAGAAGTCGAAATTGGCGTTGCACGGGCGGCGGCGGCGACCGTGGCCACAGCCGTAACGGACAGCAGCGGAGCCCGATCCGGAGCTGCCCGATCCGGCCGAAACGGAGCCAGAGCCACAACAACAGCGGCTGCCGCCGCAGCCACCGCCACCGTGCCGTTCGAGATGCTGACGATCTAGGTCGATGGCAAGTTGCTCAATATCTGCGGACGTCTCGCTGATGGGCGGTATTGACGGGAGCGATGGTGGTGGTGGTGGTAGTAGTGGTGGTGGTGGCAGCTGCGATGATGGCGAGGACAAGGACGGCAACGACTGCTGCCGCTGCAGTTGCTGGTGGGAAGAAAAGAATGCGGGTACGGACTTGGAAGAGGCGGGTGCAGAGGGAGGGCAGGGGAAGGGAGGCGAGGGCGACGATGCGAATGAAGAAGACGAGAACGGCGTAGGACAGATGGCATGTGAATGGACCGGCCACTGCGGATGCCGCCGACGTTGTTCTAACCGTTGCCGACACGGTGGAAAGTGCGCCTGCGGTGGTGAGCTCGTTGCAGACGGCATCGCTGTGCCGGGCGCGCCGGTTGCTGTCATTTCCGATATTTGCAACGCGGCTGCGGCGTGTGTGTCCGTGCCATCATCATCGCCGTTGTTGTCGTTGTCGTCGTCGTTGTCGTCCTTACCGCCGTTGATGTCAATCGGGCCTAGTGTAAGCGGCGACGACAACGATGGGCCGCCGTCGCCACGCGCGTGCCGAAGCAGGCTGTTCTGCATTGCCCCGGCCCAGCCACCGACCACCGCAGTGGCCTCTGCTCCTCGGCGGTCCCGTCGCACGCGCCGTGCCGGGTGCCCATCCTCCGGCCCTGTGTTGCCCCCCAAGCCCAGCGGAAGCGAACAAAACTGGGCGCTGTCTAGGCGGTTTGTAGTTTCTCCTTGCCGTTCGAAAGACGGTCCGACAAGTGCCTTACACGGCCGTCGTAGCAAAAACAAAAAAGAAAATACCGAAGAGCTTGAATGAAATAAAAGATTAAATAGAGCTCGCGGTAGAAAGGAGAAAAGGAAGACAGAAGCGAAAGAGACGACAAAAGAGACGAGACGATGAGAGACCGCAATACTTCGTTGCCTCAAAGCGTAACGTATAGCGCGTGTCCTTCGTCGTCCATACGGAAGACACGGTGAAGTAAGCGAAAGGGGTGATACAAAAAGGTGAAAGGTGAAAGCACGGGAGTGCTATTACGACGGTACAGAGTACGATCGAAGGGAAGGAGGCTTGACGAGAAGGATGCACGCCGTACAGGAGTACAATGACAACAAAAAACAGGGTCAAGGGGACATGCTCGTGGTGAACGAAGGAGGCCCTGTCTGCGTGGCCTGAAACAACCATAGATTGACCAATGGCTCTCAGGTGAAGGGCAAGGGGAGAGAAGAATGGGAAACAAAAGGAGAGACGAGGAGGTTTTTTCTTCTGGGTGCTCTCTCGACAGACCACTAAAGTGTAAAAACACGCCCTGGAACGTTGTCTTGTATTACAACTACAAAAATGTTCTCGAGTACGTCGTAATACGAAGGAAAAGGTACCAGTCGAGGTGCAAAACCGCCCCCACCCCCTTGGTTGCTCTCCCAATATCTGTCTGGAAGCCACCCTTCTCGGCCCTCGCTTCTGAGGATCTCTCCTGGTTCCCCTTTGCCTTTTCTTGCGTCTCCCTCCTTTTGTTGTTTTACTCAGTGCGGAGTAAGCCGTGCTAGGACGTGTTGGGAACGCGCTACCAAGAAATGCACACACCCCCTTGAGTCGGAAACGGGTTAGTGACCAGAGGAGAAGTGCCTTGGTCCGCGGCAAGCGACGGTGACAGGGGTTGCTCTCTCGTTTGCTCGCTTTATTTCACGCACGCTGGGTCTTGCAAGCAACTTCGCAATTTCTATTTCGTGGGGTATTACGGAGCAATGTACATGGGAAGGCCTGGAGCACGAAAGCGCACTGCAACATGGGGGCCGTTTTTTTGCCGGTGAGAGGCGAGTGAAAAAGGGAGGGGAGGGGGGTCCTGTTAGAGGGTGTGTATGGCAGGGCAGGCTGCACGAATAGAGGCTAGCGGTGCTTCTTTTCTCAAGCAGCGCAGCACAAAATACCCACCGGACAAAAACTCGGGACCGTAACCTCGCAGGTTGTGTTCTTTCACCAGACGAAAGACACGAAGGAAAAAAGGGATGAACTCAAAGGAATGTGTTCGAGAAACAGACGTTGTGAAGGTTCTGGCTAGAGACAGACCGTCTGTTGGACACCTCAGCCCGGAGAATACCGGCCGCTCACCGAACAAAACCGCCCACCCCGTTCACTTATTCCTGGAAAGGCCATCTCGTATCACCGCAACGGCGTGTCCTTTGGCCTGGGACAGCCCACCAAAAAGGGAAAAAAGAAAAGAAAAGAGAAGAAAAAAAACCAACAAAAAATGGATCACCGTTTCCAGCCCGGCGTCTGGGTATTTTTCGGACGCACTGCAGAAAAACGCAGTCATACCTGAAAAGTGCGTCGCCAGCAATATGGGAAAATGCACTGCTGTTCTCTCGAACTACGAAGGCCAATGGTGTCGAGGCGAAAGACCCACCCTAAGACCCAGTTGGGCGGGGTCGGTTCTCGGGCCGAGTCCTTTTTCTTGTTTCTGGTGCCACGGCGGTGGGAGATGGTTCGCGACGGTTGATGACTAACCATATCATTTCTGGACCCCATGCTTATGACCTGGACCGCGTAAAAGCACAAAACACAAAAACATAAAAACACAAAGCACAAAACGCTGCATAAACAAATCAGTGAGTTTTTGAATACAGGGGACTTACCGCAGATCCTTGCGACATCGTGATCGTTGGGGGTAAAGGGTGGTTGCATGTCTACGAAGGCCTGTCTGCTGTTGGTGTTCGACAACCAAGACGCAAATAAAAGGGAACGCTGGGCCGGAATGCGAGCTGTCGGTGCTCGTAACATGAGGTTGGCGTGGTATTTACAAGTACGATGTACGGAACAATACGACGTAATTACGGAAAGCTCTACGTGAACTCCAAAAGAACGGACTGATGCGCGTACCGAGCAGGAGAATGCAATGGTTAAAACGCGAAAGAAAACTCCTACGAGGTACGCCTATTATAGAGTGCGAGTACATATGTATTTCCCTATTACTCCGTATAATGATAGTCGTCGGGATTTCCATATGGAGCATATTCGTGGAATTGCCTTCAGCCTTCGCCAGTCTTCTTGGTGATAGGCTGCGAAACAACCGCAGTGCATCAGGAGCGAGCCAATCTAAGCATAGAGAGCACATTCGGGAGAACCACAACTCTGGGACTAGCCAAATTCTAGCCATCCCCCATGCTTCTTTTACACAGCGGCGCGTACAAAAACGAGTCATAAGAGCAAACGCCCCGGAGGAACGTTTAAAGATCTACGACGAAAACAACCAACAAGACAAACGAAACGATAAATCGCTGGAGCGAAAGGGAAACCAAAAAATACCAATTAGCTGTCTTTTATTTGACTTTTTGATCCCAAGGCACGAGTTTACTCGGTACGCCCAGCCTGCAAGGACGCGTATGCAGTGCAATGTGCCCCGGTATGTGGCGACAAGCAGCGAATGCATTGTACGAGTACTTCCCTACACCGTAGTTGCATGTACTCCGCATCACTCCGTACTCCATTCTGTTTATCCCCTTTACCTTTCCTCAGCCAGCCACGAAACTTGGTCTCCACTAGCATGAAAAAAAGGCGACAAGGAGAGCGAGCAAGGGGGTCTTTGCGCACGGGGACAGGGCAGCGGAAGACAGCGTCGGTTCGCCTTGGTCGCATGGAGTAAAAAAATGCGCCGTGTGAGTATCGGTACGAAGTACAATAATCGTATGATTTGCAAGACATCTTATTTCATTCATAGAAACCTTGTCCCAGCTACCATTGCGCGTCGCGAATTTACCCTGCACTAATTCCGTGTATTAGACGGTAAGGGGATGCAAGAGGTTCCGAAAAGCTGCATAAGAGGAAGTAAATTACCGAACACCTGAGAAATCGCCAAAGCTCGTTTTTGAACAGCACCAGCTTACCCCATATTCTGGTATCACATACTGAACGGCAATTCTAGTGTTATGGAAGAGAAAAATCTTTATATCTTCCTCTGCCAGTCCCAGACCGTCTTTAGGGATCAGGCACCTGCGCTGGGACTTTTTTTTCGACTTTCTTTTTAAAAAAAAATTACTGGAACTTCTTATTTCGCATTCATTAGGTACAATTTGACTCGATGTTATGTATCACAATTAGACTTCCGTCCGCTTAATGGATCCATGTCTTCACTGAACACCGTCAGCAACTGTTCGAGAACCTCGTTAACGGACTTCAGCGAGCCGTTCCAGCAGCCCTGGATGACCGCGCCGCAATCGATACCCGCGACGTTTGGAAAGGTGCCGGCCTCGTAGAGCTTAGCTACGTCAAACTCGTCGGTCACGTCGTGGTGCGGTTCCTGACTCGTCATAATCAAGTACAGCATGCCCCCGAGCAAAAAGAGATCGTCGGCGGGCTCGGGCGTCTTACGGAACGACCAGCCGGGCACCAGGTAGCGCTCGCCAGCGCAGATAGCGTACGGCGCGCCGTCGACAGAACTGCCGGCAAAGTCGGCGATACGCACGTTAAAATCGGCGTCGAGTAGCAGGTTACGCGGCGTCAAGTCGCCGTGGATAACGCCAACGGCGTGCAGCGCACGCAGACCGCGGGTAGTTTGTAGGGCCCAGCGTTGGCGGAGGGCGGGCCCGATATAAGGCGGGTGCTCTTCCTCTTCGTAGTGAGGCGGCTTCCTACCTTTGATATAGAAACCGAGCGGGCCGTTCTCGAGAAATTCGAGACTTAGACAGCAGGTATCCGGATCCCACGCGATCATCTTCGGTATGTACGGGCAGTCGGGGCCGAGCCGGCGGTAGACCTCCGCTTCAATACGCATATTTCGCAGGTTTCCCTCTTCTTCCCGTAGGTTGTAGGGGTTTGTATTGGGCGTTTTGATAACGTACCCCTCGGGCAGTTTCTCGATGCGCGCGGTTGTGCCGAAGCCAATCTCTGACCCCTTCCGAACATAGTAGATCGTCCCGTAGGGGATTTCGGTTGGGATTTGGAACGCCCTCTCAGGCCAGTGTGGGTACAGCTTGCGCTCCCACTCTCCAGGGATACCGATATAGCGAATCACTGTAGGCCGGCCTTGAGATTTCTGGGTGTCCTGCTTGTTTGGTTACTTTCTACAAACTATTATAACCACGAGATAGATAAAAATAAGGAAACCTACCTTTCTAGCCACCTCAGCTCCGGGATCTGGCTCTGATTTCCCGTCTTCTCTAGTTGTGGCGGCCATCGCCTTGGCCGGCGAGCGAAAGAAGGCGAACAGACGACACCACTATAGCGGGCAGCGTACAAGAGTCAGTGGCCATGCTCTGGTGATGCTTGTAAATGGTAGTCGTAAAAGGCGTAGAAGATGCGCAAAGATTGACATAGCGAGGGTGAACTCACAAGGTTGCTGCAGAGGAAAGAGGGAGAGCTTGTATTGGATATGGCTGTAAGACGCTTTCAGCTAAGAGCGGTGAACGCAAGGTGACTGAGAGAACCAAGTTTCGTAAATTCTCGGGGATCTGGAAAGCCGTAGGTAGATTAGCAGTTTTCTAAGAAAAGAAAAAGAGATTTGAAGAGCAGTCTTGAGTAGGTGAAGCGGGCTATTTTATACATTAAACAGGAGTAGCAAGCCTCAAGATCCGAAAGGCGAGAGAAGACGTGCATTGGACTTCGCCTAAATCGTGTTGAAACTCGCGAATAAGACGCGATGGCTGCCTAGGACGTGTGTGGCTGCATCTGCATGAAGGTCAAGGCCGACATGCCGCGATACAACGTAATGCTACGAAAGACACAAAATAACGAAAGAGTTGAAAATCGAATAAAGTATGTCGTGCAAGTCCCATCACACGGTATTGGATCCGGGGAGGCTAAAATAAATAAATAAAAACCCGAAAAATAACAACCCATAAAAACCGAAAACTTGAAATAATATTTTAAAATAAAAATCAAGCAGGAAAAGTAAATCAAACTTAAAAAAAAACACTCAAATTTTACATGAATTAGAATGAAAACGACGAGCCTCCGTAGCCAGGTACGCAGATGGGTTTTGCCAACCTCTAGCGAAGCGCTTCACGCATTGTTGTGGTTCTGCATAAGATGCTCGACGTCCTCGACGTCACGAAAAAATTAGGGCGACAAGTAGTATGTCGAGATAGAACCCTCCATTTTGCCCGAAAACAAAGTCTGCAAACTCCAAGTCCGTTTAAGTTGTATATGACGCCTTGTTGCTGGATGTAAGCACGGGCAAGTTGACCACTTCCGAAACCTTCTCTTCCCTCAAAACCATAAGACAAGCAGGACAAATTTTGCGTTGATAAAGAGAGCCATACAACTACAAATAGCAGCTGGAATTAACAAAGATAAAGAGACGTTACTTCGCTGGAACCCAGAGATACACCGTGGTTGCTCTTCTCTGCTGAGGTGGTTTCGTGGGCCCGTTTCTGTTTCCTACGCTACTTTATTCATCCAATGTAGAGAGCCGCGAAACCAGACGCTTTGCAGCAAACAAGGACTCAGCTTTTCAAAAATGACTGAGCGTGCCATCTGTGGCGAGACCAGCCGACGCTGAAAGGGGACATGAGGTCGGAGTAATCGATTAGCCTTCCCTCACGCCAGTTTCTTTCGTGCGTGAAAGCATTCATATGAAATCCTACGCAGTGGAAGAAAAATATTGCTCGGTCCACATCCTCGATCGTGTTCTTGTCCCCGTGGACGTATTCGTAGACAATGGCGACATGCTCTTCGCTGTTTCTCAGCCGCCGAACGGTGACGCCTTTTCGTTCGTATGCATACGGCTGGATCGGGCGTGGCATCTTACGTATATCTTTGCTGCCGAAAGGAAGCCAGCCGTAGCACCTGACGAGAGGCGGAACGCTGTTTATCTCGACGGGTTTGCTCACCGGCGGAGGAGGCAACCTGAAGGAGCCAGGTTTGCGTTCTGGTTCGTCCACTTGATTCTGTTGCTCAGTGTGCTCAGTGCGTTCTCTGTGCTCAACCTGCTTCTCTTGCTCCGCCTCCCCTGCCATTCCGGCCTGCTTTACCTTTTCCACCTTCTTCACCAGCTCTGCTTCCAGCGCCAGTTCTGTATCCTTTGCAGGTTCCAGCGCCTGCTCAGCCTGCTTGGCGAGCCGTTCTAGCCTCTTCTGTCTCGCTCGCCCGCGATATTCATCACAAAATGAAAAGAGGTTGTGCCTTGCAACGAGGCGGTTTTCTGGACGGTCGCCTACGACGATCGGCTCCCCCATCATATTGGCGTTCTGAACGGCTGTTTCGACCATCTGTAGAAGCGCGTTGTTTTGGCATTCGATCCGCGCTGAATATTCGTGGGGCGACTGCGGCGGTCGATTGATCCAAAACTGAAAGTGATAAGCAGGCGAGACCAAAGCATACCCAAATAAAAATATTTCCTATTTTGCACCGTTGTTTTCCGAGGATGTACAATGAAGGTAAACCGTAAAGCGGCGGCTGTCTTACCACTTTGAGGGCGTAATATGTCTCGTCGTCTTGGAATCGCACGCGCCAGACGTGTCCATCCAAGCCGACCCCAAGGACTGCGGCCTCGTCCCAGTTTACCGTTTCCAAATCAAAAGGACACCTGCGGAGGCGCGGATGTTTGAAGTCTGCTTTGGTGCAGGATGGAGGACCTTCCATCAGGTCTTCGCTCAGGAAAGGATGGTACGTTGAGCCGTACAGTTGTCCGAAGAACTTTTCCATATCCATCTCGCGGCCGAGAAACAAAAGCTGCCATAAATAAAATAAAATAAAATAAAAAAAACAAAAAAACGACGAAGCGGAAAGAGTAAAGAGTAAAGAGTATGTCGTTGTACAATGTTATTTTCAGCAAACCTTTTTGTTGGTTGTCTGGTCTTCCGCAGGGTCAATATGTGAAGCCTTGATGCACACGTGACTGCGCGTTGTGGAAATCGGCCAAAAAAAAGGACGCAGTAAAATGGCGTATTGTCACGTCGCAGTTTTTTCCCCCAAACGATCACGGCCGACGTTCCCCTCCCCTCACGTCCACCTCCGTTTTCTATCCATTGCCCTGCATGACAACGTATGCGGCGTTTGGAAGGGCGCAGGCAGCCCGCCACATCGGTGCGGCCGCCGAAAGCCTCCACCAGCGCTCGCTCTTTATCCATGTGCGGCCGCCGCCGGCCTCGTTGTCGGAACGACGCTCGGTCTTGCGCGTGCTCGAGCGCTACGGAAAGACGGAGATGTTTAAGAAGATGGCGGTACGTTTTGCCCTTGTTCCCCCCCCTCGGAGCTTTCTCCGTGCTGTGGCTCACCTTTGTTCGTCTTTGCAGGGCAATGGCGCGTTCATTGCCATCACCTCCAGCGCCGCCATGGCATCGACCCTGATCGAGCGCAGCCCGCTGCAGTACGAGTTTGTGGCCGAGACATTTCAGGCGGTGCATCCCTGGGGCAGTCCCGCGCCGCGCCTCGCGCCGCCCATCCAGCCGATCGAAACCACGCCGTCGCGGCCCGCTGCCGGCGCTCGCACGGGGCAGGCACAGGCGCAGGACGCGACACTGACAGATCCGCCACTACGCCGACAGACAGACCTCGTGGCGCACAAGGCGTTCGTACTCAGCGTGTTTCCCAGCCAGGACTACCACCACCTGACCATGGTGCGCCAGTCGCCGCTCTACGGGCCGTGGCCGCGCGACGACGACGGCTACGGTGTTGACGATAACGGCGGCGACGGCGGCGATACGGTAGAGGGAGGGACTGGAGGCAATGCCACCTACAAGGACTCGTTTGTGTACAACGCGCTCAAGGCGGTGGTGCCGACAAGCGCGTCGTCCGAGGCGCTCTGCGACTGGCGCATCCACAACGGTAGCGGCGACAGCGGCAGCCGCAACGAGAATCACAACAACAACAACAACAACAACAGCAACAACGACGACGACAACAACAACACTATTGTGGCAAAGGATGGAGGTGGCCAGCGCCGGACACGTGGCTCGTTTCTGTCGAAGCTGGCACACATCAACGCGCGCAAGGCGCGGCGGGCGCTGGCGAACAAATCGCCGTTGGCTAGCATGTTGAGGGGGGAGAGCGGCGGCGCCGACGCAACCGGCACACAGAGCACGCCGAGAACCAAGCCAAACCGATGAAGCGAGGCGGGCTATCTGCAAAGGTAGTTTTTTTTCCAAAGGTTAGGGTGTTTTGCCCACGTCTTTAACTGCAACGCCCACCTTCCAGACAGGCGTGAGTTCAACGGCCTTGCGCTGTAAGGCCATAATCGGAAGAGCGGATATCGGCCCTCACGTTGGGCGTAAGAGAGCCGCGAGATTTTTTTTTTTTTCAAATCGCTGGTTCCACGTCGATAAACGGTAGATTCAATGCGTGGCTTTGGTTGTCGTGAGCGCGAGAGGGAGAAGTCAGTAGGGGCGGCTTTAGGCTAGACAGAGACACGACTCGAATCTGAATCGATGTGTTTTCTGTAGTTTCAGTGAAGACACCAGAGAAGCACCTACCTAAGCTATGATTACAATACTATAGCCAACAAAGCTACCTATCTTTCATGGTGTATGTCAAGTCGTTATTCTCGTATCGCATGTTGAGTTTCCTGGCTCTCCTGGAGCGGCCTACGTTAACGCATCGAGTATCTGTACAATTCGCGCAACCTCCTCGCCGTCAATCGCTTCTCCGGCAGCGCTACTCTGTGTGGCCGCCGCCGCATCTAAGCAGGACGCATGGAAAGACACGGAAGGCGGCGTAGCCTCCATTCCCGTGAAAACCGCCCGCACCAGCTCGGCCAGATTCAGGCTCCGCACACCGCCGCCCACGATAATCTCGATGCGCCTGCTCTTTGTTGCTTGTAATGCGTCCACAGCGTCCGCCACGTCCGCCGCTCCGGCCTTCACCAACCGCTGCAGGGTACTCGCGTGGTCCACGGCGCCTCGTGCGCCCGTTCCGCCAGCCGTCAGCACGCCGGCGAAGCCGCATTCGTCGCGCAGAACCGCCAGGGCAGCCTCTACCGGCCCAGTGGCGTTGGTCGCCGCCGCGTCGGCCACCACTGAGTCAAAGGCCCGGTGGAAAACACACGCATACGGCCGTGCGGCAGCCACCAGCTGCCGGTTCCGGTCGACATCAATGACAAGGTGGTCGCCACCATCGCCGCCGCCGCCGCCGCCGTCACCGCTTTCTCTGCTCACTTCTTTCCGCAGCACGCCAAAAACAAAGCCGTCGCCGCGTGTCGCGTCCAATAGACCACTGGATGCGAAGTCGTCGATGGCCTGCCGCATCTGACGCAGCTCGTCGTCGGTGTAGACAAAGTCCGGTTCCGCAGGACAACCTTCCAACGCCGCAGCAGGCGCCCCGCGCGGCCGGATCATGACGCGAAGGGGCACGGCCGACGATGCCACGGCGGCAGCGGCAGCTTCTACTTCGGCTCGCGTCGGTGTCAGGCCACCGACGGCGTACGACCCGGCGCGGTTGAGTTCCAGGCGGGTGGCGCCGTGAGCGACAGCGACGCGGGCGGCCGCAGGGGAAAAGACAGGAACCTCAAAAGTGGCTGGCATGGTGGTAATGCGTTGTTGTTCGCAAGAAGGTCGAGAACTCTGGGTTTTTGCTTTCCAGCGCTGTAGTGCGGGACGGTGAGAATTTATATCTCCAAATGAGATCTTACTCTTTTCCTGTGAGAATGGGTGGGGGCCCGCCAAATACCATCATTTTTTCTGTCACGTAGCGATGAAGTAGGAAAAAACCACAAAACAATTTATTGAGTATTACAATAGTCTGTAGGAAATTTATAATTTTAGCGGAATCCTTCGCGTTTAATCCCAACTTCTCTGTCCCAGGCCTCAACGCAACCACATAGTATGCGAAAGCTTAAGACTTTAATCTCCCAATGTTTGACTGAGGTCTCGTTCTTTTCTTTTGGTCATGATCCTTTTTATCGTTATTTCTCCTGCCTTGACGACCGCTGCGGATCATATTCTAACGTTCGTACCGCTATATTGCTTCTCGACGACCGGTTCCGCCTGCACGCCTTTCTCTAGACCAGTGGCGCCGTCAACCTGGCAAGGCTGCATAGGGGCAAAGGCATTGTACGGTTGGGTCGACCCGTACACTATGCCGAAGTTTGACTCGAATGAGGCGGAGTCTGTGCCTGGGAAGGGCACGGCGGGAACCGGCGGGCATGGCACAGCCAGTAAAGCTGCCGGCACGGGGCCAAACCAAGGCGGAGTGCTGGCGTTGTAATGACCGCTGGTAGCATCGTAGTAGTACGTGCTGCTATCATAAACGCCGTTGTCGTTGTCACAAGACTGGGTCTGCGTTGCCGGGCCTCGGGCGTTGTTGGGGTTGTCTTGGTGGCCCACGATGCTGCGGAGCGGAACCTGGTCGTACGGCCGGAACAGGTGCGTGTCGCTGCGAGCGGGTCGAACTGCGCGCTGGATGCCGTGGCCTTCCATCGAGCGAGACATACGTTCTCTGCGAATGTAAGCCCGAACAAATCGACCGGCGTTCGGCGAGAAGCGCTTCATGACGGAGTTTTGAAAAAAATGTTCGTCTGTACCAAGGAAGACAGAAATGTTAGTTGCTTTTTTGTGGTGAAATCAAAACTAGCACATTAAAAAAACAAACGTACAGAGCATCAGAGCCGTATAAGTACGGCGGGCGCTCTCGCCCATGGCTGTCTGCATGACTTTGCAGAGCGCCTCCCAGCCCCTGGCATCCTTTGCACTCGACGCGTCCGCAAGCTGCTGTCTACGGAAGACAGGGACAATCTGGGTCCAGAAGACCCTCTCCTCATCGACCGACCAAAATTTGCCCCCCATAGCTGATGTCTCTCCAACGGTTTAAAATTGGTTTGTCTTTTTTTTTTTTAGTTCTTTGGCAAGGGGTCAATGTCGAAAACGCGGACTGGAGCAGAAGAGAAGTACAAGCTTGTAAGCTTCCAAAAGGTTAGTATATGTTTGAAAAATTCTGGTTTCAAAATAAACAAAGAAACCTACGTTCGTTGTCTCGCTGGAGTATTTCAAAACGAAACGAACTGTTTGAAGAAGAGTTTGTTGAAACAGATAGCAAGTTTTTTGGTCGACGCGAGGTGATTTAAAAGTGAACTTCGAAGAATGCCTAATATGTAGTTGAAGGTGCTGAATTGCTTGTCCTCCTCTACCCACGCGACAATTTCCTATTGTATATGTATGGGATGGAGCAAGATAGATAATACAGCCCCGAGCAGAAGAAGGACTCCTATTTAAGGTTTTTTGTATGCAGCAGCTTCGGCACAGGAGCCTCGTCGCAGCGTGAGAATTTCCACGCAATGGTTTCGAGTCATCCCCCCTCCTTTCTGGCGGCCACGCAATCCCTTCGTCCCATCTCCCCAGCACTCGTAATGCTTCGCGTTTGCCTGCCTGACGGGGTGGTTGTTGCGCATGTCTCAATGAAATAATGAAGCACGGAGGAGCAAGGACGTAACATGAACAGCGTGACAGAGGCGCGGCGTCCTGTTTGTCATGCAAAGCGTTGTTGACGACGTTGTCGTCCGCAGCTTCATTCAAAGGGACATTCCGGCAACGGCGCCGCGAACCCGCGTGCCGTGAGTGCGTCAGCCAGCCGCCGCTCCATGCGAGAGAACTACTGACGTCAGCGGAATGTTCTCCCTTTCCTTTTGAAAGACACACGCTCGTCCTGCCCGGAACTTACGATGCTCTTCTCCGCTAGCGGTACGACGCCCTCGCGCACCCACAGGCCCCAGCTGCCCATGCTGTTTGCTAGCATCATGTCGGTCGTCAGCCGGTCGCCGACGATGGCGATCTGGTGTGCGGCGGTCACGCCCGTCTCGGGGTGTGCCCGGAAGTACGCCAAGATCTCGTCGCCGCAGCCGGGCTTCTTGGTCCGGTGCGGCAGCACGGCCACGCCACCCGTGGCCGTTTCCACCGCCGCCGCGAGCGTACCCTGGGGATCACGGCTCCACGCTCCTGCCGTGTTGGACACAATCAGCAGCCGGCGGCCGGGGTACGCCTGGCGCAACCGTTTGAAGTGCTCCTGTAACTTGTCAGCGCAGGTTCATTCATGACCGGGAAGACTTTTCCCGCATGAAATGACGGGGGCATCGGTCACCTCGTAGTCCGGAAACACCTCGCTGCGTTCCGGGTACGCAAAGCAGTCGTCCTTGTCCAAGACAACGGCCTTGATGTCCGGCCGCGCGCCGTCTGGCCGGGCCGGAAAGGCATTGCCGAGCGGAAGCGGGAGATCGTTGAAGGTCGGTACGACGCCGTGCGGAAGGCAGAGCGCAGGCCGGGTGAGAAGCCGGAAGACGTTGACCGAGGCCGACAGATTCCAGTTCATCGTGTCTTGCCAAGAAAGGTGTACTCCAGGTCTAGGGATGGAGTGCGGAACTCACAGGGGAGTACGAAGACACTGTGGGAAAAGGAAAGGCTGTTTTACGTCAGGGCGAGGCTCTGCTATAGCTATAAGCTCTTAGCGCGACTTGCGCCCTATATTACATTCAATTTTAGCGGGCAGCACTGCTAGGCGCTTCACATATTAAAGTGGGGCATTTTCAGGAACAGCGACCAGCGAATCGCGAGTTTTGACGCGTCTACGTAAAGAGTTTCCTTTTTTTGCGACAGAGAGAGATAGAGCGACACCTCCCCATCCGTTTTGTGAGCAACCCACACCATCTACCAAAAAGGCAGATACGATGCAATAATAGTTGGGGTATGCTCACCAATGGCACGCGTGGCCACAAGGACGAAGCGGAGCCGTGACGGCACGACTCTGGTGGCCGCCGAGAAGAGCAAAGGCACTTCCACACCGCAGAAAGACAGGCACACCTTGCCAAATGGATCGGCGCGCAAGGTACCCGGAGAGAACGGTGTCGACCACTTAGAGACGCCGACGAAAAACCGGCCGGCCCAAAGGAACGTCGATAGCATCTACGACGTGCCGGATGACGATGACGGCGAGAACGAGAACGAGAGAGAAGAGGTGGTGGAAAAGAAACGAGGCCGTGGGCGGCCACGAACGGTCGTTCAGACGGCTGAAAGCGACACAAAAGATGTCGGCACACCGGACGCTGCTGCTACGCCGAGCAAGCGGCGTCGACTGGATGCTTTTTCTACGCCCGTCAAAGCATTTTCGAACGGCGTGAACGGCACTCCGCGGAGCCCTTACGACGCCGTCGGCCGCGTCGGTGGCGGTGTTGATACGCCGACTACGCGTCGCACGTTGGCCGACAGATCGGCGCGACGAAAACGTACGCGGGCACTGATTGACCAGATGGTGGCCGAAGCCGAGGACGACGAAGACGAGGTTTTGCACGATGCGATCTTGAGCGACGAAGAGGAGGACGAGGACGAGGACGAGGATGAGGACGATGAGGACATCCAGGACGAGAGAGATGACGATGAGGATGAAGAACAACAAGAAGAAGACGCAGAGAAAGGCGGAGACGCGAAAGAAGAGGAAAACCAGGGGGGGGATACGGTGATGGAAGACGTGCCTGCGGTGGCCACACCAAGACGACGCGGAAGGCCACCAAAGGCGAAAACGGTGAAAGACGTGGCATCGGCCACACCACAACCGCCCAAACGGCGACCCGGACGGCCACGCAAAGACGCTTCCGCCGCGGTTCGAGAACCCACACCGCCCCGCGACCTACCGGCGCACGAGCACTACTTCTTCCAGCACCGGCCCGGCGGGGCCGCCAAGACGTCCAACAATACACTCGCGGCGCTGCGCCTGCTGACGCACGACGAATACTTCCGGCTGCAGCGTGTGACAAACGACGGCGACAATGACAACGACAACGACGCCGGTCGAAAGCACCACTACCGTCACCGTCACGACAACGAGATCGCGTACCTGGAAGCCCTGCACGCGCAGTCCTTTGCCCAGTGGGCGTTTGAGCTCGCACAGGGGTTTAGCGTGTGCCTGTACGGCTACGGCTCGAAGCAGCGCGTGCTGCGCGCCTTTGCTGCGGCGCTGTACCGCGGCATCCGCGACCACGCCGCGCACAAAATTGTCATGGTACACGGCGGGGCTGACGGCGGCAGTGGTGGAGCGATGGCATCGGCGTCTACGTTGCGAGCCATCTTGTCGGTTTTGGCGGGGGCCGTTGCGCCAGAGCCCGACGGCGCCGCCCCCAGGCTTCCCGGCGGTGCGGCGGCGGCCGAACGTGCCTTGTTTGCGTTGTTGGACGACGCCTCCGCTGCCACGCTGCGCCTCACCATCGTCCTCGACGGCATCGACAGTCCCGGACTGCGCCGCCCCGCCGCGCAGGCGACGCTGGCGCGCCTGGCTGCGCACCGGCGCGTGCGCCTGCTGTGCGCGGCCGACACGCCCGGGTTCGCGCTGCTGTGGGACGGTGCCGCCCGCAGCCTGCAGCGGTTCGTGTTCCACGACGCGACGACATTCCGCCCGTTGGTGTCTGCAGCATCGACAACAATAACAACGACGACGACAACAACAACGGGTGGTGGAGGAGGAGCAACGACCGGACCCGATACAGTGGACACGGTGCACGCGCTGCTGGGGCGGCGTGTGCGGCGGGTTGGCGGAAAGGATGGCGCCGCGTTTGTCTTGCGCAGTTTGCCAGAGAACGCGCGCAGCTTGTTCCAGTTGCTTGTGGGCGAGGTACTGGCGGCGGGTGGGGGGGGTGGTCGTGGTGGTGTACGAAACCGGGACGAGGACGGTGACGACGACGAGGACGACGACTACGACGATGGTGACGTGGACGGTGACGGTGACGCGGCGGCAGTCGGGCTGGAGTATCGCATGCTGTACAACAAGGCCGTCGAAGAGTTCATTTGCAGCTCGGAGATGGCGTTCCGGACCCTGCTGAAGGAATTCCACGACCACCAAATGGTGACGAGCCGCAAGGACGCGTTCGGCACCGAGCTGCTGAGCCTGCCTTTTCGGCGGGACGAGCTGGAGGCGCTCCTAGAGGAGCTGGCGTCGTAGCTCTCGAGGCGTGAGCGATGCATGCATTATTGTTGGGGCGGCGGGATGCATTATTGTTGGGTGGCGTTGATCTAGCGTTGCATGATAGAGCTATCGATGTTCCTTTCCATTATGCGCTTCCATTGCACAAGAGAGAAAAAAAAACCTCTGGGGCATGCGAGCATTTATAGAGGATGGTTGCCATTAGTATATATTAAGCCAGACATTGTGTCCGATCTAAGTAAGCATCGAAAACTGTCTATGGGCCGTGCCGGTCCTTTTTCTCTATCCTTATACAAGTCGTAACGGACGTTTGTGAAAAAACGCCCGGTCAAATCGTTAGATAATCGTCGTATAGCATGTACACCGTTAAAAAAATGATAAAAGCGATGAATGAATGGGTGTCGGGCGTGGTGTGTCCCGTGTTTTTACGCTGTGCAAACCCGGCCTCGTCACAGCTCGAAGCTCTTGACGCACGTCCACAGCAGCACCGGCACCACCACGTTGTCGTTTCCGCCCGTCAGCACCGCCTCCGTCAGGCTAGCCAACGACGCACACAGCCCAAAGCGCGGCACCGTCTGTCCCGTCTCGGCCCACAGGAGCGTCCCGGCGCGGGCAAGGCTAGATGTAGTCGTTGTTGTTGTTGGTGGTGGAGTCTGATGGGTGGCAGCCGTCGACGTAGCCGCACCCGCTGCTACTGTTGTCGTCGTGGTCGCCCATCCCCCAACCCGCAACCACACGCGCGCCGCCACCAGGCCCGCGACCACCGCTGCCGCGAACGCGGCGCTGCCCTCGAGGCTCTTGCCCCCTCCCCACCGCCACTTGTGCCGGCCCCACCGCCGGCCGACAAGCGACGCCGCCGCGTCGCCCAGGCCGACGCACACCACGCCGGCGACCATGCCGACATCGCGCGTGGGGAGGTCCCAGCCGCGTGAGCAGTCGGCGCTATCGTTATCGCTGTTGTTGATCCGATCACCAACGCCCCTGCCAGTGCCGCTCCGCGGCAACGCCGCCAAGTCCAGCCATAATGGCACTGCACAACCAACCAACAGAAACATGTGTGACACAACTACGGGACCGCGTAAATCCCGCCCGTCCACGTACGGCGCGAGAAACGCCGCCAGCGGGCGCGACAGCGGCGGCAGCTGGCTCGCGCGCACTAGATCCAGCAGCAGAAACACGGCGAGCACGAGCGCCAGCGCCAGCGCGGCGTACGCCGGGTCGACGTACGTGGCCGGCAGCAGGACGGCCACCATGGTGAGGTGGAACACCTTGCGGCGGGTGTCGATGGCGACACCACCGCTGCCGCCTCCGCCGCCACCGCCGTCGTTGCTGCTGCTGCTGCTGCTGCTACTGCTGCTGCCCAGACGCACCACAATGGAGAGCCCAAAAGCCAACACGGCTACCCAGTAGGCGCCGAGCACCAGGCGGGTGCTGGCGGGGCCGAGGCCGGCCTGGCGGACGTGCTCCATCCAGCCGGCCGAGCAGCAGGCGTGGGCATCGGACGCCGCGGCGCGCCGCGGCAGACATACCCAGTATTCGAGCTGGGCCTTGACCACCTTGAGGCGGAATCCCGGCAAGTCTCCCAGCAAGTAGCCCAGCGCCCAGCCGACGGGTTCGTGGCCGTGCAGCGCGTACGCGGCGACGTACGCGCGGACGGGGCCGAGCAGCACAGCGAAGATGGCGCCGTAGAGGCAGGTGGCGTACAGCCAGGTGCGGCGGACGGCCTGCGCGTGGGTGAGGGCGAAGAGGGCGCGGACGCGCGCAGAGGCGGCGCGCTTGGGGCGGCCGGACGGGGTGTGGGTGGGTGTCGGCGAGTGGGTGTGTTGTGTGTGGCTGTGTGCTGCCTGTGCTGCCTGTGCTGCCGCGAACGTACAATCGACTTTGCGCGGAGCGTGTTCAGTCCGCAACGGCGCGGACAGCTCGTCGCTTGGGAAAGCAGGGCGCGGAGGAAACTCTTGGACGCCATCGGTGCTGCTGACGGTCCAGGGCGCTTCCTTCACCGGCTGGTCGGGCGTATCATGTGGCTGCGCGGCGACCGACGATGCGCCCGGCTGCACGCGTTTCGGCTGCTTCCATCGGCGCGTCCGCAGCCGCGCGACGTCCGAGTCGGACTCGGCGGCGAAGACGGCAAGGTCCGCGGGCGGCGGACCGTCTTGTGGATTAGACGCATGCCTGGACGCGTCCTGCCGGTACACCCAGTCGTCCTGTTTCCGGTCGCCGGCGCCAAACATCATCTCTAGCCGCGCACGGCGCGGCGCCTTCAGCACGGCCCCCATGCTGCGCAAGCCCGCGGACAGCCACGAGAGCACGGCCACCGTCATCGCCGACAACGATGAAGACGACGACGACAACGACGACGACGACGCGGCCGACGTCTCCTTCTCGCCAATTTCCTCTTTGCGGAACCGCCACCGGGGTACGCGCGCCAGCGTGATGCCCCCGCGTACGACCCCGGTGCTGGTCAGCAGCAGGCCGACCCCACCCCCCCAGAGCACAGCCTGCAGGATGACGGCCTGCGGTGACGCGGCAAGGACGAGTAGGTTGGCCAGCGCGACGGCGAGCAGCTGGCGCTCGGCAGGCAGCAGGCTGGTGGTGGCGAGGTCCTGAAGCAGCTGGCACAGGGTGTGGTGTAGCGGGTAGAGCAGCGTCGCCGTTTCGGGGGCCAGAAGGGTGAAGGGGGGGCTCGATGAAACAAAAGCCATGGCGGCGCGTTTGTCGGCGGACAGCGTGTTCTGGGCCACGGCCATGGGCAGACACGAGAGTGCCCAATGGAGTCCTGGTATGCGGGGAACGAGCGGCGCGGGCAGCGTGCACAGGGCCAGGACGAGGTTGAGGAGGGGAGCGGCCGGCAGCGTCGGCGTGGCCACGAGCAGCGCCACGAACAGGGGGAGGGCCAGCGGGTAGACGAGCGGTGCCGGGTCGCACACGACGGGGAGACCAAGGCTGGTAATGGTAGTGGGGGTGGTGGTGGTGGTAGGAGTTTGCAGTATTGACGGTGGCGTCCGCTGCTGCCGGTGCCGCGCCCAGCGTAAAATGAGTCGCCGCAGAGGGTAGAGAACCACAAGGCCGCCCACAATGCCCGCTGTGGTGCCAAGCTCCCGCCGCCAGAGCCCGATCTGCGGCCGCGCGCCGGGGTGGTTAGCCACCAGACCGGCCTGCACCAGGAGCAGAAGCAGCTCCGTGACCCGGCGCACCAGCTCGCGCCGCCGCCGACGCTGCCGGCTCTGCCGCCGCTCGTCACCGCCACTGTCCGCGGCCGCCGAAGCCGTACCGGCGACGGTCCCGTTGCTCACGCCTGTTGTTGCTGTGATTGCCACATCGTCCCCCAGCACACGCCGCGGCCGCAGCGCGGGCGACGACGACGGCCACCGCGGCGTCGAGACGCCCGAGAGCGATTCGTCGACGCCCCGCAGGCCCTTGTGAGGCTTGGCCCGTGGCGCCGGCAGGCCTTTGAGAAAGTGTTCATCGTCGGCCTCGGTGCCGCTGTCGGTGCTCGCGGGAGGCGTCGTCCTGGCAGAAGCGATTAGGTAGTTGTTGTTGTTGCGGTGGTAGGGGTGCGGCGAGCGGGCGAGCGGCCGCAGCACGCTGGGGCCGGGGTTGGGTACGTCGCCGGACGACTGGTAGGGGGCAGGCGGGTTGAGCGCGGCCGACGGAAGGAGGAGCGTGGTTTCGTCGGGAGGGTGGTCGTTGCTATCGTGAATGCTCTCGACTCGGTTGTCGCCGGCGCCGTCGTGGTCGCCAACAGCGGTGGCCATGGCGCGGCAGTGCCGGAAGAAAGAAGGTGAAGGAGGAGAAAGTGAAGGAGAAGGAGAGAAAGTGAAGGAGAACGGTCGGGAGTGCGGTTCAGTCGGACACGTCAGGCAAAGACGTAGTTGGTCTGCCACATTGTTTCCGTTGGAGATCGACAATGGTCGTCACGTTGTTGGGCGTCGAAAAAGCTTCTTCGAAGGACGTGCAAAGAGTAGAGGACAAATATTCACATGAAAGTCGCTTGCGCGTGTGGAGATCGCAGCGCGACGCCTAAACAAGCAGCGACCCGGCTACGCTAACCATTCGCACTGGGGGGCGTATCAATACCGAGTATTACAAGGGACAGCATACCTGGGCAAGGTTGGGTCAGCCCGGCGAATCACAAGCTCTGAATTGCCGGTTTCGGTTCACCGTTGGGAAGGAAATGTTTGCTTACCAAAAGGTTTCACCAGATGCAGCCTCTTGTTGTTTTGGATTTTTTTGGTTGTATTTTTTTGCTTTTTCTTGTTTGCCTCTTTATTTACGTTCATTCATACGATGAATCTAAACTGACTGAGCGGTAATAATACTTTGACGAATAAAAAGACGTAATATGTTGTCTTAATTCTTTTCATGATCTCACTTTGTTCTCCTTTTTTATACAATATAAAATATCTTCCAAAAATACATTTGATTAAAAGAGTATTTAAAAAGACCAGTTTTTCTAATAACTAATAAACTAATTCAAAAAGACATCCGTATTTAATGTTTGAGTTGTTTGAAGAAAAATATCTCGAGAATTCAAGTTGGAAAACTTTATCTTTTCTGCCGCCTCAAGTAGGGAGTTTATTTATTCATGTATCTCCAGCATATTTACAAAGTAGAAATAAAACTTACGGTTGTATAATTCGCTTGACAACCTTCTTTTTCTCTCACACCCCGCACTTTGCTTTCCTTTTTCTACTTTCGTGTCCGTGATGAAGACACTCCATATACAAGGCCGAGTTTTTTCGGGGCACGCCGAGGTTCCTAACGTCTCGGCCGCATTAACCAATGCGTGGTGGCCGATAGTACCATTGTCCTTGCGCTGACACTGCATCTCCCAAGACCGTGCGGGGACGGAGGGACAGACCTGCAGGAACAAGGGCCGCGTGCGTGGGCGATGCTGAATGACGGCCTTCGACCCTGTTGATGGAAGCCTCCAGATGCAGCAGAGGAGCGGCAAGATAGCAGCAAAGACGAATTGATCGTGCGCCTTGCCGCACGCTACGACAACAACGATGGCGTCAGTCTCTCCTGCTCTGGACAAGGCCGTGGCAACGGCCCATGCCACCTTCCAGGAGCACAATCCGAAATCGCTGCGCTGGCACCGGTCCGCGGCCGTCCACATGCCCGGCGGCAATACGCGCACCGTGCTCTACGCCGCGCCGTATCCGGTGGCCATCAAGTCCGGCGCCGGCAACACGCTCACGTCGGTCGACGGCCGCACGTACGTGGACTTTCTGGGCGAGTTCAGCGCCGGCCTCTTCGGCCACTCGCACCCGCGCATCGCGCAGGCGCTGCAGGACGCGCTGGCGGGGGGCTGGAACTACGGCGGCGAGTCCCTCGTCGAAAAGAGGCTGGCCGCCATGGTCATCGACCGTTTTTGGCCGGCTGGCGTGGAGCTCGTCCGGTTCACCAACTCGGGCACCGAGGCCAACACCTTTGCCTTGGGCGCGGCGGTGGCGTTCACGGGCCGCCACAAGGTGCTCGTCTTCAGCAGCGCCTACCACGGCAGCACGTTTGTGTTCCCCATGCCGTTGTGCCGCTGGCTGCACGGCGGCGGCGGCGTGGACGAGGCCCCCGTCCGGACCATGAACTTGCCGCACGAATTTGTGGCGGCGCCCTTCAACAACATCGCCGAGACGGCCGCGATCGTGGATGCCCTCTCCCCCGAGAGCCTCGCCGCCATCTTGGTCGAGCCGGTGCAGGGCTCGGGGGGGTGCCGCCCCGCCACGCCGGAGTTTCTTCGCTACCTCCGCGCCACCGCCGACCGGCTGGGCGCTCTGTTCGTTGTCGACGAGGTGATGACATCGCGGCTGGGCCCCTCCGGCGCCCTTGTGGCTCTATCCGGGGATGACGACCTTCAGGCCGACCTGGTGACGTTCGGAAAGTGGATGGGCGGTGGCATGACGTTTGGTGCGTTTGGTGGGCGTCGGGAGGTGATGTCCTTGTTCAACCCGGCCCTGGGGGCGGCACAGCGCCTGGTGCACCCCGGAACGTACAACAACAACGTCTTTACGATGAACGCCGGCATTGCGGCCCTGGAGATCTACAACGCGGACGCCGTCGCCGATCTCAATGCGCGTGGCCGCCGGCTGAAGGACGGCATCACGGCAGCCCTCTTTGACGCGGGCCTGTATCCGAAAGAGCACGCAGCGTACCTCACGGACGTCGTCGAGGTCGACAGCTTTGTAGATGACACAAAGCTCTACACAGGGCCCGAGACCCCGCCGCTGCCACTGCCTCCGGTGTTTCTCGCGAGCCGCGGCAGCATGTTGAATTTGCGGTTCCCGGGCCCGGACGCAGAACACTGGCACAACCTCTACTACCACTTTATGCTGGAAAGGGGCATCTACATGGCCAGCCGCGGGTTCACGCCATTGAATCTGGTCATCCGCGACGAGGACGTCGACATGTTTATCGCGGCCGTTCGGGATTTCTTGGAGATCTATAAGCAAATTGCACAAGGGTAAACCTTTGAAAATAGTATTCATGATATAAAATTGAGAAATCCTCGGTTTTCTGATGTGTGGACAAGGAAAAGGAAAAGTTCCTAAGGTTGTACATGAAAATGAATGTAAATAACGTATTTTACTGTCGTGCTGGTGATTCTCAGTCTTAACACGATTTTAAATTAAGATAAAAAAAAAAAAAAAAACGACCACATCACAACACAATAAGATAAAATAAATCTTCATTTACAAAAACGCGAGAATTCAAACGTATAACTGATTCCTTTTTCTTTCATTTTTTACATTTTGTTTCAATCCTCGCCGTTTCCAGCTGTAGCTTATATCAAAGTTGCCCGACGACATCTCAGGTATGCTTTTCAACTTTCTAAATTTACCGAGAATAATCAACCGCCAAACAAAACCACTTCTTGCACCATTATCCGATAGACCCCATCTTCCCGTCTTACAACTACGACGTATGTATTTGTACGGGCTACGGCCTGGAAACAGGTGCGTCCAAAAACCGGGACAGCCTACGTCGTCTACTTCTTTATCCCGGCAAGTTTTTTTGCCATGCCCGTCTACGCAATCTATCTCTTGTAGTATCGTCATTTGTCCACCAAAAAAAACCCCAAATCGACGGCGCAGCAGCAAAATCGACCACTGCAAGGAACAACGTGGCAAAAGCCCAAGCAAAACGCCCAGCTGGCCGCATCGGTAGTGGCCTGACGAAACCAGTCCGGTCGCGGTCAGGCCATGCCGATACGATACGAACCAACTACGGGGGGGGGCGTATGGAGACTGGATACGTGGAGCGCCTTGACGCAGAAAAAACGGCAAGCCATGTTTTTCATTACAATTGCATGATATCGCTGGAAGACCATGGGCCAAGAGAAAGGAACACCGAATACCATTACAACCACTCCCAGGTTTGAGAGTGCACGACGTACTACGACTCTGAAGCAGAATATTCCTCGAGCAACGCAATGCAGTGCAGAACAGGTGCGTGCTCCGCGCACGTTGTCTGGATGTTGTATTTTTGGATCCTCTGAGAAAGTACGAGGTCACCACACTGGAATGCGAAACGGCTGTTTGCGTCTGTGCTGGCCCGTATTAGTGGAGTTGTGTTTTTTCACAGGCAAAGTGGCTGTTTGGCGGCACCGCTTTCGCAAAGCCGGCCATCCCCATTGGCTGTGTCTTGGCAGCCCGGCTTGGCTGGGCACTATTTTTTTTTACTTTTTTATTTCTATTTTCTTTTTCGGCGTCTCGTCATACACGGATCCATTCGTTGAAACAACGCAAAAACGGAAGGAGGGATGCACCGCTGCTGCAAAATGGCTCGTGGACCTGGTTGCCGCTCAGCCGTTGTTGTTCGTTCCTTCCTCCGAACGTGCGTTGTCCTTCCCCCCACCAACCCCCTTTCTCCCGTTTCGTCATGAACGCAGCGTCACCGAACAATACACGGTTCTGCAGTGGTCCTGCAGCCTTTCCTGCAGCATTCTGCAACCGTCCATTTTATCCTGTTTGTACGCCGTAGGGGAGGTGTTGTTTATTGTTTTTTTGGTGACTTTTCATTTCTCGGCGTAAATGAATGATTTTTGCGGCTTCTTCCCCTCCTTGCTTCCTACTTTCGATCCTTCTCCCTCGTACCTGCCCGTTCCATCGGCCGATGGCAGCTCGTCGGTTCCTTCCCACTGAGCTAGGCAGCACTAACGAACGCTGGTCAGGAACTTGGCCCGACCAGCGCGACGGGGCTTGTTGTTCGTTGTTTCGGGAAGCAGCGACCCAGACACCAGACAGAAGCTCCTGGGTGGTTGCAGGACCCCACTGCAAACGGAGCTGAAAAGCAGCAAACACGATCCGGCGCCAAGTGGATCGGGTTTTGTTTCTTGCTACTTTTTTTGTTCCTTCTTCTTCTGTGGGCGCGCTGTTGCCTCGTATTGCCTCTTCCATCGACAGGTCGTACTGCCATCGTACTTTGCCTCCTCCCGTATGTACTACGTGGGTTGTCTTTATGGGAGCTGGCACGACTCCCCCCTCCGTACGAGTGGCGCTTCTCTTTTTTCTTGTTTTCTGTTTTCAGGCGGGCCCCCCTGCTCGGATTTCGCTGAGTTTCTTTTTGCCTCTCCAAAAAGAGAACCCCGATGAACCCTTCTTAAGGCCTTACCAGCAGTTTCCGTTTTTAGATGCTTTAAAACAACGTTCTTTCTCTTCTCTCCCATTCTTTTTCTCTTCTCTCTTCATTTCCCTTTTTCCCCTCTTGCGTAATCACGAAAGTAATCCCTTCGTTCTCTGTGTGCATTGTCCGTTCTTTTCTCGTCTCACACCTCGTATAGCTGCATACTCTGACCCGGCACTCGTTTGGTAGCGGAGCCAGCGATACGAATATACGGAAAACGGAGCTGCAGCCGCCAGCCACCCTCGTCTGATAACAAAATCCCTGACCGAAAACGAGCGTCTCCTGCCCCCCGATCCATTGTCGAACAGCTGCTTCGTATCACACAAACGCAGAAGCAGTGACACAGTCGCGGAAGTACTTCGTGTCTCCGGAGCTGCAAAGTTCAGACGTTGCCTGCTTTTTTATTTCTCTCGGCGCCACCAGGACAACGGCTCACTCTTGATATTTTATTCACCTTCCTCCCCTCTTTCGTTTTCCCCTTCTTTTCGGTCCTTTGTTCCCTTCTCATCGACATTCCTCACAATGGCTTCCTTCAAGTATTCTACAGCGGAGGACGAGAAGCGGCTGCTTGACGAGACGACGATAATGACGGCAACCGACGCCGAATCACAGACAAAGCCGGATGGCGGCAACCAGATCGAAACGGAGCCGAGACAACCACGCCACAAGAAGTCGTCGTCCGTGAAGCGGGTCGTTCGCTGCGTGCTCACGACGCTGCTCGTTGTGACCTGGTGCATCCTCGCCTTGGGCGTCACGTCGATGGCCGTCGGCACTTGGCGCCACCATCGGCAGCCGTCCTGCGGCCAGGCCGGTCGTCACCGGATGGGGGCCGTCCGGCCTGTGGCCACGGTGCAGGGCATGGTCCTAGCGTCGGACGCCGATGCTGCGGCCGTCGGCCACAGCAATATCAACAACGACAACAATAACCCCCCTCAGGAGGCAAACCCGTCTGCCTTTGCGCGCCTTCTCGAAGCCGTCTCGCCGGACGCTCTGCACAGCCTGCTGCACCAGTACTTCCCGGACACGTACAAGCACGGCGTGTACCCCTCGGAGAAGTCGGCCCTGGAGGCCATCCACCGGGCCAACGCCCCGCTGGCCACATCCATCGTGCAGCTGGCCCGCCGAGACAGCCGCAACAGCACGGTGTCAAGCTCACCGCCGCCCTCATCGTCGGCCGGGCCCACGTCGACACTGCCGCCGTCCAGCACCTCCCACACAACGACGACGACGGCCGGCAACACCACGGGCAAGTCGACCACCACCGCTGAGTCCTCCAAGACGACGCCGCCGTCATCCAGCCACAAGGTGACGTCGACCTTTACGTCGACGATCAACGGTACGCCGACCGTGGTGACAGCCACCTCGGTGGTTGGCGTCGGCGCGGCCAACACGGGCGGCGGCTCAGGCCCTTCAGGTAGCCTGCAGACCAATGCGGCCGTTCCTATCGGAGCCGGCGGCAACAGGGCACGGCTGGCCGAGGCGATGGCGGGTGTTTTGGTGGGTGCGCTCCTGTTCTAAGAAGAAGACGACACGCTTTCGGGCAAAAGAAGAACATATTGCACGGGCCGGGCTATTCATTTAGCTGAACATCCCATCATCCCGGGTTTGAGATCCTCTATGCTGTTTTTACCCCGGCTATATACATTGGATCCTTGCAATCTTTCTTTTTCTCTGGCATCTTTCTATTACTTACGCAGTTGGCCCAGCACACCGATGGCCGAACACACACTTTGTTTTTTCCTGTTGCCGCTTAATTGCGCTCTCCTATCTTTTGTATTTCAAATTACCACATTCCTTTGCATACGCGAGGCGTTCCTGTCCTTTATCTAAAGCTGTTTTTTTGTTACATTCTCAAATGGTGGGGTCTCTGGATGCACTCATGTACTTTCTGTAGGAAAAGAAAGAAATAAATGAAAGCATTAATCTGTTATCACGGCCGACCAAAAAAATGGAAAGACATACAACTACAACACACAGCTCTCTGGTCACATTGTGAACGAAAAGGGAAATAAGACATACTTTTAGTAGCTTTTTTTTCTCCCCTCTTACATTGCTGGTCACATCAAGAGGACCAGAGCGTAAAATACGAGATTCTGCTTGTTTTCTTTGCCATTTGGTGCTGCTCGCGTAGAAACACTGGCATGTAAGACCCATTTTACATAGTCTATGAGTTGGGAGCAAAAGAGTCTCTCGACTCAAAATAGACCACCATTGGAAGAGCAAGTGATGTCACCTCTCACAATGCGAGATACGAAACGGCTGTTGGAATACGAGGAACAAAACGAAGATAGATCTAGCGGTGGCTTACAACTACGACGCTCCTGTAAGATACGAGCACAGGGCCGGATTCAACGAGTACATTGCAGCGCCTATTACTCGCGAGTCGTACGAGCGTACCGCAGAAAAAAAAAATGTGTTTATGCTTTTACAAGGAACGCACAGCCCGCATGTGCATCGTTCGAAAAGTGCTTTTGTGTTGTGCGTTGTCCCCCCCTTGCGTCAGATGGGTTTTGTCCGAAAGGTGGGAAATAACTCCATGATTTGCACGCCATAAATACAAAAACCGCCCAAAGGTACATATATCCAACAGTTTCTCGTAAGGTCGTACGCCGTAAAACCCTCCCTTCATGCCGTCCCAGAATTCCAGTTTCTGTCCGCGTCGCCCATGGAAAAGGAAAAGAAGAAAAGAGAGCGGGCAAACCGGCTCTCTCCCTTTCCTTCTTTCCGTTGCAGGTTGTTCTTCGTTTCCCTCCCTCTCTCCGCCCACCCCTCCAACCTTCTGTTCTCCCCCATTTACCCTGGGCCAATCTTGGGCATGTCGTGATGCTCGCTCATCCGCGACAGGTACGCGTTTAGGTCTGCCAGCCGCTCCTTGTGGCTCTTGAACAGCTCCGGTCGCGCTGCGCGCACCTCCTCGGGGGCGGCATGCAGCAAATCGCGGATCTTGCTGGCGTTAGTTGCGCATCCGCAATCGTCTAAAGAAAGAATCACCCACTGAAAAGACTGCACTCAACTCACCTTCTTGTCCTGCGCCTCGGCGAACCGCCGCTCGGCGGCCGTCATGCGGGCGTACGGGTCGACGGGTTCGTCTTGCTCCTTTGTTTCGTTGTGCGCCGCCTCACTGCGCGCATTGTTGTTTTCTGTGGTTGTCGCCTCGGCCCGCGGAGCTCGGTCGTCACTCGCGCCCTCCCGGCTCTTGTCCTTGCGCTCGCCCCGCGTCTTCTTGTGCTTGTGTTTCTTGCCCGGCTTCGCGACCTTGGCGCCCTTGAGCCGGAGCGCGCCGCCCGCGGCCGCCGCGTAGTCGCCGGATGGCATGGATGGGCGGGTTTTGAGGGTGAAACTGCGGTCGTCTAGTTCTTGAAATTGCGCCCAATCTATTACTCGTTCCGTATCATGTTGCTCGCTGCAAAGCACTGCGGGAGAATGTAGAGAGGAATGGTGTCCGGTTTAAAAGGAATGGTCGTAAGTGGGAGCCGGCCGGCTGTTAGTTTGTATTACATAATTATCACGTGCATGCTTTTGGAGAGGTGATCAGATAGCCAGAATCGTCTGTAAAAACGGAAGACCCGCGATCGAACACAACATAGCCTACGCTTAGGGAAAAAAGTGTAGAAATACAAAAATTCAAGTGGCGGTGTCTTGCCCCCTTTTTCTCCTCAATCAATTGCCTTCTGAACAATTTTTCGTCTCATTTTAGCAGCGTTTTGTCCCACCACGCCGCCTCCGCCTGCAGGTATCGCACCAGGCTCTCTGTCTTGACAAACATGTGGCCCTCGCCCGGCAACACGACGAGGTCGACGTCGTCCTCCGTGGCGCCGCCCGGCCGCTGCCGGATGCGGTCGCGGATGCTCTCGCTTTGCTGGATGGGCACGACGGCGTCCTGGTCGCCGTGGATGAGCAGGAGCGGCGCCCGGATGCGCTCGGCGTGGTACACCGGCGAGCGCGCCCGGTGGATCCGCGCCTGCTCGTCGGCGCTGGGGGGCGGTTGCTGCCGCGGTGGTGGCGGCCACAGCAGCCAGTCCAGGTAGCGGCTCTCGAGCTTGTGCGTCGTGCGCGCCAGCGCGGCCGTGTCGGCCACGCCGCAGCAGCAGATGCCGCCTGCAAACAGCGCCGGGTAGCCGACGAGGCTCTGCAGGACGTTGTACCCGCCGGCGCTGCCGCCCTCGATGCCGACGCGGGCGGGATCGGCTTTGCCGGCGGCGCCCGTCAGGTACCGCACGGCGGCCGCCACGTCGTCGCGGTCGAGGAGCCCCCAGCGGGCCCACAGGCGGTCGCGGTACGCGCGGCCGTGGCCCGCCGAGCCGCTGTAGTTGATGGCAAAGTAGGCGAACCCGCGCGTGGCCCAGTATTGCGCGATCATGTGGAGACCCGGTGCCGTGTAGCCCGTGGGGCCGCCGTGCGGCGTGATGATCAGGGGCGGTAGGGTATCTTTGGGGGCCGCAAACGAGGGGTTGTGCGGCGGCCAGAACCAGCCGTAGACGTCATCCGCATTGTCGCTGTTGTTGTTATCGTCGTTGCTGTGGGCGGCTGCTGCCGATAGTCCGGGAAAGCAGAGCAGCTTGGGTGTGGAAAAGACGCGGGGTGCAAACTCCTGATCGGTCGCGCGGAAGAGGGTCGTTGTCCTGCAAAGACGAGAGGTGGAGGTTGCATCTTGGCCGCTGCCGTCGCCACCACCGTCCAGGGCACGTCGTACGGCGTCGAGGTCAAGGTCAACACGGTAGGCGGCCGCTGGCGTAGTGTAGCCGCTGCCGATGATCAGAAACGACGAGGCGGACAGCGCAGCCAGAGGGTCAAACTTCATCTCAACGAGGCCGACATCCGGGTCGAGAGAGACCCAGGTGTTCGTGCCCAAGTCGACGTAGACGAGGCCGTTTGTGCCAAGCCGCGTGTAGACAGCGACCAATGTGGTTGGTGTAAGAAAGACAAAAGTTTGGCTGGGACGAAAAGTCAGTGCATACCGTTGTACGAACGAACAAGAATCAATGCAAAAGACAACAGAAGACGCACCAACCGAGATACCAGGACGCATCACCAAACTCGGCGTTTTGCAGGCCACGGAGGACGATCGGCTGCGGCGCACCAGCAGCACTGCCCAATCTGTCCACCTCCACGTAGAACAGCTGCCGGCAGCCCGCCCCGGCCGCTTCCATCCCAAAAACGATGCGCTGTCCGTCGGGCTGCCACGCCGCCTCAGCCACGCACTGGCGATCGGCACCCGCTACGAGGGTGGTGCTGTTTCCCTGCAACGGTGGCTGGGCATCGCTACCGGACCAGACCGCCCGGTGCAGCGTGACGCCCTCGAACGGCAGGTCGGGGTGGTCCCATTGGCGCCAGGTAATGATGTAGGCCAGGCCGTCGGCGGCGGCGGCGGTGGGGACAAAGGCCGGATCGTTGACCGGGCGAAACCGCGGATAGGAATAGAAATCGGCCCCCTCCACGACGCGGATGACCGCGCCCGTCACGGTGTGGATCGCCACCACGTAGTTGCGCACCTCGGCCGGCAGCGGCCGCGCGTGGTCTTCCTGGACGGCTAGCACCCACGGACAGGCACGCACACCCGCCGGGTGCGCGGCGAAGTCGCCGTAGCGGAGCTGCGGCTGGCCCGGCACGAGCGTCGTCACCGTTTGGCTGTCGACATCGAGCACATTGCATGCGTTGTCGCGGGTGTCAGAAAAAAGAATACGCAGTTTCTCTGTTTGGCCCTCCCTGCCCTCGCCTAGCACGGCGTACGGCAACCCGCCGTACTCGTACACCGTCGTGCCGACACCCCAGGGCTCCGGCAGCACGGCCCGGGGCGGGTCGTCCGGACGCCGGCCGACTTCGAAAATAGTACTGCGTCCATCGGCTTTCGAGACGAGAAAAAATGCACGGCCCGAGTGCGGCTGGAGAAAAAAAAAAGGGAGGATCAGCTACGAATTGTGTTCTCGAAAATCACCAAGGAGGGAAAACCCACACAACTGCGCGGCGAGGTCAGGGTGCGGGTGCCGGCCGTGGCAGCCTCGGCCGAAATAGCGCTGTCCCACCGGCCGTACTGGGCGATTTTCTTGACCGTCATTGTGCGTGTATTTTTTCTGTCAGTGCGAGACAGACAGACAAAAAAATGAAAACGCAAGAATGCAGCTGTTGGAACGCGAACGTGAGAAGTGCAATTCGGCTAAAACAGGTTGGCCTTTAAAAAAAAGGTCTCGACTCCTCAATGTACCACAGCATAGATATGTGTGTATGCAAACTTACGGCGAGGGGCCAAGCGCGGCATGGCTCGCTGCGCAGTTATTTCGAAGGATGCCGGGCTTTCCAGAGTGCCAAACACAATCCCCACAAGGAAGGCAACTTCATGCAGGCGAAACAAGCACGTAGTTCTTATATTCAAAAAGATTGTCAAATCCAAGTAACAAATCTTGCTATCCATCCCGTACATGAGTTGCCCACGGAATTCTTTTCTTAGATATTCTACGCGAGAATAAGCCGAATTTATTGAATCAGCGGCCGGAAAGTCAAAAAACCAAGAAGACATCGACTGTGCATGAAACACTTGTTGCACCAGCATCATCTGGCTTGCTGACTTTGGCAATGTCCTGTTTGATATATAACACTGCGTGTCGTGACTAGCAACTGGTGTGGCGCACACAACGTTTGCACTTGCAGGTCTGGCCTTCAAAACCGACCTTGGACGCTGGACAAGGCGCGGCAAGTCATGTTTCGTGTAGTTTATGTTCTCTAAATTCAACGGGTCTAAAAATACGAACCTTGCAGCGCAGAGGATTTGCAACCGACACCTCTCCGCGCGAAACCATAGGATTTGAACGTGCCTCCTTCCCGAGATAAATAGCTCGTTTGGTGCTACGAGGGCGGATAATCGTCCTCTTATATAATTTATATACGTGAAGCTGTACGTGCCTGTTACAGAGACTAGACTCGAAGCGACGGATGGAACACCATTCTACGGACTTGAAAACTGGTTTTTTGAACGCCGTTACGTTCAAATACAAGTTTCGTTCGAGGTGTTAAAACCAGAAAAATTTCGAAACAGAAACGCTCATCATCACTAAAACAACGAGAAGCCACCCTCAAACACAGTCCAGCCTTCTGGTGAGTAGAGGGTAGAGCATCAGTGGATGGTGTACTCAGAAGCTTGTTGGAAGAAAAATATCGTCTACGTCGGCCATTTGGTGCCGAAAACCGTATGTAGAACAGGAGAAACATGGCAGTGTGTGGTGGTACAGTCGATCAGACTAAAATTCATTGCTGTTTCGTGATTTGGTGATATCATTTTGGTGATGCTTTAAAGCTTATTGACTTTCAGGCGCTTTCCACACACGTCTCGGCCCCACTTTCGTTTCCGTGTGCGACTTTGCGTCCCCCGATCTCCTGCTAAGTCAGCAGGAAATTACCTCCCCCGCCAACTAGTTAGAAAGTGGGCCATCCCACCGCGAAATGTAGCCTATTTAAATTCCTGCCGCAAATTTTTTCCCATTCTCTTGCCTTTTTTTTCTTTTTCTCTTTTTTTTCCTCATCAAAAAGCAAAATACCAGAGGCGCCACGACCATCACCTCGATCTCTTCACAGTGATGCGTTGCTAGAATTTACGATTCTTCCTTTTCCAGGAGATCACCTCTGTAGAGCAATTGTTTTTTTCTTCCTTCGGGGGGAAAAGGGCGATTCCATGATAGGAAGTTTGCCGTTCTGAGCGCCTTTGGCGATGGACGCGCAAATGTCGAAAGATCGGAAACAGATACATACATCATGCAACCCGGGCCGTGGGATGGGCTTGTCGACCGATGCAGAGTCTTCCGTGCGTGTGAACACTGATCATGTTATTCGACAGGCGTGTAAACAAGGGAGGGCGGGTGCAGAAGAGAACGAGAAAAAAAAGCAAAAATGAAAAATGAAAAATGAAAAAAGGGAAAAAAGACAACCGGAGTTTCCGTACGTCCCACAACGTTCTGCTTTGGCAAGAAAAACAGATGATAGACTGATCTTGAGTCCAACGGACGTCTTGGCACGTTGATCGGTGATGGCGTCTCGCATTCTTTTTTCTCCATGTTTTTATTCAACTTCTCGGTGCAACCTCGATTGCTTATTTTACGGCGTGCCAGTGCTCGCCTGATGTGGACCAACGCCCATAGTCTCCTCCGCGCTCCACGCTGTTGCTGTCTTCGTGAGTTAAGTCCAATTCGTGGTCGTAGTTAGACGCAGAGCGTCGGATGCGATGCCTCGCGTCCTGCAAGCCAGTATCATCATCGCCATCACAACAGCATCGGACGAGTCGTGCGCGTGCGTTGGCGACATCTTCACAAACAGGTTCATTGCGTGTCGTCTACTACAAAACCAGCAGGCGTAAACCCAGAAAGAACCTTGCCAGAAAGCGTTCAGCTCGCTCGGGCGGGACAAATATCTGGAGTCTCTCTTTTCACAACTCACTTCAATGTCCGGCAAGCTCGCGGCATTCCTCTATCCGGTTTGTTTTCTTTTTCTATGACTATCGTACTTTTATCGAGTCGCTCAGCTAAAAAAGTAAACAGAGAATGGATATCCAACGAAATAACAGCTTTGCGGACAATGCTACTGCATGCTTTCCTCCCCTCATGATGGGTCTCCCTTGGCATGCTCCCAAATTGCGGTGGGCATTCTTCACGCCTGCGCTCTTTCACGAGCTTCTCCACACGTGCCTCACACTTACCCCCGTCTTGTTCGCTTGTTTTCTTTTCTTTTTTTGTTCCCTGTTGTCGTCTTGCATGCTTTCTTTTTCATCGAATGATTTGTTTATTTTCTTTTTTTTCATTTCATATTTTTTGTTTAGTTTGCGTCTTTTCCTTCTCCAGTTGGCAGCATGCCTTCGTCTCGTGTCTCAGACGAGGACTGGCAAACATGGTCGTTTCTCGGCCGCGACAAACAAAACAAAACAAAACAAAACCTTCTAGGCCCTGATGTTGCCCAGCTGGCGTGGTATATGAAGGACGGATCCCATCTGTTTTGATTTTTTTTTTTCTGCTCTTCTTTCTTACTCTCTCATCCTTCAGACAGTCCAGCATTCTCTTTTCCTTTTCTTTCCAAACTACAGTCACTCTTTTTTGCCTGGCTCTTCTGGCCACCACACTCTTTTAAACGTTTCCTACAACAACATATCTAGTTTGTATTGTCTATTTTCTCCCTTTTTTGTGATTTTTTCTTCACTGCTAGACACCATGTCGTCTCTTTCTGTCGCCTTCCCTTCCAACGTCACTACGACGGCTACCGTCACGGCCACCACCACGGCCACGACATTCACCACCACCTACACCTACTGCGCTCAGGCCGCCAACAACCTTGAGATCTGGGACGCCACCTACACCATTGTTGAGGTCATCTGCGGCCAGCCGGAGAACTGGGTCGTCCCCACGGTCCCGCCCAACTTTGTTGAGACCGTTGTCCCCTGCGCTGCCGTTCCCACCCCGGTCACCATCACCTGCCCCATTGAGTCTGCCCAGCAGACCGGCACTGTCTCCATCTGCGGCAATGGTGTGACCGCCACGGCCGGCGCGTGGGCCTACGCTACTGCAGGTGCCAACGCGGGCGCCAAGGGCGGCTACGGTGGTGGCTCGGCCAACGCGCAGGCTGAGGCCGAGGCCGAGGCCGCAGCCAAGGCTGGCGGCTACGGGGGCTCTGGTGGTTACGGCGCTCCTGGTGCGAGCGCCGGTGCCAACGCCAATGCCGGGGCTGCGGCCAAGGCTGGTGGCTACGGTGGTTCTGGCGCGAGCGCTGGCGCCGGCGCCGGCGCTGGTGCCAACGCAAACGCTGGCGGTGCCGGCTCAACTGCTGAAGCTAGCGCCGCGGCTCAGGCGAATGCCCAGGCACAGGCCGGTGGTTCCGGTGCATCGGCGAACGCGAACGCCAACGCCAATGCGGCAGCAAAGGCGGGCGGCGCAGGGGGCTCAGGCTCCAGCGCGTCGGCCAATGCCAATGCGAACGCCAACGCCAATGCCAACTCCGGCTCGTCGGGTGCTTCTGCGTCTGCGGGTGCGGCCGCCGCTGCTGGTGCTGGTGCCGGTGGCAACTCCGCCGCTGCCCGGGTGTGCTCCAACGGCAAATGCTACACTGTCAGCAACAACGGCACAAGTTCCGGCGGTGGCTACCCTGGCAAGGGTTCCGGCTCGGGCGCGAGTGCCTCTGCTGGTGCAGGTGCCGCTGCCGGTGCGTCTTCTGGCGGCTACGGCGGCAGCTCGGTGGTCACGGCCGGCTCGGTTACGCTGAAGAACAGCTTGACTGTTGTGGGTGCTGCCCTGTTGTTGGCTGGTCCCTTCCTGCTGTAAAGTGTAAGTTTTTTTTAGTGTTCCTCCATTGGTCGGATTTTTTTTCTCTATTCCGCAAGACACTGACATGAGCCAGTCTCTTCTCCTTTCTCCAGCATGACGATCTCATTGGGTTTTGGTTAAGGAGTTTGCACCTGGGCATGGAAATTGAAAGGGGCTTTTTGTTTTTTTTTTTTAGACGACCAAACACAAAAAGGACATGACAGGGCTTGCCCAGACTTGTGTTCGTTCATGTCTTGGGATTCCTGGCTTTTCATTTATGAAAGAATTCCTTACCCTTCGTCCCCTTCCGCTAGTTTTTTTGCACGCACTTTTTTTGTACTATGAGGTGGTTCTTTGGAAATATGATGTTTTTAGTCATTTGAATTTATTTTATGATCTTTTATTTTTTAAAAGCAAGTAGAATCTTGTATCGTTTTTCTTCTCGGTTTTTATTTACTCGATCTTGAGGTCTTCTTTTCGGCTGCGATGCACGTCACGCACGAACTCCTTGACCGGCAGTTCGGGGATCTGTTCTGGCTCCGGATCTGGCTGCTGTTCCATTGCCGATGCGTCCGTACGCCCTTCGTCTTGGATCCCCAGCATTTTCTTGCCAGACTCGGGCAGGGTATGGGAAACTATGTCGCCGCATTAGCGAAAGGTTTAGATGCGTCTTTCTCTGTTGTTGGCCGCAGCTCCGATGTACCCGTTTTGTCCTACCTTGGTCAACCAGTTTCGAAAACGAGCTTTGCTCATTGCCAGTGTCCGGTGGCGCCCTCCCTCGTGCAGAATCAGCAGCCTTGTCGAGCTCGGCCTTGTAGTCCACGTCCGTCTCCGGCACTGCAATGCGGCTTTCGCCTTGCTGCGCTTTGACATTTGGCTTGTCCGCTTGGGGCTGTCCGGGGCCCGCCATATTGTGTTGAGAATGGTATATATCATAAATCTCAAAAGAAGGTTTAAAGGACGTGTAATGTTCCACCGGTCGCTTTCTCGGTGAGCAAGCAACTTATACGTTTAAAAAGGCTGTCGAGGTAACTATGACGTCATAATGCGGACCACAGAGCGCTGCACATCACTCATCAAAACGTGCCCTGAGTCACCACGCAGCGGCTTCTATTATATACACGGGGAGCATCATAAGCATTTAACCTCGCTACAAAAAAAAAATTTGACCAGTTTTAGTTCATACTCCTACATCAACGTTAAACTGTCGACTAATTTTGTTATGAAGATGGCAGAATTGACTGGTTTCCTGAAATGGACCGAAGCGGTAGGCGGTGAGGGCGCATTTACAGATACCAAAAAGCTGCCGGCGAGCACGTCCTTCCGGGAATCACCTTTGCACCGCTAAAGACGTACATAGATGCTTTGCCCCTGGGGTAAAACATACACAGGGCCGCCATAGACAACAAGACAAGAGACAAATAAACGATGGCCCCCACCCCCATCCCCATCACCATCGTCACCGGCTTTCTCGGCGCCGGCAAGACCACCCTCATCCTAAACCTCGTCGCCCAGCTGCGCGCCGCCAACCCGGACTACCGCCTCGCTTTGCTGAAAAACGAGTTTGGCGACGTCGCCGTCGACTCGCAGCTGGCCGCGTCCAGCGCGGTGACGGGCGTGCGCGAGCTGCTCAACGGGTGCATCTGCTGCAACCTGGTGGGGCAGCTCGGCGATGCGCTCAAGGAGTTGACAGAGGCCGCGGCGGCGTCCGCGACCACGGCCTCTCCGGGGCTCGCCCGCATCGTCATCGAGACCTCCGGCTCCGCCTTCCCCGCGACGCTTGCCCTCGAGGTCCACCGCCTCGCGCGCCAGACCGCCGGCGCCTACGTCCTCGACGGCGTCGTCAGCGTCCTCGACGTCGAAAACTGGCGCGGGTACGAGGACACGAGCTACACGGCGAAGCTGCAGGCGCGCTACACCGACCTGGTCGTGTTCAACAAGTGGGAAGACTGCGACGAGCGCCGCTTCGACGACTGCCTCGACCGCCTCGGCGCGCTCGACGCAGACACGGCCTGGGTCAAGAGCCACCGCGGCTGGGTGGACGCGGGGCTGATCTGCGGGCTGGACGGCGGGTTGCTGGCCAAGGCGTTGGACAGTGGCCACCTGGCGGCGAAGGGCGACGGTCAGAACGACCACGACCACGACCACGCTCACGACCATCAGTCGGAAGTCGATGTCGTGTCTGTGGTCCTGCGCAGCCGCCGCCGCAGCGACGGCACCAGTGTAGACGTGACCAAGCTGCTGGCGCTTTTGGATGCGGCGTCGCGCGAGGAGGTCTACCGCATCAAGGCGTTGTTTTCTGTGGCCGCCGTCGACGCGGCACAGCTCCGGAACTCGGACGACAGCATCGACGTGAAGGCGCCCATGTCCACGACCAGCAACGGTACGTCGACAACAAACATAGCACAGACGACAACGCGGTACATTCTCAACTGGGCATTTGGCCGCTGGACGTTCACACCTCTGATCGGGCCGGACGCAAACGACGCCCATGACGCGAACAACACAAACGACGTAGCCGTTTTGCGCATGACCGTGATCCTTGCGCGGTATGAGGGCAACAAATGGGCCAAGACGCTGCAGACGGGTTCCTATGTGGCCTTGGCTGCTGGGGGCAGTCAAGGTGACGATGGCGACAGCGTTGGCACGCTTACGGTCACGAAAATTGCATAAAGAGATTAGGTTCATATAATTAAAAAGGCGTAGAAGTTAGAACTAGCACATCACATTGAAGGCGTTAGGGGGACATATAGATCTTGAAAAAAAGAATGCGTTTTATTTGAGAGATACATGCTAGCATGCTGATAGAAATATCACAATTTAAATGGAAAATAAACAATACATAATGCCAAAAGCGCAACAAAAGAAAAGAAACCAAAAGAAATGAAAAAAAACTAAATGAGTGAAAATGAAAAAAAAATCACCGAAACGGAATAAGCTCATTTACAAAACCTGGGGGGGACTCAGTAGTAGTGCGGCAACGGCTCGCTCCGTCGGACGCGTTGGTACTCCGTGACGTCCGAATCGTCGATTTGCAATGGTACCCACCGCCACGGCCGCCACCGCCGCTCTTCCTCCGGCCGCTCCGGGTTGTGCCGCTGCGGTGGGTTGAGCGGCTCCGGGCCCGCCGGCCGCACGTGCGGCTGCTGCGTCCTGTGGTCGGAGGCAGAGGCGATCCCATGACTGCCATCCTTCCCACCGCCGTGTCCGTCGTCAAAATAGTAGTCGCTCTCTGGCCAGCGAGCCTCGTAGTTGAAGTCGCCGTTGCCGCTGTTGCGGCCGCTGCTGTGCCCACTGTTCTGTCCGCTGTTCCTTCTGCTACTGTGTCCGCTGTTGTTACCGTTACCACTGTAGCTGCTGTGGCTGCTGCGGCTGTAGGTACCGTCGTTGTCAACCGCGTGCCGTGCGCCCTGTTGCGCTTGGGGCAGCGTGGCGGTAAGGGTGTTGTGGCCGACCACGGCAGCTGTGGACGATGGGGACGAAGCCGCCGACGCCGTCGTCGTCGTGGGACACGGTTGGCACGAGACGGATCCGATGCCGACCACGCCCTCGGCAATCTTGTGACGGGCAGGCATGCTGTCGAGTGTCTGCATCAGTCTTGCGAGCGTCGGCGTTTCCGCCTCCGCCGCCGCTTTGTTAGCCGATGGGTCTTTGGCCCAGCACGTGGTTGCCTTGCGCGCAGCAAAGGAAAGGAAAGAGGGACGCGAGAAAGGGTCAGAACGAGTGGGGAAGTAGGAGGAATAGCGGGAAGGGTACTCTGCAGCAAGCCACTCTTTGAACTTGCGGCGAGCCGCCTTATCGCGTAAGGTCGCCTCGAAACCTGCCTTAATGACCTCCACGTCCCAGGGCATCAGGGGCTCGCCAATTTCCTTTTCGACATCCTTGACAAATCGGACCAGATGATGGTCATCGTCCTCGTTGATATCGTCGCTGTTGCCGTTGAAACTGTCCAGAATCCTCGGGCTGTGCACCTGGCGTAGTGGTGAGGTCACACGCGGTGACCATTGCTCGGGCGGCGGCGGCGCCGTCGGTGTCCGTGCGGACGGTTTGGCTGCGGTGGCAGCTGCGGTTTTGGTGACGGCGGCGGCTTTAGCGGCGGCTTTTTCTTCAGCAAGAATCTCGCCCGGCAACCGCCACCTGCGTGGCGGCGGCGGTCGGAGCCCACCGGGGGTGGCCGCGGGCGGGACGTTGAACGGCGACGGCGGTAGCGACGGCCCCGAAGATTCGCTGATGTTGTCGTCGTGGAGGGTGAACTTGCTGCGCGATGGCAGATTCACCAGACGGCCCGGTCCCGCACGCTGTGCGGTGCGGCCCACCGCTTCGTGGACCTGTTGGGTCGGTTGACCCGCGTGCTCAAGGACCGACGCGATCTCCGGCTGCTGGGGTTGGCGTGGGTGCCGGGACCGGATCGGTGCCCGCGAATGCAGCGGTCCAGGCGGCGGGCGCTGGTCGACCGGTGTACGCTTGTGCGACGGCGGCAGTGGCGGCAAGGGGCGTTCCCGCGACCGGGAAGCCACGGCGGTGTTGGTACGGCTTGTGCGCGCGGGCGCAGGTGCTGTAGCGCCGCGCGGAGGCACGCACCGCGGTGGAGCGGGATTGCGTCCGGCGTTGTTGCTACTGCTGTTGCCGCCAGAAAGCTGCGACCGAGGAGTCCATGCCGTATTGGTGCTGACGCTGCCGCTGCCTCCACCGCCGCCGGAGCTGGTATTAGCGATCCGGCGGTGTCCAACGGTGTTCTGCTGTAGGCCCGGGAGCGGCTTCTGGGACCGTTGGGGCGCGTTGTTAGTTGGGGCAAACTGGCTTGTTCTGTGCGGCGGCGGTGGTGGGGAAGAATGGTTTGGGCTTGATAACAGGCCTTTTCCAACATCCACCGTCGCCCGTCTGGTCGGAAGATGACCCTTGCGACGAAGATAAGGATGTTTGGGCACAGAAGTGGCATTCTTAGCTGCTGGTGCACTGGTCACTTGACGCAATGGAACCGACGGGGGGACCCCATCCGTGCTGCTCCGTTTCGACGACGATGAGGGTTTCGGCGCGGGTGTGCGCGTGGATTTAGGGGCAGAGAAGGGGGCAGAACGGGCAGCCGGGGCCTTGACGGGATTGGAACGCAAAGGGTCACAGTGGTTGGCCGTCCAGGGCGACGGTATCCCTTGCGGCGGTGCCGTGGAGGAGGAGGAGTTCGAGGAGGACGAGGTGCGACGCACTGGCGGCGACGGCGCCGGTGCCGGCGCCCGGGACCGACGTGAGGAGCCCGTGGCACGGTCCGACTTTTTCAAGGACGGCGGGCTAGCCGCTGCCGTCCGGGACCGAGGCGGCGAGGAGCCGGAAAGCCGGCGCCGCAGCGCTGCAAACCCCGTCGGCGGTGCCTTTTCACGCGGCGCCGTGGTTTTGCTACCCATTTCTTGACAAGACTTACCTGCTCGTGGTTTCTCCGTTGCTCCGTGTGGCTGTCCCCGTTTGCGTGCAGGCCTTGCAAAAGGTAGCGGCACTCGTCTTCGGACGGGATCGCGGACGGCGGAATGGGCACGGGAGGACGGTCCGGAAAATGGACAATGTGGAAGGGCTCGGTGCTGGTGGTGGTGGTCGGCGAAACAGACTGTGCTTGCTCGGACCTGTGCAGACGGTGGCTGAGATGCCGGAGGAGGCTGTTGATGCCGGAGCTGCTGCTGAAGCTGCTGCTTCGGTCGTCAACAGGACTGCGTATCTCGGCGGACGGTCGAACGGGAGCACTGCGATGCTTCAGCGGGTTTTTCATTTGCGTGACCAAGGCGTAGAGGTCTACGCCAACAGGCGAACGGGGAAGCGTATATATATGTATGTGTGTATAAGTGAGAGGGTTCTTTGAGCAGCCGGCAATGAAAAGAAATGTGAACATGCTTGCTTGGACTCTCTGCCCTCCTCGATCAAGAAAAAGGTAAAAATCGTCCCGTTTTGCGGCGTAAAGAAAGGCCGTTTCTAACAAAGAAACTTTCTTTTCTTTTCCTTTTCGGATATGGTGGTTGTTCTTTGTTTCCGTTTCTTCAGTTTCGTTGTCTGTTGGCCGCGGAGTTTCTTTGATGGGGGGAAAGAGGTACGCGGCTTTTGTTTATGAAGACATTTCTCAATGAACGGCAGTTTTTTTGAACGTACAGTCTATAATGGAACACCGAATAGCGTTACAACAAAACAACGACATGAACAAATAGTTTCGTATTTTCGTGGTGCTTTCTTCTGCTCTGCGGTCGACCCAACAACACTACAAACTGACCGTCACCGTCATGTTGTTGCTCAGGATCATCAGCACCGGCGGCAACCCCTGGCACAGCAGCTCCACGTCCTCTAGGTACTGTACACTGGCGCGTTCGTCGCGGCAGGTTCCTTCTTCGGGAATTGGTAGCGTGGTGAACAGGACAGCGGCGCCGCCATATTTTGCGTCCCCATTGCCGCTCTGTCGCCGCATCAGCTCGTTGAGTATCAAGTGCTGCGCCCGGCTCGGTAGATCGTTGAAAGACAACGGCAAGTCCTGTGTGGCATAGCTTGACCCGCTGCTGCCGCTGCTGATACCGTCATCGTCACTCCCTCCGCCCTCATCTGTTTGACCACTGGTACTTGTGCTCTTTCCTCGCCGTCGTGAACGGTAGTCAGCTACTAAATCGTCGATGCCAACCTGCACATCCCCGGCCACACTACTTGGCACGAAGTCGCTGCCTTTGTCTGGTTCTCCTCCTCTTCCATAGCGCCCGTAGGCCGCACGGTGCACGACGGGCGTAGATGAGTGGCGTGAAATGAACGGTCGGCGTGGCTGTTGCTCCTGTTGCAATAGCGCGTCGCGCTCCGGCTCCACGAACGAGACGGACGGCCGCGGTGTTGTCTTGGGTCGCTTCTTGCTTGTCGCTGACTCGGCTAGACTGATCCGGCTCTGCCGGGAGTTGCTGCGAGAGAAAGGCGGGCGTTCTGGCCTGTCCGATAGAGAAGCTTCGGCAAACATTATCGTCCTCTCCGACTCTTCGGGGCCGGTAATCCTCGTCTCTGGTACAAGGTTACTGGAAAACCGCATGGAAGATGATGCAATTGCTAGTAGAACCATGGATGTTAGTAGAAAGTTGATGCTGTTTTGCGAGTTTATGTTCGTGGGCTGTGCTTACAATGCGCGCTTCGAATCGGCGACAACAGTTTTTGCGTCTGCTCAGAGTGCTCAGCGTCGCCGCCAGGAAAGGAGGGAAAGTCTGTTGCGGACATGGTGCCGTAGCCTGTCCTAGATACCGAAGCCATTGGTGGCGACGCGTTTGCTGGGGGGGCTACAGGCTTCGGCTTCCGAAGCAAATCCTTGTCTGTGATTTTTCTGCGCATGGCTGGCCTCTTGATAATGGCGTCACCGTGGCTCTTTCGACGCGTAGGCACAGGTAGCAGGGGCTGGCGTATCGCTGCCGCCTCCGCTAGCTCCTCGACGTCGCCCTCGCTTGCCGTACTGTCGACGTCGTTGAAGTCCGTGTCAAAATCGCCCGCCACCGACGACGACGATGACGACGACGAGCTGTTGTCGCTGTCGCTGCTGCCGTCATCACCATAGTTGCCGTTGTGCTGCGAACGTAAGGCAACCCTGCCCGCGAGATTCTGCGTACGGATGCCCATGCTAACGCCAAGCCGGGCCAGGGAGGAGACCGTCTGGTGCCTTTGCAGCTCTTCGATGTGCGCAAGGCTCGGACGCCGCTTGGCGGTGTTTTCTTTTTGGCCAGCAAAAAGACCCACAGCATCTGGCGCCGCTACTGTTGTTTGGGGGGATGTCTTGCCACGAACGGCTTGCAAGCTGTGCCACCACGGTACGTCTTTCAACGCCTCGTCAACAAGACGCTCGGTGGTCGGGTCGGATTCACCCTGGATGATGGCTTCGTATGTAGCAAGATCACCGCCGGCCAGCCAAAAGACGTGCACTTCAGCGCTGATCCGCAACTTGTCGAGGAGCGCCTCCACCCGGCCACGCTCCTCGTCCACCTCGCTTTCGTACTCAACAAACACCATAACGCGTAGGCTGTAGACACGCTTCCAAGACGGAACCGAATGAAGAATGTATCCCAGCTGGAGAATCAGAGTGTCTGACGTTGGTTGTTGTTAGCCTGCCTTGGCGCACTTATAGGAATTGACTGTCAGCAAGAAAACGTACAAGTATCAAAGTTTGTGGTCAGCACGCTCTTCCCATCGGCTTCCAGTTCGGCCGACATTTGTATCGGCCACAGGTCAATGTATTTTTTTGCGTTGCTGCCATCTGCCCGCGGCGTCTCCAGCCCGTGGAATCCTTTCGCTACGGCTACGTTGATCCGGTGCCGGAGGGCGAGATCCTCCAGAATTGTAAGGTATTCTGTCGCTTTCATCATACCCTCGGTCTTGATCACGTCGGTTGGCAATATGCCTTCCAGGATCCGCGAGGAGGTATCGCCACGGCGGCGCCGAGGCCGTGCACTGTCGACGACCCGATTTTGACGTGACGACGATGCGGCATTGAAAAAGGATGCAGCCGCTTGGCTAGCCACGGATGACGTGCCGGGCGCACCTAGATCGTTTGCAGGACGCAAAGCACGTAAATCCTCCATGTTGTAAAAGCCCAGGACCGCGATGTTGGGACGCATACCCCCCAAACCGCTTGCTAGAATCAAATTTCGGACACCCCAGGTAATGGATGGCGACATGGTCAGCTGCACAAACGCCTTAATTCGCGAGTACTCTGTAATGTACTCGGACCACATGGCCTGCTGCAGTTTCGCCTCCAGCACGCCCGTGGTAAAGTCGTCGGTTACGATGACGTGGCCGAGGATGTACAGTCCGCCCTTTTTCATCGAATTGCAAAACTGGATCAACCGTGTCTGCCGCCGGGGGTCGTTGGCCAGCAGGATGATTTGCGGCCGCCAGAACTTGATGTGCTCGGGTTTCAAGCGGAGCAGGTATTTGCGGACCTGGTGGTAGATCAGATTCTGCGACACGTCGCCCCAGTGCTTTGGTGGGCTGAGGTAGTGGATGAGCAAGAAAAGCACCACCAGCAAGATGACGGACGACGTCGCGTAGGTTTCGTCGATGAAGAACATGGCTGCGGCGGACATGACGCTGCCGAGAAAGGCCGTCTGCCAGCTGAAGAATTGAAAGGCAGGCCGGAAATTGGGCGCTGACCCGATTTTGAGCAAGAAACAGGCTAGGTTCATGACGAAAAAGGTCACCATGTACCCCATGGAGATGAACGTGGCGATCTGGTTGAGGTTCCCAAACAGCGCCAGCTGGGCAATGGCATACGTCATCAACAGGGCCACCAGCGGCTCGTCGTTTTTCGCGGTGCCCCATGCAAAGACGGACAAGCCGGGGAGGAGCTTGTCCCGGCCCAGTGCCTGCATTAGTTTCGCTGCGCCGATCAAGCCCATAAGGGCCGAAAAGAAGGTCACCGCGCACTCGCCGGCGAGGACCAGAGGCGACCAAAGGCTGGTTTCCATGATGATGTTGGGCTGCGTCAGAAGGGACACGTGTGCGGTGCTCGCCGCCAGCGACAGGACGACGACGAGGTAGACAGCGAACGTCGAGCCCATGGCCCACAGCGTGCCCGCCGGAATGGCCTTGCTGGGATTGCGGAGGTCACCCGACATGGACGCCCCGGCAAAGATGCCCGATGTGGCGGGGAACAAGATTCCAAACAGGTCGCGAAAGATGTCGAGGCCGGTAAATGTGAACCCGTCGCCTGCATGGGGCAGCAAGTTGGACCGCAGCGTCGCGAGTCGGAGGCCCGTGAACTCGATGCCGTGGGCCGGGTCCGCAAACGGCCGGCGGACCAGCGCCGTCAGCGGGATGCTCAGCGTCGCGACGGTGAGCACGATCAGAAGGGCGTTGCTCGCTTTCGCAAACAGGGCACTGCCGGCGAGGCACAGAAGCGTGCACACGACTAGGACGACAGTCTGCGCGCCATACCCCCACCAGTAGCCGTGCGGCACCAGCGCACCGAAGCTGAGGTCGAGGCAGTCGATGAGACCGACGACGTTGAGGGCCGTGTTCAGGACCTGGGACAGGTAGAACAGCAGACCGATGGAGCCACCGAACTCGGGCCCGAGCGACCGCGAGATGAGGTAGTAGGTGCCGCCGCCCTTGACTTCGCCGTTGGAGGCCACGGCCGACAGCGACAGGGTCGTGATAAAGTCCACCAGGTACGAGACAACGAGGAGGCCTGCCAAACAGGTCAGTATTGTGAAAATCCGAAAACACTAGCAAAAAAAAATTATACAACAGCCACACACCAAGCATGCCGAGAAGCCCGATTTGCCCCAGAATGAGGCCAAAGCGAAGGAACATCAGAATGCTCAGGATGCTGAGGCAGACCGGCACGTAGACGCCAGACACGACGCCCAGCTTGTGCTTCTTGGCCGCGGCAAGGCCTCGGTCGGCCCGCTCCATCTTGAGCGATGTTGCTGGCCGAAGCGATGCTGGCAAGAATGCTGTCCGTGATCCTCCCCCAAAAGCGCTGACCGGGTGTGTAGAAGAGAAGACAAAGCCATATAAAACTCCGTCGAAAACGGGAATGATTTCGCAATCGGCGAGAAGTCCGACAATCAGACGAGGGCACACGAACAACAAGAAGCGCCAGAACCCTGTTTCATCCCGCAGCTGTCACCCCCTTTAACTACCCTTTTTTAATGTTTTGTTTCTTTCTGCGGGTGGGGGGGATGATCATGGGCCGCGATCGACAGCGGTTGGCGAGCCCCCTAGCCGACGTGCAGCAGCAAATCAAGGCAGCCCTGCGGGTTCAACCAAGATTCGTGGACCACAGTCAAGCCGAAGAGGCCCTGAATCAGAAGAAACAAGCCGACAAAGGGAGAAGAACAAAAGGAACAAGAAACAAGAAACAATGCACATTCCTGTCTTTCGTTTCCCTTTACGAGACTGGCGGTTATCGTACACTGGCAGGAGGCCATTTGATTGCAGTGGAGCCTTGTCCACCGCGTATCTTGGCGTGTTACTGGCACGGCATACTATGCTGCGTGCCAATTGGCGTTTGGGTGTCCGATGGGCGTTGCGGGTTCTGTTCTCGTAACTCGGCGTAAAACCATGCCAGCTTTTGTGTCTTTCGTATTTTTGAAGCTGCCGAATGCACCGCTACAACTACGCGTAGTGCATCACGTGGTGGATGCTACCAAAAGTATCGGGCAGCAGCATCGAATAACAAGGAGCGTCGTCGCTGACGGAAGGAAGGAACGAAAGACGGCACCCAGCGTACTTACAATCTTTACAGGCACCAGCGACTCTGAGATTACGTAACCAAAGCTGCTTTCTCTTCGAGTTCAAAGCCTGCAGGATCAATTGTCTTTTACTTTCGTATTCCGGAGCCCAATTCAGACCGCAATATGGTGCAACATCACGAGTGTACTCTGTATGCAGGAAGGGATTGGAAGCCGTCATTCGTCAAGTGCCGTGTTGCCGTATATCGGCCGCGTGCGACTACGGAACAGGCAGGTGACCGATTTTTATAGGCCCTATTCAGGCTTTAGGCATGTTGGTCCAGGGGTCTTTCGGGGCCTTTTGCGGGGCTCAGCTATCTGGATGACTAAGGAAGACCACTGGTCGGCGGGTAATACGGCTGGCGTGGGGGCTATTTGCTTTCAGCCCAGTCGCACAATCGCAACAATTATGATTGCAGTTATGATGTACTTTGTACTGTACAGTGTGCTGAACAGTGATCACCAGGCCGCCCCTGTTTCCTTCCATGCGCCGCTATCACGAGTGCTGTGGCAGCGACCTGCCTATCTCGCCCGCAGCGCCCCATCACAGCACAAAGTCCTTTTCAAAACCAAAGTAAAAAAGGCCCTCCTCTCTTTTGCGTCACCTCCCTCTCCCATTGACCGCCGTGGGCCACCGCATTTTGTTTTTGTCCTTTGTGCCACCTGCATGTATTTGTTAATTTTTTTTTTGTTTTTCCAACAGCTTCTCTCTTTATCTCTTGTTTCCAACAGTCTCGGTTCACTTTCTTTTTCGGTGGTCCACGTCTCTGACTCCCACGATAAGCGAAGCTGTCACTATCTTGACACGTTCTTCTTTCTCTTTGGTTATTTGACGACGTTCGACATGTTGTAGCAGCAATCAGGCAGCCAATCTCGATCACACGAAATCCTCCTTTCGTCCTCCCTCTCTCTTCTCCCCCACCCTTAAATCATGACGAACACCGGCCGAAGCTCGCCTGCGCCCCAGCCGTCTCCGCGGGCTAGCGCTGCTGCTCTTTTCTCATCGTCGCCTGGCGGCGGTTCTTTGCGTCCACGGTCGTACGGCACATCGGTCCCGCGCTCGGACACGACCGCCCGTCTTAGCCAGCCGGTCCTTTCGTCGTCACACAACCTCGGCACATCGCCCGCGTCAACGGGCGGACTACGCGGCAGTGCGGTTGCTCCAGGAGGATCGGGACGATGGTCACCTTCGGGTGAACTGTCGCCACTTGCAGGCGGCGGCACGGGGAGTTTAAACCCGGCCGGGCCGGGCGTATCGGCTCTGGCGATGGCGCTGTCTAATTCGTTTGGAACATCGCCGCCGCGGTTCGGCACGCCGCCCGTCCGGGCTGCGTCGCCGGCGCACGGGGCTGGCGCTGCTCCTCAGCGGAGTCCGTCGCTCACGCCGGGAGGAAGTGCGGGCGGCGGGAGTGGAAGCCACGGCGGCCTCGGCAGTGGTGCCGCGCTGACGCCGACCAACTACGGTTCGTTCGAGTCACGACCGCGCTACGCTAGCGCATCGGGCGCCTACGAGGACCCCGAGATTGTCCGGCGGCACCTGGTCCAACGGACCGACGCAGCGAGCATGTCCGACAAAACAGGCGACGCCAAGGGCAAACAGCCCGCTGGTAATGCCGTAGGAGGAGGCGGCGGCGGCGGTAGCAATATTGGTGGTGGTGGTGGCGGCGGTGATGCAGACTCCTCAACGGGTGACGTTGGAGCCACGGGGATCAATGATGATGAGTTCTCAAGTTTGCAGCTGCAGGGCGGCGACATTACGCGCCCCATCTACAAGTGGACCGAGGAGGCGACAAATAAGGTGCACCGCAGCAAGAGCTTCAGCATGCCACGGCCTGAGCCTGAGAGCGAGGTGCTGGACATTAGCACTATCAAAGTGCCTGGTGGGTTTCGCCGCAATTACCTACGACGTGCGGTCAAGAAGAGCGGCGCCGACGGCTACGGCAGTTTCGATGACCCCGAGAATCCGCAATACCACCACCATCACCACCACCATCTTCATCACCACGCCGGTGAACTACAGCAACCGCAACAACAACAGCAGCAACAGCATTTATTTACCTCGAGCTTTCTCGAGTTTTTGTCCATCTACGGGCACTTTGCTGGCGAGGAGCTGGAGGAGGACGACGAGGTACTCAAACCGGGGGAGTACTTTTCGTCGGGCGAAGACGAGCTGTCGGCGGAGGGCGGCGGTGCATACGGCGTTCGCGGTGTCTCGGACGCAGGCTCCGACCTCAGCGGAAGCAGCTCCGACGAGGACCACGAACCGATGGAGGACAGCACGCTGCTGACGCCCTCGCGGCGGCGGCGGCGACGCAAGACACGCGGCGGCAGCGGCAAGGCCAGTCCCATGGGCGCGGCCGCCGTGCTGCTCAAGTCGTTCGTGGGCACGGGCGTGCTGTTTCTGCCGCGCGCGTACCTCAGCGGCGGCATGCTGTTCAGCAACCTGGTGCTGCTGTTCGTGGCCGCCCTCAGCTACTATTGCTTCGTGCTGCTGGTGACGACGCGTCTGCGCGTCGAGGGCTCCTTTGGCGACATTGGCGGCATCCTGTACGGCAAGTGGCTGCGGTTCCTGATTCTGACGTCCATCGTCATCAGCCAAATCGGCTTCGTCGCCGCCTACATTGTGTTCACGTCCGAGAACCTGCAGGCCGTGCTGCTGGCTGTCAGCGACTGCACGCGGCTGGTGCCCATCAAGTACCTGATCTTGCTGCAGATGCTGGTGTTTTTGCCCTTTTCGCTCCTGCGCGACATCAACAAGCTCGGCGTCACGGCGCTCGTCGCCGACGCGTTCATCGTCGTCGGGCTGGCGTACCTGTTTTACTTTGACGTGCACACGCTGGCCACCGAGGGCCTCGCGGACATTACGCTCTTCAATCCCAACAGCTGGACGCTGTTCATCGGCACGGCTATCTTCACGTTTGAGGGCATCGGGCTCATCATCCCCATCCAGGAGTCGATGCGGCACCCAGAAAAGTTCCCCAAGGTCATGTTCGCCGTCATGATCATCATCACGACCATCTTTGTGACCATGGGCGCGGTGTCGTACGCGGCGTACGGGTCGAAGACCGAAACGGTCGTGCTGCTGAACCTGCCGCAGGGCAACCGCATGGTCAACGGCGTGCAGTTCTTGTACTCGCTGGCGATCATGCTGTCGACGCCCCTACAAATTTTTCCGGCCATCCGGATCACCGAGAACGGCCTGTTTACGCGCAGCGGCAAGTACAACCCGTACATCAAGTGGCAGAAGAACGGGTTCCGCTTCTTTGTGGTGGCGGCATGCGCGGCGATCGCGTGGGGCGGCGCCGACAACCTGGACAAGTTTGTGGCGCTCGTGGGCAACTTTGCGTGCATCCCGCTGGTGTACATCTACCCGGTATGTCTTTTTCTGTCTTTCTTTCTTTTCTTTCTTTTTTTTCTAATTCTCTCAAACATTTCTTCATCATTGCTAATCTTACCAAAAAAGCCTATGCTTCACTACCGGGCTGTGGCGCGCAGCAACCTGTGGAAAGCCAGCGACGTTGCCCTCTGCATTTTTGGCTTTGTCGCCATGGCCTACACGACGAGCCTGACCATTCTGAGCTGGGCCAACGCGTCAACCGAGCCGGCCCTACCCAGTTATTGCGACAGTCGCTGAGTGCGTTGGAAGACGGCCGTGCTATCTCAATCTGCAGCTTATGTCTTCTTTTTGTTTCTCGGCTTTTTTATTCGATTTCCTTTGTCCGTGTTCACCTTCTTGTCCGTTTCGATATTTTCTTGCTTCTTACACTTTGTTCATTTTGTTTCAATCGGGCATTTGAGGCGAAGTGAGTTTTTTGGGATCACCACTGCGAAGAGCGTGAAAGTTGGAGAGTCATTGTTTTGTAGGACGATTTAGGAATTGGCTGTGCGGTTTCATAGCGTTTTGCTCGCTTATAGACAGACTTGTGACACAGAGAGACGCAGTAGAGACGCGTCTCTATGGTACTACATTTATACAACAAATCTTAGAGCGCTATCCTTTCTTGTTTCATATTCACTTCTATTTCGTCTTTTATTTTCTAAAGTGCAAAGTTTTTTTTAACTGCTCTCTTCGAGGACTGCCTTGTTCGCTGCGAAAATGAGGGATGAGGTAAAAGCGCATCAAAGAGCCGCCAAAGGGAGGGAGAGAGACTCCAGAAAATGTGGGGCGCAATTGGCAACAACCAACCGCCCACAATTCTTCTCTCTCATCGAAGCGCCCATTCCGTTCTCAAATGCTTTTTCTTCATGACTATTCAACACCACCGCTGCTGCTGACGCCGACACGACCGCCACTGCCACCGATCTATTTCAGTTTTGGATCGTATTTTTTGAATATTCTGTCTATATTTAGGAGTTCTAAGAGCTTTTATCGTGTCGAAGAGATCATGAACGCGCCAGACCGGTGAGTGACTTTTGCCGTGATTTCACCATCTCTCCTCAGCTTATTTGTTTTTTTCGTTCGGCATAAGGCCCTTCTGCTTTGAAATGCATTTCATCATTGAAGAGAGCCCAAATCGGAAGCTCGAATTTTTGAATGCTCTTGTCCATGCAGAAAAGCGACGTTCTTCAACTTGCCTGTGCCCCGTGAAGCACAATAATCGGCCAGAGATTTTCGCAACAAGGCAGGCCGGCAAAGTTGCTGTCTTTGGCTTGTCCGTTTTTAATTCGGCTACAGAACTCTAAAGGCAATGAGAAAAGACAGTGAAGCGGCCAAAAGCGTTGTCGAGTCTTGACAAAAGTTGGAAAGATACCTTCAGTGAAGACATCTCGTGTGATTTTCATATGAGAGCCGTTTCTGGCGGACGCGCTGGCTATAAAGGCTCTGCTAAAAGCCGATCGAGTGGGAAAGGGAAGGAACCCAAGTGGTGCTTCGTTCCTTCCTTGTTCGGACAGGCCGCTTGTCTTCGTTCTGGCTTCTTGCGTTGTCTCACGTGCGCCCAGAAACCCGCTGCCTCTTTCCCATTCGAATCCGAGGCCACGCCATTCTTTTGAGATCACCAATCTTTATCAACCTGTATCACCACGTTTTGTTTCCTGGAATTTGCTTGTTCTTCTGTGTTATTCGCCACATGTGTTCTTGTCTATCCTTTCTCCATTGCAAAAGGCCCGACAACATAGGGCAAGATGCCTCGCCACAATAACGTGCAAAATAGGTTGCTGTTACGCATTTGAGTTGAAGGAGCCGTTTAAAGAAGTGAAGAAGAACCAAAAACCACTAACTCCATCTTTTTCGCGCTGAATAGGTTTGAGCTGTTTCTGTTGGCGGATGGCGAGAAGAAGATCACCGAAACGCCGTTTGCCGGTAAGCCTGGCCTTGGCTTCGCGCGAGCCGGTCCCGCCCTCCAGAGACTACGAAGCCCCGAGTACACACACTGACAGGAATCATGCTATACAGGCCTGGCCAACACGTCCGATTTTCTGATGAAGAAGGAAGACCACACGCTCGGCAACCTGCTCGCTGAGCATCTGAAGATGCACCCCAAGGTGCTGATGGCGGGCTACAAAGGTGGGTTCCTTCACGATCTCGGTTCGATATACTGCCTTTTTTCTGTTCGGACACTGACACCACACCAGTCGGGCACCCCAATGTCGCCGAGGTCTTGCTCCGCGTTCAGACGGACGGCACCATCACGCCCAAGGAGGCCATCGTGGAGGTGTGCAAGCAGCTGGTGGCGTCGCTGGGTCACCTGAGCCGGGAATTTACGCGCGAGTATGAATTGCGGCGTATGGCCACAGCGGGCGAGCAGCAGCAGGGCGGGTCGAACAGGAATTATTAAGTACCGTTCTAGCCATGCTTGTCTTCTAAAAAGGTGGTTTTGCTTTGGTTTTTTTTGTCCCTTGGCGTTTGAGGTTATAGGGGGAATATGACAGCCACAAAAGGATGCGGCTTTTCGCACTGGCGTCGAGGATTTCAATTTTGTGTTGTGTCATTTGTCAAAAAAAAAGATATAATTGAAACGTGAAAGCAGCTCTGACTGCCTGTATCCATCAACCTTTGCTACCCGGCTTTTCCTCCTCTACGGCGTTTCCAAAACGCCTTGACATCTTGTCATGATGGCGGTGTGGCCGCAGTAAGAAAAGACGGCGTTGCCACTCGTCGCCCACATTTAAATTGCCCAATCCGCGCTTTTATGTTCTATCTCGTTCGCCAACCCACCGCTCAAGGCTTTTATACTGGCCCTTCACCGCCGGGCACCAGCTGTTCGCGTTTGTTAGCATGCATAACGCAGGCATGTCTCTCTCTCTTCCGCGAGACGTACCATGCATATGTTGTTGCCGTTGAGCAGGATTTTAGGCATTTTTGTCTGGCTGCCGGAGTAGTCGCTGTTGAGAGTATGGTCAGCTACAAGAACGAGAAAGAGGCCGTCTGCAGGGGTGGTCACGTACAATTCTGTCACGTCCTCCAAGACCATGTCTGTGAAAGGAGTGTGTCAACAAAATGATCTCGTACAACCCAATATCGACGCAACGCAAAAATACATACTAACGTAGTCGTCGAACCCGACGAGTGTTCCGCTAAATTCTAAAACACACGTCAGTCTTTCAAACCATCAGAGGAAGACTCTCCTATCGCTAAGACGTACCACGCTCCCCCTTCATGATCACCCATATCCGGGAGCCGACACATTTGTCAATGAGTTCTGCGAACGACCGTTAGTCAAGGGATCTCTCATTGCCCTTTTTTCCCTTCCGTTTGCCCTTCTTTTTCAGTCTCAAAGCTTACCGAGTGGAAGCAGCTGAGATGCCATCGTTTCTCGGTTTGCGCGCAAGCGCGGCAATGGGCAAGCCTAGCGTGATGCCTTTTGAGGAAATCAAAAAAACAGAGAGATTTTCTGTCGCTGGTGTCCAGCAAAACTTCGCCTCTTGTATGCGTTGTGTGTAACGCTCGTCGTGTGCTGTTGTCAGCCCTTCGAGCTTTTGGGTCTTTGTCTGGGCTCGCGGTTTTCTGGTCTCTGTGCGCCCCACCTATCGCCGGAAGGAAAAGTGGGCCCTTAAGGGACGTCAGCAGAGCCGTGCCCGCGCCGTAGGCGGTCCATGTACCTATTGTGGGGAGCATCGCGGCTCGCAGCTCGTGCGTCTTCGGCCTCCACTGCAACCCACACCTCGACGTCACGCACGTATAAGATTTAGCTGGTCGTCCTCTCACGCAGAACGACAGTTCCCAGACGTACGTCTTTTGTCCAACGACAGGCCTTTTGTATCTCACGATTGTCATATGAACCTGGTCGCTTCTCTTTTCGCCTCCTTTCTCTCTTTCTTTCGCATTCCTCCCTTCAATGGGCCGGCATGGCGCGTCTCTTCAACGGCTTCATGAACTCGTCCCAGTGTTTTACGCGATCCTCCCGATCCACGCCGTCACACGTTCTCACGCGTTACCGTTGCGACGGCGTCCGCAGCGGGCGCGGCGGCGATATACCACGCGCATCTGCCGGCACCTTCACGCGTCACTCTCTTTGTATGTCGCGATACAGGCCCTTCCTGCGACCCTCCCATCTCTCTTCATGGCAGATCTAATGCTGTTGTTTCACAGGTCGTACCGAACCAAATTGCCCACGCGACTTCCGACCGCTAGCATGGGCTCACAGCAACACCGCCCTATGCCGGCCAACTGGCATCTATGGCGGCCCGACGACACGATTATCTTCGGCTCCCCGGCAACGGGTCCCCCGGCGGCGGCGGCGGTATCCATACCATCAACAAGTACGGCCGACGCTCCGTCTAGAGCCGTCTTCCAGCAAGCAAGGGTGCGGGCATCCTTGCTGCAGTCGGCGGTGAGGGCGACGATCGTGACACAGTATAATAATACCGCCACGGCTGTCCGCTCCATACACACAACTGCTGTGGCTGAGAACAACCGCGAGACCGGTTGGGGCGACACTGTTTCGAAAAGCGAACGGGTTCGCGTAGTCGGCCGCGAGAAGTCCGCACAACTGGGCTGTGCAGGAGACTCCAAGGAAAATGTAGCCGAGACGACCAACAACGACGACATGGCCGACGACGACGGTGCCGACGCAGAGAATCAAGAAGCGGAGGTTAGCCCTCCTGTGACGACGCTGACGTACAATATGCCGGAGGACTTGTTCCGTGCAGCCAGGAACGCGCCGCTGGGAACCCCGGCATCCTTTTGGTCCTACACGCTCTACCGCAAGAACGCCGTTGCCGTTGAAAGTGCCGCCAATGCCCCCATCACTGCCGGCGGCGAAGACAGCAACGCCAACCGTGCCGCCAGCGTCTCCAGCACCTCCGACGACACCCACGTGAAGGTGCACTACTGCAAGTCCAAGCACACGACCGAGCGCGTGTGCACCCAATACTTTGCCGACGAACCCCTCCTGGGGTTCGACCTCGAGTGGATGTACGACGCCACGCGCTGGCAGGGCCCCCGCCGCAACGTCTGCCTCGTGCAGCTGGCCAGCCCGAGCCGCATCGGCCTGTTCCACCTCGCCGTGTACCCAGGCCAGGACGACCTGGTTGCGCCCGCCCTCCGCCGCATCCTCGAGGACCCCGCTGTCCTCAAGACCGGTGTCGCCATCAAGGGCGATGCCACGCGGCTGCGCACCTTTTTGCGCGTCGAGATGCGTGGCATGCTCGAGCTGAGCCACCTGCACAAGCTGGTCAAGTACTCGCGGACGGGCGAGGTGCAGCTGGTCAACAAGAAGCTCGTGCCGCTGGCGGCCCAAGTTGCCGAGCACCTGCGTCTGCCTATGTTCAAGGGCCACGACGTGCGGGCGGGCGACTGGTCCAAGCCGCTCAACATGGACCAAATCATTTGTGCGTCTGCTTCTCCTGCCCTCCCGCCACCAGTCCCTTTGCTCCGTTGTTAATCTTGGGCTCGTTCTAGACTCCGCTTCCGACGCGTATGCGGCTGTTCAGATCTATTCCGTACTCGAAAAACAAAGGCAAGAGCTGATACCGGCACCGCCGCGCCCCGCCTTTGCAGAGCTGAACCTGCCCATCAAGCTCGCCGATGGCGGCATTCTCGCCACCCCAACGCCGGACGATGCAGTCGAGAAAAAGGACCTCGACGAAGACGAAGAGAAGGATAGCGCGGACATTGGCGGGTCACCGGCCAAACTGCGGCCGGATTTTCTTGCGGCAGCCCGGGCCGACGTGCAGATGGAAGCGGATGGCGGCGGCGATAGCATGACGACCACGAAGCGTGCAGGTACCACAACGCCGCAGCGGAAGCAGCAATCTACACCGACAAAGAAGAAGCCAGGAACGCCTTCTTCTTCTTCTTTGTCGTCATCGCCCTCGTCGCCATCTCCACAGCCAAATAACAAAGACGCGCGCGTTCTCGCGGCCGACGCGTGGCTCGCCCAATACCGCGCCTGCGGTCAGACCGTTCGGGCACGACCGTCCTCGCTGCGCGCCTACCACCTCTGGCACGAACAAGACGGCATGGGTCCGGTTGAGGTGGCCCGCCTCTTGCGCGAGCCGCCGCTCCAGACCAGCACGGTCGTAGGCTACATCCTCGACGCCTTGCGGCTCGAGGGGCTGCCATACCACAAGACACGGCTGCGCATGGAGCTGCTGGCGCAACTCCCCCCGCACGTGGTGCTGATGCGGTATGCCGGCTTAGCCCGGGCTTGTGGCTACGTCAGCAATAATGCGAAAACGGCCCACAGTACCAGTAGTGCCGGGGCTTCCAACGGAAGCTCTGTTTAAAGAGCTGGACTTCTTGGAAAGTATGTAGATATATATATGTAACGAACATAGCGCAATATACCCATATGGCGCGTTTCCCCCGTTCCGTTTTCAGCATCACGAAAAAAAAGTTGACCAGCATAAAACCTTTATTGGATGAATAGAAACGAAAGTCCAAAACACAGATGCTCTTCCCTTCCCGTTTTTACTCTTATACAGATTCCCCTTGCGCCAACACGTCCCGCCCCCGGTTGATCTGCACCCGCTTGTCCTCGCCGCCGCTCACAATGCCCCACGTCGCGTCCCACACCACGTCGAACACCTTGACGCCCTCGCCCGCCAGCGGTCGCCGCTGGCCCTCGCGGCCCTCCCGATCGATCGTGTAGACCGCCTCGCTGACCTGTGCGCCAGCCGGGCCATCGACGCCTACGTTCGCGCCGTCGCCCCCGACCACCGCCGCCGCCATCGCACGGCGGCCGTTGCGCAGGTCCCAGATGCGGCATGTGCCATCATGCGACCCGGACACCAGCGCCGGCGCGCCGCCGTTGCTGCCCGCCGGGCTGGCTGCCACAGCTACCACCTTGTTCGTGTGCCCACGCAGCGTCATCACAGCCGTCGTCGCCACCGACACGCGCGGGTCCACCAGCACGATGTTGCGCGCCGCGTTGCCGGCCGCCAACAGGGTCGACGCCCCCGTGCCGCCACCGCCCACCGCGCACAGCGCCAGCAGCGCGTGCGACGTCGCCACGGTGGTGACCACCTGGCCCGTTGTCAGGTCCAGCGTGCATAGCGCGTGGTCGTGGCCGGCCGAATACGCGACCGTGCGGTCGCGCGGGTCAAAGATGGCCGCTGCCGCGGGCGCCGTCTTGTGCGCGTGGACAAGTGCCAGCGGGCCGCGGTGTGGAATGTCGAGTGCAGGCGTCGCCACTTTTCTCTTTTTGTTGGTGGACGCTGCGCCGGCCGCCGCGCCCGGCAAAAGACTCGCGGGCGCAGCTGGCGCCGACGTCTTGGACGTCGACCACAGCCCGACGCAGCCGTCGATGGACGCGGTGAGCACGCGGCGTGTGGCGGTGTCGACAGCGAGCCGGTCGACGCTACCCTTGTGGCCGTACAGCACAAGGGTGGGCTTCAAGAGTTGCGGGCCCGCATGGTCCTCCTCCACAGCTTGGTCCTCGTGCTCGCCCGTCGCGTAGTTCCATATCCGGACGGTACGGTCAAGGCCCGCAGAGGCGATTTGCGTGGGCGTGACGAAGCGGGCGGCTTTGACGGCGGAAGTGTGGCCGGCGCCGCTTGCGGCATCGGGCGAAACGGTAGTGATGTGGCCAGCGGCATTCCACAGGCGCAAAAGTCCGTCGTAGGAGCCAGACAGCAGACGATTGGAGCCGCCACCAACGGCACCCACGGCGGGAGACACATCGACGGCGCTGACCCAGTCGTCGTGCTGGAAGCTGGCCTCGAACACGGGGGGGATTAAGCTGCGGACGTACTGCAGCGTAATGGTGGTTTCGGCAGAAAGGCCCTGCTCGCGCAGGTAGTCGGCGAGGGTAGCGCGCAAGAAGACGCCGTCGACGAGAAAGTCAAAGGGGATGGCGCGGTCGGTGGCGAGCATAGACCCGGAATTGAGGATGCGGGAGAGGCCGTAGCGGCGGATGTCTGTGAAGGTACGACATGTCAGAGAAGACACTCTCGCAATAATTAAAAGATAATAAAACCGGATGGACAGGAAAAGTGAGTGTCTTACCCGCAGGAACAAGCAGCTGCCGCTTGGATTCCGGCAATTGAATGTCGCGTTCGGTGGTCGTGAAGATCACCTTGACCTGCGCCGCCTCGGGCGCAGGGTCAATTGAGTCTGTCATGGGGCACGAATCTTCTCGTTTAAATTTGTTTCAATATATCGTGTTTAAGAATTAAAAGGTCTAGGTGACGTCGTGTCGTTGTGGTGGCTAGAATGTAACAGCTTGCGTATGGTGATTTTATGTCGTTTATTCTGTTTTCCGGCTTTTATTTTTTATTTTTTGCTTTATCTTATCAGTGACCTTTTTGGTCGGTCTTCAGCCTTGCATACCAACTACGCGCAGCAGCCTTGCCCCGCAGTCGATCGAACCAATCAATGCCAAGTTGCAGTGCTTACTCAACTTTCCACATGGCGACCCATTAAACCAAAAACGCGACTCGCGCGCGTAGAAAGCCCCCATCTCCAGCCCCGAGGCGTGTCCAACCACCAAAAGAAAGACGGCCGTTTACATTCACAACGACACGCATCTCATGCTCGCTATTTGGCCTGCAATGCAAGATGGTAACTCTCGAGGAAGCGAATGGCCTATTGTCAACATCTCTGTAAGCTTCTGAAACCGCATGAGTGACACGCAACCACTGACAACATTCTCCCCCCCCAAAAATCGTATTCTTGTGCACCAGTTTTCGCTGACGATGTTACTTATTTTTCAAGGAATGGAGACCAGGAGCCGTTGCCTGACCGGGACCAGACGGCCTACCGGCCGTTGCACCGCTTCGATCTAGCGACGACGCGCTCATACCGGCAGCAGTTTGGCGACATGTACTTCCTGCGGCTCGCCAAAATCAAGCCCACTGTTGAGAAGGTGGCCGCGGAGGTGTTTGGCGACGTCGTTGTGGGCGGCGAGGCGGCGAAAAAGATGGCGCGCGTGCTGGACGTGCGGCAGGGCGAGCTCTGCTGGGTGGTCGGCACAGTCTATATGGACATGCCCTACAAGCCCAACATTCTGATAGACGTGTCAATAGATGTACGTGTTCGGCCTTTTCTTGTTCTTACGCCGATTGCATGTCGCCTTCTCGCGCCGTCTGCTTACAAAACCAGAAACTGTTGTCAAAACCATCCGACGTCAAAAAGTACATTCCAGAGGACCTGGACGACGACATCCTCGCGGAGGGTCGCGGCAGCGTGGCGATCATGCTTGAAGACGACTCGGGCCGCATCCGGCTCGTCGGTTCCCCGCTGCGGTCGGTGCTTCTTGTGACCGGCTGCATCATCGCCGTAATGGGCACCGAAAACGAAGACGGCCACTTCGAGGTCCTCGACATTGTGTTTGCGGACCTGCCTCCGCAGCCCGACCGTTGGCAGCTCGGGCCACCCCCACCGACCGCTGATTCCGGCAAACCACCACCGACGAAGCGGGCCAAAGTTGAGGACAATGACGGAAAAAACAAGGACGATGGCGACGTCAACATGGACAGCAACAGCGAAGCTGGCAGTGGTGGCAGCACGCAGATCGCCATCGTATCGGGACTCAACTTTACGGGGCCGCACGCTCCGTCGGCGGTGCCGACCAACCTCCTACTCGAGTTTCTTCTGGGTGAGGCACTGGTGCCAGACCTGCAGATGGCGGCCGCTCGCATTAGTCGGCTCATTATTGCTGGCAACTCGGTTGCGGCCCCGGTCGATCCAAGTGCACAAACTGCCACTGGGGCAGCAGCAGCAGCAGGAGCAGCAGCCGAGACAAGCAGTGGCGGGGGCAGCGGCACTCACCCAGCACCGCTGCCACAACAACGAAAATACGGCTACGACAGCAGCACCTATAATCCGGTGCCCAGCGCGCTGTTAGACGAGTTTTTAGCAGAGCTGCTGCCGTCCATGCCGGTAACGCTGTTGCCGGGATTGCACGACCCGAGCAACGCCAGCCTTCCGCAGCAGCCAGTGCACGCGGCCATGTTTCCTCAAGCGCGGGTTTTCGCAGCGCCGACTATCGCCGCTCAAGCCGCTTCGTCTCCTTCGACCTCTACCGCCGAACCCGGCTGGTTCGACACGGTCACCAACCCATGGGAGGGCGAGGTGGCCGGGTGGCGGTTCCTAGGCACAAGCGGGCAGACCATTGACGATATCCACAAGTACCTGCCGGGAAACGACCGGCTCAGCATGATGGAGGCGACCTGCCGGTGGCGGTGTTGTGCGCCAACGGCGCCAGACACGCTGTGTAAGTCTTTTTTCAGTGCAAGAACACCTGGTGCAAATTGTCATTTTCCTATCTTCTAATAAAGCCAGGGAGCTATCCATACCAAGAGGACGACCCATTTGTCCTGGACGCATGTCCGCACCTTTACTTTGTGGGCTCGCAGCCGGAATTTGGCACGCGGCTCATCACCGGCCCTGCGGGCCAGACGGTGCGCCTAATCGCGGTGCCGGCGTTCTCAGAGACGGGTGAGATAGTGCTGATCGACACGGAGACGCTGGACGTGACACGGATCAAAATTGGGCGGGTATAGGAAGGGTGATGGGCGTTTTTGGGCGGGGGGGCTCTGGAAAATAGAACATAGGGAATGGAAATTTATACGATCATATGTGCACCAGCGCGTTTTGGGCAGACCGTAATGCATCGTAAGTGTTCGGAAGTCGTTCGCCGACCAAACAATACTTCTTACATGATTTTCATAGACAGACGAACCGGCGTTCTATTCTCAATGGGTTATGATATACAGTCATGCTATCTTACATACAGTTTCTTTCTGGTGTTCCCCCAAGCCGAAAAAAATAAATGGAAAAAAAAAGTTAAGTTTACAAGTTCCGTCGGTCAATATCCTAGTTGACTTTTCTGCCTTAAAGTTGGCTTCGTCTTGCCACCTTCATATCATTCCGCCGTGCAGGCTCATCCATCAAAAGCATCTTGGCCACTCTGTCCGTGGCGTCGTTCTCGTCGTACAAGCCCGCGCCGTCCGCCACCCGTTTCTTGGACTTGAAGCTGATCTTAAACGGCGCGCAGCCGCTGATGGGCTCAAAGTACGACAGGTGCGCCACAATGTCCACCGATGGCGCGCCCGCGTTGCACGACGTGTTCGCGAAGCCGACGCAGACATTGACGTTGGCGGGTTGGTACACGATGCTGCCACCTGTGCCAGTGGTCGTCGTGCCTCCGTCCGCCAGCCAGAACTCGGGGCTTGTGTGCGCAAAATCCATCCACAGCGGCGGCAGTTGCGGCACGGGATCGTCCAAGTGTGTCACGCGGTAGTGCGCTAGCCCGTTGGCGCTCGTCGTGCCCACAGGACCCTGCGCCGACAGATAGTTTGCCAGCGCCGCGTTGCCTACGCGCGGACTGCCGTACGAGTACAAGTCGCAGGCGATGCCCTTGGCGCGCAGCTCCGCCGCCGCCAGCGTGGCGACGGCGCCCCCGAGGGAATGGCCGGTGACGATCACGGCAGCCGGGCCCGGGGCCGACGAAGCCGTCCCGTTCGCGCTCGTCGCAGCCGCCGCCTGCGCGGCCGTGAGGGCGGCAAACGTTTCGTCACGCAAAGAAGCCCAGGCGCGGCCGAACCCGCGGTGCAGCAAGCAGTTCTGGCTGCCTTTGTCTTTCTCAATATCAGCGGCCAGAGCCGCTGACAAGTACGTCGAGCAGGGGGCGGGCAACGTATCCATGTCCACAATGTAGTTGCGGATGGAGTTTGAGCCGCGGTAGGCGATGATGACGGCGTGGGCGGCCGGGTCGTAAGCCACATAGCCCTCCATGTCGGTTTCCGAGTCGGGCGCGGCGGAGCCGAGGGTGGCTACGATTACAGCGCCGTTGGCGGTAGCAGTCTGGCAGACGTCGTTGGCACAGCTCATGACGGTGCCGACGGTGGCCTTGCTGTTACAATACGCGGCACCGGCATATTCTGCATAGAGGCTGAAGGCTGTAATATCGGCGGTGGTGACGACAAGGCCTAGAGTTTGGGAGGCATGAGTGAGCAATAAAGGAAAGACCGAAAAGAGAAGGTATGGGTTGCATTTTCTTGAGTTTATCTTACTGGTTCGCCTCTCCAGCCGATTTCGGGCCAAGGGGGACGCCGATGCAGAGGCAACAAGGAGGAGAGCCAATGTGAGCACCTTCATGGTGATAGGGGTCAAGTTATTTCAGACTTAAGATAAGAACAGGTAAACAAAAAGAAAAAAAGAGCGAGAAAAAGATAGAAAAATTACAGCGCGGGTAAAAGCGTTACCTTAAATTGAGAAAAAGGGCAGAAAACGAATGTGAAGCCTAGTCCCTAAGAATAACAACATCATCACGATTCAATGCAGCGGCATGAACACTTCTTATAATAAAATCACTTTTTTCGGTGAATTCTTTCAGGCTTGAGGCTGATGGTGTCGTTGTATATATGTGATGACCGTCACACCTCACTTCCTCGGAGTCTAACCTTCTCAATGGGGTAAAGATGCCTGTTCCTTCTTTTCATTTTCTCTTTACAAGCACATCCGTCCGACGAGAAAGGCTGGGCGCGTCTGACTATTCGTTCCTGAAATCTCGTTTGCTCTACAACCTCACATACACCGTTCTCCGACACGGACGGAGCCGGATAATATAAACGATAGTTTGTATCCAGGTACATTTCTAAGAAAAGTATCACACAATAAGGTACTCGAGATTGTACGAGTCGACGGATCAGGCCTTGAAACCAAAGATGTGGTAGCCCTCTAAGCGCGGATCCAGAAAATCCAGTAATAGCAAGCGGACAGATCGACGAGCGTATGGACAAATGAGAAGCTTCAAACGGCTTCGACAGGGGGGCGATCTTCGGAGGAAGGAAAAAAAAAGGGCACAGCCGAGCTCTAGCGTTACATCAACGACGGCCTTGGCCACGCGGGATAACAGACGACACGAACGACCATCACATGAACGATTGAATGATTCGCAGGGAAGGCCGTGAAAGAAACGAGCCTGCAAAAGCTGCCCGTGGCAAAGCCAAGGCGGAGGAACGCAAAGGGCTCTGCGGCTGCCAGACGTGACGAGAGCACCACAAACTAGTCAGGCCGTATGGAATAAAAAAGGCCCGCTAGAAACCGCAAGCAGTTTCAACAAATTTATGTGACGGAGATTTGCATCCGGGACGACGGCGCGCGATGTGGAAAAAGTGTGTCTGAAGGCTGAGAGAATGTGGCTGTCTCATACGTGACCGAGTGGATTGCGCCGTGGCCACCCTCAAATGACTTTGCCTCACGAGTTTTCTAAAAACAACAAACCACGACGTCCAATTGGATTTACGGTCAAGAGGTCTGGAATGGTCGTTATATAAGACCAAGACACGAGGGCACAAGGTTCGTGCCCTTTTTTAATCCGTTGCCACAGGCCGGCCAGTACCGAGGCGCGGGTTTTGTGCTGCGGCCCAGATAAAGAAGGTTACTCAAAGCTGACCTGGGTCACGAACGCTTGCACAACGTCGACCGTTGTATGACCAGGTTAAACCATCGCCACGCCGTCAGAAACCGGGAGAGGGGAGACGGTCTCGATTTTCCAGCAAGGAGCCGGCACGCCCTGCTTTCCGCGTCCTACAGGTACCACGGTACAAGCAAAGAAACACAGGGCGACAGGAAAAAAAGTTCGGATAAAGGCCAAAAAAAAGGAGTGGAAAGGTGTGCTTCTCCGTTCGCCATGTTTCGGTCACGCTGCCCAACCCCCGAGTCAGCCGCTTGACCTGCCTTTCTCGCGTAAATGAAAGTATTGGTTAAAACAATGTGGTCAAACCTCCTCTTGGCTTTCCCCCTTTTTTTCTTAAACAGCACCTGCGCACTACGAATATGCAAAATAGAGACACAAGATGGGTTACAAAAGGCACGAAAGGGAAGGAGAAGTGAAGTTGTTCAAATTCGTCCTATGCAATGATGGCTTCAATTCCCCGCAACTTCGGCTGAAAGAAATCTGGGGTTCTAGCGCTAACTGCCGGGAAGTGCAATGGGACCCCCCGGATGGACCTAAAAATGATCATGATGTAACCCTGTAACGACCAATGACCCCCGGCCGTGATTTCCGCTTTGGGGGGGACTCCGTGACGATGCTAGGCGCCTGCCCCTTTTTGAAACTTTCTAAGGGCAGCGAAGCCGCCTTCCTAATTGGCTTTCAACCTGTCTCTGACTACCTGGCTCTCACTCAAAACTCAAACCTCTTGATATCTTCACAAGCCACGACGTCGTGATCATCAGCCGCCATTTCCCGCTTTCATTCCGAGGCACCATTTTGTGAACATCACTTCAATCCGTGTTGCTTTGCCATGCCGAAAACGAGTGTGAGCTGTTTTCTGTTTCCTAAAAAACGGCCAGTGCTAGCATTGGCAGCCTTGTTTGCAGAGGGCATGGCGAACAAAGGGCGGATATTCATCCTTCTGCCTCCTCTCATTACTGTACTCATTTTCTCCATTTGAGGATGGTAAGAAATTAACAAGCACATTGACAAAATGGTTCGATGAATCTACTCTTTTCAAACCGCTTTTGTAGTGAAAAAAAGGTACAACACCCGTCTGGACGAGCCCCTGACGTAGCCTTTTCTGAAAGTGCAGCGAGTGATACGGAGCATTTTCTTCGGCGATCACTTGCCTACATGAAGGACCCGCTGGAAAAGGAGACGATGGATAGCTAAAATGATCACTTCTTGCCAGCGCCCCTGTGCCCGCCAGCCAACACATAACATATAAGGCATACGACCAAACAAGCACTTCAATATCGGAAGCCAGCGCAGCCGAAACATCAACGCATGCCACGGATGGAAATCTACTAGATATATGGCAACCTCTTCCGGCTTGCTGACTATGGGCGCTCTCGCAAAACGACAAGCAGAGCAATGCGGACAGGGCACGTATCGACGGTCCCGCTTCCTCCCAAACTCGCCTACATGTCGAACCACTTATTCTCACAATAGCCCTTTTTTTGTATCTTGGCCGTTCGTGGTGAACTTTCAGCAGTGCGTGTAACTCGTAGTCTAGTTTTCTTCTCTGGAAGCTCCCATTTGCCCAAGACAGGGGTTCAGCTGCATTGCTCATTTTGTTTTGCTACCGCGGTATTGGAGACTGCCGGTAAATCAGACGGACAGGCACCCGTGCTCATTGCAACCGAAGTAACCACCCTTTTCTTGGCTAGAAAAAAACTTATGAGAGCCCATGACGAACCTCTATTTAAGCTTGGCCCCATCTGCAACCTTGTTTTTTTTTCCTTGTTTGATTTTTGCTTGGTTGAATCAACCGGTTTAAGACTCGGTTGCAACTCTAGGCCTGTAAAACTAGACACAGTGTTGTTAGGTTTGCTCCGCCCTGTCTATATTGAAAATGGCGTCTGTGGTATATAAACAAGAAATGAGCCCATGCATTCTGCGGACACCATGAACAGCCCAGCCGATGCGAGCGGATTTCATCGTTTTGCGTTTTTTCGTGTCGTTGTTTGTCTCAGCCTGTGATTCCGGCCTTATTAAATTGATCGACGAACTCGGACATCGACGCGTAACGGCCTCGGAATGCTGTCTGCTGTCTGTGTCGCCCTCGCTGTGGCTGCGACTTGGGCCCGGGCGGCGGCCGACTACGTGGCCGCTCCGTATTACCCGACGCCTCAGGGCGGCTGGGACCCGGCCTGGACCGACAGCTACGACAAGGCGCGAGCGCTCGTCGCCCAGATGACCCTAGCCGAGAAGGTCAACGTCACCAGCGGCACCGGATATTTTATGGGTTAGTGACATCATCATCATCATCATCATCATCATCATCATCATTATTTTTGTATTATATATACATTGCTTATTTGCAAGTAGCTAACAACATGTAGGGTATGTTTGAAAACTCCTGTTCATGAACAGTCACAACTGAACAAGAACCACACTAACAAACAAGTCCTTGTGCCGGGAACACCGGAAGCGTCCCGCGGCTCGGCGTCCCCCGGCTGTGCTTCCAGGACAGCGCCCTCGGCGTCCACGCAACCGACCACGCCACGGCCTTCCCCGCCGGCATCACCGCCGGCGCCACCTGGGACAAGGAATTGCTGCTGGCGCGCGGTGTCGCGCTAGGCCAGGAGTTTCGTGGTAAAGGCGTCAACGTGGCCCTGGGCCCGACCATCGGGCCCCTCGGCCGCAAACCGCGCGGCGGACGCAACTGGGAGTCGTTCGGCACAGACCCCGTGCTGCAGGCCGTCGGCGGCGCGCTGACCGTCCAGGGTCTGCAGTCGCAGGGGGTCATCGCCACCATCAAGCACCTTGTGGGCAACGAGCAGGAGATGTACCGCATGTCAAACATGATAATGCCAGGCTACAGCTCGAACATTGGTATTTCCCGTTCCATCCGACGTTCGTTCAGTCGTCCAACGCAAACTAGAAGCTGATGAGGACCACTCGCAGACGACCGTGTCTTGCACGAGCTGTACTTGTGGCCGTTTGCGGAAGCGGTCCACGCCGGCGCCGGTGCCGTCATGACCGCCTATAATGCTGTTCGTCTCTCAATGTCTCTGTTTGGCTGTTGTCCTCGACATACTGACCACTCAGCCAGGTCAATGGTTCTGCGTGCTCGCAAAACAGCTTCCTCCTAAACGGCCTTTTGAAGGACGAGCTAGGCTTCCAGGGGTTTGTCATGTCCGACTGGTATGTTGTCTTCGTTATTCATTCTTCGTTTTCGTTTTTTTTTTTTGGCCTCTCTGCCCTGCTAGTCTAATAACTTCGAAGGCTCGGGCAGTATACCGGCGTCGCGTCCGCACTGGCGGGCCTCGACATGGCGATGCCCGGCGACACCATGATTCCCCTGCTCGGCACCGGCTTCTGGATGTACGAGATGACCCGCGCCGTCCTCAATGGCTCGGTTCCCCTCGACCGCCTCGACGATATGGCCACCCGCGTCGTCGCCACCTGGTACCAGATGGGCCAGGATGCCGCCGATTACCCACCGCCCAACTTCTCGTCCTTCACCGACGACGCCACGGGCCAGCTGTACCCGGGCGCGATCCTGTCGCCCACCGGCATCGTCAACGAGTTTGTCGACGTCCGCGCGGACCACGGGCCAACTGTCGCGCGGCAGATCGCCACCGACGGCATCACTCTGCTCAAGAACGAGAACAGCCTCTTGCCCCTGTCGCCGGTGCGCCCGCTCGTCGTGTTCGGCACCGACGCCGCCGTCAACCCGGACGGCGCCAACGCCTGCGTTGACCGCAGCTGCAACACGGGCACGCTCGGCATGGGCTGGGGATCGGGCACTGCCAACTACCCGTCTTTTGACGACCCCATCACAGCTCTGCGCAACCGCAGCACGGGCGGCGTGGCCTACTACAACACCGACGAATTTCCCTCAAATTTTTTGAATAACGCAAGTGACGACGATGCAGTCGCTCTGGTCTTTCTGTCCGCCGACGCGGGCGAAAACCAGTACACCGTCGAGGGCAACCACGGCGACCGCGACGCCTCTGGTCTAGCCGCGTGGCACGGGGGCGACGCGCTCGTGCAGGCACTCGCTGCCGTCTACCCGCGCGTCGTTGTTGTTCTGCACACTGTGGGCCCCGTCCTCGTGGACGCCTGGGTGGATCTACCCGCCGTGCAAGCCGTGCTGGTCGCGCACCTGCCTGGCCAGGAGGCCGGTGCCTCGCTCGCCGACGTGCTGTACGGCGACGTAACGCCCAGCGGGCACCTGCCCTACTCGATCCCGCACCGGGAATCGGACTACCCGGCCAGCATCACCGACATTGTGGGCTTCACGTTCGGCCAGCCCCAGGACACCTACAGCGAGGGCCTGTACATCGATTACCGCTACCTGCAGGCGAACGGCATCGCGCCGCGCTACGCCTTCGGCCATGGCCTGAGCTACGCCAACTTCAGTCTAAGTCGTGCGGCCGTCCGCGTAGTCACGCCGCTCACCGACGTGGTTCCCCCTACGCGGCCAACCAAACCGGTGGCTCCGGCGGCCACAACCACCATGCCTTCCGTTGCCGAGGCCACTACGCCGGCCGGCTTCGCGCCCGTCTGGCGCTACCTCTACCCGTGGCTCAGCGCAGACGACGCCGCCGACGCCGCTGCCGTGGGCGCCTCGGGCAGCAACCCCTACCCCTACCCGGACGGCTACAGCACAACACCAAAGACGCCCGGCCCGCCCGCCGGCGGGCCCACGGGCGGCAACCCCGCGCTGTGGGACGTGGCGTTTGCGGTGACGGTGACGGTGACAAACACGAACACGCAGGCAAAGACGAACGCGTCGTCGTCGTCCAACCAAGCGTTCGGCGGCCGCGCCGTCGTCCAGGCGTACCTGCAGTTCCCCGCCAGCAGCCCCTACGACACGCCCGTCGTGCAGCTGCGTGACTTTGCCAAGACGCCGATCCTGGCGCCCGGGGCGGCGGCGACACTGAACCTGCAGCTGACGCGCAAAGACTTGAGTGTCTGGGACGTCACACAGCAAAACTGGGTCCTGCCGGGAGTGCCAAACGGTGGCGGTGACGGCGATGCCGTGCGGTACACCATCTGGCTAGGCGAGGCCAGCGACCAGCTGCACACGGCGTGCTACACAGACACGCTGACGTGCGAGAGCGGGCTGGCTGGGCCGAGCGCGCCGAGCGCGTCACGCAAGTCGTAGATGGAGCCAAGGACGTGGCAGGCAGTGTGTTAATGCAACCGAAACGTGCAGGATCAGGTCTAGAATTTTCCTCTATTTTTTTTGTTTAGTATTTCATATAGAATACATATCGTACCAATTCCTTTCCGCGTAAGAAGCCTCCTGTTCCTAAATCAATAGGCAAGCCGCTTCCGCCCCTTGGCCCGCCGCCGCGCCAAGATCTTGCGACCGTTCTTGGTGCGCACGCGACTCAGAAACCCGTGGCGCCGCTTCTGGATGAGCCGGCTCGACCGCTGCAGCGTCGGGCGCGGCCCGCAGCGAAGCTGGTTCGCCAGACCGGCGAGGGCCGGGTGACGCGAGATGGACGACGGGTGGATGAGGTCGGGGTCAGCGGTTGAGGTGGCCGTCATAGCAGGTATTGTCGGAAAGTTGATTGCCGTCGGCAAGCCGAACGGGCGGAAAACGGAGGATCCGGTGCCCAGTGTGGCCGTCGGCCGCAACCGGGGCAGGGACGAAAAAGGTCTGCGAAGACTCGTTCAGAAGGGAGGCACGCCGAAAACAAGAAAACAAGAGAACAACGCGATAACGTACCGACTGTGAAGGGAGACAGCGCTCGGCACAGCTGCGCTGGCGACCGACGCCGTAGTTGGTCTCGTGATGCGCGCGGCCGCCGCCCGGATGCCAGCGGGTGACGCCCGCACTAGGCAAGTGTGCATGGCCCGTGTAGTCGTCTTTGTTGACAGTCTCCGTGTAACTGTTATTGGAAGCGTTGGGTGAACGCGCTGTAGATTGTCGTCAAGGCCGCTCGTCGCCGCATTTGTATTTTTTTCTGTCTTCAGATTTTTGGTCCCGACGTTTTGAAGCTTTCGATTGGGCTCCTCTGATTGGAGGAAAAGGCTGAGAGCCGCTACTGCGTGGGAAGCCGGCCCCTAGCGTCGACTCCTTAGTGCACCGTCAATAGCGCCCATTGCGCTACAGCTTACGGTGTATTCAGGCACTCGAAATGAAGCTTACAGGTCATTAACAAAACTAGAAAAGAGATTGAATAAAATGTCCTCACCAAAATACACGCCTTTCCCGTATGTTTTCTATTGCTACAAAAATACCCCAGCCTCGTTTCATATAACTCCGCCCGGTCCCTTTGTCCGTTGACTTTATTTCCTATATGTCTTTCAAAAAATCCATGTAATTCCCTGATCAATGTTCTCATCTCGTAGGGCGCTTTCCGTTTCAAAGCTCGTCGCGGCCCGTGGCCTTGGCTGGCTTTTCGCTGTCGGCCTCCTTCGTGTCCACCTTTTCCGTCGGTTGCCAGTTGAGCGCCTTGAGGCGCTCAGACAGAATGGGGTGCGAGAAGTGGTAGTTTGCAAACAGCCAGTCCGCGTCCATGGTGCTCAGGTTCTGGATTTGCAGGCGGATCAGCGACCGCGCCAGCTCGGCCTTGAAACCCAGTCCCTGCGCAAAGGCGTCGGCTTGGAACTCGTAGCGCCGGCTCAAGACGTTCATCAACAGCTTGATTATCATGTCCATGGGGGCCAGTGCATCCGAGAACAACAAAAAGCCGATGATGATAGGCCGCTCATTGGTAAAGCCAAAATCGGCGTACAGGCTTTTGTTGTTGATGAAAACGGAAAAGAGCGCAAAGATGTAGAAAAAGTGGACCTAGACTGTTAGCTTTGGGTAAAAAAGGGAAAAAAAAGGACCATTACGGAAACTAAGCAAGAAACCAAGATTTGAGAGAAGCATACCTGAGAAATGACAAACAGTCGCGTGGTGTGGCCCAGGCTCCAGTGGCCCAGCTCGTGCGCCAGCACGGCCACGACCTCTTGCGTCTCGCTCTTCTCGATCAGCGTGTCGTAGATGACAATGTGTTTCTTCCACGGAAGGCCAAAAAAGTAGGCGTTGCTGTGCGCGCTGCGCCGGCTGCCGTCAATGACGTAGAGCTCGTGCAGCGGGAACGTGAGCTTCTGCGCCAGGGCCTCGACCGACGTCTTGAGTGGGCCGTCTTCGAGCGGCGACAGCTTGTTAAAGAGCGGCAGAATGGCGATCGGGTAGATGGTGATCATAAACACCTGCAGGCCGGCGCCAAAGAGCCACACGTAGTAGAAGAAGTGGTCGCCTGTGCGGCGGATGATGGCGGGGAACGCGGCGAGGATGGGCGGCACGAGCGTGAAGATGAGCAGCTGCGTCTTGAGGAGATCCGTGATGAAAATCTTGGGCGTCTGCTTGTTGAAGCCAAACTTGGCCTCGAGCACAAAGGTGTGGTAGACGGAGCCGGGGAGGGACAGCAGCTGGTTGAGCAGGATGGTGGTGAGGACGAAGACGACCGACTGGGAGATCTCGCCGGTGAAGCGCGCGGGAGCCCACTGCAGCAGCAGGCGACCGGACCATGCCCACAGCTTGGGTAGCAGGTCGTACTGGAAAAAGGCGAGGTTCTGCAGCTGGTTCCAGATGCCGTTGACGAGCTCAAACTTGGCCTTGGCGCGGCCGTAGGCCTGGCTCTTGTCAAAGACCTCCTGGGATACCTCGTGCTGCAAAACCTTGGGCGCCTTGGTCTGCTTCAGGACCTGGTACTGGCGGAGGGAAAGGAAGCCTTCGAGGAAGTACTGGGCCAGGGAGAAGCCCATGATGAGGCGCTTCCATGGGAAGGCGGGCCGGTCAAGGAAACGAGCGAGGCGCTGGAAAGAGGGCACACACGGTATGTCAGCACGAGCCACAAAAAGCGTGAAGCGTCGAAAAGAGGCAAACCCTCGTGGGCAGGCGGATGTATACCTACCTGAAGAATATCCATTTTGAAAATGTTGTTGAACGAACGATAGGAGGACGGGGGTAAAAAAAAAAGTAAACCCAAAAACCGCAACAAGAAAAAAAGTAATAAAACAAACAAAAGAAAGACAAAGAAGACAAATTCAAAGAAACAAAAAGAACGGAAGTTTCCGTGGAACCGAGCGCGGGATAGCAGGTTGAAATGCCGGATGTGGGAAGGAAAAGAAGCGTTTTGGTTTGTCCGCCCGCGATGGCGACCAACTGCAACCTGGCCCTTTGCGCGTCTCAAGCCCGGTTTATTGCATATTCGCATTAAATAGAAATTGGTGTGCAAATATGAACTACGCAAAATAATCGTTATAAGCACGATAGAACTGACTTCCCTAACAAAAAAACACAGCAATGGGTATTCTTGAACGTGCAAACGTGGTCCGGTTCCAAAATACAAGATCTTCTCTTCCAACAATAATATCTCCTTTCGTTTCGAACGATATCAAGCCCTTGGGATTCGCATGTTCACTTTCACCCGCTCCCGCAGCTGTTCGGTCGTGTCGCTGGACTGGGGATGTAAGTTGCGCTAAAACGGAGCGTTAGTAATCCGAGCCAGATCGCTATTTGGTTTGCAGTTTACAGCGCAGATCAGTCTGGTGCCTTACCGCGGCCAGCCACCGCCGCAGCTCGTCTCGCGTCCATGTCTCCGGATCGCCTTTCGGGTCGGGCTCGGCAGGGAAGATGTCGCTTCCCCAGATGGCCCACACGGCGGCCCCCGTCACCAAACCGGTGAAAGCTGTTGTTTGTTTGTAAGAGTAAGAAGCTGGGTCGAGAATGTCCGGCGTGGACGGCCCAAAACGGATTCACTTACCCATGAGCATGTTCTTACAGAGTTGGTCAGTTTATATAGAACACGAATGAACGGTAAACCAAGGCGGAGACAACAGGCATACCTTGGACTTCATAGCATGGTCTAATTGAGTCGGCATTGTCTCGGTTGTGATATGCGTCGTGTTTTTTTCTTGAAAATGAGATGATAGTCCGGGATTGTACGAAACTGAAAGTAAGTGTGTTGCAATTGATAGTCAACTATGTAATTGGATACAAAGGCCAGGCGTTAAATAATGAGTATGAACAAGAAACGGTGTCTTGTCGGATTTCGCCACGCATTCTTGTCGTACATGAGCGGCTGCTCCGCTTAGGCAGCCGCTAAATGCTCCCTCCTACTTCCACCCAAATAGGCAAGTTTGTGTGCCGCCTGCCTATGTATTTACACGTCCCATCAATGATGCTTTTATGTCTCTTTTCAAAAGACCCAGTGATTCGAGGATCCAGCAACAGTTTATGTACGACGTGCATAGTGCCGTAAATCACGCTATTCCTGACAGGTTCAATATTCGAGGTGTCTGGACATAAGGGCACGAAAGAATGCAATGTTGACTTTATGGTTCCCTCCTCAGTAGTTTTCTGTTTCACTTCCGTCCATGGTTGAATTGGGGCTGCTCTATGACAGTGACCACGCGTCTGATCTACAATACGCCGGCTAGAAGCCGACCTATTGTTCTTCATTTCCTGGGCGCAAGCTGGTTAAACCAGGAGACAGACATCTGACGGGCACAAAACGAAACGTGGGACTACTTCGAGGACGACGTGTACTGCACTTACTTTGGCGATCCGGACGTAGAGATTTATATTGCCGGCCATTCCGACTTTCTCTTTCTAAAACCCGGCGAGAGCTGGAGTTTATCGCGGACCCTTCGACGGGGGAGCGAGGCCGCAGGTTTGCCACGCGATGCGGCTCCCGGCGACGAGGTTCGGTGTTTCTGCCACGGCGGCGTAATTGACTGGTGGGATTGGGGCGCCGAGGACGAGCACAGAGATACAGTGGTGACGGTGCCTGGCTATATTAACGGCCCCATCAAAAAGCCCAAAGACAATGGTGGACGCCCAAGACTAAAAGTACCCAAATCGAACGTCGTCCAAGTCCGCCTTGTGTAGCACGGACGGATGACCTCACCACCACGAAGCTCGTTTGGTTATATTTTTTTATAAATTTCGTGAAAGTTCTGATGACGAAACTTACTTCTCATTCAAACAGGATTCTCGCAATTCAAAGCAGAAACACTATTGTGGCCTTTGATTCGGTATGGCATTTCGAGCTGCTAAACGTCTATCCCAGAGCATCTATTTGTCCCTGCTGTTTCTATTTCGAAATTTTTGACGCTCTTCGAAACCAGGTACGACCACTGCTAGGCGAAAAAGGCGTACAATATTTTGGGTAGGCGACGCAGTAAGTCGCTGGTCCTAATACAACAGCAACGGCCGTTGGACGTGCCAGTCGTGGCCGGTAGAGGTTAACAGAAATTTGGTTGGTGGATACAGGCATACTTGTACGATGATATCGAACGCTGCGTCAATAATTTACAAACTATTAATACGTCTCGCTACGCATAATGAAACAGTCCTCCATTTCGATAGTCCTAATGTGGATACGGAAGCAAACCTCTTCCGTCATTACTGTGCCGGGTCGTCTATTTGGCAAACCGGAACTAGTAGCCCTATCTTGGCAGGTCACCGGCAAGACGAAACTTTCTCCGGACTGGAGCCGGTCAGCAAACAGCATTTCTACGCAGAAAGAGACGCTCACACAGTTCTACACGTACCTCCTTCCATGCCCTCGTGCAGACGGGGCTGAAGCTCGGCCGACGTCTCCCAGATCCGGCAGCACCAGAGCGCCACCAGCGCGTCCAGCTGTGTGCACCGCAACGTCGCCGTCACCACCAGCCGGTGCTGGCCTTCGCCCTCGTCCTCGACGGCTACGGCGTGCAAGTCGGTGTCTTGGCCGGTTTTTTCGTCTTCCTCATAACTGCTGGACCATTCGTAGCGGCCACGAACCCGGCGCACCGTAAAGAGCGGCGTCGCGTATTTGCGGAACTGTGGCAGGCCGCGCTCGTTGATCGGTTTGTCGGCCTCGACACCGCCCACCGGTAAGGCCTGCCACCGTGCCCGGAACCGCGCTTTCTTGAGACCAATGTGGCCGATGGTATGCCGGTGCGAGGCTGCCTTGATAAAGAAGCGCGGCGCGTCCGAAGGCAGCAATTCAACGCCACCGGGCGCGCGCCGCATGTGCCGCAGATCGTAGATGTGGCGCACACGCTGCTTGATGGTGGTGTTGTCGGCGGCGTCGGCGCTCTGGTGGCGCACAGCACGCTCAATGCGGGCGAGCGTCACGGCCGACGTGGCGTGTGTTAGATTGGCCACGCCGCGGTTGAGCTGGTACAGCGGCGCGGCCGCGGCGGACTCGCCGTGGATTGTCTGGCCGGCCAACACGAGAATGGTCGGCGGCAGCAGGGCATTGTCGTCGACAGCATCACCGCTGTCAGCCGTGTCAGCATACGGCGGCGGGTCGGCACAGGTGCTGTCACCGCCGGTCGTAACCATAGGCATGGACGAAATGGCCAAGTCGATGGCAAGGCTCATTTTAAGCGATAGTGACGGTGAGAGATGATGGTGATGAAAAAAAGAGAAAGTGCTACGATCCAGATGGCATTTGAATGAAGGACATAAAGATGTGCGTAGGTAATGAAAAAGAAAAACAACGAGTAGGACTATTCAAATATAAGAGATCCGGAGGGCGACAGTCGTTGCCATCGTCGGCAATGTTGAGCCGCGCTTTTCTCATCAAGTATTGACCACTGGTCTACTGGTTCTGAATGTGTAATCGTACGGCACAGCTGCAGGTCGAAAGATAATATCCATGGTAATGGGAAGATACGAAATCATATAAAATGAGGCACAGTAACGCATGATGAAGTCCCCTGAGAAACAAGAAAAAATTACGTATGCTTTCCGACGGCATACCATAGGGCCATTTATGCAGCACATGTGACTTAATTTCTTTTTGCAAACGTGCCACTGCAGCCGCATACTTACTCGCTTGCTGCTACATCCTCAATCCAAGGAAACATCGGCCCAGCTCTACAATGGTGAGTTGACATACCAATGAGATCGCCTACGCGCCAGTTTGACGTTGACACCAGCGCCCCAGGAATCGTCTGGCAACTGGCTCCTTGCCGCCGCTGCTAGAAATCGCGTCAAGGCGCAGGGCCGGTGGAACAAGGTTGCGCTAATCGCCGCTGAGGCGCCACCGAGGCCATGGACGAGCCTTGTCCTCCGCGGCGACGAGGATTCTCTCGAACAGCCCAGACGGTACCGGCCCGGTGGCTTTCACCCCGTGCGTCTTGACGAGCGCCTTCACGACGGCCGGTACCGCGTGCTGCATAAGCTTGGGCACGGCGGCTTCTCGACGGTCTGGCTGTGTCAAGACATGCGCTATCATCAGCAGGCGACGGAACCGCGGTACGTTGCCCTGAAGATTCTCCGAGCGGACGCGTCCTCCGCTCCAGAATCCCACTCAGAGCTACTTATAGGCAACTTGTTCAAAGGAGCCTGTATGGATTACAGGCGCTTGACCGATGAGGAGGCCGATCACATCCTTCTCCCCCTAGATTGGTTTAACCTGATGGGACCCAATGGGACGCACTTATGCCTCGTCTTTCCCTTAATGGGTCCAACTCTCATGGACGCCCGGCCTGACCTTGTTGAGAAGGCCAAAGTCGCTGACGGCAATGATAATGCGCGAGATATGCGTGGACTTCTACACCAGGTTGCCGAGGGTCTGGCTACCTTGCACCGGAACAGCATCTGTCATGGTGGTATGTTAGAAAAAGCAAAAAGAAAGGTCCCCCACGATAAGTTATACAGCGTCTAATTATTACGAACTTTCGGAACAGATCTGCGTCCGTCCAACGTGCTCCTCAAGCTTAACCCGCTCGATGTTATGGAGACAGACGAATTAATTGATCTGTTGGGTGAGCCGGAGACGGCCGATGTGGTCTTACGCCATCGCGACGCCCGCCAAGATCGCGTGTTTGTGCCTGAGATACCACCGTATCTCGTATATGCGGCCTGCTTTGATATGGACACAAATATTGTGAAAACGGAAAGACACGTTTGCATCGCCGACTTTGGCCAGAGTTTCGACACGACGACGGAACCAATGACGCGGTGGTCTGGCATCCCGCGGCCGTACTGCGCGCCCGAGCTCATCTTTGACAAGGCAGGCGGCACCGCCATGGACCTCTGGGCGCTCGGCTGCCTGCTCTTTGAGGCGCGAATGGGCACAAAGCTTATAGAGCCAGCCGACGTCATGGCACCCAACGACGACGAGTACTGCATCTCGGTCTGCCTGTTGCTGGGGAAATTACCAGAACCGTGGTGGACGAACTGGAAAGAGCGCGACGAGCACTTCGAGCCAGCCACCGGGCTGCCGCCGCACAGCCCACTTGTATTGAGACCGAGAAGCGCCGTGAAGCACGGTTCTGCAGTGGCACCGCCGCGGTCCGTCCGCGAAGCCATCACAAGTAGCTGCTACCGCCCTGTATGGGAGCGCAGCCGCATCGACCACTACGAAAAAATACAAGACATTGCCGATGAGGAGGCCGACCTACTCGCTGACCTCATCGAGAAGCTGTTGCGCTACACGCCAGAAGACCGCATACCGGCTCAGAGTGTCGTCGAGCATGCGTGGTTCCGGTGGACGGCGAAGTAAAGGCCACCGCGAGGAGGGCCCATTCTATCCACTCAGAAAACATGATTCTCAAACGGTTGGTATGTTACGACGATGAAAGAAGAAGGTAGTCAAAAGGTTGGAAAATCCGGGTCTGAATCCATGGGAACTATGCTCAGAAGGGATACGCAAAGCCAGACAGGAGCGGTTATCGGACGTGTTCATTCACTCCGACTGGTGAGACCGCCGTCGGGCCCGAGCCCGCCAACCAAAAAGATGAGGAGGGCGAGGGCGAACGATTTGTACCTAGCTTCTGCTTACAGTCACTTCTGTCGATCGATAAGTGGCAAACCCATGAGTATGGTGGCACCGGGCCGGGCTCAATGGCATACATTACTCGTGCAGCCATCACAAATTGCGATACAGACGACTGAAGCCCGATATGCTTTGCAGTTGTAGCAGGAGACCAAGGAGCCAATGCAGGCACACACGAAACAAGGCGGCTATGTCGCAGTGTCCTTTATCTTATTTGGTTTTCATTTTTAGGAACTCCCTGCAGCGAACTGCCAAATCAAGAACTCCTGCCGAAGCCCCTCGTGTACGGCCGTGATGCAGCCATATTAGTATAAGGCTGACCCAGTCCGTTCATTATCCTTACCAGCATCTAGACAGAGGTGACTCGGTGACCATCTCGAAAAAGGTCGAAACACGAAAAGGTACCGACAAAAACTCTTGGGGAAGATCCTTCTGGCATCACAAGTTTGCCTTGATGCTGAAGCGGGTGACGCCCACCGAGAAATCAAAGCGTGGCGTGTCGGCTGGCGTCTCCGCCATTGTTGACTATGGTTTCGACGGCGGTTGGAAGGGCCGAGCCCTCAGAGAGAGGAATATATCCAATGCACCTTCATACTACGGAGCTGATTAAGTCCAGATGCTGAACGACAAAAGAGCATGGGTGATGACGGACTGAATACACCGTAAGGCGAGAATAAAAACCGAGCGCGCCATACCTCATAGCCATGTTGACTTTAGCACTGGGGCAGGGCCCAGCTGTTAGTGGATGAACCAGTTGATATCGTCACCGTAACGCACTTGCATAAGAAGAAGTTGGTTAAACCTCTTCAGAAAATGTGGTCTACACCATGTAAATTAAACTCGCCTCCGCAGTACTTCTGCCTCCTTATTTTTGGCGATATGTGTTGACTTATGTAATCAGTTAAAACAACGAAGAGATGGTCTGTGCTTCGTTGAAAGTCTTCTCACGTGCAAAAGCCCACACAAAAAATTTAACGGAAAAAGAAAATATTAGTCAGGAAAATTAACCCCATTCAGAAAATTATGCAGGAAAAAAAAGATTCCCTTGTTGTTCTAACCCCACGATACCATCACCAACAATTCTCAGCGACTACCTTTCCCTTCTTGTACGGGCCTCTCATTTTATAAACACCGGAAATCGCCAAAATGCCGCGGGAAGTCGGAGACATCAAGCAGGTGTGTTTTTTTGCTACTCCAGGCCAGTCAATGGCTATGCGCCCAAGCGAAAAGATGAGCTTAAGTCTAACAATCGTTTCGTACAGTTCATCGAGATCTGCCGGCGGGACGATGCGTCCGGTGAGTGAACAGCATTTCGTTTTCCGAGCGAGCGGCGACTAGAGCTTTCGATACGGTTGTCCTAGAAAGAAGCGACATGTCTCTAACCCAAGTTTTTTTGCGACACACAGCCGCCCGGATCAAGAAGAACAAGAAGACCAGCCAGACCAAGTTCAAGGTCCGGTGCAAGCGCAACCTGTACACCCTAGTGCTCAAGGATTCCGACAAGGCCGACAAGCTGAAGCAGAGCCTGCCCCCAAGTATGTGCTCGTTTAATCTTTCCTGTTGTCGTATCGCATCTTCAAGGAAGCATCACTGACACGACCTAGACTTGGTCTGCATCGAGGTCAACAAGAAGGAGAAGAAGAAGTCGACATAATGGGAAGGGACATGATGTGAAACGAAACATGCAGTTGGAAAAGAACAAAAAAAAATTATAAAATGTTTCTTTGTGCAGAGAAGGGGCAAAAAGGAGCAAAGGATGTTCTAGCAAGGGTCGTCTTTTTTTTTTTGCGCGAATCAATGGCATCGATTGCACTCGTTTCTTTTGCCCTGAAGGATTGACTCTCTATTCATGGCTGTCTTCGCCTTGTACACGTGCGGGCGCGTTATGCAACGCCGCGACCCGGAAGATGGCTTCACGATCGATCCGATGTACGAAAGCGCACCTACGACGTGGCTTTTGACGAAACCTTTAGCACCAGCGGAGCATATGGGACGAAAACCGCATTTTAGTCTTGGAGAAGAAAACTGTTCCAATGGCCGCCTTGTCGTTTCTATTCCACCATCCGCCACTTGTGAGTGTGCTTGGCATCGTAACCGTTCCAAATGACAGATGCGTACAATGCAGTAATTTGTCCCATGGTATTCCAGCCGGCTAGTCTCATGAACTTGTTTGGCTCGAATGCTTTGCGTGCGTCTGAGAACGCGCCTGTGCTGCGCCAAAGGCAGAGTGAGGCTCATGCATCGGCTAGTATGTATGCTGCATAATGCCCGAATCTTTTGGTCCGCTGACGTGTCTCGACACGCTGCCAGACAAGTCCTGAGCTTGCTGTCCTGAAGTGTCTTGCCGACCGGCGCAGCTAGCTCTCCTCACGCGCCATCCGAGAAAATCGATCATAAACGACAACATCAAGTGAGACGTGTATATTAACTACCGAGAACAATCACGTTTCTCACATCACGATGCCTTGTGCAACGGGGGTCTTCCGGCGAACGCCGTGGGCGATAGTTCGTGAGAACCGGCAAGCCACGAAGAAGCGGTACATTACAAACTTCCAGGCGTCTCGCCAGTTCGTAACAAGAAAAAATTACCGATTTTGGGTCGTCGTATGTAGCGATGCAGTACTTTGTAGGTCGCAGCACACGGCACACCGGTATCTCGGACACAATTCATATATGTACTTGTACGCGTCCATTTCAACGAGTCAAACTTGCCGTAGTTAGGCGTACGATTAATACGCCGCACACACCACCAGAAGCGTACCTGAATGGCCGCCAATCGGAATGCGAAATAGGGGACAAAAGCGGAAAAGAAGGCGCAGTCATTACGTCTTTGTTGGGGAAATGGGCGTGCCTTCCCTGGAAATTCAGGGGCCAAGGCGCATGGTTGGTATTACATACTCTGTACTACCTTTTTCACTACGAGTAATTTTCTCCATCGCGCTTTAGCTTCTTCTTTGGCCTTCCTTCGGATCTCGCCTAGCCCAATTAGCCCACACAACTTCGTCGCTCGTTCCAACATTATCGCATTGCGCCTCTTCTAAGTTTTCTTTGTTCGTTTACCGTTCGATCGTTGTTTTTTTGTTTTTTCTCTCGCAACGCTTTGGGACGTAGTGTGCGCAACAGACGACGTAGCGTGGCCGCTTTCAGTTTGGGAAGAAAACACAAAAATTGACCCTTTCTTCGCAAGGGAGGAAAGACGCACGACAAATCCCATTCGCCGTCCCTTCGCCTTCCGCTTGTCACGAAATATCGCTCTATTTCAGGATCCGCCTGTACGCAGCTCTCGATCCACCTACACGCGCGCTTCTTCGCCGTTCCCCTGACGCCGTACCGCAATCCCCTTTACGGCGCTATTCGCCTCCCAAGTGACGACAGGCTGCCATTGCGCCGACCACAAAGCCGCGCGTTGCGGAATGACAAGCGGGGACAATGGGATCAGTCGCGACGTCGACCGCCTGCACATCACCATGACCTCCGCCCATGCCGACTCGAAGCACGCGTCGAGCGTCATCGCCGACGACGCGCAGCCGCGCCGGAGTATGAACCGCAAGGCCTCCAGCCCGATGATGCCGGCCTTCATGGTCTCGGCGCCGGGCAAGGTCATTGTGTTTGGCGAGCACGCGGTTGTGTATGGCAAGGTTGGTGCCGTCGGAGTTCTAGCCTGGCTGTTATGTTGTTCTACAGCGCGGAACAACCACAGACACTGACTGACGTTTTTTGTTGGCTTAGGTTGCCATCGCGGCCGCCATCTCCCTCCGCTCGTACCTCCTCGTCACCTCCCTCTCCAAGTCGAAGCGGACACTCACACTGCGCTTTCCCGACGTCGGCATGTCGCACACGTGGAACATCGACGAGCTTCCGTGGGAGCTGTTCTCTAGACCGGGCAAGAAAAAGTTCTACTACGACCTCGTCACGGCCCTTGACCCCGACCTGCTCGCCGCGATCCAACCACACCTGGCCAACATATCGCTGTCCAAGTCGGAGCACGAGCGCAAAGTGCACCAGTCGTCGGCCTTGTCTTTCCTCTACCTGTTCTTGTCTTTGGGCTCGCAGAAATTCCCGGGCTCCGTCTACACCCTGCGGTCCACCATCCCCATCGGCGCCGGTCTCGGCAGCAGCGCGTCGATCGCCGTGTGCATGGCCACGGCGCTGCTGCTGCAGATCCGCACGCTCTCGGGGCCGCATCCCGACCAGCCACCCGAAGAAGCGCGGCTGCAGATCGAGCGCATCAATCGCTGGGCTTTTGTGGCCGAGATGTGCATCCACGGGAACCCGTCGGGCGTGGACAACACCGTGGCGGCGCAGGGCAAGGCCGTCATTTTCCAACGCGCCGAGCTCAACAAGCCGCCGTCCGTGAAGCCCCTCTGGCACTTTCCAGAGCTGCCGCTGCTCCTTGTCAACACGCGGCAACCCAAATCGACCCAGAACGAGGTGGCCAAAGTGGCACGGTTGAGGCGGACACGACCCGACGTCGTGAACGACATTCTCAGTGCCATGAATTCCGTGGCACGGAGTGCCATTGCCATAATAGAGGCCCAAAGGGACGAGGATACCAGTGACAGCGACGACAGCGATGCGGACAACACGAGTGCAAAAGCGACAACCAATGGCAGCAGCACGAAGAGTACGGTGAACGGCAACGGCGACGGTCGTTCCAGGATCAAAAACGGCGGGGAGAGGGAGGAGCAGGAGGAGGAGGAGGAGGAGCCGAACGAGTTGAGCGCACTGGGCGAGTTGATGACGATCAACCACGGCCTGCTGTGCGCGCTCGGCGTATCCCACCCGCGCCTGGAACGCGTGCGCGAGCTTGTCGATCACGAGGGCATCGGCTGGACAAAACTGACGGGCGCCGGCGGCGGTGGGTGCTCCATTACGCTGATGAAAAAGGGCATACCAAAAGAACGGATTCTACAGCTCGAGCAGCAGCTGGAAGCAGAAGGGTACCAGCAGTTTGTGACCACCCTGGGTGGCGACGGCGTGGGTGTGCTCTGGCCGGCGGTGCTGCGGAACGGCATGGACGAAGACGAAGAGGGCGGCATGGAAATCGACGTGGAAAAGTTTCTCAACGCCGTGGGCAACGAGGGCGTCGAGCGTCTTGTGGGCGTCGAGGGCGGCGGCGGCGAGCGAGAAGGCTGGAAGTTTTGGCGGTGATCGGAGCTTTCCTCACCTTCTACGTCCTCCCCCCTTTTTGCCGCTACACCGCTACTTACGAAGGCCCTTCTAATGCACGAGGTTGACAGAAGGATGGCTGTCGAAAACGGGGAAGGTTCTCTAGCAACAGCTGGAGGACTGTAATTTTTTAGAAAGCTTTTACCTTGCGGTACCACTTGGAGATAGTTATAATGTGTCTAGATGCTAAAAAATTAATCATAATTGGAACGTACGGTTGTCCCCAAGACTTGACGAATACAAAGCTAAGCTGTTGAAGTTAAAAAAAAAAACCGTCCGTTGGTGTGTTGGGGCAGACGGCCTTAATATTGTCGCCCTTTGGCTTTACCATTGTTGTAGACCAATCGCTGCCGCTTCCGGCTGGGCAATTAGACGCTGAATTGGCCCCTTGCTTGTTTTTTTAGTGGGCCACTTTGAACATCAACTGCTTCCCTTGCGACTGTCAACGGCCCCGCCACCAAAAACCATGATATACCGAGTAACATATGTAGGTTTCCGTCAGCTCCCTCACGCGGAACCAGGCGTACAATGCCACCAAAAGGTGAGGCCGCACGCAGGGCCAAAGAATCATCTGGTAAGAAGGGCCTCCCTTTTTTTTGCTTCCCCCCTGCGTATATATAATGCATTCTTGCTCGCCCTCTCACCCCGGTAGACATTGCGCGAAACTGACGTACTTGGGCAAAGCACCACCGACAGCTGCCGCTTCAACGTCGTCAACTTCTTCACAGCCGCGTCGATCAGCTCCACAAACTGTATACGAGCAAAGTCTTGAGCGCTACTACCAGACCCGACCATACGCCAAGGCGATCGAAACAGCCGGCCTCAGCGGACTCGCACCCGTCGACCGCGCCCTTTGGACCAGCGCGCAGTACCTGGGAAGCACCACCACCGCGTCGTCGTCGTCCTCGAAGAACAGCCGGCAGTTCCTCGCCATCAAGGCCCAGAAGGAGCTGTGGCGCCACGTAAACGAGGCCAGCCTTCCGCTCCGTGCCTTGCCTCGACCTCTTCCCCCTTCGCCACCGCAGCCCCCCAATCCCACTGCGTCCTCCTCCTCCTCCTCCCTCCTCCCATCCTCTACCGCTTCTTCTGGTTGGGGCCGTGACCGCTCCGGCCGCGACGTAGGCGACTATTCGCTCGACGCGTTCCGCGCTCGGACTGCTCGCCGCGTGCGACTCACTGCGTTGGAGGTAGCCCACCACGCCTTTGCCGCCAAGCGCGAATCGAACGCTGCGGCATTGACGGCAGACGACATCCAGACCGAACGACAGCGGCGCCCCGATATTGCCGCACTACGCATGGAGCTGTACGGACAGCGCGCGGGCGGGTCGTACGCGCAGGACCCCGAATGGGACGACGTGGTCCCCGTCGCGCTGGTGGAGCCGGAGGGCGCGCTGGCGGCCATTGCTTACCCGGACGCCTACGCCGAGGGTGGGTTCTATTCGGTTGTTCAAATCAAAGGTTATTCATTCCTGCATTCTCACTAACGGGTGTAAAAAAAAATTAGCTATCTCGTACCTCCGCGCCGTTATGACCGCCCCCGAGTACTCGCCGCGCTGCCTCCGGCTTACAGAGCACGTCATTGCGCTCAACCCGGCGCACTACACCGTCTGGCTCTACCGCTTCGCCATTGTCAATGCGCTGCAGCTGCCCCTCGCCGACGAGTTTGCCTGGCTCAACAAGGTGGCCCTGCAGAATCTGAAAAACTACCAGATCTGGCACCACCGCTACCTGCTGACCGAGGCGTACTATCCACAACTGATGGCCGGCGCCGGCGATGATGATGAAGACGACGCGACAGCGCGTGTGAACTCGTTTGGGCGTCGCGAGATTGATTTTCTGACCACCATCCTCGCCGAGGACACCAAGAACTATCATGTCTGGTCCTACCGGCAGTATCTGGTGCGCAAGCTGGGCCTCTGGAACGACGATGAGCGCTACGCCACAGAGGCATTCATCCGGCAGGACGTGCGCAACAACTCGGCGTGGTCGCACCGGTTCTTTCTCGTTTTTTCGGACCCGGCGAACTCGTCGGCACCAGCCGACCAAAAAGACAACAACGACAGCACCAGCGGCAGCAGCAGCAGCAACAACAATAACAACAGCAACACAACCCCAGAGCTCGCCGGGGCTTTTGGCGGTCTCAGTCTGCGGCCCGACCCGGCCGTGCCGGCGGCCATTCTCGACCGCGAAATTGACTACGCGCAGGAGCGCATCAACAAGGCGCCACAGAACGAAAGCCCGTGGAACTACCTCAAGGGCGTGCTGGCCAAGGGCGGTCGGCCGCTGGCCTCGGTGGAGACATTTGCGGCGCAGTTTGTGGCCAACATCAGCAGCGACGAAGGGGACGCCACGTCCGACGAGACCGTCAAGAGCACCCACGCGATGGACCTGCTGGCGGCTGTCTACGCAGAACAGGGCGATACCGCACGCGCCGACCTGTATTGGCGGCGCCTGGCCGAGAAGTGGGATCCGATTCGGGCAGGCTACTGGCAATACCGACGACAGCAGCTAGTGCAGTAAAGAGCGCGAAGGGAAACCATTGCGATGGACCGCATGCACGTATTCGTTGCACTTGGCCCTCGACTGTAGCTCGTTTGGACATAGGAGGCTCTTTCATCGTTTTGGGTGAATGTGAAATGAAATCATAATGTTTTCTCCCGTCTTTCTTTCCTGCGTTCTAACTCCTGTAAAAATACAAAAAACTCCGGGCAGCCGTGCCTTTTTATCCTTTTTCATTTCAATATGTTGGTTTCCCACCTCTAAAAATAGTCGCAAGTCAGAACGCTACATGCAAAACAGACCCGGCTGTGAAGAGAACCTGTCTACCAATGTGGTTCCTCTGTTGGTTCCTCTGTCTTCAGTGGCCACAATGGTAGCATTTTTAGTTGTCCTTTTCATGCAAGGATCCAGCCGCATCATAATGCGCGAAACGTCTGGCTCTGGATCAGGTAGTGCCGCATCCCTCGTGGTGCCTTTGGCCCGGCCGTCAAAACGTCCCAATTCGGCACCAGGACGAACACTTCGGTAAACGCCCCCCGCGGCGCGTCCTTTCCGCCGCCGTACTGCACGTGGCCCGTGACCTGCACGAGCAGCGACACCGCGCGCTGCTGCAGCTGCCGTTGTTGTGAGGCATTGTTGCTGGCCCCACCACTGCCAGTCGGTGGTGCGTCGAGCCGCTGCTGCAGCGGCGCAGGGCAGGCGAGACGAAACTGCGGGTTGAGGACGTGGACGTCAAAACCGTCGACATCGTAGCGGACGCGGGTGGCGGGGTTTGACGATGATGACGATGTTGATGCGGATGTGGTGGCGGTATTTCCGTTTGCCGCGCCGGTCCGGCTGCCCGTAGCTTGCCGCGCGAGCAGTGCCTCAAAGTCGGCGGGTTGGGCGCACACGAGGCCGTTGATGGCGATGTCTGCGGCGACGCCGGCGGTGGCGTACTTGCTGTTGCTGTTGACGTAGAAGGAGGCGAGGGGGTTGCGGTCGCTGACGGCCGTGTAAAACCAGTCGATGAAGTTTTGGGCGCCTGAAGCATCGTTAGCCACCCGCTCGCTAAGTGCTATTGACAAAACAAACCGAAATTGGAAAAAGCAAAAGTGAACCTACTCTCTGTCGAATTCTTGACTTCGAGCTCTTCTGCCGTGGCAGCGGCCATCGTGATGGGAGGTGACCGGTGTACTTGTACGAACAGAAGCAAGCTAGGACGGAGAAGACGAGTTCTTCGGAGGACAGAGAAGGGCCAACAAAATCGATGAGAGAATTCGCAGCTCCGAAGCTTTCGTCGACAAAAAGGGTCAGCAGGCAAGCCGTTGACTGCGTCGTGCGCGTTTTGGCGGCGGACAGAAAGGACGAGGACGTCTGTTTCGAGTCCCGTGAAGCCTTCGTTGAAACAATGGGAACGTGATCTCAAGATACAGGAGTTTTCTGTGGTCGAAGAGAGAAAATGAGAGAAGAATGAAGGAAAGTTTGCAAGGATCACGAAAGGTCACAGTGCGGGCGACCCATAGCAGTTAATAGCAAGAGACAACTGCCCCGCCAGTCCAGGCAGCAATTGCAGGCAGCCACAACGTTATCGGGGGTAATTGCGCACGTTGTGCTTATCGCGCGCAAAACGGCGGGTCGAACCATTGCGTGAGCTTTTGGGTGAAGCTTTTCTATGCTGGTCTTTGGAGCTTCTGAGCTCGAATCCCACAATCGAGGCTTTACCTTCTCGACCGCTCCGGAGTTTCTGCGACAATGGACCGCCTTGCAGCGGCGCGGAGGCTTACCCGCCTATCGCGACCGTGTCGCCTGCACCCGTTCACACCGCGCTTGAACGGCCGCCGGTTCCAGCGGTTTCAAAGCGACGCCGCGCCGATCAAGCCATACTATGTGACGACGCCTATTTTTTACGTCAATGCCGGTGGGTGCTGATTTCTCCTTTTTTTCCTTTTTTTTCTTGTCTTTTGCCCGGAAGGAGACGGCTCATTGTTAGACCCGCATATTGGCCACATGTACAGCATGGTCTTGGCCGACGTACTCAAGCGCTGGCAGACGCTCCGGGGCCGCCCGGCTTTGCTGTGCACCGGCACTGACGAGCACGGTCTCAAGGTCCAGCAAGCGGCCGCCCGCGCCGGCGTGCCACCGAAACAGTTCTGCGACGAGAACGCCGCCGTGTTCGCCGACCTCGCGCGCCGTGCCCTGATCGACGCCACGTTTTTCATCCGCACGACCGACCCGGATCACGCCGTTGCCGTGCGCGCCATCTGGCGGCGCTTGCGCCGGCGCGGCTACATCTACCAGGCGCGGCACCAGGGCTGGTACTGCGTGAGCGACGAAACGTTCTACCCGGAAAACCTCGTCGAGAAGCGCCGTTCGCCCGTCACGGGCAAGGTCGAGACCGTCGCCGTCGAGTCGGGCCAGGTGGTCGAGTGGACGGAAGAGCGCAACTACCACTTCCGCATGACGGCCGTGCGGGACCGTTTGCTAGCATTTTATCGCGAAAACCCCGATTTCGTTGTGCCCGCCGCGCGCATGGCCGAGGTGGTGGACTGGGTCACGCACCACCTCGAAGACTTGTCCATCTCGCGGCCAGCCAGCCGGCTAGCGTGGGCCCTGCCCGTGCCCGAAGACCAGACGCAGACAATATACGTGTGGGTGGACGCGCTGGTCAATTACCTGACAAAGGCGGGATACCCAGATCGGTGGGCGCCAGAGGAAGCGCAAGAAGAGGCGGAGGCCGCGGCCGCGGCCGCGGCGGAGGCCGAAAGGGACATGGAGACCAGCACGGAGGCGGAAACAACGCGCGACGCTGTTGGAGATGAGAGCGCAGAACCGCCGCGGGACACCCCGTCATCCTTGCCTGCGCGGACGCTTGAACAGCGGCAGCGGCAGGAGGGCGGCGGCTGGCCGGCTGATGTACACGTGGTCGGCAAGGACATTGTACGGTTTCACGCCGTGTACTGGCCGGCGCTGCTGTTGGCGCTGGACCTGCCGCTGCCGCGGCAGATTCTCAGCCACGCGCACTGGACGCTCGGCCGCCGCAAGATGTCCAAGTCGGTCGGCAACGTTGTCAACCCCTTTTACGCCATGGACCGCTTCGGCGTCGACGCCATGCGCTACTACCTCATGCACGATGGCGGCATCGAGTACGACGGTGATTACGGCAACGAGCACATTGTCGAGCGCTACAAAAAGGGCCTGCAGGGTGGGCTGGGCAACCTGTTGGGCCGCGTCACGCGTACGACGCGTTGGAACGTGCGCACGGCGGTCGTGCGTGTTCACGGCGGCGTGGTGGAGGTCGAGGCCACGGCTGGTGGCAACGACGCCGACGTGGCCGCGCAGGTGGCCGCCGTGCGCGCCGTCGCTGGCCTGGCCGCGGACCACATGGCGCGGCTCGACCCTCGGGCGGCGCTGCACGCCATGATGGACGTCGTCTACCAGACGAACAAGTTTTTGCACGACACGGCCCCCTGGACCTTGGCGACGCAGCTCGCGACGTCGTCGTCGCCATCGCCGTCGCCGACGCTTTCGGCCGACTCACGTGGCGCTACCGACTCCGCTGGCGCTACCAACCCCGATAATGCGTCCGCCACCCGCGCGCGTCTCGACAGAGTGGTGTATTTGGCAGCCGAGGCGCTGCGCGTCGTCGGCATCCTGCTGCAACCGATCATGCCGGAAAAGGCGGCCGAGGTGCTAAACGTGCTCGGTGTCGGACATGCGCACCGGACGTTCGCACACGCACAGTTAAACGCCGACGGTGCCTACGGTGTACCGCTGCGGCCACCCGGCAAGGGAAAATACGAAAGTTTGTTCCCGCCGTTGCCCGTAGAAAATTGAGGCGGAGAGAGTTGCGCCCAGCGAGTGAACCGGGTTTATCATGCATAGCGAGCGTGTATGTAGAATAAGCACAAGCAAATGTAAAATATTAAACATGAGAGGCAAGGGCTTTTTTCTAAAATAAATAAATAAAGAGAATATACCAATATAAAAAATGGAAGAAAAGACACTTGCGTTGGTCCGACAGGTGGTGACAATTCAGTTCGCGGCCGAGGTTTCGCACGCGAAACTCGTAGCCTGCTAAGACCGAAAAATTGGAGGGCCGGATTTTCTTACTCCACGGCCCAATCGTTTCCTCACTCTACCCTCCTTCCTACAACCACCTTGTGATCTAGCAATGAAGATCAACGAGAATACGGGTGAGACCAGCATGTCTTGAACATCTGCTAGGTACATTTTACTCACTTATCCTCGACAGCCATCTCAACGGCCGATATCCTTCTCGTCCCGTACGACAGCCGCCATGTGTCGACTTACCACACTTGGATGGAAGACGAGGTAGGTTTCCTGGTGTTTTATTTTGTTTTGTGCTTCCTTCGTTCTGACTTGCAAAAAAAGGATGTCCGGGCAGCCACGGCATCAGAGCGTTTGACACTCCAGGAAGAGTACGCAAACCAGATCTCATGGCGGGCCGCCGCCGACAAGTTGACATTCATTGTGTGCCAGCCACTGCTGGACGAGGACGCCAAACGCGACGCCAGAAAGCCCATTGTGGCGGGTGTCGACGACACTCCTGACCGTATGGTGGGCGACATCAACTTATTCTTGTATCCGTGGGAGGCGGACGGCGAAGCAGAAGAAGAAGACGAAAACAAGGGGGCAGATAAGGCGACGACCGCCGCGAGGCAGCAGGATGGTATTGCACTGCTGTACAGCGGCGAGGTAGACGTCATGATTGCGCGGCACGAGAACCGAGGGCGAGGACTAGGCCGGGCGGCCGTAAAGGCGTTCTTGTACTACATCCTGCAGCAGCACCAAACAGCGATATTGGACGAGGCGGCGGCGGCGGCGGCGGCGGCGGGACCTGCTGCTTGTGTGACGGCAAGGGACGGAAACGACAGCGTCACAGTTCGACCGCCACAGCTGCGGCAGCTCATTGTCAAGATCCAGGCCACAAACACGGCCAGCCGCAACCTGTTCACAAGCCTCGGCTTCCAGCAGAACGGAGGCGTCAACTACTTTGGCGAGGTCGAGCTGGTCTGCACCGACCTAGACGTGCCCGCACCCGCAGCCTACTCAGAGCGCGTATACGTGCGGAACAATGCGTAACGGTGTATGCGTGATACCCCTTAAGAGTCTTCATATTAAAATAAATAAGAACATAAGATAGATTAATTGTCTTTGAAGCCAAGCTCCTACACGCCAAACCGTGCACGGTAGCCGGCCAGCATGTCCAGGTTGATGTTGGACCCGCCACACACCACAATGACCACGTTGTGCGCCGCCCATTCCCGGTCGTTTAGTCCGACCCCGAGATGCTGCCGCAACAGGTTGCTCGACAGCTGCTGCTTTGCGGCAGTAGATGTGCCGTCGGCGTTCCTGGCGGCGGTGTACACCGGCGCCAGCGCCGCGCCGCACGCCGGCTCCGCCAGCAGCCGCGTGTCATCCAGGAACCGCACGATCGCGTCCACGGCCTCGGCGTCGTCCACCACCAGCGGCACAGCCCGCTTGGGGTACTCCTGGCACCACGCCAGGGCCTGCGGCGCGACGCGCGTAGCCCCCAGCGACGTCGCCACCGACGTGATGCCGGGCAGGGTCACCAGGTGGCCGGCCGCGACGCTTGCGGCCAGACTCTCCGCGCCACGCGTCTCCACCGCCAGAATCTTGGGTGGCGGTGTTCCCGCAGGGGCGGCAGCCGTCGCCCCCCACAACCGCTCGCTCCCTTCCATGAGGCCGCAGAACAGCCCCCCGCCGCCGACGCTGCAGACGAACGCGTCCGGATGCACGCCGGCCGGCGCCAGCTGGGCGTGAACCTCGTCGACGATGGTGGCGGCGCCAGACCAGAGGTCGGGATGGTCAAAGGGGGGCACATACACCTGCGTAGGCGTGGACGGGGACGGGGTGGTTCCGTCGCCCGGCGCGGCGCTCATGACGTGGTCCCGCAAGTGCTGGTCGGCAGCGGCCCAGTTGTCGCCGACCTGGCGGACATCCGCACCGACGGCGAGCAGTTTGGCGACCATGTAGGGCGAGGTTGTGGTGGGCACAACGATGGTGGCGGGTGGGGCGCCGAGGTCGCGCGCGGCGGTGGCGCAAGCGAGGCCCGCGTTGCCGCCGGAAGAGCAGAAGAAGCGAACGTCGGCATTGGTGAGGCCGGCACTGCGGGCCTTGGCGAGGGCACGAAGCATGAGATTGCCGATACCGCGGGACTTGAAGGACCCAGACGGCTGGAGGATGTCAAGTTTGAGGTAGATGTTGCTGGAACGAAGTCAGTGAAGCCCTTTCTTCTTCTTCCCGTTTCCCTTTCCATTTTTGATTGCAAAGCAGGTTGCGATGTTGCTCACCATCCGGCTGTCTTCGACAGGGCCGCGGAGTAGAGACAGGGTGTTTCGATCCATGGCTTGGAGCGCTCTTGGGTGTCTGGGGGAAGGGATCCCATGATGACCACGATTTTTTTTTTTTTTTGTAGTCTTATCCTTCTGTTTTGTGAAGCGTTGATATCTCCAATTTGACAACGAATAACAACCAGCCGCCAAATGCTGCAATACCGGCCTGTTCGTCTTCCACCAAGCACAACGTCGATTTTTTTGGCCGCTCGCTTGATGTCGTCTTGTTGGAAAGAAACGGAAACGTGTAAAAGAGTAAAAAGTGTTGCCGAGACGGCCGAAGACGGGCAACTTGTCGCAAGGCGTAGCTTTATGCCACCGGCTCTCTCACGCCTTTTTATACAAAGACTAAGCAAAGTATGAAATTGATCGAATAAAATGCGACAGCAGTATTAACAAGAACATTGACAGACAGACTATGCCAAGAAAAAGGCTTACACCGAGAAAAGAGGAAAGCTTGCCAGTTGCCAACGTCGGGGGATCTTATCTGCCCTGTCTTTTCTATTTTCGTTTCGTTTCCCCCATACCCATTTTTATCTCAAAAGCCAACGGCCATGAGTCGGGCGACGGGCGAAGCATACCACACACGCATTTCGACTCCTTTGATACCTCTTTTTTGTACAGATGTCTTTTTCTTAATTTTTCTTACTTAATTGTCTTCCACAACGACGCTATCGTTGACCTGAAAAGTTGGCCGATGAATAACAGAAACGCCCTGGACTCGGCCGGCATGGCAGGCTATGACAAGCCAATTACCTAAACGATACATCATCTCCCCCCTGACACCCATCCTGTAATACGGAGTACATTCACTGCTTTTCTTCCTTTATCCGTATTTCTTCCCTTTCGTGTCGATGGACATACATCGTCGTACTCAACCGTGGTTTGCCGACGCTAGACGACAGTGTTTTTTTCTTTCTTTCTTTCTTTTGTTTTTTCTAAGACATCGTTTCGTAATGAGATTACAATGAGATACGAACGAAAAGGGAAAAATAAAATGTATGAAACTGTTTGCTTCGGTTCGTTGCGGAGATATTACGGCATTGAATTCCAGACCCATGCAAACACGGCGATGAGCAACGACCGGCTCGTGGCTTTAGATCAAATGGGGCAGGTGATCACTGCGAACTAAAAAAAAAAGAGACAGTAAACGGAAAAGAAAAAAAAGAAAAAGGGAAGGATTGAAAGGTACGGATCTGTTTGTGGTGTTCTCTTCTGGCTGTATGGGGAGCGCTGTCTTTCCTTTTGATTAGGTTTACAAACTCACTAACCGTAACAAGTAACTTGGCCCTATAGGGCAACTCTACGTGTTGAGGAGTTTCATGATACGGAAACACGAATAAGATGTCAGGCACATCGACACATGTTTGTTATCTATCGTCGTGTATCAACATACACACACCGATCCTTTTTCCGCTATTTTTTTGCCTTTGGTTTGATTGATCAAATGTACATTACTCTGCAAGGGGCCCTCTTCTTGGAGAAACGATCATGTAAGAAAATAAAATGAATAGATTGTCGTAAAAAAACAAATCATGTGAGCCGCCGACCGCGTCCATGTGGTCCCTGTTTCTTTGTGTCATAGCTCGTTGTGCCCCTGGTCCCCCTTCTCCATTGACCGGCCTCGCCTGGTCTCACCGGTTTTTCCGCGTTCCCAGCACCGACTACGGCCAAAACAGAAACCGAAGAACACACCGACAAAAAGCAGCAGCACCTTCCTGCCCGAGCTGTCCCATAACGCCTCGTCTTTCCTTATAATTTCTTTGCTCTGAAATGTAGCCCAACGTCCAGGTTCTTCCTTCCCTCCTTGCGGCGGTATGCTCGTACGAAAGCTTGACAGCTTTCGCCCGTACGCGTAACACCATCTCTATAGGTCCTCGTGACCTACCGTTTGCATCCCCAGCGCGTTCGGCACGCCCACAACCACGCGCCCGTGTGGCACCTGCGTGCCCGTCACCCGCATGCATCCAAACGTGACCACCTCCCGCAGACTCGGGCAGCACCGAAACATGCAGCCCACAATGTAGTCCGTCAGCTCCTCGCAGAAGCTCGCCTCGATCCGCGTCAGCGCCGGGTACACTTTGCCCGCCGCGAACACCTCCTCGAAGGCTGCCTGGCTAATGTGCCGGCACGCGTAGATGTTGAGTCGCTGCAGCTCCGCGCCCGAGTGCGCCATCAGCGCACGGAACGCCTCCGAGCAAAACCCGATGCCGTCCGGGTTGTCGCGCGCCTGGTCGGGGTCGCAGAACCGATTTTTCTCCACGTCCAGGACGTGCAGCGGCGGGTTTTCCCAATCCTCAAAGAGCCGCGCGAACCCGGCGTCCGTCGCGCGGTTGGCCGTCTCCGTGAGCCGCAACTTGCGCAGCGCGCGGCAGCGCTCGTGGATCGCCATGAGCACGGCGTTGTCGAGGCCCTCGCCCACCTCCCGCAGGGACAGCGTCTGTAGCTGCGCGCCGTTGCGCAGCAACAGCGCGACAAACACGTCCGCATGCACCGGCTTAAGCAGCCGCAAGCTGAGGTGCTGCAGCTGCGGTAGCTGCCCCATGTAAGCGACGCCCACGCCCGACACCTGCTCGTTGCCGCAGATCTTGAGCTTCGTCAGCTCCGGCGCGCAGTCTCGCACGTACTGGATTACCTCGTCCGTCAGGTGTTTGTCCGTGTTGCAGATGGTCAGCGTGCGCAGGTGCCGGCCGCGCTCGACGAGAAACTGCTTCCACTTGGCGTCCGAAAGCAGATTTGCGCCGTACAAACACAGCGTGTCGAGCTGCAGGTCCCGCGTCAGCAGGTAATCCATGACCGGGTCCTTGAACTGGATGGCGTTGTAGACTGTCAGGCTCTTCAGACGCGGCATCACTTGTAGTATGCGCATGAAATCGTTCTCGAGGAGATCAGCACCGTCGTAGACGCGTAGCACCGTCGTGTCTGGGCGTGCAAACAGGTCGATCGTCCGCGGGTTGAGCAGCCGCCGCTTCGACAGCATGCGTGCGATGCTATCAACGACCTCCTCCGGCAGGTCGCCCAGGTTGTCCGCCAGATCGATGTTGCGCGACAGATGCTCCACGCACAACGTCACCAGCGCCTTGGCGCCCACCGGCGAGGCGCCGTCCAACAAACGGCTTTGCGCCTTGCGCCGTTGCCCCACGGGCCCGCTGGCCGCCGCCGGCCGCGGCTTTTTCTTCGGCAGGCCGCCTTTAGCGCCGTTGGCCGCGTCCGCCTTATCCAGCTCTTTGCCGCACGGCGTGCACAGCAGCTTTCCGCTGGCGTCAGCGCGCGAGTATGGAGTCACTGTAAAACGCTTCCCGCACTTCGCGCAATTGTCCATCTGGCCCGGCAAAGGCGTGTTGACGTTGTTCAGAAGCGCCCGGGTCAAGTCGTCGTCGTCATCATCGTCGTCATCGTCATCCCCGTCGCTCTCATAGAACTTGCGCTTCATCTCCGCCTTCATCTTCTTGATCTGCTCGGCCGTTTTTTTCTTAGCTGCCGCGCGCCGCTTGCCGGCAGCAGGAGTGGTTGCGGCGGCGGTAGAACTCGCATTTCGGGTTGATGAGCGTCTCGACGCCGCCGCAGAGTTTGGGACACCATATCCACCAGCGCTTTGCTCCTGCTGCTGCTGTTCTGCCAGTTGCCGTGCTGCGGCTTCTCGTCGGGCAAGGAAGTCTTCTTCGATCTGACGCGCGGAGATGTTGCGGGACTACATTAATACAAACACGGTTAGACCTGCGTGCTTTCTCCCCGTAGAAAAGTGAAACAGCTCCAGATGATGAGAAAATAGACGAACCGCGAGGAAATCGGTCAAAGCCGACTGACTACATCGTGAAGCTCCCCCGTTAGCCCTCTGACAACCCACGGCAAAAAAAAAAAAAAAAAAAAAAACCCCTATGCGGAAAACGGAGAACTCACGGGCCGACGATGCGCCTGGGTGTCCTGCGCTCATCGTTTTGACGTGTCTGAACCCTACATCCGTTCGAAGAAAATAACAATCAGTAAATGCTATTTTTTTTGGCGGGATGGAAGAAGACATTTTCCTTTCGCTTTTCGCGAAAACGTACATCGCGACGTGATGTAACTAATGATTTGATTGCTTTTGATACGAACGGTTGCCGTAGTCGCATATGTAGGAACGCGATTAATCCAAAATGAAAAAAAAAAAGGTGAAAACCCAAAGGGCAAAAATGAAAAGAATAGCGTTTTGCCCAGCCGCGAATTGTCCTTGGAATAGGAGACGCGCGCTCTGGTTACTGCCGACGAAAGTCCGTAAAAAAGTCTGCACGTGAGCACGTGACCTCGTTTAAGTGCTTGCTTCGCTTCACGGAGCAGCCACTGGTGCAATATGTGTATGTACCATGCAATGTACTGTAACCCACATAGATCGCGCGGAGTTGTACTTAGAGTGCTTGCAGCAGTGAATTTAACGTTTGCGGCCAGATCCCGTGACCCCGCGCCGAGAGTTACCACTTTGGAGCCTAAAAATTTCAAACGCGGCGCGTTTCCCGCTTTTCTCGCTTTCATCTCGCATTCCCTTTCTTCCCCCCCTTTTTTTCCCTCTTTGTGCGTAGTCACTCCTTGCATCGCCGAAGCGTCTCGTCATTTACGACGCTGTGGTCTTTCTTTCATACCTCTTTTTAATTTTCTTTTTTCATTGCCTAGTTTCGGTTAAACTTCACTTTTTTCTGATCAAAAGCGGAAAAAGTGATCTTTGGGGGGGAGCGGCCTTTCTATCGCTTCTCGGGCAAATCTTCCTTTTTTGGTCCCATTCTTTTTCCTTTTTTCATCTTTCAACTTCACATTTCTCTTCCGTCCAAGCGTTCACACACGTATTCGGTTCCCAGAGATATTTTGCAATGGTTGGCTCGTCAACGAGAAGGGCCAGCAGGCGCTGTAAGTGCTTCCGACTGCGGCATTTTGTGATTGTCTGGTTTTGATAGTTCATTGCTGTTATCGTCTGGTTTCTTCTTTCTTTCAACATAAATGCGAACTGGACTAATTTTTACGAATTTCCAGTCTCCAATACTCCACGAAGCGATCCTCCTGACACCGGCTCTGCCGTGACGCCTATCAGAGCCACGCGCTCGCGATTGAAGATTGAGGAGGCCGAGGTAGAGACCGCCGAAACCTCAGCGCAGTCTGGTTCGTCGAGAGTCAGCAGCAATTCCACGTCTTCCGTCCCGACACCGACCAGATATGCTTCAGAAGACGAATTGTCGACGCCACCCACAAGCAATTCCGACACGCCTGACTCGTCCTCGGTAACCAGTGGTGCTCAACCGAAGCTGCCCGGCTTCCAGCCCGCAAGCTCTCTTCTGCGATTGGAGATCGAACTACCCAGCGGAGGGCCTTCTGCGGCGGCTAATCTCGCTTCGGATAGCGTCAAAGCTCTTAGCAAAAGCAAATTTTCGATCAACTCGAAGCGCAAGCGAGACGTCATCGAGGACAGCGAGGAAGAAGACCTCGATGACCGGCTCGCTCGTGACATAACGCTGGCCTATAAGCTTCAAAAGGAGGAAGACATGTCCCGCTCGCTTCCTGCCAAGCGCCGTCCCAGTGGTTCGAAGCCTGGTCCCTCGACTCTGCGAAGGGCCGTCTCTCCCGTTAATTCGGCGGATCTTATTCCAGCTGCCAGCCTGGGACGTGAGAGTCGTCTTGACCCAGATGCTGGCGCTGAATTGGGTGCTCGTCGTTTCAAGTGGCAGCGGATATCTACGGGGCCCGTTGAGCCACCTGCTGGCATTTCTCCCATTGCCAAGGTTGAAGAGAACGGAAACATAGCCACACTCATCTCCGACGATGACGAGGAACTCTCTGAACCGTCTGATTCCGTTAGTGCTCTTCTCGACCTTACGGAGGACGAGTCGAGCGACGGTACACCTGGTCGTAGAGGTGGCATGGACATGAACAACCTCGGCACGCGCCGCCAATACCAAAACTACCGCAGCCAAAAGCGGACCCGAAACGACAGAGATCGACTCGAGGAACAGCATCCCGTATTGAAGACAATGTGGAAAAATTTGGAAGACAGGCCCGTGTTGAAAGCCGGCAAGGCAGACCAGCCGAAGACCATATCGCGCAACCTCAAACCCTTCCAGCTGGAAGGCCTTGCGTGGATGAAAGCCATGGAAAAGACGCAGTGGAAGGGTGGGCTTCTTGGTGACGAGATGGGGCTGGGAAAAACGATCCAAGCCGTATCCCTCATCATGTCGGATTACCCAGCCAAGAAGCCGACTTTGGTGCTCGTTCCGCCGGTTGCATTGATGCAGTGGTCATCGGAGATTGCCGCATACACGGACGGCTGCCTGAAGACGTTCTTTTTCCACGGTACCAATGCAAAGACGAAAGGCATGACAGTTAAGGACGTGAAAAAGTACGATGTTATTCTGATGTCGTACAACAGCCTGGAGTCTATGTACCGGAAACAGGAGAAGGGCTTCGCTCGCAAGGAAGGTGTCTACAAGGAAAAGAGCATCATTCATCACACGAACTTTCACCGCGTCATCCTCGACGAAGCACATTGTATCAAGGTATTTTCTTTCTCTCCCCCTCTCCCTCTCTCAACGCTTTTGCAAACCTTATCTTATTCTAATGCTTTGTACATAGACACGGAGCACAATGACAGCCAAAGCCTGTTTCGCCTTGAAGGTGGACTATCGCTGGTGCCTGACTGGAACGCCACTGCAGAACCGCATCGGAGAGTTTTTCTCGCTTCTGCGTTTCCTTCAAGTTGAGCCGTTTTCCAACTATATTTGCCGCGACTGCAATTGCTCCAAGCTCGAATGGAGTGTGAACGAAAACAACCTCTGCACTGTTTGTAAGTGGTACTTAAAAATTCTTACCAAGTCTGTTCGCGAAGTATTTTCTGACTTCTTTGGTTCGTTCTAGGCAACCACAGAGGCATGCGGCATTTGTCTGTTTTCAACCAGGAGCTACTCAACCCTATCCAGCGTTACGGCAATTTTGGCCCTGGAAAAGAAGCGTTTCGAAAATTGCGCATCTTGACCGATCGCGTCATGCTGCGGCGCCTGAAAAAAGACCATACCGACTCCATGGAGCTTCCCGTGAAAGAGGTTGTCGTGGATCGGCAGTTCTTCAGTGAAGTGGAAACCGATTTCGCCAACAGCATCATGACCAACTCGAAGCGGAAGTTCACGACGTACGTTGAGAATGGTGTAATGCTTAACAACTACGCGAACATCTTCGGGTTGATTATGCAAATGCGCCAGGTGGCCGATCACCCGGATCTCATTCTCAAGAAAAACAGCGAAGGCAGCCAGAATGTGTTGTTTTGCTGCATCTGTGACGAACCGGCTGAGGAGGCCATTCGCTCCAAATGCAAGCACGACTTCTGCCGCGAGTGCGCCAAGAGCTACCTGCACGCTACCGAGCAACCGGACTGCCCCCGTTGCCACATTTCGCTCTCCATCGATCTGGAGCAGCCGGAGATCGAGCAAGACGAGATTCTCGTAAAGAAGTCGTCTATCATCAACCGCATCCGCATGGCCAATTGGACGTCGTCGTCCAAGATTGAGCTGCTCGTGCACAACCTGTATCGGCTCCGGTCGGACAAGGCATCGCACAAGTCCATTATCTTCTCGCAATTCACGACGATGCTGCAGCTGATTGAGTGGCGCCTTCGCCGCGCGGGCATTACGACGGTTATGTTGGACGGGAGCATGACGCCAGCCCAGCGGCAGGCGTCCATCGAATACTTCAAAACCAACGTCGACGTGGAGTGCTTCCTCGTGTCGCTCAAGGCCGGCGGCGTGGCTCTGAATCTTACAGAAGCCTCGCGCGTCTTCATTGTTGACCCGTATGTATCCCCTTTATTCCCTTTTCTCTACTAGTTTTTTTTATCTTTTGTTTTCTCCGTCCGCTGTTCCTAACTTGCGTTCGTCACAATAGCTGGTGGAATCCTGCTGCAGAATGGCAATCGGCCGACCGTTGCCACCGCATTGGCCAGACTCGCCCTTGTACTGTTACGCGTCTCTGCATCGAAGACTCGGTTGAGAGCCGCATGGTTCTTCTACAAGAGAAGAAGACCAGGATGATCAATTCCACGATCAATTCCGATGACGCCGCAATGGAGTCTTTGACGCCCGAGGACCTGCAGTTCTTGTTCCGGGGGAGCTAGTTCTTTGGGGAGTTTTTTTCCCTTTTCTTTCTTCTTTATTTTATTATTTTTCTTTGATTTCTTTGCTACTTTTTGCTTTTCGGTTTTTTTTTTTGCCTGCACCGCAAATCGAGCCGTCAAAGAGATGCTGAAGGCATGTTGTATATATCCATTGGAACACTGGGGACTTTATTAGGTAAGTAGGGATATGAACGGAACGCCCGGCGCGGCTGCAGGGACCATGACGGTGAAAATCAGGCAATGAAGGCATATATAGGGTTATGGGCATGCACAGCATGGATGCATGCCATTTTTTCCTCTTTTTTTGTTGTTGTTAGGTTTATTAATGCCCAAAAAACTTTCTATGAGTATTTGCCACTTCTGAGTTGGGCATTATTATACTGTAAGTAGCGTAGCGGCAAATGGTTGGCACTTGTTTCACTGAAGGCCCGCCAATTGTAGAAACGGCTATGTCGCTAAGGCCGCCCTTCTGAAACGGCACGTGACCTAAAATACTGCCTCTGAACTGCCCATTTTCAACCCCTAAAAAAAGAGGCAAAAGTTGTCTCCATATCGCAATCTTTCTCACCCTATGGCTATGGACGCATCGACATCGGGTTACCATGAAGACTTGTCGTTACTGAGACATCAACGATGACAGCTGTAGTCTGACAGCTACATTCCACTTGACACCCTGCACGCGCTCTCGCACGCTTCCGTTGTCTCTTGGTTCATTTCCTCTTACTTCTCGGATCTTAATTGAACATCCTTTCACCGGCCCTTGCTCTGTTTCCCTTTGTTTAGCTTTCTCGTCCAGGAGCCAGTATGAGCACCGTGCTCACAGCGGTATTAATTGGCGACGTCAACGAGAACGAGCGAGTCTGAAGGGATTAGACAAAACTCCCAGGCACGTGAGAGATCTTGTGTTTAGCGTTTCACGAAGCCATGGCTCTCCAAGTGCGCGGCACCGACTATTCGGTGTCCCGGCAGAAGGCCTTTGATGACGCAAAGAAGGTGCAGGCGACGGTGCACGAGGAGTGCATGAAGGCCGGCCACGAACCGCCACCGTACCGGCTGCAGGAACTGATCGGCAAGGGCAGCTTCGGGCGCGTGTACAAGGCCACGGACCTGCAGTCGTCCAACCTCGTGGCCGTCAAGATCATCGACATTGAGGAGTCGGACACGCTCAACCCAAAGCTGGCCGACACTTACAGCGAGTTCCTGAAGGAGATCAGCGCGCTCAAGCTGCTGCGCGACGGTGGCGCCAAGAACATCAACTACATCTTGGACGCCCTTCCCGTCGGCCAGTCCATGTGGATGATCACCGAGTACTGTGCCGGTGGCAGCGTGGCCACGCTCATGAAGCCGACGGCGCCCGGCGGCCTGCAGGAGAAGTGGATCAAGCCCATCCTGCGCGAGGTTGCCGAGGCCATCTTCTGGGTGCATCGCCAGGGCATCATCCACCGCGACATCAAGTGCGCCAACGTGCTCGTGACCGAGGCTGGCGGCGTGCAGCTGTGCGACTTTGGTGTTGCCGGGGTCATCGAGACCAAGTTCGACAAGCGCTCGACCGTCATCGGCACCCCGCACTGGATGGCGCCCGAACTGTTCGACCGCGCCACGTCCTACGGTACCGAAGTCGACATCTGGGCGTTTGGTGCGTTGGTCTTTGAGATCGCTTCGGGTCTGCCGCCCAACGTCGTGGCCGGTGTCACATTCAGCCAGCTCGGCACGTACCTGAAGCAGCATACGCCGCGGCTTGAGGGCGACAAGTACTCGCCGCAGCTCAAGGACCTCGTAGCATTCTGCTTGGTCGACGACCCGCGCCGGCGTCCGTCCATTGAGCAGGTGCAGCGCCACCCGTACATCTTTGGTTCGGCAGATGCGTACCCGAAGGAGTCGCTGTCGCTGTTAGTCAAGGGCTACAAGCTGTGGGAAGCGCAAGGCGGCACGCGCAAGTCGTTGTTCGCACCGGGCGGCGCACAGGGCCCCGCGGGGTTAGACCATCTGGCGTCGGCGGCGCTGGCCAACGACGACTGGAACTTTAGCACCACGCTCGATTTCGACCGCAGCGTGCTCGACAACCCAGACGCTCAAGCCGTGTTTGATGTCTACGGCTCGCAGGTGGATTACGAGGACGCCGCCGCCTCCGGTAGTGGAAGCGGCGGCTTCGGTGGCAACAGCTTTGGCGGCAATGGCAGCATGAACGGTAGTGGTGGTGGCGGTTTCGGCCCAACTCCAGACGGAGCCACACCGCGGCCATCCAAGATGAAGGGCCGCCGGCGACAGCCTCCCCCACACCTGCCCGCGGTCAAAGCACCGCTCGAAAAGGTGTTTGACCCCAACACGATTACAAACTATGAAGACAATTCGCGGGAGTACTATGGCCAAGCGCCGCCGCCACCAACGGCCACGTGGCCCACGCCCGCAGCAACCGGTGTGGGAGGACAGCCAGGGGCTTCCTCGGGCGCCGGTACATCCGCGTCAGATCTGCCACTGCGCAACGACTCGCTGCATTCAACGTTGCGGGAGTCCCTCATCGATCTTGACGCCTCACAAATCGATCTCGGTGAACCCTCTCGGTTTGCGGACATGGAAACCATTCGGGCGCCGGGGCCCCATGGACCGCGCATTTCTGTAGACTACGATGCGAGCGGCGACGAGGGGTTCGAGTTCAACCGGCCACCGCTCAGTGACCCGGCAGATCTACCCAACAACCGGCGCACACAGGAGTGGAAGTTCCCCGCCATGGCGCCGCCGGCCTCAGCCAACCCGGAGTTGTCACGCTTTCCCTTTCACGAAGGCGACCGGAGCGCCTCGGCCACGCCGCCAGACAGCATCCGCGGAGGCAGCCGCAGCAACACCCACAGCACCAACAATAGCATCAGCATGGGCCGCCCACCGCCGCTTGTACACCAACATACCGATCCGGGTGCCCTTCCCCCCGCTCAAGGCTATGATCTCATGGTGCCGTCTACGACGCACAACGGTCGCAGTAGCAGCCTTAGTAGCAGCATCGACAGCCGCAACCACAACGTCAGCGTTCATCACAGCAGCAACCACAACAGTAGCAACAACGTCAGCATCAGCGACAACCGCATGTCAGTCAGTAGCTTGATTGATCTGGACGAGAGCTTGCCAGACCCGTTGCCGGACGCGACAAGGCCGTCTACAGCCAACTCCGACGCCGTATCCATGACCGGATCGGATATGGGTATGGCAAACCCGTTCGATTTGGAACGGCATACCTCGCTTTACCAACCCATGGGTGGCGTCACGAATCGGGAGCCGTCTATCTACGTGTCCGACGATTCAGAATTTTCACAGATGGTCACAGCTGCAGCGTCAGGCGCAGGGCAGCTGAACAACCGGCCAAGTGGCGCCGGCCGCCTAGGACCCGGATTTGGGGCGGGCGCGGTGGCGGGCGCGGGTGCGGGAATGGGCATGGGCATGGGCATGGGCATGGGCATGGGTATGGGAATGGGAATGGGAACGTCAGGCTTGGGGCTAGCTGGTTACGGACCATCTCGCTTCAACGTCAATGACAGTGGCGACGACGAGGAGGGAGAGGACGACGGGTCGCGCCGGCCTGCCGTCGAAAGATATCTCAATGCAGCTGGCACGTACGAGGACTACGTAGATGCGCCCTATTTAGCCACCGGCGGTCGGGGCTTCCGCGGTATGACAATCAACGGCAGTACCAACGGCATCGGCAACGGCAACGAAAGAGGCGGCGGCAACGAACGAGGCAGCAACGGAGACGATGCCATGGGAGGCGTCGGCATGGCCTACAGCACCGATGATCCCGTAAGCATACCGAACGGTGGTGGGGGCTACCATCGTGCGGAAAACAGTGTTGGCCTTGCAACTGCGCCGACAGCAAATGGCCCAAACGACATCAACGACAGCAGCAGCGTCAATGGAGCAGACGACGCGCTAATCGACACCGTGTCGCTGCCGCCGCTACCGGGACCGCCGTCGCCCCATGTCATGCAGGGTCTTGGGTCACGAGAGGAGGTGCGTGACGAAATGAAGCGGCTGCTAGACAGTTTCAAGCAGCACCTGAGCTTCAGCACCACATACGTGACGGGCCTGCCTGTGCGGCGAGCGGGCGGTGGGGTTGGCGGTTCTGTGCGGGCGGAGACGCAAGTGGAGGAGTAGTAAACTGGGAGGAGACGAGAGTGTTGGATTAATGATGATGGGCTTTTTGCATTATATAATTGTGGTTTTCTTTTCTGTTTGTTTTATACTCATGTCCTCGAGCGTGTTTTCTATATTCCGTTGGAGCATAAGTATATTTATACGATGCTGTAGTGAGTTTGCGATTAAGTTTTATGAGATACCAAGAATGCAAAATCCGGATGTCGTTCCCGTTGATTGATCTCCTTATGTACGCGCCTCATTGAGAGAAGTTGATCGGTAATTTTTCGTCTAGTTACTTACGTTAAGGCTGTGATGCAGACGTTTCATAATCGCTGAAGAGAAATAAAAAAAGACGTAAAAAACACGAAGCAGGCTGAGAATTAAAATGACCGTTGTGACCTGGAAGCGCCTGTTGATTCAAATTTACGCGTTCTACGAGACAAATTGTTTGATATGATTTAAAAGTAAAAAAAAGGCCAAGTGTAGGTATATATTTTGTTGTGGGCGGCCGTCGACATTGGGCCTCAAAAAGGACATGAGTGAGATCACATTTTATAAGCAGGCCTTTTTCAGTGGAGTCAAATTTTTCGGCTTCAACCCAAGATATTCATACCACCCAAAATCGATGACTCCGAACAGATATTTCTAGTCAAATAATTCAGGACTACTGATTGTTAATACAACCCTTTTACATGCCCATTCGACCCTCCTAACCTCTCTTTTCAGATCTCACTTCCACGATTTTGCTTTCAAACATTTTTCTCACGACGGCGTCTTTTTCCCTTCCGTTTTCCCTTGCCCGCTGGACGGTGCCACAGACTCGGCGAACGTCGCATTACAGCCTCATTTTTTTGTGTTTTCCTCCCCGCGCTGTTCATTCGCATTCGTTCATCATGCATAGGACGCGGATCCTCCCCGTGCCCGATCCGGCGTCTCTGGGCCAATTTCGGTCGGCCGACTCTGCCTCTTCGTCATCCTCGCCATCTTCTTCGCCCTCCTCCATTACCGCACATCTCGACCACTGGGACGCTGCTTCATCTGCGCCCGGGTTGCATGCCCTCGCTACGGCGGCCGACCGAATTCGCCACACGGACGTTCCCGTTGGGTTTCCCACCGAGACCGTGTATGGCCTCGGCGCCGACGCCACTCGCAGTGGCGCCGTCCGCGGCATCTACTCTGTCAAGGGCCGGCCGTCCGACAACCCGCTGATTGTACACATTTGTGATCTGGATATGCTGCGGGGGTTGCTGGGCGGGCCCGACGCTGATCTGCCCGCCATTTACCGGCCACTGGTGGCGCGTTTCTGGCCCGGCCCGTTGACCATCCTGCTGCCCGTGCCCCGGCCGACACAAGAACCAGCAGCGGCATCAGATACTGCAGCGACATTATCGAGTTCGCAATCACATCCACCAAAGTGGACACTCGCGCCCGAAGTCACGGCGGGTCTGTCCACCTTTGGCGCCCGCCTGCCGGCGTCACCCCTCACCTGCACGCTGATCCGCCTTGCCGGCGTGCCGCTGGCAGGGCCCTCGGCAAACGCGTCGACGCGGCCTTCACCCACAACGGCGCAGCATGTCGTCGACGACCTCAGCGGGCGTATCGAGGTCGTTTTGGACGGTGGTGCCTGCGGGGTGGGCGTGGAGAGCACCGTCGTTGATGGCCTGTGCGACCCACCGGTGGTGTTGCGACCGGGCGGCATCAGCTTGGCGGAGCTGCGGACGGTGCCCGGGTGGGAGCGAGTCGAGCGGGCGTACCGGGACGGGTCAAACAAGACCGATGCCGCCGGGCAGGCCGCCAAGGAAGGAAGTCAGGAACAAAATGGAACGAATGACGACGCCGAAGAAGAACGCCCGCGGGCGCCCGGCATGAAGTACAAACACTACAGCCCAAAGGCGCGGGTAGTGCTGTACGAAAAGCGCGCGGAGCGGGCGCCGTCATCGGCGCCGGTCGACCTCGTGCAGGCGATTCGGGCACTGCGGGAGACGCATATGGTAAGGGCTCATGTACCTGGGAACACCACTCAAGAACAAAAGCAAGTAATGGTGGGTATCATCCGCACCGGGTCTTGGCCGTCGTTACGGACTTCGCTCCATGCGAACGACGTGAATGGCCACGGCCATGAGAGCAAAAATGGGAGCACGACACCTCAACGGCGCGCATTCATCCAAGCGGAGGCGGGCAGGGTAGACGACGCTCCTTCAATGACGTACGACCTCTCAGAATACACAATGGCGGGCAACCATGTGGCCGTCGACCAGAGGGCAGCTGTGCTGGTGCTTGATCTTGACCTTGGTCGCGACCCACCGAGCATTGCCCACGGCCTGTTTTCGGCGCTGCGAGACCTGGACGCCCGTGGCGCTGACGTGATTCTGGTGGAAGGCATTGACGACGGCAGGGACGATATAGCGGCGGCTGTGATGAACCGACTGCGCAAGGCGGCGTCGGAAGTACGGTACACATAGAAGCGAGATGGACACTTTCCACTCTCCGAAATCTTAGATCTAGACAAAACCAATGCAAAGCAAACAGACATAACCATGTCTTCTTTTATGGTCCTATGAAGAAAAAAACCCCCCCAACAAAAGCCCCTGGATATAGTTTTCTTTCCATACCAGCGCGACCATAACACTTTGGTACCCCGTACTTTCTTCCCGCGTCTGCCATCTCTCGTTTTCGTTATAGGCCGGACCGCAGCCAGTCGGTCAGCTTCTTTTGACCGAGCTGTGCCAGCTGGTTGACGCCTTGCTCGCTGAAAGGGTCGATGCGGCCCAAGTTCACGTCTTGTGTGGGCGCCTTGCTGACGCGCGTGACTACGATGCTGGGGTCGGTCTCGAGGATGACGCCGTCGTCAATGATCTCGTCCATAGCTAGGGCAAGGATGTCGTAACACTCGATCAAAGTACGCTTGTCGATTGATTGCCTGTATGGTGAGCTGATGAGCCTGAAAGAATAAAGGAGCAAGCATACAGAAAGAAAAAGATCGTACTTCAGCAGCAGATGCAACGAATCCCGGATCGTCAATACGACGTTGTACAGGAGCACTTCGTTCTCGTCGACGCCGCCGACGACGTACATGGTGACATCGGATTCGGTCTTGTACAGCACAATATGGTTGTCGTAGAGCAGAATGTCGGACGTTTGCTTGGCCGTCTTCTCGAGGAGCCCCTTTTCAAAGGTCTTTTGTGCCTTGACGTCGGCGAACGGGCCAGCCGGGGTCGGCGCTGCAGATGTATTAGATTTGCTGTCAATTGTGCATGTCTGTGCATGTCTCTTTCTTTCGTCCGATTGCTTAATCTTGGCTCTCAACCCCTTCTCCTCTCTTCATTTCTCTCTCTCTCTCTCTCTCTCTCTTCTCCCTCTTTAGCTCTCCGCTTCTTTTCTTACCTCCTGTCGCTGCTTGGTGCGGCGGCGTGTAGTATTTTGCGAATATCCGCGAGCCGTCGTCGGCTAGGATAATCACCGCCTTCACCGAGTATAATGAGAGTCCGGGCGACATTGCTGCGTTTTAGGTGTATGTATGTAGAGGGCGGGCGGTAGGGAGTGGGCGGCGCAGATGCTAAAGGAGGGCATCGCAAGGTCCCTTGTTCGCTATTGACAACGACGACGATTGCTCAACGAAACGTGGCTGTGCAAATTTGTGGCTTGACGGTGGGACGCTCAAGACCCACAATTGCTTTCACTCGTCTTAGACGCCCAGACCAGCAAAGCAACAACCACTTTACGCGACAGGACGCGTCTTCCCCTCCATTTCCCTTTTTTACGCGTCTCAATCAAACTCGCGTTTTCCTCTTCCCCCCTCAGGTGGGCCGCTCTTTCCTACATTTTCCTGATCTCGCAAGCATTTCCATTTTTTTTCTGGAACTTGCCCTCATTGTCCTCAATCTCCATGTTGTTTCTCGTTGTTCATATCACTTAGCAACCAACACTATCCACGCCAGGAGAAGGAGTATACACAAGAGAATCAACAAGGAGCACTCAGCGACACACCGCACCATGTCGTCTCCCGCGCGGCGCCGCTCATCGCGGAACTCTCAGGCGGGCACGCCAAACCGCAGTCTGCGCAGCTCGCAGCCTCGCAGCAGTCCCGCTCCTGGGCCCTCCAACGCTGGGCAGGCCGCCGGTACGCCGCGTGCAGCGCGGGCGCCTTCGTCGCAGCTGCAGTCGAGCCCGCTTTTCTACCAGTCGTCGCCGGCGGTGGCCGACGGACCGGCGGGTGCAAACGGCGTCTCGTCGCCTTTGCGGCAGATGAGCAACACGCAGAGCACGCAGGACTCGCTGGATGCTGGCAACAACAATCACCACGGCGGTATTGCCCCGAGCTCGCCTCTCCGTCAGATGACAGACACCCAGAGTGTCTCGGCAGGAGATCGAACACCACGCGCCGGTGTTGGCCTTTTGGGAGGTAAGGCCGTCTTGACTGCATTGTGTTTTTATTTTTTTTTTGGTATCTATTTTTTCTTGGCTAACCGTTTCCCTTTCAGAATCGTCTCCCATCCGCTACGACCCGAGCTCAAGCCCAGGCCGAAATCTTGGTTTCCAGTCCGATTTGCGCAGTGAGAGTAGTGCTCTTTTTGTCGATCAACGTGCTGGTTCCGCTGGGCCAGCTCGTTCGCGTCGCGGCGACATCAACTCGGACGGTCTGATCCGTACGCCGCGCGCCGCGCCCCCACGCCGCATCGTCCTCGATGACGCGGGCCACGTCATGAGTGAGGGCCCAGCTGGTTCCGACGCTGGCTCCTTTGCGACCAACAATCCGGATACGTCTGAAGCGCAAGCCCTTGGTGGCTTGAGCCAAAGTCTTATTTGGGGCACCACTGTGTCGATTGACGACACGTTTGCGTCTTTCAAAGACTTTTTGCGCAATTTTACGAAAAAATACCGCATGTGGCTCGACGGTATGTCGGAAGCCCAAACGGCCAGCATGCCGGACGCCGAGTCTAAACCGTACTGGGAAACCATGCAGAACATGCTTCTCCTGGGAAGCACCCGCCTGTACGTCGACATTCGCGATCTGAAGGCCTACCCGCGCACGAACAAGTTGTGGTACCAGGCACAGGCCTATCCGCAGGAAATCGTGCCCATCATGGACCAATCGGTCCACGACTTGATGTCGGAACTGGCACACGCAGAAGTGAACCGCCAGAAGGCAGCGGCAGCCGCCGAGTCTCAGAGCAGCGCAGGCGGCCGCCGGTCACAGCCAGGTGCCAGCCAGAGTTCGGAGCTCGACTTTCCGAGTCCGGGTTTTGACAGGAGCGAGGATGCACCTGCAACTCCGCGTCCGTCTCAGCAAGCACAGGCCCAGGCACAGACATTGGAGGACGATGTCAGCAAAACCGTGTACATTGTTCGGCCGTTCGGCCTGGACAAGTCGACCAATTTACGGGAGCTTAACCCGTCTGGTGTGTTTCTGGCTACAATCCACAGACTTGTATTTTGAAGAGCTCCGCCGACTAACAAAAGATCAGACATGGACAGGCTCATCTCTGTCAAAGGCTTGGTCATTCGCACCACGCCGGTGATTCCAGATATGAAAGACGCCTTTTTCAAATGCCAAGCGTGCAACCACTCCGTGACTGTCAGCCTGGACCGTGGCCGGATCCGAGAGCCAACCGAATGTCCGCGCCCAACGTGTCAGACCAAAAATTCTATGCAGATTGTCCACAACCGGTGCATTTTTGAAGACAAGCAGGTCATCAAGTTGCAAGAGACACCCGACGCTGTTCCGGCCGGCCAGACACCGCACTCAGTGTCCGTCTGTGTCTACAACGAACTCGTCGACTTCTGCAAAGCGGGCGACCGTGTCTTAATTACGGGAATTTTCCGCGTCAGCCCGGTCCGCGTGAATCCCCGGCAGCGCACCGTCAACAGCGTCCATAAAACTTACGTTGACGTGCTGCACATACAAAAGGTGGACAGTAGGCGTCTCGGCATTGACCCATCAACCCTAGAGCAGGATGGCGACGGTGGTGATGACGACATCGAGGCAGCCCTGCGGGCGGAGCAGAATGAGGCCAATGACAATGCGAGCAGCAACCGCATGGAGGAGACGCGTTCGTGGACGGCCGAGGAGGAAGAAAAAATCAAGGCGACGGCGGCCCGGCCAGACGTGTATGAGCTCTTGGCGCGGTCGCTGGCACCCTCAATCTATGAAATGGATGACATGAAAAAGGGCATTTTGCTGCAACTGTTTGGCGGCACCAACAAGGCGTTTAAAAAGGGTGGCAGCCCCAAGTACCGCGGCGACATCAACGTGCTGTTGTGTGGTGACCCGTCGACGGCTAAGTCGCAGATGCTAAGCTACGTGCACAAGATCGCGCCCCGTGGCGTGTATACGAGCGGCAAGGGCTCATCTGCCGTCGGTTTAACGGCGTATGTCTCGCGAGATCCCGAGACACGCCAGTTGGTGCTCGAGTCCGGCGCGCTGGTGCTGTCGGATGGCGGCGTGTGCTGCATCGACGAGTTTGACAAGATGACGGACAGTACTCGGTCCGTGCTGCACGAAGTCATGGAGCAGCAGACGGTGTCGGTGGCCAAGGCCGGCATCATCACGACGCTGAATGCGCGTACCAGTATCCTAGCCTCGGCCAACCCCATTGGCAGCCGCTACAACCCGGACCTGCCCGTCCCGCAAAATATTGACCTGCCGCCAACCCTGCTGTCTCGCTTTGATCTAGTGTACCTGATCCTAGATCGTGCCGACGAGAAGGCCGACCGCCGGCTGGCGAAGCACCTGCTGTCTATGTACCTTGAAGACAAGCCGCAGTCTGCACGGTCAGCACACGAAATTATGGTTTGTTTACTATCTTTCCTTTCTTTTTTTTGGTACCTTATTTCTTACTTTGGGTGCTAACTCCATTAGCCCATTGAGTTTTTGACTTCGTACATCTCGTACGCGCGCGCCAACGTGCACCCAACCTTGTCGACCGAAGCTAGCCGCGCTCTCGTCGACGCCTACGTGTCTATGCGCAAGCTCGGGCAGGATGTGCGTGCCGCCGAGAAGCGCATCACCGCGACGACGCGTCAGCTCGAGTCCATGATTCGTCTCGCCGAGGCTCATGCCAAGATGCGCCTCGCGCCCAGTGTCACCGCCGCGGACGTCCATGAGGCCCACCGTCTCATCCAGGCCGCGCTCAAAACTGCCGCCACCGATGCGCAGGGCCGCATCGACATGTCGCTGTTAACTGAGGGCACGAGCGCGGCAGGGCGGCAGCGGCGGGCCGATATGCGTGCAGCCGTGCTTCGTCTGCTAGACGACCATCTCGGTGGAGCTGGTGGTGCCGCCGGTACCGGTGGTGGGCCCGCAACGATGCGGTATGCCGAGCTGGCGCGGCGCCTGGCGGAGGTGGCGAGCGTGCCCGTGGAAGCGGCAGACTTGGCTGAGTGCGTGCGGGGGTTGGAGCAAGACGGTTCCATTACGGTGAGCGGCGAGGGCGCGCGGCGGACGGTGCGGCGGGTCACCGGTATGGTATAAGGGAGCAATGGTATGTGTGGGTATTGTAGCGGCGTATTGTCCTTTTTATTGGTGTATGTTTAAGTGATGTACAATGGGTATAGCTTGTTGACGTGGCCAAATTAATGAAACGGTAGAACGCAAACAGAGACGAGGTATTGAATTTTCCAAGAGTTGCCTTTCTGTCAAATGCAATATAGTTCGGCTTTTATATGCTGCCCCGTATGCTATTTTGACCTATGTACAATCTGTATATGCCGTAATATTCAGAAGCTCGGCCCACAATAGCCACGCCGTTATATGCATCCCTTCCTATCCAATGCCCCTTCCATTCTTTCTTCCGCCCTTTTTACCACAGGTCCCGCGCCCGTCCTTCAAATGCAAAGTTGAGCGCCACAGCCACCAGCAGCGCGCCGCATAGCACATTCGGACCGTAGCGATCGTAGTACTTGGCCGACGCCCGTCGGGTCCGAATCGCCTGGCTGCGGTACACATACGTGCCCACAGCGTACAGCAAGCAGCACACGGCTAGCACCGTGAACGCGCCCGCTACAACAAAGGCCGAACTTGCGGGCTTTGCGCCAAAATTGAGCAGTGTCGCCGCGATCGTGCCAATGTAGATGGAGTATTCGAGCTGAGAGTGGTTAGAAAGGTGAGACTGGGGAAAAAATGGCAAGAAATTACCGCTAGAAAGATCACGTACCCATCCCAAAAACGTTCGCTCGGCGGCAAAGTACACTTTGGGTTCGACGCGTACTGGCACGTAAATCTTTTTGCCCTTGGGCGCCCGGAACCGCAGCGTTTGCGGCTCGCCGGCACCAAACAGCTGCCGCTGACGCTCGTTCTGCGGGATCACAGACCCGCGCGGGTGTGGCACCAGGGCCTGTGCAACGTGCACAACACCACGGCCCGCCGCGCGGCCGTGTTTGCGGAGCAGCGCGGCATAGTATGTCCAGCCGCCCACGCGGCGCGCCTCCTCCAGCACAGCACGCTCACCGCCCTCATCATTCTCATCGTTGTCGTCGTCGTCTTCGGACTCGTATACGGGATACGGATCGCGCAGGTCGCCGCCGGGAGCGTCTACCGTCTGCCCCTCCGTGTCTGCGCTTGCACTGACCAACAACCCTTGGTGCGGCAAACGAGCCGCTATTGCGGCCGCCGTAGCCGACGCCGTTGCAGCACCGGTCGCGTGCCTGCTGCGGCGTGCCTGCTGCACCAGTGCGTTTTGATCAGCGTCGGCTACCTCCTCCTCATCCGAGTCAAACTCGTCCTCGTCCTCCGATTCTGACGTGGCCGTCGTGGCCGAATAGCCGGAGCGGCGGATACCAAAGTCGTGCGACCGCGGCTTGCGGATGTCGACGTCCATTTGCGGCAGCCAAAACGGAAGCAAGTGAATGCGGTCCGGGAACAGTGTCGCCGTGCCGTGAATGAACTTGGAAAACTTGGGCACAGCCTCGACCAGGTGACTGGAGATCAGCTGGCGCACCCATTCCGGCGGCTCTTGGCCGAGCTGGGTCTGCAGTTTCACTTCGAGCACCGCGTAGGGGAAGCGCTCCACGTCGGCTGGCGGCAACTGCGAGAAAGGGTAATCGATGCCGATGTCCATGCGGCGCCAGTTGTCGCCGGACCGGCGCTTGCCGTCCAGGTTGTCTTCCCGCACCATCGTCAGCTCGGTGTCGAGAGAAATGCGCACGCGGGCGTCGCCGGGCAGCTGAAAGGCCGTCCGGTTGTAGAACGAGCGGCACACGGGACGGTAGCCGTTCTTTAACACGGAATACTGAATTTCGGCGGCCAGACGCGTGTCTTCGGCAATGGCCTGCTGGGATTTTTTGCCTTCCTTGCGGGCTTTTTCAAAGATGGCCGTCGGCAGCAGCTCGCCCCGCATGTAGGCGTTGACGTTCTTTTCCTTGAGAGAAAAACGGGCCTTGACCGACTTCTCGCCCGTCCAGTCCTCGCGGTGGGTCTTGCGCTCGACGAAAATGGTTTCCGTCCGCATGCCGCCGTACCAGCGCAGGCGGATGGCCTCGGCACCCTCTGTCTTTTTCAGACGCCCCTCGTAGAGTTCCCACGTGTCCGGATTGTCGTAGTAAATCGAAGTAATGGCCGAATCTTGCTGGTCAAACTCTTTGCTGGCATTGAATACGAGCACCGGCAAGTGCTTGAGGATGATGAGCTTCAGCTCCGTCACGTTGTCCGGGTGCACCCAGTACTTGGTGGTGTGGCGGACGAAGCTGGCCTGCGACCCGCCAGCACTGCTGTCGCCCTGGACGGGGTTGCCGCGTGTGCGCACGAGGTCGTACAGCTTTGAGAGCTTCACGACGGAGGCATCGTAATTCTCCTTGTAGAAAGGCTTGGCCTTTAACCGCGTGTCGAACACGGGCTTGAGATGCCATCCAGTTAATTTCTGTGAGATGATGTATTGCGTCAGCCAATTTTCATATCCAGAGAGAAAGTAGAATTGTTTCACAAAGCTGGGAGTTGCCGGCCAAGTCCTTACGTCGTGTTTCTTGATTATCTTATAGAACCCCGTGTAGTTAACCTGGACAAACTTGGCTAGGTCGTGCACGTCGGCAATGACGTCGCTGAGGTCCTCTTCCAGCAGCATAAATTCCTCCTCCGCGGGGCCAGGCCCAGTACCCCGTTCACGCAGGCGGTTGACCACGTCATTGACCTCGCGCTCGCTGGCGGCGATCATGCGCTGGATCTCAATGGCCTTCACCTGCTGCTTTTGGTGGACCTTGTCGAGCTCGTTTTCGAGCATGGTGACGAAATCGGCCTCGTCGTCTTCGGTCCACTCGTGCCGGTAATGCGGTTGGTGGTCAACAGCAGCCGCACATGTTGCAGACGCCGCGTTGTTGCCAGCCTTCTTCCCCTTCTCGGCTTTCTTTGGCTTGCCGCTTTTCTTGCCAGTGGCGTTGAATGTCTCAGCAGCTGTTGCAGGAGAAGAAGCGCCGGCGTCCACCCCAACAACGGGCCCACTGGCCGCCCGCAGCTTGGCCTTGAGACCGTCATAGTTGAGGTACGACCATTCGTACTCGCGGATGACGCTGGACCGCAACTGTTCGCCGAACTTCATGACGATGCTCCCAGGCGGTGCACGCCACGCGCTGCTGGCGGTGCTGGTGCGCTGCTGTTGACCGTGTTGGTGGTGTCGGCGGCTCCTGAATGAGTGGACGGTGGGAACGGTGTTGCTGCTGGCTGATCGCTGCCAGGATTTCTTGTGCGTTTTCAGGTCTTCAATGATGAGCATTGAGGAAAGAGGAAAAGGTCAGCAACAGAGCATAGAGGCCGAGCACGAGACCATCAACAATTACAAACACCTTCTCTTAAGATCAAGAAAAGATTGAGCAGCGTGATGAGGGCAAAAGCAGTGCATGAAAGTGTAAGGAAAAAGAAGTGAAAAAAAGAAAAAAGAAAAAAGAAGGCAAAGAAAACTGTCAAAGGAAAGTCAAGGGGGGAGGGTCAATACGAACGGAATAATTAGATCGGATCGGATCAGAACAAGGTACCTGATAAAATCAAGACACCCGTGCAAATGCCAGCAGCCGTCGGGAACGGAGTCCTAGGAAAATGTTGAGAGAAACGAGCCGTCGGAAAGAGACCAGCAAGAGACCAAAAGACCGAAGAAAACGAATGGACACTATAGACTACCGCAAAGATGAAACAAAGAATCACGTAAAATAAAACAAGGAGGACGACGAGGAGGAGAAGGCGAACCGGCGCCGCCGCTTCCGCAAAGAATGGCAGTGGGAGAGAATGTGTGTGTATCTCGGTTGTGAGGGCGGCAGTAGAGTAACAACAGCAAGGTCGGCGTGGTAGCGGCTAATAACAAGGAGAAAGCGACACAAAAGGCATCATGGCAACCGGCAGCGGCCAAAAATTGGGAAAAACGTGCTGGGAGTGACGAAAGTCACAAAGCTTCGTTCCTTAGAATTGGTTGACTAAGATACGGGGCCGGCTAGTCAGCTATCTTATTAGGCTTTCGCAAGGCTGCCGGCCGGGCCCAGCTGTGGGGAGCAAGGTTGGCCTTTGTCCACGTTGGCAGGGTGGAGCATATGATTGGTCAATTCCTCAACACCGAACATGGTCCATTCTAGGAAGAGACCGGGGCGGGGCTGTTTCGAGAGGAGATTGCTCTATGCCGCAAGTTACTTCGACTTCGGGAAGGGACGATCTACGAAGTATCACGGAGTAGCGATCTCTGGGACTGTGGGCTCGTATGGCACGCTAAAGGCACATGCGTAGGATGACCAGATCGAACGGGACGAAAACGGGAAGGAAGGGCAGATCCGGTTTAAAGGAAAAGTTGACTCGCTGGCAGGTGCGAAGCTAGGGACCGATGTTGGCTGGTGGCCGTACTACAGCCGGCGGTCGAATATTTGTTTTTTTATTGTAATAATTAGTAGCGAAGAGATTCGAGGACAACCGCACGGTGAAAGAAGATGGGCGCGGCAAGCCAGCTACGCCAGCCAGAATCGCAGCCGCAAAAAGGCGGCAGAAAAAATAAGGCGGTGAAAACGACAACAGGTAAAAACCAGCGACCCAATTCGAACCGAAGAATTGATACGAAATTATGGCCTGATATACGCCCGTCATGGCTGATCTCGACAGCATCGACGCACGCATTTCTGCAGACTGTCCTGATGACGTCCAGACCATCCTCCGTGCTGCCTGGCACCACGACAGCGCCGCCCTCCGGGGTCTGCTGAACGGCCCCGGAAAGGCCAGCTGCCGCGACCCCACAACCGGCGAGACGCCGCTACATGCGGCCATCCGGTCAACTGGACAAATTGAAAATGCGGGTGAAGTGGCCGTCGGCGACGCCATTCCGGCTGCCAAGACGGTCGTCGAGCAGCTCCTGCTGAACGGCGCCATCTGGAACGACGTCGACGACCACAACGAAACGCCCGGTTGCGTGGCGTGGCGGTTGCATCGCCCAGCGCTGTACGAACTGCTTGTGCGAGCTGGTACGCGAGCCGAGATGCTGTTTGCCATTCTCGACGGGTACGAGGCGCTGGGCTCTGAGGGCGACGAGGACGAGGGCATCGAGGACGAAAAGGAGGAGGAAGAGTTGGAGGATACTGAGCAGGTTGGTGGAAAGGACACAAATGGCGCAGAGACGAACGGCGATGCGGCGGCCGACAAGGAAAGGGCACCTGCAAAAGAACCAACAATGACAACAGAATCCGCACCCGTGGCTGCCGCCGCAGACGAGACCCCCTACCTCGAGTCGTCACTGACGCTGTCCGACGGCAAGCTAGTTGATGCTGCCGGCAACGGCGTCATGATGGCTTGGGAGACAGATATTATGCGCCGCAGCGTGGACGCCCTTTTAGGCGACCCAGGCCCGGACGGCAGCGGTGGCCAGGGCAAGCGCATCCTCAACATCGGCTTTGGTCTTGGCATCGTCGATAGCCTGTTTGCCGCCCGCCGGCCCGCGCGCCACCACATTATCGAAGCCCACCCGGCTGTCCTTGCCCGGATTGACCACCCGACGACTACCACAACCACCGCCACCGGCGCCGTTGCCGACCATGACCACGCTGCCGCATTTGGTGCTGCGTGGGAGAACTCGGGCCCCGAGCCTGGCGCCTTCCGCGTGCACCGCGGCCGCTGGCAAGACATCTGTCCGGCCTTGCTGGCGCAGGGCGAGCTCTACGATGCCGTCTATTTTGACACGTTTGGCGAGGACTACAGTGTACTGCGGCAATTTTTCACCGACTACATTCCCGGCCTGCTGGCCGACGACGGCGTGTTTGGTTTTTTCCACGGCCTGGGCGCCGACCGGCGGGTATGCTACGACGTGTACACGCGGGTGGTGGCGCTGCATCTAGCGGAGGCCGGGTTGGACGTGGTATGGCGGGACGTAGCGGTGCCGCTAGCAGATGCTGGTTTGGACCGGGCGGGCGCGGGCGCGTGGCAGGGGATCGTGCGTCCGTATTGGACTCTGGATAGTGCGTTTATCCTTTTTTTTCTTTTTTTCTTTTTCCTTTTTCCCCCCTCCCTTTCTTTTTTTTTGCTTCCCGGCACTAACTCTCCAACAGACTACCGGCTGCCCGTATGCACGTTTATGGGCTAGTATTACCAAACAGTCAGCTCATCGTTTTCGCTCCTGTCCTGCTTTTGAATCTTTTACCTGTTCTACTACTTCACTTCCCCGATCTACCAACAAAGAACAGGCCCGGCATATTGTGTCAACGTTGGTCACGATATTTCAAACCAAAAATATAAAGAACGACCAATTCCCGTATATCAAACTAGATAACAACGACAGAAGCAATATTCCCCTTTTTGCGCTGCTTGCTCGTTCCAGCGAAAATCCTATACAAAATTCTCCGGATGCAGGATCCCCGACAGATTGCCTTCTTTAACGCGCTTCAGCGTCAGTGCGGCGATCAGGGCCGCGCCCACGCCGCTGCCGTCTTCGGCTGCCAGAATTTCAATGGGATCCTCCGCCTTGGGGTCTTCCTTGGCCGGCCAATCGAGAATCTCCCCCAGGGCCTGCGCGCCGCGCTCCTTGAAGTGGGGGTATTTGTTGAACACAGAGCCGTCAGCACCCACGTGGCACGACTTGTAGTTCTTTTTGATGCTGATCGCAGCGACACCGCAGGCCGACAGGCGTGCGGCGCGCGTACCGATCAGCTCGGCCGTCCGGCGGATGAGTTCCAGCTCGGGCGCCGTCGGGCTGATACCGAGTTTGTCGGTGAAAAGGTCGAACGTCTCTTGCAGGTTCTCCCACGGGTCACTGTGTCGTTGGTCAGTAATGGTAGAAGACGGTGGAACACGCACTAGGCTACACGAGGGAATACAAAGGGAAAGAAAGAGCGATGCGCCGGAGGAAAGGGGGGGCGTCGGATATACTTTTCAATGGCGGACAAGAAGGATGAATCCAGACTGTAGGCGCGACGCAATTTGGCAATGTCCTGGTGCTCAAAGATTTTGGCTTCGTGGTTGTCGTGCAGATCCACGAGGATCAAGCGAAAAATTTCGCCGAGGTAGAGACCAGCAATCATTTTCTCGAAAGCTTGCTGGCCCGGGCGCGGCGAGTCTTGGTCAATGACAATGTCGTAGGGCGTGCGCGGCAGCACGCGGTGCTCGTTGTCAAAGGCGCCCCATTCGCAGTTGATGGCCATGGGCATGTCCGGCGGTAGCTTCATGTGCGCGAGCTTGGGAATGGAGCCGCAGTCTTCCATGTACGCGGCGTTGCAGCCCGTACCAAAAATGCAGCCGATTTTCATCTTGGGGTCCGTGTACGCCGAGGCGATCAGCGTGCCGGTGGTGTCGTTGATCAGCGCCGCCAGCTTGATCGGCGTACCCTTGGCAGCCAGCGCCGCTTCGAACATGGGGACCACATTGTGGCCCTCCACGCCAGCAATGTCGAATCCCTTGGTCCATCGCTGCAGCACGCCTTCGTCGATGTAGTTCTGCGTTGCCGGGTAGGAGAATGTGAAACCGAGGGGGAGCGTCTCCAGCCTATCGAGGTCTTCGTGGTGAGTTTCGACAAACTGGTGCACGCAGTCGGCAATATAGTCCCATAGTTCCTCGACGTCGCCCGTCTTGAGCTCCTCCGGCATGCGGTACTTGGACTGGATAATGTCAAACTCGGATTTTTCGTTGGTCAGGGTGATCTCGCACACGCGTAGGTTGGTGCCGCCCATGTCTAGTGCTAGGAAAGTGCCGGTCTCGTAGCCGTCGGGTAGGGACATGACCCATGTCGGATTCATGGGCTACGCAGCACCGCTTGTCAACGAGTATGCCCCACGACGTCGATGAATATTGGCGGAGCATATACGCGAATTGATTTGAATAGGGAGGACAGGAAGCACTCACAATGCTGCCACCCTCTACGCTAAGGCCCTTGTCCAGCTCCGACACGAAGTGCTTCGTAATGTCCTTTAGCTTTGCCTTGTCCACAGTGAACAGCTTCTCCAAGTTCGCGATTTCTTGACGGAGATCTCTGGGAATGTCCGCCATCGAGCCTAATCGGTCACAGCAACAAGATTAGCCATCGTCATATCGCAATGCGCCTCTCATATTTGGACGTGCGGTCGTGCCCTTGTTATCGTGGCTAGTGTGGGGATGGTCTGGAGCCCCAAACGCTCCTAACAGCGTGAAAGGAGAAGAGGATGCGGCTGCAGCCATGGTGTTTGACGCATATGCGAGCAAAAGCAAAAAAAAAAAAAAAAAAAAAAAAAAAAATTGTGCGCCGCTGTATTGACGTTCCGTCTGTGCTCGCACTTGCACCACCAGCCGACTTGCCGAGGTCGCCAACGACGAACAACAGCCAGGTAGAAAGAACAGCAGCACGGGGCGGTCTCTCAAGACAATACCAGACGGTATAGAACGATAACAAGGCAACGAAAGATAAAAAGGTTTAAAAAAACAAAGACGGGATTCAGTGAGAAATATAGTGTATCCAAGCAGATAGCTAAGAGGAAAGAATATTGCACACTATCTGGCATGCAACTTCGTAGCTGGTTCGACTAATCCACGTATGCGAACTTGTAGAGATCAGAATAAGACGAAACGTCTTACAAGAATGGCATGCTATCCAATGGTTTTGGGTATGCTGAAATTTCAAGTATGGGAAACCGTTCATCTCAATAAGCGACGTCAAAGCTGGACCAGCCAGACAAAGCCGGGCTTCCAGTAGTGACTCGCTAGTCCCTCCCGAAGAAGGGAGATAATCGCCGTCTTACGGGCACGTAACTGAGCACAACAACTGGGAATGGGGGTGGGCGGCTCCAAACGCAACCTGACGTAGGCGGCCAAAACGAGGTGCATATTCCACCTCCATAGCACCGTATCCCGTGCCGTCCAGGAGTAGAAACATATTGGAAGACCAAGCCAAGCGTGGCAAAAGACGTGGAGCCATTATATGAGAACCCTCTTGAGGGAATGGATGGGTAAGAACCGAGGAAAGTGCAAGAAGGGAAGGGGGGGAAACTATCCGCGGCAATTGAGGACCCTGTTGCCCAAAACACAAGCAAGCAAAGTAAACAATCAATGACCCCCAATCGCATTCGCGGTAGTAGCCGGGAACAGGTTGGGCTAGGTTGGGTAGATGCCGCGAAAACAAAAGGAACGAAGATGGTGCGTGAGCGGGAGGGATCGCGTCGGGTCCTGACTATAAGCCGGGAAGGGCAACGGAATGATGCAATGCAACGGCTTGAAGACCGGTCCAGGCCGAGAGACAGACGAACAAGACGAGAGGAGGGAATGGAAAAGGGGGGGGAAGGGGGGGGTGAGAGGCCAAACAAAGCAAGCGCTGGAACAATAAAAACAGCAGCAGCAGTATATAAAACGCAAGTAAAGAAGAACCGTGGAAAAGCGAAGCCCAAAACCCAATTGAGTCAACCCTTTCTTACCTGTTCCCTTGCGGGACGGCGGCTTTTTCGGACCAAGACCAACCATCGTGATAGCGACGAGCGGGATGCAAGGTGGGCTCTAGAGAAATGCTCCCCGGGGAAGGAAAAAAAAATCGACGACGACGAAGATCGCGAAAACGTAAGCGATCGGGAGGTAGGAAAGAAGGGAGAATCGGAGGGAAGAAATGGCGAATGTGGGCGTGTGAGATTTGGCGTTTTTGCGGAGAATCGGTAGGAAGTGGGCGTTGGGTGAGAGAATCACCGATCGAGGAGCCGAACTACTGGGGGGCCCCTTTTTTGTTATCGTTTTTTTGCTTGTTCGTCCCCTCGTCGAAGCTACAGGACGTTTTGCGTCAGCTTGGCTTGGCTTGGCTGGTCGTTGGGGGTTTGTATTGTTGCGTCGCGAAAACACCGCAAAGTGGATGTGACGGCAATTGATGACGACAAAACAGCAACTGCGAGAGTTTCGCCGGTGTGGAGAGACAACAAGGGGAAGCTCCAGCCGATGCGCGTTTTCGTTTGGTGGCGTTCTCGGGGTGCGGCGACGACGGGGTTTGTGGTACGGGGCGTACGATGGTGGTGGCTTTTGGGTTGGGTCAGAAGAAGGGAAAAAAAACAAGGCCACGATGAGAAGCCCGCAAGTTCCTTACGAAGCACACAAGTCAGCATTTGCTTGTCAGATGCATATTACGTGAACAAACAAAAACACAAAAGAAGAAAGAGCGTTAGGGCAGACAAGATCTGCATTCCTGTACCCTCCTCCGTCCATCCATGGGCAAGTCCGACCAGCTCCAGAGCAAGCTGCACCCCGCTAGTGGGGCAGCAACCGCGAATGCTAGCCCCAGCTTGGCAGTAAGCATACAAAAATGGCTGGCGATAAATGCCCAGAAAGCCAGTGACAATTCCAGCAGAAGCGGTCAACGTCGGGCGGCATCACGAACCTTTTAAGCCGCGTGGACATACATGTTACAGAATTAACACGGCATTTACAGTAGAAGAAAATAAGATGAAATAAAAATACAGGAGGACAAACTTCCATACAATGGCTTGAATGTGGGGCCCCGGTCGTCGTTGTCCAGAATCTTACGTCAGTCACAGTTTCTTATCTTATCTATGTTAACGATCACGTGATGGTTTCTCAGCCACATGTCGTAGTTATGGCTCAGCTTGCAGCACAGACCATGCAGGGGTGTGGGAGCTTTACGCAACGTAAGGCTCTCGGCTGGCGAAACTGAGAACACGGTGTTTGTGGCAGTTTCGAGCTGTTGCGTATACCGTTTGGGTAAACGACAATTGACAAGACAGCCTCGACAGGCCAATTGTTTGTTTTCCTCCCTTCATTTCGTTCCATTGCCTTTTTTATTATCTTTTTTAGTCTTTCATTTGCTTATTGTGTTTTTTTGTTTTTTTTATTTTAGTTTTCTGAAGGGTTTCCCCTTTTCCCTTGCGCTTCGCCACAGAATCGGGCGGCTTTCGAGAAAGCTTTTTTTTTCGTCTTTGCAGTCTCGCTTTGCCATCATGCGTTTATTTTCGCCGGCTCTGCCGGCGCTGCTGCTCGCCCTCACATACAGTTTATCGACTGTTGGCGCCGCCACCTTTGTGCCGCCCGCGGTGTTCAAAAACGCCAACCTTGTGCACGTCGTGTCTGTCGAGAAGAACTACGTGAAGGAGACAATCAACGTGTTGGTCGAGAACATTGACAGCAGCCCCCAAGACGAATACTACCTGCCATTTGCCACCGACAAGTTTGCCCATGTCGGCGGCTTGGAGGTGAAGGACCGGAAGGACAGCCACGCCGGGCCGTTTGCCGTTGACGCCGTGGAGATTGACAGCGATAGGTGTGCAGCCTTTTTTTTTTCTGTCTTCCTGCTACTCGAATTACCTCGTTTGCGTCACCTATATCTAACCAACTATTTCCAGTGATGTGCAGTACTACCGCATCCACCTCCCGGCACCGCTCAAGGCTGGCGCGCAGCAGACCCTCGGGATCACCTATTATGTCCTCCGCGCTTATCGGCCTCTGCCGGCAACCATCGCACAAGACGACAAGCAGTACCTGGTCTACAAATTCTCCGCCTACTGCCCGTCGGCCTACGACACGGACAAGCAAAAGACCGAGGTCAAGTTCCCGACGTCCGACATCCCCGACTACACAAAGCTGCCCGCCGGCAGCGGCAGCGAAGGCGACAAGCCGCAGCCGCAAAAGCAAGGCGCTAAGCTCACGTACGGGCCGTTTGGCGCCCAGCCCGCGGGTGCCGCGCTGCCCGTCGAGGTGCGCTTTGAGTTCACCAAGCCCGTCACGCACGTCACACGGCTCGAGCGCGACGTCGAGGTCAGCCACTGGGGCGGCAATGTGGCGTTTGAGGAGCGATACGCGCTGCGCAATGTGGGCGCCGAGCTGGCCACGCTCTTCAACCGAGTGAAGTGGGCACAGGCGCAGTACTACCGCCCCGCCACGCCCGCGCTCACCGAGCTGCGCGTGCCCCTGCGCGCCGGCAGCGCGGACGCCTACTACACGGATGTGATCGGCAACGTGTCGACGTCACGGTTCCGACCGAGCGCGCGCAGTGAGGCGCTGCTCGAGATCAAGCCGCGGTACCCCGTGTTTGGCGGCTGGCAATTTCCCTTTACAATTGGTTGGAACGGCGAAGCGCGGCAGTTTCTGCGCAAGGTGACCACTGGCAGCAACAGCGGCCGCAGCTTCGTGCTCAACGTGCCCTTCTTGGAGGGGCCGCGGCAGACTGAGGGTGTCGCGTACGAGCAGGTGCGCCTACAGATCCTCCTGCCCGAAGGCGCCGAGTAAGTTTTCCTCCCTTTTTTTTTCTTTTCTTCTTGTTTGCCCAATGCGTTCGATACATTGTTTTGGTCCGCAAAGTGCTCACACCTTTTTTTCTTTTCTTCCTCCCAGAAACGTCAAGTACTACGCGTCCATCCCGCCGAGCGTCATCAAGGCGTCTGGCCTGACTCTACACAAGACGTACCTAGACACGGTGGGTCGAACGGCAGTGGTGATCGAGGCGGAGAACCTCGTGGACGAGTTCCGGGACCGCGAGGTCGTGGTAACGTACGACTACCCGCTGCTCGCCAGCCTTCGGAAGCCGTTGGTGGTGTTTGGTAGTACACTCTCGCTTTTCATAGCAGCGTGGTTGATTGGCAACGTGGAGCTCAAGTTTTCAAAAAAGTGAACCAGGAAGGAATGAGGATTGTGAGTTTTTTTTTTTTTTCCAAAAACTGCGTGCGGTATTCTTTTATTGATGTTGTTCACGTCAAAAAAATTGCGAGTTATGAAAAGGATTTACTACAGAAAAGGGAAATAAAAGGAACAGAGCGGAAAGGCAACATAAAAAAAAAGCGAAACATATAGACAATGCCTGCCTGTGATAGAACTCGATGAAAACGGGTAGAATTGCTGCGTAATTGTGTCGTATCCAGTGACAGGCAGGCAACCAAGCAAGCCAACACAGCCCACGGCACGCTTAGGAAGCCGGTTTTCCTTGCAGGACGAGGCGCGGGCCAGTCGAAAGAAATGCGGGAGGATCAGGGAAGTTCTAGACATAGCCTCTAGAGTGTAATCACACACACCGTTCCACCACAGCCACGTCCTCTTACGACGACACTATCCCTTGGCAAACAGCCTATTACCCGCCAAGGCAGCCGGACCTCGAAATCACGTTAGAGAAGAGCGAGAGATATAAGAATTGGCCAAGCTATTCCCACAGCTACTCGTGTATCACAAAATATGTGCCTGTGCTTCTCGACGCTTTCTGTTCCGGAAGACTCCACGCCCGTTCCTCTTCCCCTTCCTAAAATCCCTTTTCATCTATAAAGCAGCGCCCGCTCTGTTTTCGCAGGCCCCTTTGTCCGTTCCGTTTTGTTCTCATTCTCACCCAAACAGAGTTCACTTACCCATTTTTCTACTTGCAAAACTTGATTTTTTTTTAAAAAAAAAGAAAAAGAAGAAGAAGAAGAAAATACCTACCACCAGCTACAATAACGACCACCGCACCACAACGATGTGCTTTCCCACCCCACGCCGAAACTACTACTACCGCGAGGAAATTGTCCCCGCCCGCCAGCCGATCGTCCTAGGCCCACAGCCTGTCCGTGTCGGCGTACCTGTCCGCGTCGGCTATGGCTACAACGCACCACGGCCTTACTACGGCGGCGGCGGCCGGTCCTGCGGGCACCACCGGGGTTATGGCGGTCGGCGGTGGTAAGCAGGGCCGTTCTAAGTTGCTATAGGGAAGGACAAACCGAAAGCGTGAGGAAATGTTACAGGGGATTGGTTGCGATTTTTAGAAGATAGGATCGGGCCCCTTTTCAAATGTGCTTCCATTGTTTCTTTTGGCGCTTGCGATGCATCATCTATGGCATTACATGGGGAAAAGGGGATACTTCGCAGGGCTCTGCTTCCTCACGCGCTTGCTGTTCTTTTGTCTTCTGATAACGCATTTATAACCCCTGATTGCCCTAACGGTGTACTCGGCGGGATACGTTGCGGGCAAGGTTGGTCAAGTGGATTATTATGATGTCATTGTCCCCTTTTCCAAGCCCACCAGTTGGCACGGGGCATCAGATAAAGCAGATCTAGTTTACATCTACCACAATTTATCAAAACTTTTTCTCAATGTATATTTATGTACATATATATATGTATATATGAGTGTGTTTTAATTCCCTACTTTTTTAGATCATTTTACGGACGAAAGTTTGGCGTCTCTAAGACCTCGATATCCTTGGGCGCATTTGGCTTCTTCGTCTCTTCTTCTTCCTCCCATCGTCCTGATCTTCGGTGACTTTTGGCGGCTTGCTGTTGCGTATAACTTTGAAATAAAAGAAAGAGAAACTGCAGCTCGTGAGGCGTTTATTTCCGTTTTCGCGGCTGTTCGTCTACATCTCGGTAGATCATCAGCATTCTGTGACAAAATATATCGATTCGGAAACCATCCAAGACCGGAATTTTGAAAGAAAGCTTTTTTCTCTGATTATCTATCAACTACATTGCAATAATATTGTCATTTTACTCCTTTTCTAGGCATCTATGTTTTGGTAATAGTGGCTCTTCCCTCCAGTTCCCCCTTTCCCGCCCCCCGGCATCACACAAACCAGCCTCGAAACCCTACGAATCCGCGGTCTCCAGAACCGGAGAAACAAAAAAATCGAGGTCGGATGGCAACTGATCGATCACCGAGCAGATCCTCTTGAAGTGGACTGGTGTCCATGCGTCGTAAAGATTTTTTGTGAACTGGTATGCCGTCCATCTCTCGCCGTTCAAATCGGCAAAAATGAAACGCTTGATTAGGTGTCGATAATATTTGGTTTTTTGCCCTTCTATTACAGGGTAGTATCCGTATATGCGGACGTTGCTAGCATCGTGCGAAATGCAAAAGGCAAGGATCTGTCGGTGAACCTCATCTTCGCGCTTCACCAGGCGAGAAAGTTCCACGACGCCGCGCACCGCGAGGGTCATGCTGTGGGCGTTCTGTCGGTCGGCAATGTCCAAACCACCGGCGCCGCACGTCACCTCACAGGTGAAGAAGGGGAAGTACACCTGCATTGTGGCCATAAAAAAGGAGAGGTCACCCGCGATAAAATCCCCGACAAAAGGCGCCAACTTGTTCAGTTGGTCTTCGGTAAAGGCCTCCCGTGCGAATCCCACTGAGTAGTCGGGCTGTGGCCGTGGCTCCGTCAGAGGGATTGCGTTGTTCCAGCCCTCGTTCACCGTCTCCACCAAGCAGGCCAGATGCGACGCACCGGCGAATGCCATGATTTCCGCCGAGGGGACAATTAGAGGCGTGACATCCCGTATCACTCTGGCCTCATTTGCGCCTTGTAGTCGCTCGCAGAGAGCCCCAAACTCCTCGTCGCTAAGAATTAACGAGCCTTGCGGTGCCGTCTGTCTCTTGTCAAGCAGCGTTTGGCAAAGTACGCTGCTTTCGGTCTTGATGCCCAAAGGCGACGCGCGCATAAAGGTGCCCTTTGTCTCCAGCAGGAGACCGTAGCGTGTGTCTCGGTAGGGTGTGCACTTGTCTTCTCGCGGCTTTTGATCACTGGCAGATGGCAGCGCGGAGGTTGTCACAGACTGCAGAAGTCTGCGGCTTTTGGCTGGCAAAGGTTTTTTTCTCGCAAATAGTTCCTCCATGGAAACGAATTCGGCAAACCCTGCTGGCCAGCGGCCCTCTTTCACCCAGAAAGCAATTGGGTCTATCTTGCGCTTGATGGCCACACCGGATGCAGCGGCGGCCTCAGCAGGCGTATTCTCGCCGAGGGCTGTGCGTGGTCGTTTGCGGCGAGGGCTATCCTGGGGGGGCTCTAATTTTTCTAGAAGCTGCTTTGGGCGACGCCGTTTCGGTGAAATAGGAGTTTTGTTCACGACAGGTTTCTTAACTGCAGATTCCTTGACTGCAGATTCCTTGACTGCAGATTCCTTGACTGCAGATTTCTCGACTGCAGATTTCTCGACTGCAGACTTCTCGACTGCAGGCTTCTCGACTGCAGGCTTCTTGGCTGCAGATTTCTTGACGAAAGGTTGCTTGATAGTAGGTTTTTTGGCAGCACGCTGCTTGACAGTGGTTTTCTCGATGGCCGTTTGCTTGACGACCGTCTGCGCTATTGCACTTTGCTTGACAGCAGCTTGTTCTTCATGGGGTTGCAGGAGACGTGCGCTTCTGCGCGACGAGGTGCCTTCAGGTTGTTTTCCTGCACTGCCGTCAGTGGTAATGTCCCCGTACGGGGTTCACAGGAGTACATACCTTGGCCGGTTGCTTCGACCGGTGTGTGGCCTTTCTGAGCGGCCGGTCGCCTTGAAGACTGAGGCATGGCGATGAGATAGAATGACGCGCAAAAGCGTTTTCTGCTTGTGAATATCCAGTTTCAACTTGAAAGCGCAGATTAGACCAGCTCTGTTGTGTGTGTTTGCTCCAAACAGCTTACGACGTTTGATGCGTATACAGAAAGCAACCCTTCTAAATCAGTGCAACGATGGAAACTGCATATCCGCTCACCGGGGGCAAAAAGGGCAGAAGAAAACGCCCCCAAAAACAAAACGAACGAAGGGGAAATGTTTGCTCCAAAATCCAGCCCTTGACTCAACTTCGCCAGAGTTCTTTGTTTTGTGGAGGGTAGTCCATGAGAAGAACTGCATCCGGCGATTTCGAGAAAAAAACAATGCCAATCCGATTGGCTGTAGCCGAACGACGGGACCTTGAGGTGGGAGGCTGTGGTGCATGCTGTGTATTGCTTTGAACCATTTAATACTATTTTTTGTTGGCACTCTTTTTGGTCTACTTGTTATTATTCCAATGTATTTATTTTTGTTGCACACTGCTCTTCCGTTGATGTCCACGCAGCCTAGTACAACCCTCCCTCCACTTCTACAATCAACGTCTAATCCTGTTTAAGAAAAAACTTTCATAATCAAGCAGATGACAGAAAACACAACACAGTTTCATTTTCAAAAAATTAACCACACGCTTGATATGTAGCTTGTTAAACTGAGGGTGTGAGTCTATGGGCGGCAGCAACAGAAGCCAGTCCACCGTTCCAGCCACAAACATCGCATGCAAAGCCACGTTACAGAAGAAGCAGACCACATCACAAAGAACTGAAGAAAGTCTTGATGCACTGGCGGCTATCAATGCTTGCGACTGTTATATGGACGTGGGCGGTTGAGCTCAAACGACCGCCGTCCGTTCCCCATCTTTCTGGGGGTCCAATCGAATCCGTCAGGACGATGATGACGCTACTAAAGCAACTAAAATGGGTAGTCTTCGGATGATCTCCCCGTCAAAGTGCTCCGTAGGACTAAACTTACCGGCAAAGTGCTCTGTAGGACCGAACTCATAGCCAGTCCATCGACGTTGCGCCGTATGGCAAAGAAAGAGCCTCCATCATTAGGAGTGTAAGATGAAACGTATAATATCGTGTACAGCTTCGTTGTCACAACGCATGGCGCATAGTTTACACAACATATCCGATGGATAGGCCCTGCACCGTTTTTGACGCGTTGGGTCGTATTTCGCGGATCGAAAATAGTAATTCCTTTGTTCTGGAACGGCCGGATAAAGTCCCACTTATTTTTGTGACGAAGAGAACTGTGGTCCGTAGCTAAAACGGCGGACGATGACGTAGCTCACCAGTGGCGCGGGGCCAGGGTACCCGAACATCTACTCTCAGCAGCTATTAAGCACGACAACGTCCGAGGAAGGTGCTCTGGAAACAGTGAATTGGTTGGTGTTGTGAGAACGTAGACTTAGCAACCTCGTGTATGCATTTCTCAAACCAACGAAACGGACAAGACACAATGATGTGAGTTTATTACTATTTGCTTTCTTCTCCCATGCATGGGCTTCTTTCCCCTCGTCGACCGTGATTCTGTTCTTCTCTTTCTCGGTTCCGTGTTTTTTTTGCCTTTCTCGGCTTGCCCATCTCAAAAAAAAAAAAACTGCACACAATGCCGTCTTGGCTGCCTCGGAGGAGTGCCGAGCAGTAGGTTCGCTGTTTTTCAGGCGAAGCCCGGATGTGTCGGGCAGTTCTATCTTTGGGCCTCTTGTTCTGTTCTGGGCTTGGATGTTAACCTCTCCTGTAGGAACCGTGGAATTTCCATCCGGTCTAAGGCCAATAGCGGCGGTGGTGGCGGCCGGACCGGCGGCTTCTCGTTTGCCTCCCTGCGCGGCACCACGCAGCCCGAGCTCGCCAAGCGCCTCTACCGCCTCATCAAGTCAGAGAACCAGCTTGTGTCGGCTCACGAAACCGCCGGCCGCGAGCGTGTCTCGATTGCGACCCAGCTCTCCGAGTGGGGTGAGCAGACTAACGACGAAGCCGTCTCCGACATCAGCGACAAGGTCGGCGTCGTTCTCTCCGAGATTGGCGAGCAAGAGGACGCCTACGCCCACGCGCTCGACGACAGCCGCAGCGTGCTGAAATCCATCCGCAACACCGAAAAGAGCGTCCAGCCTAGCCGCGACGGCAAGGCCCGCATTGCCGACGAGATTGCCAAGCTCAAGAGCAAAGAGGTGGACAGCCCGCGTCTTGTAGTCCTAGAGCAGGAGCTCGTCCGCGCCGAGGCCGAGAACCTCGTCGCCGAAGCTCAGCTAACCAACGTCGTAAGTGCTTTTCTGCGTCTGCCCCCCCGCCCCCCCCCCCCCCCCCCCTCCCCAACTCTCTTCTCTGTGTATGCCTATGAAATAGTCTTTGTCTGACACGACGCAGACTCGCCAAAAGCTCAAAGAGGCGTACGAGGCCGAGTTTGCGGCCACAATTGAGCGTGCCGAGAAACAGATTATCCTCGCCCGCCACGGCCAGCGCCTGCTCCGCCTGCTCGATGACGCGCCCGTCGTGCCCGGCGACGCGCGTCCGGCGTATTCCTATGCTGCGCAGGCACGCCAGATTCTCAACGATGCCGAGGACGACCTTAAGGACTGGCAGCCCGAGCAGCCCGACGACGGGGTTTATGCGCGGGGCACCAGCCAAACCGGCCGGCAGGGCGGTGGCAGCGACGTGCTCAACGGTGACAGTGTCGGCGACGAAGGTTCGCGCGTCCGTGGTAACCAGAGCCCAGGCCAAGACGGCGGCATCGGTGCCCGAGACGATGGAACGTCGGCCCACGACGGCTCCTCCGGCCTGACGGGCGCAGACGAGCGCAGGGAAGGTAAGCTTCATGGAACCCCGAGACTCCCCGTCCGTCAACCATGTCGAGACACTCTGACATCTGACTCGTGTATTAGCGGCAACTTCGGCTCTTGGGTAGTAATGAAAAACGCAATGGCTATTTGGAAGGAATGAGATTGTGTGGTCTGCCTGTTTCCCCGTTTGCGCGTGTTTTTGTATACTTACGTACCCCTTGGACAATTGTATTAGTGCGATAGTGGCTGGCCTTTTTTTCTCGTCTTGTGCGGATTCTTCTATGTTTTCCACTTTCACTTTCGCTTTCGTTCTCGCTTCTTTTCTTTTTTTCGTTCTCTGTTTTCTTCTGTCTTCGGTCAAACTGTTCCCGGGAGAAAGGGCCGGCAAACCCACCTTGAGATTGTGACGGGTTCGCGGTTCTGATACTGCCCTCTTTGTTTCCTTCATACTTACTATCTTGTGGAACATCATGCAGAAAATAAAGACGACGGGTAAAAAGGCAGGACTATTCAAAGCTTGGAACGGGTTATGCCAATGCCCGTTTTGCTACTTTGTGAACTCCAAACTCAGACAGAGGCGTAAAATGGGCCATCTACGTTTGTTGTTTCGTAGGCTGGACTTTGCTCGAGGTGCACTTTGCTTTCGCGGTGAGATCTGTTGGAAAAGACCGAAGGAAAGCATTGTTTTTGTGGTCGCGTAATACTCCGTATTGTATGCGAATTTCAAATATATACACCATATCATATCGTAAAACAAGGCTGGCGCGGGCCCACAAGTGATGTAGCTGCCGGCGGGGGACTACGCCAGCCTGGTGGGGTTCCGCTGTGGTGGTTTTCGGCCGCATTTTTTCGACGACCTTCTATTCGCGCTTCGGGGGTATTACAATAAAACTTTAAAAAAGCTAACTTGCCCCCCCAGCTTTTCTATTCTTCCTGAACACCACGAACATTACAACGGCACATATACAGACACACACACGCACACACAATGGCAGACAAAGGTGAGCAAGCACGAGCATACATAGCCAGTGAAGGAACCCTTCAGCGTGCGTCAAAGAAGCAACCTCAAAACCGGCAACAACTGACGCCTGCGCGTGCTGCACAGAACTCACACCCGCCGAAGAGGAAGCCGCCCGCGCCAAGGAGGCTGCCGAGCAGGCCGCCCTCCCGTATAAGTGGACGCAGACCATTGGCGACCTGGACTTGACCGTGTCCATCCCGGGCAACCTCAAGGCGCGCGACCTTGTCGTGGACATTCAGCGGACGTCGTTGACCGTCGGCATCAAGGGCCAAGAGCCATTCGTCAAGGTATGTAATGCTCCTGAAACCGGCTATTCCCTTTTCGTGGGTTTTTTCTCTTACCGTTACCGCGTCGCGTTTTGCTTACGCTGCTTTAGGGCGACCTTCCCCACGCCGTCCGTACGAGCGAGTCCACGTGGACGCTGGCCGGCAACCCCGACGGCACCAAGACCATCGAGGTGCACCTCGACAAGAGCAACAAGATGGAATGGTGGCCACACGTGGTGACCACGGCGCCGACCATTGACGTGACGCGCATCCAACCGGAGACCTCGTCGCTGTCGGATCTCGACGGCGCCACGCGCGGCATGGTCGAGAAGATGATGTATGATCAGCGGCAAAAGGAGCAGGGCAAACCGACGTCGGATGAGCAGAAGAAGATGGACATTTTGCAAAAATTCCAGGCCCAGCACCCGGAGATGGATTTCAGCAACGCAAAGATCAGCTGAGCGAGCAGCGAACGAGCGGTTGGAAGATGGGGGGATGGACGATCATCCACGTTACGGGCGTTGGCCTGGTTTTGCTACGGTCCTGCTGTCTCCATTGTTTCACAACATATTCGGACGACAAAGATAGAAGGATGAAAAAACTCAATTTCATGCTACCTAGGGTACATGTCAGGGACGAAACGAAACACCAAGGGCTATTTTAACAGAAAAAAAATAATTCAAGAGCCAAGGTGTCAGAGAGCCCCATATTTGCGTGTTTTGTTCTTGGAAACGCTAGTAATGCAGAAGCAGATGGTAAACGACTGCAACACATCAACATTGTCAGATTTAAAGCGTTCCGAAAAGGACGGAAAAAAGGCGGCGGCGGAACGATGCCAAACAGGCCAGACAACATAAAAAAGAAAAAGTTGGAGCATAATATACGTAAAAGAACCAAGAACGGTCTTGCCTCACTGAAGTGTGAGGAAATGTCGTCATGGCCCCTAACCGGGGCTATGTTTGTCTGATATGTTCGTAAGAGAAGAAAAGATAAAAGCAAAAATGTGGTATTTACCTCGACTGCGCAGAATGAAGTCCGGTGGAAGCGTTTTCACAGACAGGGGAAAAAGGGAATGTCATCCATGGCAATCCAAAAGAGCTAGAAAAGTTTGATCTGTTTGAGAAATCTCAGAACGTAAACAAAGTGCTACATTTGTACCCACCAGTAAGAAAATGCAAAGCATTATGACCGCTGCTTCGAATGCTGACAATATCCCTTGGGATGCATGCTCAAATAGAAGGAGGTGTATGCAGCGATGAAACGACCAGCTTTCAAAGAGAACTTTGGCACCCTTTTCCTGGAGTAGAAAAAACAGAAAAAACAAATTTTCCCTATTGAAACTCCTTCGCCAGCCGCGCCGCCCGGAACTTGCTAAGCCGCGGGCCACCCTCAGCCTCCTCTAGTGGCACCACCGCCGCTTCGCTCGCTTTGAGAAACCCCCCTTGCTTCTGGATCAGACGGTTGCGCGTTCGATGGTAGTCCACGGCGGTCGCCTGGAGGAGTAAGCGGGCATCAAGGTCGCTAGGATCGGGTGGCGCTGTGGTGGCGTTGGTGTCCCGCTCGACGACGGATGCCGCCAATGGCTGGCCCGCGGGACCCGTTGGGACGATTGGGGCGTTGTAGATGCTTTGGTCTAGGAACCGAGTGGGTGCCTCATTGGGGCCCTTAGGTAGACCAGTTGGGAGGGTTGACGGGCCGACAGAGCGCTTTTCCGTCGGCTGCGACGCCACCGTAGATGCAGCTCCGCTGGCAGAAGTGACAGCAGCAGCTCCACCATCGCGGGCCATCTTGAACCGCGACAGTTTTTTGGCCCTTGCGGGTTCGGCGGGCGCCGCCGCCGCAGCCACGCCGGATAAGATCGACGGGGTTGGCGTTGCCCGACTCGGCCGCTCGACGATGTCGCTGAGCGGCTCCACGAGCGGTGGCGCGGATTTTCCACCCTTTGCGGTCGCACGAAGCGGTGGCGACTGCGGCGGCGCCGTGTCTGCTGCGAGGGGTGCAATGTCCAGCGACTGGGCAAATGACACCTTTTTGGGGGTACCCTCCGCAGTCTTGCTTGCAGCGGCTCCTATCGCCTCTTTCTTCTTCACTAAAGAAGGCCGAGTAGTCGGAGGCACATCGACCACTGCGTCCGTTGTGCTGGCCACGCGGATGCGACCTAGGCCTTCCCGAACGCGACCTGTGGCTTCATCGCTGTCACTGTCATTTTCGCCGTTCGTTTTGTCGTTGTTTTTTGCGGCTTCAGATAGGGGTGTTACCCCCAGCTTTGTCTCAAGTTCCCGCATCCGCGCCCGATATGATTCGTCGATGACGCTGTACTTGGACCGGCCAAACGCGTCTTCTTCATCATCGTCGTCGTCTTCCGCATAAGTCTCATCATTATCATAGTCGTCATCATCATAGCCCTCGTCGTCGTCGTCTTCCCAAGGCCCTTCGTCGATGTCGAGCTGTGCCACGATGGGCCCAATCTCGGACATACTATACTCCAGCATTTCACGGCGGAGAGCAGCCTCATCCTCCGTATCGTCTGGAGGCACAACAGCCGACGACGCACTCGCAGAGGTTTCCTGGTCTTTGGCAGCCCGCAGAATCCGCTCCAAGCGTTGAGCGGCGTAAGGCTGTGTCTCTACATGTGCGGATGACGAGGTCGACGTAGAGACATCGTGATCGCCAGGTCTTGTGTCGTCGGCAAATGATACACCTTTTCGTTGTTTCAATCTTGCCGGTGATGTAGGCGGAGTTGGTTGCTGTTGGGGGGATAATTGTTGTTGTTGTTGTTGTTGTTGAGGCGGGATTTGCGGTCGTGGTAGTGATTGTTGTAACGGCCCTTGCGTCGCACTCGAGCCTTCGCTTGTTTTGCTTGGTGCCGCACCGCCGGACGACTCGCCGCCGCCAGGGTCGTCTTCCTCCAACTTATCAATCCCAGCCTGTTTGAGCGCTTCCTGCACCCGCGCGTGTGACTGTGATGGCGTCTGCAGCCGCACGCTCACGACATTATCGTCGTCGTCGAGCTCTTCCACAATGTCCGTAATCGGCTCCCCATCGTCGTCGTTGTCGTCGTCGCCGCCATCTAACGTGGCGTCATCAACCGTCGCCGCACCCGGCTGGAGCACAACCTGCGCGGCCGCCAGCCGGTTTCCGGCCGCATCGACCTGCCCCTGTAGCGTGGTCATGTTCTTCTGCACGTAGTCCAATCGCCGCTCGACGGCGCCGGCGATCTGGTCCGCCGACCGCGTGATGGGCTGGCCGTCGCGCGCGCCAAACAGCTCGCATACGGTCTTGTGGTCCACGAGCTGCCCGGCAAAGTCGCGGCGGATGCGCGCAAGTGCAGCATGTGGAGAAGCCGCCGCACTGCTTGCATCACGCGCATTGTGCGGCCTCTGCGCCTGGCGGACGTCTTCGAGGAGCGCCTCGTACTCGGCCGCCAACAACCGCCAGTAGTCGCGCGCTTGCGTGAGCTGGCGCACGGTGGCGGCGAGGCGCTCGGTGTGGCGCTCGAGATCGGTGAGGCTGTCCCGGGCGGTTGACGGTTCCATCGTGCGACTGGTGGTAGTACTTCCGGCGAAGGGACCAGAAAAAGAAAGTTGGAAAAAAATTCCTTGCTTTCGATGTCTATAAAAGCTTGACACGTGCGGCTTCTTATATAAGCATCACGTGCAGTTTTATTTAGTCATTCGTTTGACTTGTGTGGCAAAAGGCCCTTGACAACGGTGGACCTCGGCCTTATAAGTCCAGACGAATCAGTGCTGCTGCATTGATTCGGAGCCACTGGCAGCAACGACACTTCGTGGTGATCGCTTGTAATGGGAGACGGAGCATACAACATGTCGGCTTGTTCGAAAATTTCACAGTTGGGAGCTTAATGCACGTTTTTGAGCTTCAAAGGAGCGTCGCTCTGTTCGGACGTTTTTATCTGCTGTGAGCGATCAACGGCTACATCTATTTTCGCCTTGTATTTCTCCGTTTCAGACACCCACGTTCTTTTTATACCCATTTCATCGCCGCAACTTTTTCGGTTTTCTACACACATTTGCAGCCGCAATGACACAAGTACCCGTGGACCCAGAAGGGCCCCGAAGCTGCACCTTTCCAGAAGAAGCTGCAAATCTACAGCCGCCACGGCCGCACATAGAGAACGCTAGCGCGGCGGCAGAGTCGGAACCGGCGGCAGCGACCACGGCGACCTCCTCCCTAGGGCCACCCTCTGGAAACTCTAGCAGCTGTAGCAGCAGTAGCAGCAGAAGCAGTAGCAGTAGCAGACGTGACGGCTTTGGAAACGATATCGTCTTTCTCCAGGGACCACAGCACGACCCTACGGGCGAGATCGCCTTCTTCTTGGGCATCCCCTGGTGCCACGCCCACTTGCGGCCCGGAGAGGGCAAGCCTTCCGGCGCCGCAGCGTCTGCATCGACCACCGTTGTCCGCACCTTGCTGCCGTACTCGCGCCGTCAAGGCCGTGCGGCGCCACGCGTCGACGGCACATTCCCGGGCGACACGGCCGCGGCGCCGGACAATGCGTTTTCGACGACGCTCAACACGCGGGACACGATCGCAGCCATGGTGTTGTTTTACGAGGAGGAGCCCATTCGGAACGGGGCGTTGGACCCGTCCCCCTATTCTGCGCGACCCATTGTCGAACTCAAAGCTCTGGTCCAGTTCGGCTCTGGGCTCAACGGCCACGTCGGGGTCCTCCATGGCGGACTTGTGGCCACAATCCTGGACGAAGTGCTGGGTTTGTTGATTCCGCTGAACCAGCGGCGCTTTTCGCCGACGTCGGCGACATCGTCTCCGGCAATCGCCTCCCCATCATCGCAGGCCATGTCCCGTTCCTCTCCCGAAGACGCCGCGGCGGCGTGCGCACACATCCGCGACGGCGTAGTCACGGGCTACCTCAACACGACGTACGTTAAGCCAGTGCGTACCCCTGCTCCCGTCCTGGTCACGGCGCGGTTCACACGGCGGGAGGGGGCGCGCAAATTCTACGTTGAGGGCGCTATCTGGGATGGCGAGGCGCAGCTGTTAGCAAAAGCGGAGGCGCTGTTTGTCGCATTAAAGGAGCGGTTATAAGTTTCAAAAAGGACAAAATACATTTTCACCACTAATGCTATAGCAAATATCATCATAGACATTTCAAGAGCCTCTGCATTCTTGCTATTACTCTATTTTCCACCCCCAATATTACCGAAATAAAGAAAGTAGATCGGATAGTGCTTAGACAAGTGGAGAACAAAAAAATACATAAACCAAAAATACATCAAAAAAAGTCCGAAGCTAAGGAGTGCGCGCTATGCTTTGCAAATGCAGAGAAAAAAGACGTCACGCGATGTGTATCGCGACAGAAAAAAACAGAGGGTATCTTTGCATGGGAAATATAACGGATGGCCGACGATCACTCAGTGCCCAAAAAAGATCCACGAGAAGCCCCCCTGAGCGGCATGGTTTTCCATTACCGAATGCGTTTGCCGTCCAAAAATCTAGGGCTTCGGGCGTCGTAATATAGATTGCGTTCTTCGATTTGTCTGCGGTGGTCAAAGGTAGCACGCTCATCCTCGTCCAAGGTAAAGGCTTTCTTGAGCCAACCAAAAGCGCTTCGTTTCTTCTTCAGCGTTGGCTGTCCCTTGGAGTTTTGCGTCATGGTCGTGACACTGCTCAGCATGCTCATGCCCATCGACGAGGGCGCATTCCGTAAATGGTAAGGCCGAGACGGGACTTGGCCGGCGGTGTGGGGGCGCTGCTGCAGAGGCGAGTGCGGGCTTGCTTGCACAGGCCGGAAGTATTGCTGGTCGGAGTGTGGTGATGGGATGACGTTCGGAATCACTGGCGGAGAGAAGTCGCGACCGTGACCGCTCACATTGGTAGGTGGTGGTTCGGTAATGATGACGCTTGTTGTACGGTCCGCATCGGAGCTGTACGCGGAATCAGGGCCAGTAAACGTCCGGTAGTTCTGGTACGTCCGTGGAGAGGCGAAAACCGGCCGTCGCAGCTGGGACGCGTTAGGTGGCGGCACTAGGATGGCGTCCGGAGGGGTAGTGCGAAGTGAAACCCGGTCCCGGATCGACGTCCGTTTTCTGGGCGGCCCACTGCTGTTATCGCCTTCAACCGTTCTTCCAGACGAAACCGATAGCGACGACACAATGCTGGATTGTCTCTCAGTTGCTACCCCGTCTTCGTCTTGGAGACGGCTTGCCATCGTGCGCCTTTGCTGCGGCGCTTGCTGCGGTGCCTGTTGTAGCGGTGGTCTCGAAGCACGTGCATCTGGTGAAAGCGGAGGTTGGTAACTCAGCCGCTCTTCGACTGGAGGAATGTATGACCGTGGTGAGATAGCCTCCACGTCTCCCGAACGACGTTCCGACCCGCCACCGTCGCTGTCCTGAAGGCGTGGGGAGGGCAATGGCGTAGGCAGCTGCGGTGTATAGGTTCGCGGCTGAAGAATAAACAGCGTCTCTTCTTCGTCGGCCTTGTCCTCGGGCAACCCAATTTCGCTTGGTGCTTCTGCGTTCTCCTGCTGCACTTGCCCATCGATTGACGTAACGTCGTCGGCGGGTTGAGGAACGGGAACAGAGCCATTGTCATCGCGCGTCTCCGTGAAGACGTCGGAGTCCGCTTTGATGTCTATTCTGTCGACTGATACTGCCGTATCGAGAAGCCTGAGGTCGTTCTCATTAGCAAATTCAGAAGCCGCGCCCGCCTTAGCTTCGTTTGTCTGCACCGCTGGTTGCTCGGCGTTGGGAGTCTCCAGTGTGTTGGCTGTCTCTGTAGGCTGCTCAGTTTTTTCGGGTGTGACTGAAAGTTCGGTAGGAGCCGTGTACGCAAATGTTGGAAGAAGAGATTGCCGGCTGGCAGTGCTGTTGCGCGAGCTCGGGTTTTCAAGAAAATTGGGTGCCAAACTGTCTCCTAAAGTACTAAATCGCAGCGAAAGGCGAGGTGGCATTTGGGGCACCGGGAGGCCGGGCGACAGAGCGGGTGTGGTGTCATGCGATTCGTGCGATTCGTGTGAAGGTCGACCGGTGATCTCCGGTAGTGTGAATGGTTTTATACTGAACTATAAGCAGAGTTAGACGTGAACTGAACACATTGCGGAGCGTGGGGCGATCCGGAGAACAGCAAAAAAAAGAAAAGAAAAGAAACGCACTCTTGTCCGTCGGCTCACTTCGCCAGCACAACGGTCCATGGCGGTAACCATGTCGGCCAGCTTCGATATGAGGAGATCGAGCATGTTGGCCTTTTCTTCCAGGTCCACGAAGGCGTTCAACCAGCCTTCGGCGTTGCCGCGCATCGCCTCGTATATGTCGATTACATCCGGTCGTTCGACACGCCATGGGCCGTTCTCCTCCGTAGCAAGATAGGCCGTGAACTCTCTTGTGGACCGCATGCCTTCTGCTACGTCGTGCGTCGTCTGATCCAGAGCCGTGCTCGTGCGTGACAGTATGTGCTCGATGCGGACATTGCCGTCCACGATGCGAAGGCGGAACTCACGATCCTCAAGCATCTCCTCAAATGCGGGCAGGTTGCCCAGGGGCAGCTTCAGGTAATCCAAGCGGGTATTGAGATCCTGCGTTGCCAGCTTCAAGTCCTCCATGGCGGTCTTCAGAAAATCGTCGACCTCGTCAATGTGGCTTTGCAGGATGGCGACAACCTGGGCGTTGCTGTTGGCCATGCCCTTGAGCAGGAGGTACACGCCAAAGGCAATTTGAGCGAGCAGCTTGCGCAGTTCATGACAGTTTTGGCCAGGGCGCAAACGCCAAAGCGCAGCTGGCGGGCCCTCGGATTTTTCTTGGTCGAGGAGGCGGTCGCGGCGTATTTGGGCGTTGTCAACCCGCAGCTTTGGCTTCATCGCCAGTGTGCCCGACGTCACTTCGGCCAACGATTCGGCGAAGGCCTCCTGCATTGTCGGGATTGGATGCTTGGGAATTGCCGGTTTTTGTGGTCGTCGACGGACGGCCCACTGGGTTGCTTGCTGTTCGGAAGCGGACGACGCGGCCGGCGGCAGCGCCGTTGCTTGCGGCTGGGCCGACGACAGTCGTACAGCGAGCTGGCCATCATGCCGCAGCGACGACGGCGCTTCCGTGGCCGTCGACGTCATGGTTGTCTCTTCTGCCAGGATTTATCGAAGACAGCAGTAGCCCCAATACACGTGCTACGGGCAGCTGTAAGCCTTGCAAGCACTTTATGCTGCGCCCTGTCAAAGCCGGCCGGTGCCCGGTTCCGTGTTACTGTTGCTTGCAGTTACATGCAAGTAGCCAGAGAGGACAATATATGCTGTGAACGGTGTTTTCACAAACCACGGCCGCTTCCTCGGTATCCGAATAAGTGGCGAGCGGGCGCGTAGCACGAAGAACGCACGAGAACCGCGTGCAAAGGAATCTGTCAAATCGAATAACGGCTTGCAATGTTTTGGGTGGAGGGGAAGTTATCGAGGCTCGGCAGCTGTAAGCGGACTCTAGGGGGGCCGCCTTATAGACGTTGCACAAGAGGCATGACGGATCACGAAGACGACGACTGGCTCAAAGCAGAAAACGCCCGGCCACGCCGGAGAATGGCCAGCGAGAACGATCTCCAATCACAAGTTAGATTCGACGGGCCGTATACGGTTGCTGAAGGTGCACAACTTTGTCAGACAGAGAGGATGCTGATCGGCGGAAGGTGGACGGATCTTTTTGCGGTTGAAACGAAGATCACTATCTGGAGAGAAAACGAGGGATTGGACAATAAACGCGTCGTGTAATTCTTGGCCAATGCAGCAAGTTCGTCGTGGCAATGGACGCTCAACCTCGGATGGTGGGAAAAGGCGTATGGTTGGCCAGGGCACGCAAGAGAGGAACACAGTAGACTGGGTGAAGGAAGGCGGAAAGAAGATATCAACAACGAAAAAAAGAAGACGAAAAACAAAACCAAAGCAGAAAAATAGCAACCTGCCGCGTCCGTAGGGAGAGGAAGAATGACGAACAAAAAAAAATAGAAAAGACAGGTGAAAACAAGAGGTCGCGACACAGAACAAGCGGAAACGGAAAGGGAGAGAGTGAAATGACGCTTTGATTGGCGGCGGATTACAAAATAGGGGAGTGAAAAAGAGACAGAGGCAGAGAGAAGACACTGAAAGAAAAGGGGTGTGGGCGCAAGGTTGCCTTCGACGGTCAAGCCCAAGGGCAATCTTACGGAGGGAGACGCAAGCGAAAGGAGAATGCGAAAGTGACAGCGCCCAGAGAAAAAAGCGCGCAAGGAAATGAGAAGGGACGAAAGGAATGGAATGAGACGGAGCCTACTACGTATGAAAGTAATAATACGAAGTGCAACTACGACGTGCGAGGCGATAAAAGAACGTTAGCGCGAAAGGGGGAATAGCGTGTTTTGCGCTCTCTTTGCATCGATCATCCCCCTTGCGGAATAGGCGGCGCGATAGGTCGAAAAAGGCAAGAACGCAGAAGGGAACGACGTGCATGCCGTTGGCTGTTGAAGCAGATTGCAAAAGGAGGAGAGGAGGCACGAGATTATTGGGGAGGGCGAAGAACGAAGTACCTTTTCATATAAACGTTGAGCACACGGAGACGGCCGTACCTCTCTGCGTTTTCGAAAAGTATCCGCAGAGGAAGGTGCAAAGGAAGCCGTAAACAGAGAAAGGTGCGAAGTGGGCAGCACGATGCCGCATCTTCAGGGCAGGAACGATGGACAAGGGGAGAGGACCGAGAAGAAAAAGGGGAGAAAAAAAAATACTACGGCGTATTCTTATGGAGTGATTACCGAGGAAAGGTACGTACTCCGTAGAAGAAATAATGTATGGGACATGCCGCCAAGCAAAAAGGGCAGGAGCGCAGCAGCGAAAGTGGGTTCTGTCCACTCCCATTCACATCCTCGAAAGGGGACAAAAACATGCAAGCACGAACCCCTTTCCCGATACCAATATTACCGGGAACGCACATACTCCTTACGGAAAGGGAAGGGATACAGTGGAAAGCAGCCTACTACGAAGTACGTACTCCGTACTCCGCACGTGCGTGTGCGTGAGTGTGTGTGTGTTTGTATACACACTTTTCATATGGAAAGGAAATGCTATGAGAAAATCAATAAATAAGTCAATAAGAAAGAGTGCGAGGAACAGCTAGAAGGCCGGTTTTAATCAAAAGCGAAAGAACGACCTGGAACCCTTCCAACGCCTTCCCGTTGCAGACGGAAGGAGAAAAGAGCCCCAAGCGGCGGCGGGTAACGATCCAGGTGGATATTGCGGAGAACTGAGTTGTCCAAAAAGGAAGTCTCCGTTTTTTTTTTGCTTTTTTTGCCTTTTCTTCTTGTACAGTACGCGACGCCGCTGAGAACCAACGTCGCCTGCCGTTGCTCCAGCCACGGCGTTTGTGTTGGGTCTAATCCGGTACCTTTCGATGGTCCCCTAATTGCTTTGGTGCTTTTTATTGCCTCTAATGTCCAACAAATCATACCGACGAACGAAGCATATGTATGGAATGTTGCTGCGACCCTAATCGCTACCACCGCCTGAGTTCGTGAGCTCGTTCACAAGTGTTTAACGTCTGTAGTATGAGGTCGTCGTTCGCCCAACGCGCAAGGCGGGCCACCTTCATCTAGACTTTTTTTCATCCAAATAGTACTTCGTACCTTGTCTGCATGGAGTACGTGTTACGACACTCTACGAAGCTTTTCCACCAATGTCCCGTACATATGTTTGCATGGTGGACAGCCCAAGTACTTCGTGCACACTGTGGTGTCTTCTTTTGTACCTGAATCCGCAAGTCGTATCACAGGGACTGCGATATGGCCTCCGTAATCGTCGTTCGTTTCATGTCCCCTTTCATTCCACGCTCGTGGGGCCGGAAACGACCAGGGGGGCAGAGCAAAGAAATGAGCAGGGATCAAGGGCTTTCTTTCTGCACAAAGACGCAAACCGGGGACAGAGGGCCAATAACACGGGAGTACATTTTTCGATAAAGTAAAAAGGGGGGCTGCTGGTAAAAGCCGTTCATCAACAAAAGGGTGCATACCCGGCTTTTGGGGTTAACCGTGACGAGAGTTGCGCTACAGAGCTATTCTACGTATTACGGAGTATCACTCAAACACCAGAATTTATATTTTCTACGAAGTACATATACTTCGTAATTACAGCATTCAGGTGTTATTGACTCCACACCCTGCCGTGTTGTGAGCAGCTGATGGCAATTCATATGGAGGAGATGCGCGAGGCATGCAATAAGACCGAGTATGACAGAATAACCAGACCGATGCGCAGCCTATTGTCCAAAGCAGTGCTCGGTTTTCGCAGTATGTCATGACAGCATGTGCAAATAAAGCCGTGGAAACTACGAAATATGAAGCACAGGGCAACAGCACCACCCGAGAAACATCAGAAAAAGGAGAAAGCGAGTGCATCGTAATTAAATCAAGAAATATAAAAGTTCTCCCACAAGGTTATATTGCATCGTTCTCGAACGCATCCCAACAAAATAGGCCGTTCATTTATTCAACTCCTCACTACACGGTTGTATGTATTCAGGCGAGTATCGACAGTGGTCACGCACACCCCCACGCACACGATGGGGTACGTCAATCCGGGCGGACAAGCGCAGTCCTCAACATGCTGTGTTATGTCTATAGCTGCATGGCCAGACCTAGACCCTTTTCTCCATCGTGGCTTGGGCTGCGGCAGGCTGTTATTATGCACGTGTACGAAAGTATATATATTGCCGTTATCGTTCGTGCAAATACTTCATTTCCATCCGCATCCTGCTGGCGTCCACTTTCCGAAAAAACGGTGGGTGCCGAGGTCTTGTGGTTAGAAAATATTAAACGCGTGGGCCGATTGCTCGACAAAGCGTACTTTTTTCTTCTGCCCATGAGAGACACGGTTGTTGTCCAAGAGACGTACTCCTCTACGTACAAATTTAGATACGGTTCATCAAGTTGAATAGATTATTAGGGGTTCCAACTTCTTACGAAGTAATTACTCTATCAAGTACGCACGGGTCCAACCCCGTATTACTCTGCGGAGACAAGATTTAGAAGTCTATCCACTCAATTTTTTTACTTCGCAATATCACCTTGCTTCTTTCTACCCCAGTCTGCTCTTAAAATAGTAACCGTGATAAACATCGTGAAACAGAAGCGAACGAGCGAGGCTGACGGATGAGGCTTGGAAACGCTGTTAGTCTGAGAAACTCGTTTCAAATCCAAACGATAACGCCAGCCCCTGTAAGTCCATAAACAATTCACGGAGCGCAGAATGTGCATGATTGACACTCTCTATTTTGATAATACTCTTGACGGGGTACTGGGGTTCAAAGGTTACTTTTTGTGAAGTAAACCAGAACGACATCGTCGTACTCAGTACCCCACAAGCACAGCTAGGACCATGGATTGAAGTTTGATGTCTGTTGTGAAGAATCAATTATTAATGCTCCTTTTACTAGTCTTTAAGAATGCGTACGGGTAACGAAAATCGATTTCGTATAACATCAACGTCCGGAAGGTGCCTCCGCAAGGCGCTCCGAGTCGGAAGGGACGGTGGGCTCTAAAAAAAATGATGGAGAAAGCGCAATGAGGAGGAAATCACCTGTCACATCTGGAGGCGTAGTGCCTCCCTCAGATTCGGGTTTGTTTTGTGTTTTGAAAAGAGAAGGGAGAGATCTTTTGTTGTTGGTCGGGGAGCGAAGACGGCAACAAGAGCATCAAATAGTAGCATACAGTCGTTCGCAAGACACACTCTCCGTTCGTTAGTGCTCCACATCTTCATCTCATAAATTCATTGGCACAGAAGCCGTGTTATACACACATTTTCTATTCGTCTTGTCGCCGTCGTCGATTACATACAAAATTTACGCATTATTTTGCCGCTCTTGCGCGCTCTGAACCCTCATCGGCCAAAGCAAGTCCTCAAAGACGGCGAGCCATGACCCTCCGCAACCTTTTCAAGCCGGCTCCAGGTCCGTAGGACTCGACCAACCGCTTCGAGACCTCCTGGCTCGCGAAACCTTACGCGCTGGGCTTCTTTCGCGCCCTGGCCGCGCTCTACGTGTTCGGTGTTCTTTTCGCGGGCCTCGCCTGGGATTGCCACCGCCCCACGAGCCCGGACGGCGGTAGCGGCTGCGTGGCCGCCCGGAGCAGCTTCGCCTATTTCAGCATACTCGCCTACTGGGGTCAAGGCTTTTACTTTTTGGCAGCCGCCGTGCACACGTTCACGTACGCTCGCTCAGGGCGAGCCCTGTTCAACGGCCTTGGTGGCCAACGCCTCCTGCAGAGCCTTCACGCCGTGCTCTACACCACCGTCATCGTGTTTCCCCTTGTTGTCACTGCCGTCTACTGGGGTCGCCTCTACGCCCCCGGCCAGCTCCCAGCTCCGGCCGCCTTTGACATCTGGCGTGCCGTGTCGTTGCATGCGCTCAACAGTGCGCTCGCCCTTGCTGAGATTGTGCTGCCACGCACGCCGCGACCACCCTGGTGGCACCTGGAGGCCTTGTTGGTCGTTCTTGGATCCTACCTAGGTGTGGCGTACTTGCACCGCGCCTTCACGGGTGTGTATGTGTATGATTTTCTCGATTCAAGCGGCAACAGTACCGGAAAATTCCATCACAGCCCGGGCCTGGTCGCTGCTCATGTGTTTGCCATCGCGACAGCCTGTGCGGTTGTGTTTATCTTGGTTGTAGGCGCCGTTGCGCTGCGCCAGTGGTTGACGGAAAGAAAGACGCCGCCGGTGGGTAACAAGAAGGAGGAGGAGTCAGTGGCGGAGGCCGCAGCCGACGGCGGAGCAGTAGACATAGAAATGGTGCCGAATGGTTGCCTCCCTGACGAATCAGTCGTGCCCGTCGGGAGCGGCTCTGTTTCCGAAGACACACCGGAACGGTGATAAGCTTTCTTTAACTTGTTTATTATTATTTCCCCCCCCCCAAACCGGATCACCGTATTCGGTTGTTGGTTAACGGTTTGGGAGACAGCGTTGCATTTTTCTGGTCTTGTCTTGTGTTCGTTTTTCTTTTACACTCTTGTGGTCTTTCTTGATAGCCTTTGCCATTAAAACGCAGCCAGTTGGTGTTGGCGTTCGGTCCTGGCATAGACGGTATAATACCCATAGACAAGCGATAAATAGGTTGATAATGGCGAAGTAGCGTTAGGGATTTTATCCAAGACAAATTCTATAAAGCGAAAAAACAATAACATTGGAAACTTTACCAAGGGCCCTTTTCAGCACTTGAGTGAGATTCCCCGCCGCAGCTCCGCCTGCCGGATCTCGAACATTACCTGCACGCCCACAAAAAGCGCTCCGCAAGCCGTCACGAGAAACACAACGCCTGCCCAGTCGTGCAGGATGCCGTGCACAATGCTCTGCAGACCGTCCAACCCGACGGCGAAGCCAACCAAGTTTGCCGTCATCATTAGTAGGATGTTGACGACCGCACCGCCGCAGCAAAGCATACGGTATGCGGTCGGGTGGCGCGCCCACACGCCGCGGCGCGGAAACAAGTAGCTTGCGAGCACCTCGGGCACAAAAAAAAGCACGACCAGCCAGCCCCACACCAGCAAGCGCAGCTGGATGTCGTGCCACAGCGCCACAAACGTAAACACAAGCAGATACGTCAGCAGCGACCGCGCGGCGCCGCGCGCCGTCGCAAAATTTGCGCCACCCAGGGGCACCCACAGGTACCGCACAAGCCACCGGTTGTACGAGCGGTGCCAGCCGCGCCAAAAGGACAGCGTGCTGTAGTTGTTGCTGACGCAGCGAAGCATGTTCTCGGGCGGATCGACGCCATCCAGCAGCGCCCACAGCCGGAACAGCCGCCACGGCAGCAGCAGCTTGAGCCAAATCAGGTGCAAGTTGAAAAATGACAGCAGCGCGAGCTGCGCCGGGGTGTAGGTGGCCCACTGTGGCCGCGACTGCGCAATGGCGCCAACGTAGTCGTAGTGCAGGACGAGCTCCATAGCCAGCAGCGCGAGCACGAAGCGGATGGCGTAGCGGCGCGTCCGGCGCGGCTCGATGGTGGCTGGCTGGTAGCGCGCTTGGCTGACAAAGTCGTTGAAGGTCACAATGGGCCCCGTCAGGTAGAGTGGCGCGTAGACAGTGTACGCGATATAGTTACGGAAGGAGAAATCGCGGGAAGGCGCGGGGATGACCACGCGGTCCCGCTCCGAAAGATGGGCAGGGTCGAGTTGCTTCTTCTTGGGAGCGTCAACATATGGCATTTCTTCGCGAGTGATGTATATAAAAACGCACAAACAAGACCTTACCTCGATCGGACTGCTGCTGCGGCGGTCATGGCTCCAGTAGTGATCCAGGTTGAAGCTGATGAGCCGCAACACCGTCAGGTTGAACAGTATTTCCCAGCGCGGCATGAGTCCGCCGAACCCGTCCGTCCAAGCAGCCCAGCGCACAAGATAGCCAGCGTTCGTGGAAGCGCCCCCGTCCGCCAGCGGCTGCACCGCCCAGTTGCCCGTCGAGAACAGCGATGCCACGTTGGCTAGCTTGTACCCGCCCGCCAGCTCGTTGGCGAATAGCGTGCCGATGTTGAACACCCACGTGGCCACAGACACGTAGCGGCGCGGCAGAGCCGTGGCGATCTGGTAATTGACGGCGAGAATCAAAAGCACCTTGGCGGCCGAGACGCCGTGCAGGGCAATCAGAAACACAAACGCAAAGAGATAGTCAAAGGACAGGCGCTGCTCGAGGCGGGCCTCGGCCTGCTCTGGTGTGGGCAACGGCGTTGGGGAAGAGGACGAGGACGGAGGCTGTGGTCCTGTAATCGGATGGAAGGTGTTCCAGGCTTTTCGCAGCAGCGGGTGGAAGGCGAGGAGAAGGGCCATGTACGGTAGGTTAGAGCGGAAGGTGTGGTACTGGGCATCGGATGTGTCCTGAAAGTATCAGTCGCAAAGTAAGGGTAGAAAAGACAAGTGAGTAGTTGACGACAAAAGGGCACATACGATCTTGCGTCCCGGTATCCAACCGGGGGCAAGCTTGTCCGCGAAGTCTGCATAGCGAGGATCGGATGCTGGGCACAGGTCAGTACGGTTTGGGTGAAAAAAGACGAAAGCGACACAGCAGGGCAACAACATACGCCGTGATACATCGTAGGCAACCCAAAACATGTACGGCACCGTAACGATGAAAATGGCATAGTAGAAAAAGAATTCCGGTGTGCGCCACTTGGACGGCTCGGCGCGCTTGCTGATGTCCGCGGCGGAAGGCCGTCCAACGGCAGATTGGCCAGCTGGGGACCGACTTTTGCTGCGAGTGCCGGCGAATGATGCTTCCGCTACTGCTGCTGCTTCTGGCCTTCGAGACAACCCGCCATCGCGATGTGCTTCGTAGGGTACAGTCGAGGGCGTTGTGAAGCGGGTGTCGAGCGTGTCGACGTCGTAAATGCTGCGCAGAAAGGAAAAGAGCGACATGGCGAGGGTTTAAAAGAGGCCAGACAATAAAAAATGGCGCAAATTGTCAGAAGAGGAACCAGACCATGGTTGTCCTCCGCTGGAGGAAAGAGTGAAAGGAGCGTGGTGGCCGGAACCCAGAATTGTTGTATTCGCGGAGAGACGACGTTGGGTCAGACAAGGCCAAAAAAACACGAGGCACGAGAGCTAAAAGCAAGTGCAATATGGCGCGGTACGGTCGAATGAGAGGACGGGATGGTTTGGTTGTTGGAAAATTGTGGCCAATCAAAGCGTGTCTCTAGCTCACAGTGCAACCTCTTTCCCCTGAACGTCAGTGGAGCAGCAAGCCGCTGTATGGGACTGCCTCGGCTGGGCCCCTCTTGTCTTGATATTGGTAGAGGCGGCCATAAGCGTCTACACAGACTCGTCATCTACAACGCGTGAAAGCAGTTCTCTTAAACGACAGAGAGAACAATACCGTATGAAAGTAGGGGTCCATATCATTCATGACCTTATTTTTTCTCTATTTCCTCATTAAATTTCATTTTTAGTAAAAGTGACCGTTACTTCACGCCACAACTGCTCTTCGAGGCGAGTAAACTAAGACCCACGACTATTTATTTTTCGTCTCTGTCTTTTCAGTTTTGATTAGTGATGAAATGAAAAACAGCCTGATCTCTGTGGCCGTATACTACGTGTCCGCTGAAGACTTCTGTTTTACTACTCTCGCTAATATCGATAGCTCACGACCGTTTGCTGAGCTTTAGGAAGAATGAGACTTGATGCAATGTCGTCTTTATTATCTTTCACTTCTCTACTGGCAAGCTATAAAAGTTCTGTCAAAAGCCGTGCAATATACAAAATAAGGCCCCAAGTACACCAAAAAAATTGCGTGTTTGTCCCTTTAGGTTCATGTGTAATCTTATCTGGTAGATAGATTCATCACACGTCCCTAGTAACTTCACGGCGAGCCACATCACCGGGGCCATCCTCTCTTGCTACAAGTCTTTGTCTACTGCGTGCTTTACATTGCTGGCTCATCAAAACTGTTTAAAAACGTCTATCATAGATTCCACGAAGTAGCTGCTGTGCGAGTGAAAAAGAGGGAAAAAAAGAAAACCCCTCCACTCACTCGCCTACACCGTAGCTCTTCACGCGGCTGAAGAAGAAGGGCCGGTAATTCTTTAGGCCGAACTCGCTCCAGTCATCGGTCAACCGGTCGTAGCTGTAGAATCCGCGCCAGTTCAGTTTGTTGTTGCGCGTGCCCTTGCCGGCCGTCCCAAACGTCAGCTCCATTCGGTAGTAGTACTTGCCCACGCCTTCGGTTTCCACCACGAGGTCGCTCTCGGCTCCGATGGCGGCCGTCAGCGAGGAGAAAGGCGGCGGTGCTACCAGAGCACCATCGGGTGCTGTGGCTCCTGCCCCCGCTTTTTGTACCGAAGGCGAACAGCTTTCTGCCGAAGGTTCTGTTCTGGCCTCCGTGACTGCCGAGCTGCCAGCGCTGCCCTCTTCGATGCCGGACATCCGCCATCGGCCCCGGAAAGCCTGCTGCATCACGGCTGACGGCAGATGGGCCATCACCCCGTCCCGGTGCAGCGCTACCAGGTCCTTGGTCAGGTAGTGGACGACGTCTGCGGGCTCGGCCGTCGTCAACAGGCTTATAACCGTGCCGTCGCGGAAGAACCGTAGATACCGGAAATATGTCACAATATGTACGGGGCTGTTCCAGGTCACAAGGTTGGCTGACGGCTGGCCCGCACGGATGTAGTTGACGGTGCTGATGTAGCAGCCGTTGAAGCGAACGCGCGGGCGTCTGCGAAACATCTGCTGCCAGGAGGAATACAGGGGGGTAGATGCGGTGACAGCAGCAGCAGAGGCAGCGGCGGCGGCGGCGGCGGCGGCGGCGGCTGTAGTAGTTGGGGCGGGTTTTCGCAGGGCGAGTGTCATCATCAGATTCCAATGAACTTGTTGCTCCTGCTCCACCACCGGAGCATCGTCGCCGGTCCCCCAAGGACCGTCCAGCGGGCCCCAAGCAATGGCTCGTTGCCATGTGCGGTGCATGCGCTCAAAGCCGAATTCGGGACCCATGCACACGCGACGCCAGATCTGGTCCTCGGTGGCCACCAGAAAGGCCAGCTTTTTGCAGACGCGGGCCAGACGGACAAAGTCCCCGACGTCGGCAACAGCGACGTCGCGCAAAACGTGGATAAGAAGCTCGTCAGGTAGTGCCGCGAGCGGGCAAGGCGGGGAGGGCATGCCTTCAACCGGGGGCGGCGCTCCTTCGATGGCAAGGCCGGCAAACGACGCAATGAGCTCCTTAAGCGTGGGCGGCGGTAGGCGGTCTTGGATGACCGGCTGCTTCCCAGCCGCCACCGCTGTTGTCACAGGCACGTTTTTTCCGGCTGATGTTGCCCCAACAGCGGCTGGCGGCGGTGCCGGAAAGTGCTTTTCCTTGTACTTTTTGTCCACGGCACTGTCCATCTGCAAACTGTTAGTCTTGAAACTGTAAACCCTTTGTTAACAATGAAGACAACAAAACCCACTCGAAATGCTGTCCGGTACAAACGTAAGCTGTCGCCGAGCGTGCCCTGTGCCTCACGCTCGACGGCTTTTTCGTAGTGCTCAAGAGCCGACCGAGGCTCCCTTTTGTTGTCTCTGTCATTGTTCGTCGAGAAATCCACCCGTGCCGTCCCGTCAGCCAGCGTCTTGCCCTCCACCACAGGGTCGTCGAAGGCCCGTGGTTGGACGTAGTCCTCGTCGCTGTCTTGCAGGATGGGCTTTTTGCCAGCACCCGGCAACTTGAGCGGTGTCTGTGGCGCACCCACACTTCCACGGCGTGTTCCCGCTAAAGGAGACAAAAGGGGACCAGCCACAGAGGTAGAAACTGAAGGTGGTGTTGTTGCGCCAGATGCCGACGAGTCCACAACAGGCCCACCATTGCCCGTGTGCCGGCTTTGCTGCTGGCGTCCTGGCTCGGTCGTCTTCGCCTGTACTTCGGCGCGCCATTGCTGGCGGAAAGATTCTAGTTCCGACGTTATATCACCACCAGAATGGATGCCGGCGCTGGGCGGCGGAGGTGTTTGCGCCATCGGTAATGTTGGAAGGGTAAAAATTGGTAGAAAGGAAATGCCGATAAAGAGAAACAAAAGTTAGAATGATAATATCTAGCTAACTATATGCGCTGCTCGCGTCACGGGCGACTGGTGTATGAGCGTAAAAGTATTGTTTAATAATTGTTTTCTTTGTATGAGATAAATCATGTTGGAATTCGAGAAAGAGGCGATGATGATGGGCGATGGAGTATTTACTATGCTCTGTCTTTTATATGAGTGAGTATTATTCACTGGCTGCATATCCGGCAAATGCGAGCTAACGATCACCCGCCGGCCGGCGGGTGAGGCAAGTTTTTGGTGGGGCAAGTCAACGTCTCGCATCCGCACCCGCACCCGCACCTCGAACCGACCGCTCAAGTACGATATACTAAATTACCGTAACACGAAAGGTAAGATGGTGTATACATATGATATACAAAATATTTACTCCGTAAACCAGTTGCAATTCGCTTCCCGAAGTATTGCTTCCTATATTGCCGGCCCTTTAATGCAAAACAGAAAATAAAAACGCCATGCTCTCAAGAAAAACAAAGGACACCTTCCCTCTGTCTAAATAATCATCGTCAGCTGGCCCTTGCTTGGGTCCAAAAACTTTCTAGCTTTGACCGCGCCAAAAAGTCGAACGCCTCTCGGTCAGTGTCGCAAATTTTACTGATCCACTTCCGGAAAGTTCGCCCCTTGGCCTCGCCGTCAAATAGCAGCTTGATCTGGTTGTGGGGAAGCACCTCGCTCTCGCTGGCGAGCCATTCTCGCGCCGGCCCCTTGCCGGTATCTCCTGTTGTGTCGGTAGCAACGGCCGGACCCCGCCCGATGGCCGAACCGGCGTACGGCGTAGCATCAGGTGCCGGTGTAAAGGACGTTGGCGTGTTCTGCGTCCAGTCTATCCGATTCATGACGAGCTTGCGGTACTTTTTTATGCTGTATGCGCCGCCCTCAACGACGATTAAATTCGCCTTGGGATGCATCACGCACACGCCCGTTAGCGCCAGCTGTTCAGCGTTCTTCCATATCTTGAACCGGTGCTGTGCGTTGGCTAGCGACGGCACCGTCACGATGAGCATGTGGATGCCCTTCGCCGCGTCCTGCTCCTGGTGCGCTGCCAGCTTTGCGTGCCGCTGCTCTTTGGTGAGTTTGCGCTCTTCGTTCGCCTCCATGTGCTTCTCGTAGCGTTCGGCAATCTCGCGGTTGACGCGCGCCTCGACGGCCGTCGGATCCTGCACAGCTTCCTCCCCCAGCACGCGCATCAGGTTGGATCGCTTGACCTTGGGCGGCGGCGCTGGCATCAGGCCTAGCCGGATTTTGGCTTGCTTTTCTTTCAGCTCCGCCATGCGCCGCGCGCGCCGCATCTTCTTTTGTTCCTTGCGCGTAAGATACATGGGCTTGGGCGCCGGCGTTAGCTTGTCCTGTGGTGGCTCGATGGGAATCGGGTGCTGGACCAGGTCGGTGATGATGCTTTCTTGGCCGTCTTCGCCTTCGACATGCGCGCCGGCTGCGTTATCAATGACCAAGCAGTCCGGCGTGCCGAGGTCCTCATACGTCTTGCCCTCAGCAAAATACCCCTGGTCAACCCACTCAACGTCGGGCGGCTCTTCTACCACGAAGTTTTTGTCGCTAGGAATCTCGTCCATGCCGGCCTTGCGCGCCTGCTCGGCAATCCGCTTCTTCATGGCCTCAAGAGCAGCCTGTCGACGGAGCGCGTTGCCCTGCTGGATATATTTGCCTTTTGGGTTGAACACGAGCTGCCTGGGCTGGCGCACCCGCCCGGCAGGTACTGCAGTGGGGGCTACATCGCCTCCTGCCCGGCTGCCGGTGGCCTCGGTGGGAACGGTCGGACTCGAATCAAGGTAGGGATTGACGGTTGTAGAGGCGCCTCCGCGTCGGCGGTTATCTCGTTGGTTGCCCCGGCCGAAACCCTTAGACGCCGATTTTGTCGTGAAACTTCTGGTCCCTAAATCCTCGAGAGCCGGATGTAATGGAACATTAAGGCCACCAGAAGGAGGCAAACCGCTTGTTCTATTGCTTACGAGATCGCTCTGATTGAAGCTGGAGGTGGTGGCAGTTGTGTGGGCGCTGGTAGTCGTGGCGCTGCCACTACCACCGGACACAGCCGCCGCGACGCGCGCTTTTAAGGCTGCTAACCTGTCGGATACAGAAGACATCGTCGCGGTTTAAATGTCGCCGGACCCCGTAGAAGTAAGAAAAAAACCGAGTAATTGATCGGGCGCGGAGAGCCCGTCGCAGTGTTGTCGCGTCGAGATCGTCGTTGACAAAAACGAAAAAAAGAAGAAAAAAGAAAAAGAATTTTCACTTGCTGGCGCGAGGGAAGCAAGACGTATAAAACCTCGCAGTCGTCTCTCTGGTTGTTGCCTGTTCTAGCAAACAAAAGAAAGGAGGCCCTGAATCAAAATAAAAAGACAGAGATGGGCAAATGGTGGGCGTAGAAATGCGGTCATCCGGAAAATCGCAAATGTGTTACTTTTCAGGCATTAACTTCACTCTTCTTCCCTAGGACGCGAAAAGCTGCCAAGGCTACACGTGACTGAAACCGGACGGAGAAAGAGGTCCGATAACGGTACTTATCTTATCTGATGCGCGTAAGAGAAAGCTACTATGGGGCGACGTCACAGCTGGAAGGGTGGCGGTTGAAGTTGAACACAGGCCGCTAAAAAGTTTGCCTTCCGATATCCGTTGAAAAAAAAGGTGTTTGGCCATTATCTCCGTAAAAGAGTCAACCACGCTGTTTTTGGCGATAGGTTTTTTTACCTTCACATCGGATCACATACTCTCAATTCTTGGTTTCTAATATTCTTTCATACGATATATCTGATCTAAAAGGGAGGAAAGATTTTTTTTCCCTTTCGAGAGCTCTTTTATGAGCTTCTCATCCACAATCCAAAGGCCGAGCGGCTTTCTCTCTTCTCCTCGAATCTCATTTCGGCTGTAGTCTTCGATGGCTTCTACTTCCCCGGCCGTCTCTTCACACGACCATGGTGGGCATGGCCACGATAGATTCCATGGGCGTCAACAGAATGAGGGCGTGGAAACATTGCCGTTCACCCCCCCGTCGATCGACGAGACGGTTATCGCAGACAACGACCCGCCTGAAATCACTGTCGTCCAGCGGATGCTGTCGGCCACGACGGGCAGTTTATTGACAGGCCTTCTCGGTATGTCGTCTCTGTCTTTTGCAGAATGTGCCGTGCCATGTTATGATGTCAGAGTGGATTTGCATACTAACGTTTCGTGCCCTGGTTGCAGTAACACCTTTGGATGTTGTCCGCGTCCGATTGCAGTCCCAGCGCGTCTCGCGCCCCGTCATTGATTTCGAGAAACTCCCCGTCAATTTTCGAAAGATTGTGGCTTCATCCCCTGCTGCTTTCCGGCCGTCCGACCTCGGCGTTACGGCTTGTTGCCGTGAAGTGTTTTTTATGAATGCCAACACGGAGGTCTGTGTGGCTGGTCCAAAGGCTGCTGAGGCCGCTGCCGCTGCCGCGTTTCCCGACTGCGCTGTCGAGCAACACCAACAGAAGACATTCAACTCGACCGTGGACGCATTGCGCAAGATTTCCCGGAACGAGGGCTTGTTCACGCTTTGGCGTGGCCTGTCCCCGACACTGGTCATGTCCGTCCCGGCCAACATCATCTACTTCACCGGCTACGAATGGTTGCGGTATCACCCATCGAGCTTTATCAACCGTATGACGTCCGACCAGTATGCCCCGCTGGCGGCTGGCTCCGCGGCTCGTGTGCTGGCGGCAGCAGCCGTCAGTCCCATCGAGCTATTCCGCACGCGGCTACAGGCGTCCCAAGGCGAGTCGGCAGCCGGCCACCTCAAGGACACGTTCCACGGCCTGCGCACTATGGTGCAGCAACACGGGTATCGTGCGTTGTGGCGCGGCTTGACGCTGACGTTGTGGCGTGATGTGCCCTTTTCGGGCATGTACTGGTGGGGCTACGAGACGGTCCGCGGGCAACTGACTGAGGCGCGGGCGCGACGCAGGGGTCGGGACCAGCTATTGGACTTGGACGACAGTGGCAACCGCCGGGCCCGCGCGCGGCGGCGGTCGCAGAGCCGCGAAAATCACACGGCCACATTTGTCGACAGCTTTGCGGCGGGTGCGTTGTCGGGCGCAGTTGCGTCAGTGGCCACGATGCCATTTGACGTCGGCAAGACGCGAACGCAGGTTTTCCGAGATGCAGCCCCTGCGCCGGCAGCAACACGAGCAGCGGCGACAACGGCGCCCACAACGACGGCCGTGCCCGAGCAACAGAGCATGACGCGGCTACTGTGGCACATTTTTCGGACCGAGGGCGCAGCGGGCCTCTTCAAGGGCTGGATTCCGCGCACGCTCAAGGTAGCGCCGGCGTGCGCAATCATGATCAGCAGCTATGAAATGGGCAAAAAAGTATTTCGTGGAATAAACGAGCGGGGCCTAAAAAGCCATGCGAGCGTTGCCTGACACCTGCCACAACGTTGTCGCTGTCTTCTTTTTTTTCGTCTCTTTTTTTCCTTTGAATTATCTTTGCATATGCCGCTTGATGGCTTCTGGCGTTTCTTTTATAGCGGATCGGCGAGCTACGGTGGATTTCTTCTCTTACACGAATCATTTTTTAGCATTTTTTTGTGCTGTTTTTTTTTCTTCCTCATGTCACTTTATCTCCATTCTACTTTTTGTTCTAGGTTAACGAGGCCTGACTGGCAAATGAGGCCAGAGACAAAGGCCATTGATCAAGCGAAGCCAATGTAAGATAGTAGAAGCTTTATGCGAGTTCCTTTTGCCTATTATAGACGATGATGTTGATGTACATAGTTGAAAATAAGTCTACACCTTATGTCTTGCGTCGAGAAGAGTACTAAGAAGGTTTTTCTCGTAGCTACTATCAACTTGAACCAGTTTACTATTGCTTTTCAGCGCCTTCTTTTATTCGAGCGAACGGAACGTAGGGAACCCCACCAGGTCTCTACTCGTGCCAAAAACTCGCCTGGAGAAGCAGCGCCATTACGCAGTAGATCACCTATGCTCCGTGTTTCATCGCAATTTGTACTGTAAGATAACCCCAAAGGCGCGGTTCGCTTTCGCTTTGGACACGGCCTTTAACGCGAAAATTCACGGGTGCTACGCGACCTCGCGCGCCGAAATGGGTAAACGCCACGCATTTTCACAGCAAGCATATGGGGCATGGGGGGACCTCCACTTCATCTCGCGAGCACAAACATTATCCCTGCAAGAAGACCCTTACGCCGTGGTATTCCAGGGCGGCATCCTGGCCGAATTGTTTGCCGGTCCTGTGATAACAGCATAGCCCTGGCACGGCCAATTTCCCCCCCCTTTTTTTTTTCAACCGTCACATCCTCCAGAACATTGAACGCCCTTCTCCTCTACGGCGTGAAATACGCAAAACCATTTATGTTCGTTCCCGTCCGTCCATCAAGCCGTCACTGTTCCCTTCGCTCGCATAGCGCCTACTTTGTTGTTTGCTTCTCGTCCACGACCGCCGACGTGACCAACCACCGGTCCGGCTCACATCCCAGCATCGGCCGTTTGCGCACGTCTCCGCTGTTCTCTGCCTCTTCGTCGTCACTGTTGTCGTTATTACCCGTTCGCCAGCGACGTGCGTCAATTTTCGTCGCTACCATGGCCTCTCTCAAACGCAAGGCGGGCGCGGACATCGCCGCAACCACTGCCGATTCGAAGAAACCGAAGCAGCAGCAGCAAAGCTCGTTGATGTCCTTTTTCCGGGGGCCGAACGGCGGCGGCGGCACCAATGGCACCGCGAACGGCAAAAACGGGATGGCGAAGCCAGCTACCATAATCGCACCGCCGCCTGGCGCGCCGGCCGCGGCCAGCTTCAAGTTTAATAAGGCCTCGTGGGTGGCCAAGCTGACCGATGAGCAGCGGCAGCTGCTTCGGCTCGAAATTGACACCATGGGCGAGAGCTGGCTTGCTGTGCTGAAGGACGAGCTGACGACGCCTTCGTTTCTGGACCTGAAGCGGTTCCTCGCTCGCGAGCATAACGCCGGTCGCACCATTTTCCCGCCGCCCCAAGACGTATATTCGTGGTGGGTGCTTGTCTTGTTGCTGCGTTGTTGTTGTTGTTATTGTTGTTTGCCCGCTCGGTTTGGGGAGTCTGCAAGCTTACAAATGAACAGGTCCCGTCACACCTCCTTCAACGATGTCAAAGTTGTCATCCTCGGTCAAGATCCCTACCACAACCACGGCCAGGCCCACGGCCTCGCCTTTTCCGTTAGACCGCCCGTGCCGCCGCCGCCCTCGCTCAAGAACATGTACATCGCCCTGGCCAATGACTACCCGGACGGCGCGTTCCGGCCCCCACCGCCGCACCAGGGCGGCCTGCTGACCGCCTGGGCCGAGCGCGGCGTTCTTCTGCTGAATACCTGTCTGACGGTGCGCGCGCACGAGGCCAATTCGCATGCCAACCACGGCTGGGAGCGCTTTACGCAGCGCGTGCTGGACTTGGTAGCACAGCGGCGGACGCGCGGGGTGGCTTTTCTGGCGTGGGGCGCGCCCGCAGCCAAACGTGTGGCCAAGATCGATGCGACGCGGCATCTAGTGCTACGCAGCGTGCACCCAAGCCCGCTAAGTGCCCACCGCGGGTTTTTCGAGTGTGGGCACTTCCGGGCGGCGAACGACTGGCTGGTGCAGCGGTATGGGCCGGATGGGGAGATTGACTGGAGCCTGCTACCGGGAACGTCGACTTTGGGGCAAAGAGCAAAAGTGGAGGACAAGGTGGTGGTGGAAAAGAAAGAGGTGGTGGTCAAGGAGACGGAGGTGGCGGCCGTGAAGGTGTCCGAGGAGGCAACGGAGACAGTGACTGAAGCAACAAACGATGCGCTGACAGTTGGCCTCGAAGGTACGAAAGGGGATGAAAAGGTGGAAAAGGAGGTGGGGAAAGAAAAAGAAAAAAAGAACACCGAGGATAAAATCGAAGACGATAGCGACAAGACGGAGGTGAAAGAAACGGCGCTCGCCACCGACACGGGCAATGGAGCCCAGTCAAAGACGATGGCGGAAACCGAAACAAAGGTGATGACGACGTCGGTGCAGGCGAAGACGACGACGGTGGTGGCGGCGGCGGCGGGCGAGAAGGAGTTGACGGTGAACTACGAAGAGGAGAAGGAGAATGTGGTGATCGCCGAGGCAGATACCACAAAATGAATGCGGTCAAACGCTGAGCCGCATTGATCTCTGGCATACCGGGTACTTTTGTCAAACCCTTCTGACGTGAACTTTTTTTCCCCTTTTCATTTCCATTCACACTAGCATATAGTGTTCTTCCTTCGTGTCCTTTCAGAGGACGATATCATTTTTCTAGCGGATTTTCCTTCTATATTCCAACGACACTGAAAGGAATTATGCGAACTGTTCCCTCGTTCCGTCGAATGCCAATCATTGTGTGGTTAAGTCATTGGTGAATACGGTTCGTCTCAAATCGGCGTGATGACGGCCCTTCTATTGTTTGTTTGTATGTTCTTCTTTCTAACTCCACACCTTTAACCAACTATGAGGCCAGGACTGTGATTCTTTCACTTGCTCACGATATTTCTCCGTCTCGTCACAGGGCGGGCGAGACGGGGGGATATCGATGCTGGTTAGATTCCCAAGCATGGCCGGCTTGCACTGAAAGAGTCCAGCACTTTCTGGCTAGAAGAGAATGTTTTGCGTGTCAAGCACATACGGAAAGAGAGAAGGGGCTGCCGAATAGAATGCCCGCGTCGGCTGCTTGTGAGTTGAGATTGTGGTTCGTCTCCCAAGTACCGCAGCGGCAAATCACCGCCGATGGTTGTGGCTGTTTTCGAAAAATATGGGCAGGTTTCTAGAAATGCCATTTTTGCTTGATTGGCTGAGGACGTCTGATTTTATTTTATTTTTTAGTTCGTTTGAGCCTTAGCTGTTCCATACGTCGTTGATATCAATTTGACCTCTGCAGCTGCCAGCGCACAAACACGCCCACCCTGCTCGCCCGGTTGTAATCCACTCTCCTTGCAAATCTTTTTTTTTTCTTTTTTTGGTGTGAAAGAAAGAAAAGAAGCATAAAAGACAACGAGAGAAAGAGAAAATTTTATGCATTATCCACATCGTGTTTACAGAGTAGTATGTCTCGCCTGTCTGGCAACCGTAACAACCAAACATCTGGGTGCATCCGCCGTCCGTGCAGAGTATCGAAATGCACTAGCACTGCAAACTAGATAGTGATCTAAAAGCAAGATCGTTGGGCACAAACGGCTTACTCGCACGAACAAACCATACGCAGGGAGTACAACGTACTTCCTTAATATATGTACATAATATTACAAAGGTATGAAGCGACCGCGGTTCCGGGTTGGCAAGAACCTGGTTCCTTTGCATATTTTTTTTTTTCTTTTGGGGTAATGATTGGGTTGAAAAAGTTCCAAGTCAAAAGCAAAAAATCAAGTTGTCACAACCACGACGAAGTCTGGATAATACATTCATTCTCCGGCAGACCGCCGAACTCTCCCGTATTGTGTACGGAAATACTTGGTTGCCGGTAGCTGCTTGGCTTGGCCGCGGCGAGGTTTACGCTTGGGATCGAGCACGTATCACTTATTGTTATTACTCTCATATATATCTATTACTATCACGACGTGCGTTTTCATTGGGCGGACTGGCTTCTCCTCCACCCACTCTCGTTCCCCACCACTCGCCCCGTGTGATGCGCGATGTGTTGGCGCTGGCACACGTTTATTCAGACATAGAGATTGTGCGATCACGGGCGGATGTCTGTGGGGAGAAAACGACAAACGACGCAGGTGGGCAGGTGGCCACGCTGCACGGCGGACGCACGTCGGTGATGCTAAGGGGGAGAGTGAAGAAAGACGGGTGGCCGCATGCGGTGGTGTGCGTGTGCTTTTGCCGTGAGCGACTGATGAAGTCATGGCGGCAACTGGCGGGTTGAAGGACTTCTGAAGGCTGGGAAAGATGCCGTAGGTTCGCCCTTCGAATAAGCATCGGGCCACATGAATGACTAGTTGGATGTTGCATGTACGGAAAAAAACAATGGTCTCTTGCGGGCCGTCCACAAAATAAGCTCTGGCTGCTAATAGTCATCGAACGAAACAATCACGTACGAGAGTTATATATGTAGTGTTTGCGTTCCGGCGCGAGCTCTTCCTAAGTAACACGGAGTAATACGTACAACCCTTACCGAGCTGCTTTAAGAACCCGTTGACCAACAGCCAGGTTGCCGCCGACGGCCGCTCGTCGCCGTTGACGCCGTCCTAACTTTACCCACCTCTAGACGTACGGCCCGCCGTTGGGGCGTTTCCCCCTGAAATTGAGACCATGGAACAAGCTAACCTTGTTTGCACACAAATGAAAAAATAGTGGTATTTCTGCCCCCGTTTTCTTTTACTTTTTTTTGTCCTCCATTCGCACGGCGAGGTCCAGCACCTTGATATTTTCCTACGGAGTGCCTTCGCCTTTGAGCCTGTCTACTCCTTACAAAACAGTAAACGGCCGATTCATTCGGACCGTCAACGGGCTGAATGTACGCCTTCTACGGAGTATGTATGGAGTGTGTACGAAGTCCCTTCTTTGGAAGCATATGCGGCTCTGACTGGCGTCGCCAAGGTTTCTTTCTAGATCCAGTGTCCGCCTTGTTGTGCGAGTATGTAGACTCCGTACTTGTATTGCTACTGGTTGTAACGCTGAAATTACAATACCCCATAAGCCCTCACGAGTGGCAGCTCGGCAGAGCACTGCTAACCCTTTACGGAGAATTAAACTGTATGAAATAGTTTCTGGTATTACCTCGTACAGACTAAGTAGTTATGGTGCCCAACATGCCCCTGCAAATCTCCCGCTTCGGTCCTCACGTTCTCTGGCCACTCACCCCATGGCTCCCCGAGTGTTTTGCCAATGGTGCCGGCGGGGCACGTCCGATATGAGAACAAGTACATACAGGTAGGAGCATCGATACACGGTGCCCCATGGGTGAATTACAGAATCAAACAAACATATTACCACGCTGCCAGGTTGACGGTTGCACGAAGAAAAGAAGAAGTTGAACGGATTGCACCAATGCATTCCCAATCCCGGATAAACAACGTCCGGTTCGCTTGTGGGTTTATAACGTCTTCTATGAATACGGAATACGTGCGTTGCATTGCACAGATTTTGTAGTCCGTTGGGCTGTTGAGAGAAGAGCGCCCGGTGCAGTCGCCCGCTTCGTCCCGCACTAATAAACGGTCAAACGGTAAAGCATAGCGCTAGATTACGGCACTCCTGAAACGCTGAGCGGCTCCACGCCCTTCTTTTCCCGCAATAATCGCAAATAATGTCCACTGGACGATACAATGTAGCATAATACCATACCAGTTTCCGAATTCATACTCCGTACCTGAGCCCATAAAGCCTTTTATCAACAGCTCTCAAAGACACAATCCACTAGGTATGTACTCCCTACTACGAAGAAGCATTGATACCGAGTTGTTATTTCGTAAGCATACGCTGTAAAATGGTTGTGAGCTCCTTCCTTGTACTGGGCACACACCCTTACCCCTGTCCCCACCCAACTCCCACCGCCTATCACATACAACTACTCCGTACTCAGTACGCTTTATGCTCTGCTATTCACACACCCTTTCTCCTTTTTTCCTGCTTCTGTTCCTTTTTTTTGCTTCAAGCTCCCGCCCACCTAAGCCAACCTTGGCCAAGCACATCCTGCCCCTACTTCGTAGTTTGGCCGTTTCCCCTGAATAAAAACGACGGAGAAATGAGAAAAAAAAAGAGAAAAGAAAGAAGACATGCACAGTGACGAGCAAAAGAGGGAAAGAGCAAAATGTACTAAGTACGTTGTAATTACATACGAAGTAGACTTGTACCGATGAGTGTTGCTCCTTCCTCTTGTTTCTTCTCCTAATTTTTTCGTGACTTCCTTTCTCGAACCCCTGACCACGAACACAATACCTGTCCCAACTCTTTTCACTCCCCTACCCTCATCATTCTTTTCTCTCCTTTCTTCTGTTTCGAGCAGACCTTATTTTGTCTTCTTCTCTCTTTCTACTTGCTCCCTCTCCTTTTCGTTTCTTTGTTTTGCCTCGTTTGCGCTTTTTGATACCCTTTTTCTGTTTCTCTTTTTTTTCCTTTTTTAATTTTCATTCTTCTATTGCTGCCATTCCTTTTTTTGTCGCTGACGTTCGCTTTGTGCGGTTTTAAATTGATATTAAGGGGTTTTATTATCATTATTATCATCTTTCGCCATTTTTTTTCTCTACTTCTCACTTTAACAGAACAACGCAGAAAAAGGAGCCACTTGTTGCACGCAGTCCAATTTCGCCATCAAAAGCATTCACAATTCAAATTCCAGTCTCTCTTCGAGCGGGGCTTTCACACTTCTCAGTTCTGACCGACTTGCATCTTGGTTTTTGTCGAAAATTAGGGCCCCAAAGAGGCGTGAGTTGCCTTTGCCGTCCCTGATCCCATCGCAAACGCAGATTCGCGCAGTCGGCTCTTTTTGCTTTTCTTCCCCTTCTTTTTCCTGCGCAAAAGTGCATAGGCCGTCGTCTTTCCTGCAACGGCCAGCTAGCTGCGTTCCCTTTGCTTGGCTCACCCCCTTTCTCTCCATTTTTTCGTGTTGTTTCGTGCTCTCTCTTCTTTTGCTACCTTGTTCTCTTTCCGTTTGCTTGCGAGTTCTCTCTGCAGCTTCACTTTCTTTCTTTTTTTTTGCCCATTTCGTCTGCTTCCCCCTCGTTTTCTTTCCTCCTATCGGCCCGACCCAACATACAGCGACGCCTGCCAACGCTTTCCTCGAACGACTGCCGTACAACAGCGCACAGCGGCCGAGAGCGTTGCATAAACAAAACGGCGCTCGAGCACGGCGAAAATGCCCAGCATATTTTCGCGCTTCAAGGGCAAAGATGGCTCCTCCAAAGTCAAGTCCAAAAAGAACGGCGGTGCCCACGACTTTGCCGACCAGCTGCCGCCAAAACCCCAGTGGGAAGATGCCTACACGCGCAAGACCGTTGAGCCGGAGGAAATCCAAGAGCTTGTGAAACTCTGCACGGAAGAGCTCAAGGCAAGAGGTATGTAGCTCTCCGTCTTTGCTATTCCGAGCCTTGTTTTTTTTTTTCGCGTATAGGCAAGACCATCATGATTAACGCCCTCGCCTTTATTTGCTTTTCTCATTTTGCAGCTCTCGACATACCTTTCCTCCTACTTCCGTTCCGGCCCACATCCGATCCGAGCGCCGTCCGCACGTTCGTGCGCCACTTTTTTGACCCCAATGCCAGTTTGTTTGGTGAAACCCTGCTGCAGGAGCTTCGTATGACAGAACCAATGGTGTGTGCAAGTCCCTCATCGAAGCTCGCTCGCCTTTTGCGCCGCCAGTCAAACATCCTTTCAGAATCCCGCGCTGTAATCGTGCCATCACGTCATTTGCTGACTGGTTTTTTCCCCATCGATGTTTAGGTCATCTCCGGTGTCATTAAATGGTGTTGGGGCAGAATACAAGGCGGCATTGTGGGCTGGGATGCCTACGAGCTGTTCAAGATTGGCGAGCAAGGTAATACAACCTGATGGGACAGGCCCATTTTGCTATTTTCTGAAAAAAAAAAAACCTTTTAACCCCTTCTTTCTACACAGATTCACGTGGTGCCCGCGATTCCTTTGCGACCTTCATCCCCCTCAGCGTCGAAAACACGGCCCGGACGAGCATCATATTCAACTTCTTCGATCTTATGTCCGCCATTGCGGCCCATGGCAAGGTCAATGGATTTGGTGGCCGAAAGCTCTCGCGAATGGCGTCCTGGTGGGCCTTTGAGAGCAAGGATACCGGGAACGGCTTTGAAGGGGGATACAAAGAATGGCTCAAGGCGGCCGACGCGACGAGCCATCTGTTCTTCGCTTATCTTCGTTCCTTGTCGCCTCAGCAAGAGGTGAACAGCTTTGCAACGCTACCCATGTCCCTCCAGAAGCTTTTGCAAGAAACCGAGTACCCGCCCCAAAGACCATCTCTCCTACAGTCGTCCACCCACAAAGTCGTAATGATTGTTGACGCCGTATCCCCCACACCATTCGCTCTGCTCCGTCGGGGCAGCCATTTCCAATACCGCGATGAAGATCGCGCGTTACGCGAGTTCTCGGACTACGAAGACCCCATCCAAGCCTTGACGGACGAATGCCGCCGAGTTCTTAAGGCAATCTCTGCAGCAAATCAAACGCAAGCCGTGTCTAGTTCGAAGCATTCCACGAGTCTCCGCGACGCTTCTTGGTCGCGCTTTGAGGACATCGGCTTTGGAACGCTGCTAGAGGAAGAGGATGAGGACGACGACGTGGCCAACCTGGCCAACCGGCGAAACCGGGGCTTGAGAACAACGCCCGCTTCTGGCGGCGATGGCCTTGCCCGGCCCACCACACCGTCGTGGGCCGATTTTCTGTCGTCCGGTTTTGTGGACGACGGACCAAACAGCCCCACCAACATGCTGCTACCGCCGGATAAGGTTCTTCCGCCAATCGACGCCAATATTCGCCAGCGGAGCTCGCAATCGCATAGACCTCGTTTGGAGACGGAGCGCACCCTTGAGCCCGGCGAACTCGCGAGCATCAGCCGTTTTGATTTGGACGATGCGTTTTGGTGGGTGTGGATGACTAGCCTTGCCCCCGAAGAGACACCCGAGCGGAAGTCGGCGTTTGGCCGGTGCGCTGTCATCGAGACCCGTATTCGCACGGGCCGGTGGCTGGTAATGGAAGAAATTGTGAAGGGCGCAGCAGCGAAACCCGAACCAGGTGCATATATCGCCGAGAAAAAGGGCTTTTTTAGCTGGACGCGTCGAAACAAAGGTATTTCGCGTAGCAAGTCCACCGGAAAGCAAGCTCTGGAGAAGAGCCATCATGGACAGAATCTTCTGGTACCAGGAAACACGATGGGCGTGAGCAAGACAAGCATAGCGCCGGATCAACAAGCCAAAATTCAGGCAGCTGCGCAAAGGCTGCAGGCCAGGCAACACCGAGAACAAGCAGGACAGCCCGAGTCGGCCAAACGTGGGCGTGTTGAAAGTACATCAGCTGAGAAGACAACCAGCGTCTTTACTCTTCAACCTGTCATCGTCTCTGAAGCTTCACCAGCCATGAAATGGGCAAACAAGTACGACAAAGAGGCGATACGAGAGGCGTACCTTTCCAATTCCAATGCTGGCCGTGGCGGGCCCGCATCCGCATCTTCGCCGGCCGTTCACCTCAACGGCATGCAATCGACGACGAACGGCTATGAAAAGCCACCTGTGTCTGCTGCGAGCGCCTCTAGGAAACCAGTGCCGCAGTTACCGCAGACGCCACAACTACAGCCTGCAGCCGCACAGTCTATGTCGTCTCCCAGTCCCGTCATTGCGCCTACGCCAGGCCGCGCGAGGGCGGATGACCTTGATCTCTCGGAGAAAACTGCTAAAGTGGCCGAGACGCCGACCAGTCCTCATCCCGCTGAACGCCTAGAAGATTCGGGCCGGGCGTCCCCTCCGGTACCGCCGAAAGATGGTCAAAGAAGTTTGGATGTGGCCGATCAGACAACCTCTGCACTGGAAACTAGTCCTGAAAGTAAGAAATCCGTGAAGAAGTTACACAAGGAAATCAAAGAGGAGAAAGCTGCACTTCCCTCATCTTCGTCTGGGGGCTTTAGAAAGCTTTTCAACCGCAAAAACCGTCAATCAAAACTGCCAGAGAATGCTTCTGTGGACGTCAGCACTATGCTTTCCGCCGATGCTGGCAGCGTGCGGTCTGACGGTTCTTCGAAGCCGACTGTGGCTGCCCCTCCTCCAAAACCATTCCCAGCGGAATATATAGCGGCCGTAGTTGAAGCGCCAGTGCCTACCACAGCTCCTGCACCGGCTCCGGCTCCGGCTCCAGCTCCGGCGTCAACTTCAGTTGCGACTGCAGCTGCTGCACCTCCTTCGATCCCCGTTTCGCCGCCGACGGCAGTGGTGATCCCGCCGGCTAGTTCACAGAATGAGCAGCCCGTGGCACCTCCGAGAACTCCCACGGTTTCTGAACCTATCTTTGAAGCCCCTGCTCGTTCGCTTTCGCGCGTTGATACCGCCGACGCCCAGGAGGCTGACCAGGAATTTGCACGCTTCGACCAAGGCCCTCTAATAGAGCAGCCTGCATTCGTCCCGGATGAGTCATCTGATAACGAGACCGACGACGCTATTCCTCCACCTATCGCCCGCCTACGCGCACCGGTGTCTCCAAGTGCCCCTTCGGCTGCACCGGTTGAGGACACTAAACCCGCTCCGGCACAGGTTCAGGACCGATGGGCACAAATCCGGAAGAATGCAGCGGAGCGGGCCGCGCAGCGCCAGGGCGACGAGTCTAAGCGCGAGTCTAGCAAAGTCACTGACAATGACGAAGACACCAGTGGTGAAGAGAGTATGTCCACTTTCAGTTTTTTTTCTTTACATGAAACTCTACTTTTGTATCATTACTAATTATGCTGCAGCTATTGAATCGCGTGTTGCTCGGATCAAGGCCCGCGTGGCCGAGCTGACGGGCAACATGGAGGGCGTGACGGGCCCTGGCGGTCGTACTCCGGCTATTCGACGTTGATTGATGAAAAGAGGTCTTTTATAGATGATCTTTGATCTCTTGCACCATTCCTTGCTCATTATTTTCTTTTAATTTCTTTGTGTGGAGAATTTGTGCTACATCAGTTTTTACGTTACTTTCTATTGTTGCTTATGCGCTCAGGCGTGTCTTTTTTTTTTTGGTCGTGCGTTTTATTGTTTCTCATTTTAAGTTACCCCATTACAGTATTTCTGTTGCGTTATTGCTCTCCTAATTCTTTTTTCGCTATGCCTATTCGTTTCCCCTCCCAACGGTTCTGCCATTTTTCGTGTCTCAGTCGATTCGATGTGGTTTATTACAGACTAAACAGACCTGAAAACTCCTTATTAGCAAGACGTTCATACTTTTCTAAAAGCCGCGTATTCCTGCTTTCCTATCGTTTTATGTCCCAGAGCATGTATTAGTTGGATTGCCTTCCTGATACTTCCTTTAAAAAATATGTTAAGTGCTGTGGGCTAATAACAAAGATTTTGCCGTCGAATCTTGCTTTTTTAAGGGATGACAAGATGATTTACGACTCACCTCATTTGTGAGTTGGTGGTAATTAATGGGCTTGTTAGCAGGCGCATAAACGACAGGGACAAAATAACATGCGGCAGCTTTTTCCGTGTCGGTTGCTCTGCCGTTGATGAGTATAAATAAGAAAACTTCCTTTTGTCCGTCAGTGAAGATCCATTGTATACAAAAAAACGAATCAGATATGTATATGATACAGAAGGGGATCATCGCTTTCAGTTCCGACCGATGAATAACCTGGAAGCAATGCCCACATATGAATTGCAACGACGAAAAACAATAAATACCCTCACAAAAAAGATAGGATAAAACAGTACGAGTTGATAGATTAAAAAAGCTTAGTGCGCATGCGCATGCCCCTCCTCATGCCCGCCGGGACCGCCGCCGCTGCTTGGCGGTGAGCCCGTCCGCGACCCTGCCCGTGAACCCTGCGAGCAGCATCCTTGGCCCATACAATCGTCGACACAGTCTAGCAAGCAGCTGGGCCCGGATGCATGCACATCAACTCCACCATCTGCCATCGTCTTGACAGCCTTGGTCGTCGACGTTGCCGTCGTCGGAGTGGTAGTTGGTGCTGTGGCCGACGAGGTGGCGGCGCCCGCACCGACGCTGATGCCTGTGTTCTGGGCCCCAGACGGTAATGCTGCAGACGCCGCCATAAACCGGCCGCGGTTGCTACTGCCCCCGCCGTTGTTGTCGCTGGTGCTGAACTGGTTGCCGGCGTCTCCGGCTCCGTAGTCCAAGCGAAACTCGGGCTGGATCGTTGCGCTGTGAATGCCGTAACCATGCAGGCACTTACGCACCCGGCGCGCCAGCATCATGTACCGCTCGCCGCCGTGCTCCGAGATGGGGAAAGCGACTTCAATGTGCAGCGAGGCAACGATCTGCGAGTCAGACAACTGCCATACGTGCACGTGGTGGCAGCTCAGCACGCCGTCCAAATCTTCTATGTCTTCGCGGATGTCGTTGATTACGATATGGTCCGGTGTGGCTTGCAGCAAAATCTTGGACGTGGCCTTCGTGAGCGGAATGGCCGTCTTCAGGATGATGAGCGTGATGAACAAGGACACGACCGGGTCCGCGTACATGCGATACCGCCAGGTCGTCTTCCAGATGATCAGCGCCGTCACGATAACGCCAATGTTCCCCAATGCATCACCGATGACATGCAACACCATGGCGTTCATGCCCATATCACCGTGACTGTGGCCGTGTGGACTGCTGGGGTCCCGCGGCTCATTATGGTGATGGCCGCCGTGTGAGTCGCGTCGGGAGCGAGTAGCGATGTGGTGATGCGCGTGTTGATGGCCGGACTTGTGGCTGTGGCCGGGGCTGTGGTTGTGCTTCTGTTTGCCGTTGTCGTTGCCATTGCCACGGCTGCCGTCGCCTGTCACGCCGTATAGGCTAGCGCGCTGTTTGTTGTTCGTACTGTTCCGGCTGTTCTCTGTGGTAACGGCGCCGTCCAGTTGCGAAAACTTGCCGCCCATTAACGGTGTTCTCTCGGTGGCTTCGGAATCCCCAACTCTGCTGCCTGTCTCACCAGTGGTGGTAGTGTTGTCTGCGAGAGTGGTGGTGTCGTCGGAGTCGCCGGAGTCGCCTTCCGCCTCCTCACCAACATCGTTGCCTCTCTGGCTGGCCTCGATGATCTCGCGAATGTCGTGGCGGAAGCTGGCTGGGTGAATGCTGATGTCGTCAATGCTGGTTGGCACTCTCCGCCCACTATTAGCACGATTGCGCACACCGGCGGTTCCTTTGAGCCGGCCGGATCCTCGGCTGACCGAGCGCTCTTGAGCCCCAGAATAATCCACACCGGTAAAGGCAATGTGGCGGGCGGTCTCGGGGCTCAAAGTGCGGGTGTCTCTGGTGCCGTTGTGGCCAAGATCGCCCGCGATATTCGCACGGGCCGGCTCCTGTTGCAAATCGCTGTTCTCCTCGTCTTCGTCGGGGCAACAGTCCTGATCGTCCAGGTCGCCGGGCCCATCGTCCACAGCATGATCCGCGTATGACTGATTATGATCGTGGACATGGCCTTCGTCATGCACGTGGCCGCTTTCCACATCGCCTTCGCCAGGGCCGTGCGAATGGCCGTGTCCGCCAAGAACCCAAAAGCCCACGAGGTTCGAGACAAGGCCAAAACAGCCAACAATGAGCACCACCTCCGGGTTACTGATGTCCGGTGGGTCGAAGAACCGCTGAATAGCTTCGAGAACAATCGTGACGCAGAGACCGATCAGAAAGGTGGCGTTGAAAAAAGCACCGAGAATTTCCGCGCGAAGCCACTATGGGTACCAACAATGTCAGTCTCCGGGATACACAAGGATGCGAGTAACCCGAGAGCAAGACGGGCAAAAAGCACCATCAAGAAAAAAAGAAAACAAACCAAAAAAAAAAAAAAAAACTTACGCCATAAGAATACCGGTCGTTGGATTCTTTGCGGGCTAGGTTGACGGCCCAAAGCCCAACGGCTAGCGAAATAATGTCGTTCAACTGGTGAACAAAATCAGCACTGTCGCCAAAGAAGAAGCAGACGAAAAGAACGCGCGCATTAACAACATACCATGTGAAAGGCGTCGGCAATTAAAGCCAAGCTCGACACGTAATAGCCGACACCGAGTTCAATGGCCAGAAACACCGTGTCGAGCGCCATCATGACGCCTATCCGCGTCGTCTTCGACCAGCCCTTCATTGTCGAATGTGGACAGTGAGTCCGAGGCAAAAAGGACGAAAAAAGTGATAAATATTGACCGAGAATGAGGAAGGGAAAGAAACAAGAAAAATATCCGATGCGCTTGGTCTGGTTGCGGGAAGAAGCTCGAGTGGATCCGAAAACGAAGCCCTGCAGCGAAACAATGACGCGATGACGTCTTAACGCTTTTCCCTCTCTCCTGCTCTTGCTTCGGCTGGTTCGCAATTGGTGTTGTTATGCAACGGGGAAGATCGAGATCAAAAATGGAAGTTTCTTCCCTTGTAAAAAGAGGCGAAGACGGAATGAGAAGATGCCGGTTTGAAAATCAACGATCCACGAAGAAGAAGCGAAGACGAAGTGAGTTGAACGACGCGAAAGCCGCGGAACCCGTGTGGTTCTTTCTCGGAAAGGAAAAGCAAGGTTGGAGGGGAGGGGCCGATCCCGGCGCCGACAGTTATTAATTGCGTGAAACTCGACAAGGCTTCAAAGGTTCAACTGATAAAGCGTAGAAACAGACGGGAGAAGGTGAGAAAAGACTCGGTCAACATAAAAACCAATGATCAAAAAGATAAAACGAAATCGAAGAAAGAGCGAAGGGAAATGCGAAAAAGTTCGAATGATGAGAAAAAAAAAAACAAAGAAGCACAACTAAGGGGAAAAAAGGAGAAATATCCCCATAAATATTAGTAAGCTTTATGTCTTTCCCTCGTGGAACTTGTTTGAAAAAAAAAGAAGACTGAAAAAAATGAACGTAAAGTCGCCGCGAAATGACGAATTTCGTCCCATTCCTCGGCTTTACAGTGATAAGGGGCAAAAAACCTTAAGAGGGGCTTATGTCCGCCACAATATTCTGCGTCGCTCTGTTATCTTATCGCAAAAAAGTGGAAAGAACTTTTTGGGCGAAATGTGTGTATGACTAAGCGAAAAACACATACCAACGACGACGATGAGAAGATCGTATTTTGTTTCACCCCCTTCCGGAAATAGCTTGTGTGCAACTTGCTAATTTTGAGTGCCTCGTAGACTGGCATGCTATGGTTTTATATGACATGCACTTCTGGAGCCTGGGACAGTGGAGAGGAAAAGAGCTTGTGTTGTCTGCGATGACACAAGAACGGGGTCAGACTTCGGACGCTGAATCGAACACGATGTTGCGCCCTCGCGGGAAGTGGGAATGCTTGTGGTCGTTTCCGTCTACTTTTCTATGCCCAAAACGCGAGGCCACAGCATAGAAAGCCACTCAACGCTTTCCATTGGCGGCGCCACCGTGCTTCATGTGCATCGTCTACGCAAGGCCTAGCCTGTAGGTGTGAAGACTGTACACGCTTGGGGCGGTTCTTTGCTAACATGGTCGCATCATTGCTACCTGGCTCATCATGGTAAGAAGTCATTGGTTTCACGGGATATGTGTCTGCGTACACCGTCAACGAAGACAAACGACGACGCCGTGCGTTTTTTGGTGGGTTAACTCTACTGCTTGTTTTTTTTTCTTTTTTTTCTTTTTTCATGAGAACCCTATTATTGAAGCTGGCCCCCGGCCGTCGAATTCTGGTGCGGAGTCTACCTTAGTCAAGACGTGAAGCCTGGTGTTCTCCGATGATGACGCAAATGTAAACACCATCAACGTGTTTTATGACCCAGCCGCCAACGTCGCATCCACCGCGGTCCCCATGATGTTTCTGCACCATTTTCTCGGCTTGCCGTCCCCCACACAGGGTTCCGTCTTCATATCACAAAGGCCTTTGTCCTCTTCTCTGACGGAATACCTACGCCGGTCTCTCACCGAAGAAACCCTTACTTGAGCCGTCAAAATGTCTGACGATTTGCTCATGATCCGCACGATCAGACTCACGGGCTGAGAAACCGGCACGTCTGAGTCTGAGTTCATCCTCATTGGACAAGCACTATGTGAAGACACAATCGAACCGCCATTCTCGCCTCCATAATGTGTCTCGCCAACCATTGTCCTTGTAGCGCGTCTCGCTTCAGTGATGTATGAGGCAATCATGCTGGTAGCAGTGAATCACGGGGATATCATCAGCGCTCTCCACGTCTTCCTACTCCACAAGCGTTGAACCATCCCAGAACATCTGAAACAACAACGGGCTATCTGGAAACGGCCCTGGCCCAAATTCTAACAAAAACATTTTGGTCTTGGGAAAAGGGCCTCCCCGGGGCGGCTGCAGCTTAGGAGACGATCCCTCTGTCTCCTAAATTTGGGGGGAAGGGGGTCTCTGTCATGGTTCTGGTTGTTCAGGCCCTAGAATGTGATGTGCACACTGGGGAAAAAAACTGAGTGGCAGCTTTCGCTGCCATATCAACGACCCACAAACACATATGAGTCTGTGGCGGGTAAAATGTTGCAAGCTTCTGGTCTATTGTCTTGTTTCTCCGACGGCTTTTGAATTACCGTCTGAACCAGTTCTCCGACCGAGAACGGCACGGCATCTTGCCGTACTATGCTTTGTTAATTCGGCTACGTCGGCACCGCCATCGTGTTCGTCTCGCTTCAGGACCTCAGCATTCTCGTCGCCCGGTGTAGCGGAGGGTAGACGACAAAGAACCATGCATCAGTCATTCATGAAAGTCATTTTGTAGGCACTGAGAGCATTGTCGACCGTCCCTATCGGTGTCGACATCCAGTCTACGAGCGGCGTTGATTGTGCTGCTGCTAGCCCGAAAATGGATCGGGCCAGCAATGCATAGAGTAACATCAAGTTGGGCCCTCGCACATGGAGGCACTGGAACCGCCGGCTTGTCTCCACCGCCGGCGTGACGTCGGCGAGGATGAGAATTTCGCGTTCGTTCGGTCCCGCCGCCGTGTGGACGTGGGCTACATCGTCTCACTTGCGTCATTTTTTCTGTCCAAGAGATCGGTTCAAGGGAGCACCATCGATGGAGAGGAGGGGACCCTTTCGAATGAGCGGGGGGAAGATGGATTATAGACAATGGCAAAGGTTTGCGATGCAAGTACCAACAGAGAAAAAAAAAATGTTCAAGACGATCTGCAAGGAAGGGTGAGTGAAGACAAAGTTGTAAACGAGCTTCTCTGACGCTCGCCGCAGACACGGGAAACCCATCTTCACCACTGGCTCGGACAAGATCGAACGGCCAATGTCACAAAACCAAACACGGACAAACAAGAATGTGAGGGCAATTCTTTTACCACACCGTGAGATGGTGTGTTCTGGTGGTCCTGTCCACCAACGACGTGGCTGGTGTACCATGCCGGCATCTCTGTCCATATCCTCCGGGGGGTTGCTTTACAACTGCGTCAACGGTGTCGGTCATAGTCCCTCAGCACATATCCGTGTAAGTCCGGGGGTGGGGGAATAAGGTTTTTGTGGCTTTTGTAGGCTTTTGGTTGTGCGTTCGTCTGCCGATCTCGACAAGGGGGGCACACCTGCTTCACCGCGGCCGAAAACGACCAATGCAGCTAGCCCATTGTCGTTCCATTGAGCTCCATAAAAACCGCAACCAGCCAACTTTTATGATATGCCATCTCATGTTTCTTCCCTCCTCCATTTAGGCGGCCCAGATATTTCCGGGGAAGCATTAAAAGAATACGGAGTAAACCCGGTCGGACAGACAAATCTGGGGCGATTTGCAAGGAAGCATGCGGGGAAGACCAGCCTCCGGAGCACCTCCGGTCTTTGAACCGGGCTCCGCTCTACATGGCGCCCTTCGGGCGGCTCGACAAAAACAGCAACCGGGCCTTAGCGAGCCATGGCAAAGATAACCTTATGCAACTGCCAGCGAAGTTTGCTCCCTCTTTTACAATCCCGGACGCACGCCATTGTGTGTGTGGCTGCCGGAACGAGCGGCATTCCCATATTGAGCCAGTTGAGGTCAAAGCTGCTAGCCACGACACAACAGCGCGCAGACGAAGCTCGACATGTAGGGCAATGTTGACCGCCCTCACAAAGTGTACTACACGATTATGGCTACCAGGCTCCACTCAGTCGGGTGCTCGTGCTCTTGACTTGGCGCCATCATATTGTATCAAACCATTCTCGTCGAAGATCGTCCATCGACAACAGCATCGTCCCTGCAACGAAGCCAGAGACCATCACAAGCTCGCTAATGGACGTCCGACCATACAGGTAGGGTTGCCGAAGGTGACGTCGACTTCGGGTCGACATTTTGCGAATTCCGAATACTGCTCCACAAACCACACAACACTGTGCTCGCATCGTCGGTCGGCACGCCCGCAACGGGGGCACCGACTCGACGAAATGGTTCTCGTGCATGGCGAGCTTGCTACGACTAGTCTTAGTATGAGGTGCCGCAAAGACGAAGAACTACATCGTGGCAATGCTTTTTTTCGATACAGAGGCAACTGTGCTTGCTCGCAACCAGTGAGGATGAATGAGCATTCTCCCCAGACCGCTTCTACCATCAAATGCCCTTGGCCTTTAGCCGGCCAACCGTTCTCGGCCGGGACACACGTTATAAACCGAAAAAGACGAGCTGTGCGACCCTGGTGGACACTGTAGCAGAGAAGTAAACTTCATAATGCTTCTCGCGGTTATAAATATGGCTTCTTCGCCTCCGCACATAATACGACTATCACACTGAGATCCGTCACCCCCATCTCAACTGCGAAGCCGCTTCCCCCTATTCAGACCCCGTGAAGGCTGTAGCACATTATGACTGTGTCTTCCAACCGCCTCTTGGCGGCTATTGCCGGACTGTTGCCCGCATTGGTCGGTGCGGATACCGTTCCCATTTACAAAAATGCGTCGTACTCGCCGGAGGCACGCGCCGCGGACCTTGTGCCTCGCCTTTCCTGGGCCGAAAAGATCCAGCAGCTGAACGGCGCCGGGCTCATGTCGGTCACTTCTCCTTACAGCCTGGCCACATTTGAAAACACGACAGCGAAGGAAAACGGATGGATCAGTGCGTTTTCTTTCTTTCCTTCTTCATTTTTTGGTTGTCGAGTTTCCTCGAAGTCGTGTAAGCCTCATCACTAACCATGGGCAACCATCAGGTTATGGAATCCGGTTGTTTGATTCCGTCCAAGCTGTGCAGATCTCCAACGAGGCTAGGGAGAACTGGGCCAACCGGTCTCTTGTGCCCATGGTCATCATGACCGACTCCGTCAATGGCCCCTACACAGCAGGCGGCACGCTTTTCCCGCCGACGATCTCATTCGCCTCGACGTTTAACATTGATTTGTTCGGCGATGCCGTCGCAGTCATGCGGGACGAGAACATGGCCATCGGCACACGTTGGGTTCTGTCCCCGGAGCTGGACGTACCAAAGGATCCGCGCTACGGCAGAATTCCTGAAACGTACGTATGTCCCAGACCGACGATGCCGTAGTCTAACAGAGTGCTGACGTCTCGTGACAGGTACGGCGAGGACCCTTTCCTCGTTGGCCGGTTTGGCCTCAAGTACGTGGATACCATGCAGGAGCTCGACGAAGACGGGTACATCAAGGTTGCGGTCACCATGAAGCACTTCATCTACGGCAACCCGAACGGTGGCATCAACTTAGCGTCGCAGTACGGCGGCCTCAACTACCTCTACAACAACCTGTTCCCGCCTTTTATCAAGATCATAAACGAGGCGAACCCACCGCCCCAAAGCGTTATGGTTTCCTACGCCTCGGTCGACCGGATGCCCATGACCGCTAACAAATATCTACTGCAAGACCACCTGCGGCAGAAAATTGGTTTCAAGGGGCTTTATATGTCTGACTCGCTGGGGGTCGCCCAACTGCAAACCTACCAGTTCATCGCTAATAGCCCGGCGGACGCCGGGCTTAAGGCCCTCCGCGCTGGCGTGCAGCTAGAACTTGGAGCAGTCGGCTTCCCGCCTCTGATTAACAAGGCTAACGACTCGGAGGTCGTGGACTTAGTTAACCGGGCCGTGCAGCAGTTTATTGAGATCAAGATCCGGACCGGCACGTTCGACCAGCCGCTGCCGACGGTTGAGGGTGTCAAGGCCACGCTCCGCGCCCCGGCCCACCTCGCTACAAACCATAACGTGTCGCGCGAGGCTATCGTCCTTTTGACGAACCAAAATAACACCTTGCCGCTTCCTAGCGGCAGCCCCAGCAAAACCGGGAAAATTGCTCTGCTCGGCCCTATGGCGAACGTCCTCGTCGCGGGCACGTACGCGGCTAACAACTCCACCGACAAGGCCTTTGGTAACGCCCTGCTCCAGAGCCTGCAAAACGAATTTGGTGCTGGTAACATTGTCTACCAGCCGGCCGTGGACTTCGTCGATAAGAACGACTCCAGTGGCATCGCGCCCGCGGTTGCTGCTGCCAAGGAGGCCGGTCTAGCCATTCTTAGCCTGGGATCTCTCGCGGTGCAGAAGGAAGACCCCCTCAAACCGAAGAACACCAACGGTGAGCTTTTTACGCACGCCGAGATGGAATTCCCAGGCCTGCAGCAGGACCTCCTAGACGCTGTGCTCGACGCGGGCGTGCCCACGATCCTGGTCATCACAGGCGGTCCGGCGTTTGTCCTTAAGAACAGCACGCTTAGCCGGACCGGGGCTATTGTACACTCCCTCCTAGCCGGAGAATACACATCCGATTCGGTTGTCGAGATCCTTACGGGTAAGGTCAACCCAAGCGGAAAGCTACCTGTTAGTCTGCCGGAGACTAGCGGATCCATCCCCGTTGCGTACGACTACCTGCCATCGGACGGCCTGACGTGGACGTACCCGGGGACTAGCCGTGCCGTGCTATTTCCTTTCGGATACGGCTTGAGCTACAGCACTTTTGAGTTTGATACGCCTAACGTCGCGCTCGCTACGATGCCGGGTGGCGAGCCGACCGTTAACGTAACGGTGACTGTTACGAATAGCGGTAAAGTGGACGGCAAAGAGGTCGTTCAGGTGTACTTCCGCCAGCAGTACACCTCGATTGAGACGCCCACCAAACGGCTGATTGAGTTCACGAAGGTGGATATTCCCGCAGGTAGCAAGCAGGACGTCACATTCAGCATCAAGGTCGACGACTTGGGTTACTACGTCAATGGCGACTGGACATGGGAGTCGGGCAACTACACTTTCTTCGTCGGTAGTAGCTCGCGTGACGAGGACCTGCAGCCCGTTAGCATCACATTGTAGGGCCTGGTAAAAGCGTATGTAGAGTGTTTTCCTAAACAAATGTAGTGGAGCGAAGTCGACAGGTTTCTCATAGCGTTATGGGGCCGCATGGGCTGAAGAATTGTCTCACGCGGTGTGCAACGCGTTGTTTCTTTGTGAGGTCAGATACATATTTTCTCGATATATGTGGCAATGCTTTGGGTGCCACATGGGTGCCGCGCTTGCGAGGGAGGCACGTTGTTTTAGATTTGAAAACACCGTAATACATCTTTTGTGATCATTGGCAAAACAATTCATTCGACTCAAGTTGTTCAATAACAAAAAACTGCACCGTCAAAATATGGAGAAACTTGGCCGCCGAAAGTAGCTAGCACGTCCTCAGTGAATGTCAGGAATGTGGATTGTATGTAAGACGCTGGCTGGAACCAGAATGATTTTAAAGCGTACTCGGTCTCGTCATCCCCGTTGTCACGTCCTCATTCATGTCTCTGGCGGCACCACGTCATCACATCGCATTTAACCGATGAACACTGCGGTGCCTGTGGGTGTTTCCGTTTGAAGGCCATGTAGGCCTCGTAGAAACGTATCATGGGCAGTTGTGTCGGTCACTCTGTGCTCATGTCTGGAGATAGGCCGTATCAATTTGCTTGGTGTGCTTCGGTAGATTGTTTTTGTCGTTCTCTCCTTGTTGCCCATCATCGATTTCACCATCGGCTGGTCACCTTTCTCTCGAAGTTTGGACAGCTCAGACGCTGTACACTGAAGATACATGGATATTCCAAGGCTGACGGAGTCCCGTAGATGGCTGTGAGAGCGTGCACGTACTTGGGCGAGAGCGAATTAAGAGAGTTGTTTGCTGTCACAGAAAGACGCCAAAGCATGTGAACGACAGAAGTAACTGCGTAGATGATACCAGTATATATAACATGTTGTCGTAAAATGATCCCTAGATTAGGTAACCGGTTCCTGCTCTTATGAACCGCCTGGATGTGGGTTAATATAGTGTATCCTCCTAGTTACTGTAATGTAGGTAAAGACATGAGGGATGATACGGCCTTTTACAATACCGACGGCAGTCTTAAGACAAGACTATCAAAATAAGAAGAGATTGTCTCACGGAAATAAAGGTTCTAGGAGCACTCTGCTGGCTCGCTCGTACATTTTTTTACGTATATAAATACCCTCGAAAAAAAGTTGATATTCGCTTTTATAAGAGCATATGGCATATATCCGTTGGTCCCCAATGATCCTGGCTGCCCACCGTTAATGTGACCAAAAAAAAAAGAAAGAAAGTATCTTTTTCACGACAGTTGATCGATAATTTTGCGCAAGTTGACTTTTGTTCCTGTGTCTCTTGAAAAGCAAGTTGTAAAAAGGTCTGCACTGTCTTTTGTACGAAGTACATCGCGAGCGAGAAGACGCCATCCTGCAACGATGGCGGCGAAGACGGCGCGAAAATTCTATGGCGCACATCACAAAACGTGCATTTCTACGGACCTAGACAAGACTTCGGTCTTTGCCATGGAGGCTAGATAGACAACCAGCGATATCGTTGTGACTTGTCAGTGTGTGTGAATGAAGTTGAGAGGACTTTGTGGGGTTCGTGGTCTGTTTCTCGGCAATTTTCCTTTTCAGGCCCAGGCCGAGACCGCGTGCTGTAGCGCGACCGGAAAAGTAGCCGTTTCCGAACGCATGTCGTCACACGCCGTCTTCGCTGTAGGACGTCCCCTATAAGGGCGTAAGCTCATACTTAGTTGGCGTACGATTGAATAAACCACGACAGTTGCATCTCACGGCCCGTCGAGCACACTACCATTTGAGGCCAAATCACCAACCATGGAGACAACACGACTGGAGCTCTCGCCTCCATCTTTGCAGGAGATCGCTCAGGTGCTGGCTGCGGCTCTCCCGCGCAACTACGTCGCGTCGTCGGCGACCGTCGTCGACTGCCCCGACCTGCGTAAGCCGCCTTTCCACCTGGCCGCTGAGGGGCTCTGCGGCGGCGAGGTCGCCGCCGACGTTGGCGGCCATACGCACCTCGTTCCCCGGCCGCGGCTCGACAAGAACTACTCACTGCCGGCCTTGGCCAAGCTGATGCAGCTGAGTCCCGACCGCGGGTCGTTGATTGGTGCTGGTGCCGGTCCTAACCACGTCCACGGTTATAACTCGGAACTATCGCCGAACCTGAGCTGGAAGGACGGGTTCGAGCACGTTACCAGGAACCTTACGCACTCGACTAGGGTCGTCGGCGACCGCGCCGGCGTGGCGTGCGGCTTATCCAATAGCGCCGACTGTTCGCTTATGGTAAACTTGTTTGGCTCGGAGGGCCGCCCAGGGCCCGTTATCAAAGTTACGGCCCGTGGACGGTGTGGTAACGCCGCTAGTTTTACCGAATTTCTCCAAGCGGCATTGCGCGAGGCATACGGACCGGACCGGCAAGTCTCGCTGGGCGGAATATTTTTACTCAAAGCGGGCCGCGCGCATTTCCACGTAATGCCGCACTTCCCGACCCCCACCGACGACCGGCCGCCGTTCGAGGATCAAAAAACCCTTGATACGTGGCTTACGTTCCACGACTTCGCGGGTCCCATTGTCTGCCTCTCGGTGCTACATTCGGCCGACCCGCAGAAACTGGGTATACGGCTAGAACACACGCACTGCTTCTCGGGCAACAAGCCAGAAGGCGGTCATTATCACTACGACTTGGGCGACGAGGAGTCACAGGTCGAGTACGAGGGCTACTTCAATGTCGCGCATGCGTTCGTACGGATAGACAAGCCCAAGCCAGGCGCAGGGGACAGCCAAGCTGAATATAAAAACTAAAAGAGGCATTGACACATGCGACAAAGCATGATCGAAGCATATATGGGACCTAGCAAACCATGCCAGGCTATGACAACAGAAGATGGTGTAGACACTAGCAGAGGGGGGGCGTTGGCTTGTCAATGGATAGACGGTCGATGGGCTACGCGAGAAACTTTGAGAAAACTTGCCAGGTAGTGCAGGACTTTATTGTTAGGATGTCAAACACATAATGAAGACAAAAAAAAAAAAAAATCTGTGCGACAACTAAACCCAGTTTTCGCAACTACATAAGCGGCAATTCATTTCGTCAGACCATAAGACTGCTAATGGCGAGAAGTAGAAATTATTTTATAACCAGTATTATGCTTATATGTTGGTTCGGGGATCACGATGCAAACCATGAACTCCATCTCTATTTTTAAGATAACAATTTGGACCGTATCTCTGTTCGTTTCTTATTTCACTAGGGGACTCTATCAGTTTGACGAAAAGAATGAGAGCGGTCCTTTGAGCGAGTAAAAAACCGACTCCTCCAGCTATGGGAGAACATAGATTTCAATTGCTCCTCGTTCCGCTACTCATACCGCTAGGAATATCCTGGGCATATGTCGGAAAGGAATAATTGAAGTGATAACCGTTGTCGTTGACGAGTATGGGAGTGAGCTTTCTGGTTGGTCAAGATGATGCTCAAAAAACATTCCGTGGCCTTTCTGGCACCAGGAAATTTGATTGTTGCTGCCACCTCCTGGTCAGTTCGTAGAACATGAGAAGCCATAGACTGGAAGCATGGAGGATAACACGAGGACTAGGGATCACGCACCTGGGAAACGGATCTCAAAGCCAGTGCTTTTATATATTAAGAGTAGGCTGGGCAGGTGCCATGCTCGAGTGAAACCACTGAAAATATCGTCCTCGATTACCTTTCCCGTAACCGGGTTCTCGTCAGGTTCCTAGGGAGGTGTCTATCGGGCGTAAATTTCATGTTAGATCCGACTTCGCGAAAAAAAAAAGCAAAAAAAGGGAACCGTCAACATAAACGTAACTTCTCGATATGGCTTTGAACAGCCATTAGAACGATAATACTTTACTCAGCTATAACTAATGCATTGGCTCAACCTCCTTGTGTCACGGAGCTTGCACCACTCGACTTCGACAAGCTTGTGAGCCAATGTAGAACAGCTGGCTCGTAATACAAGGGAAGAAAAAAAAAAAAGGAACGAAAATGAAGAAGAAAAAACAAACTCAACAACTATATACCCGTCTTATGATTTTATATGCTGTCGTCGATATTGTCTTTATATGCCTGGGCGAGAAGGAAGAAAACCTAATGGAAGAAGCAAGAGAAACGAAGAAAGGAACAAAAGCATAGCTTTATGCGGTAAAATGATGTAATATCGTACAGAAATGGATAAGTTCGAAGAAAGGGAATAGTACGGGTACCCGAACAAAAAAATCAAAAGTATATCTATGATGAGGACATGTTATATTTATACAGTCTTTAGGATGATACCAGATAAGTAGCTCTCTCTTCTCTCTCCTTTACTCTCATATCCAAACAATTCCTCTTTCGTATATTTTTTTTGGGTTTTTGTTTCCATGGTTACTATGCCCCATGCATCGCCAGAATCGTGTGTAAAGGTGCTTCGGGCCGGCGTCAGGCTGTGAGGCACCAGTGCAGGACTCCCAAAGTGGCTCATGCTTCACAAGTAATGAGATCAACAGATTGGGGCGGTACTACAACACGTCTTTTCATAAGTTAAACCTTAGCACTAGTGAATCATCTCCGTGTCGACGTTCGTAGGATTTGTCCAATATGATGATCATGCAGCCCCTATTCAACCTCTAGAGAATGTGGTTCTTAGTCTATCGTGAGAGGGCCAACCTGGAGCTGAAACACTTGGAGAGCCGTCGAAGCGATGGGTAGCGTCGCGCCTAGAGCGTTTGCCTTGCGCAGTGCCTTGCCCTGTTTCCTTCTGTCAGCGTGTGCACGTTTTTTTGCGGGTTGCGGCGGTGGCACGTCTTACCAGCTTGATTCCGATCTCCTTCGCCTCCTCGATGTCCCGGAGGTACCAGGGCCCATTTTTCATTTTCGGGGCGAGCTTCTCGAATTGGACGTTCCAGCCGGCCGCGCTGCAGACAAAGCTGTGCACTTGCTCGGCGTGAAGGCCCACGGCGTCTGTGAAACTCGTGATCTCGGCCGATGCCGCCAGGTGAACTCCCACCATGATATCGGCGATGTCGGCAAAGCTCAGCCCCGGATTCGTAGTGCCGCGCGGGACCTTGGTCTGCTGGAAAACGGCGTCCTTGGGGTACTCGCGGGCAAAGAGTCGCCAAAGCAGGGCGTCCTCCATGCCGGCCCAGCCGATGTGTACGGTGGTGTTGTAGACCTGTTCGGCCTGCGCGACCAGCGGGACCGGGACCGACAGCGCAGCGGCCGTCTGCACGATGATGGAGGAGTCCTTCTGGCTGTTGGTCATGGCCGAGTACACGGCCTCGTCGCCTTCGAGCGCGTGCGGAATACGGTTTTCGGCGATCCAGCTTGCGGCCAAGCCGGACTGGAGATAGTCGTATAGCTCTTGCGTGTTGACGCCAGCGCGGACGGCAAGGGCGAATATTTCGGCCACGAGCACAATGGCGATCTGGGTCATGACTTGGTGCACAATCTTGCCATTGGCGCCGGACCCCGTCTCGCCGGGGCCACCAGCCTTGTTCTTGATGCGGTAGATGTGGGCGCCGATGGCTTCGAGCACGGGCGTGGCAAACTTGATGTCGTCGTCGCTTCCGCAAGCGAACACCGTGAGTGTGCCGTTTGCCGCACCAGCAGCCCCGCCGGATACAGGGCAGTCCAGCAGGCGGATGTCCGGGCGCTGGAACTCAGTGTTTAACCGGCTGCGGACCTCGCGGGCGAACGCGCCGGGGATCGTGGACGAGATGATCACGGCGGCGTTTTTCGCAAGGCCGTGGATGGCGCCGGTATTCTCGGCAAAGAGCACGGCGTTAACCTGGGTTGTGTTGATCACCATGATCACCAAAATGTCGGATTTTTCGGCCGCCTCCTTTGGGCTCGAAGTGGCAGTGGCTTTGCCGCCACTTTGCACGAACCGATCCACGAGCGCGGGGACGATGTCGTACCCGTAGACCTCAAACCCGGCCTTCAGCAAGTTCCGGGCGAAACCGATGCCCATGGCACCCAAGCCGGCAACGCTGACGCGAGGCAACGATGTACTGGCTGCCATGATGTGCAACGAAGCGAGTAGCAAAAGTGGTCGTCCGAGAAAGGAAGATGACGACGTGGAACACCTGGATTTTCTAGCAATACCAAGCTGTGCTTTGCGGTTGACCCCTTTCTTGTTGTACGCCAAATCATAGGCGGGCCTCCCTTGCACATCGAGCTCTAATATAGAACCCAATTAGGTGATGTTCGCATGGGCATAAGGCGATGCGAAGACCCCGTGTTCCATGCTCGGAGCTTCCCAGGTTCGGGTCCTTTCCAAATCGGGAAATCACAAGTCCACGACCACCTGCGACTTCGGCATTGATGTACGAGAGCCGTGGACGGGGACAATAACAAAAAGAAAAACCTGGGAATATCGGGGAACAACGACACGCCATCGGCGGTATCAGAGAAATGTCGTTAGACATACGAGACTACGAGTCATGCTTTTCCATAAACAGTATTATTACTCCACAAATGGCTGTGAGGCGAAGCAAGTAGGCACCAGGGGTTTTCTCAGCACTTTTAGACGTGGTCGACGGCTGTGTCTCGCGGGCTGCCACCTCGCGCTTTTGTGACAGCAACCACGTTGTTGCTGTTACAATTCCTTTGCTACAACGTTCTTCATCCCGTGCTTACATACTTTGAAGAACGCTCGAACACCAAGGCACCGCTTATGAAAATCCGGCAGCTAACAGCACGTCATGCATGGGTTCTGTAACTTGTGCAAGAAAAAAAACTGCAGAGTGTTGTAAAATGATAGCACGGCCGCGGCTTTACCCCGGTGCCGCTCACGGATGTGGCCTACGGCCAATACGGAAAAGGGGCCTCCGCACCGTGGCCGGAAGGTTGTCCACGATTAAGCCGTCGCTCCGGAAAATCGGCTTTTGGCCGGGATCTACGCGAAACTTTCTTTAAAAGGAAATTTCCGAATATGTACGTGAAGCTGCCGTTTACTCCGAGCTTGTGGCGACAACTGCAATGGCCCTGCTTTTCTAAGGCAAGCTGCACCCCGAACGGGTTCACTGCGTCCACTCAAAGAAAATCAACATAGAAGAACCCCATGATTTGTTCCTATCTCAATGGGATGTTGCATCGGAGAACCTACCCCGCCTGCAAAAGCCTAAGTCGCCAAGATCGTTGTTGAGACGTTTCTTGATCTTTAGTAGCTTTCAGATGTGCTGCCAGACAATGCATACAGAGCGGGTTATTTCTTGCCTCTATTGTCCGGGCAATACTCCGTAGTAAAAGTGGTACTGCTCGGCCGCGAGTCTCCAGCTACCTGCTTTGTACATGTCTGGCTCGTCCGCAGCCCATTCTTTCAGGATACCCTCACACAACGCGTCCCGCATTATGGATCAGCTAACGGACCACCACAGGGTCCGATCGCACCCATCGGTCGTGCCACTGGCTCGAGAGGGGCCGAAAGCACATCGACACTGGGGTTGCTTTGGAATAAGATAAAATGGGTCAGAAGCATATTCACAACGGGCTTCAGCCGTTCAAACACAAGAAGAGGAGGCATACGAGGAGCTTGGGGCCGTTTGGACGCTGCCTCTGTACGACGATGGTGTCCAAGAATCCCATCTTTGTCGACCACACACCCGCCTTAACTGCTACAGTGTACTTCGTGTACTTTCTGGGTACGTTAAGCTGAAGCTGATAGCCTTCGCCGCGAATGGATCAAGCCAGGTAAATGGGGCTAGTGGCAGAGCTACGTATGTACTTCGTACTCGTGGACGTCGACACGAGCAAGGGGTTGCCTCCGCACGAAGAGCGAAGAAACGCGGGGGTGTCTTTCCCACTAGTATCAAGTTTAGAACAAGGGGAGCAAATGCGCCACTCGATACTCCAGACGCATAGGTTTCCATGAATGAACTGCTGTGAATATGTGTCAATCAAATTTTTTGAGGTTTAATCAGCACTCGCAGCCTCGCAAACGGTGGCGCTCATGAAGAGAAAAAGAACGGAAGGCACTGCACTGCAGATAATCCAGTCGGCCTACAGCCGCTATGTCGGGAGCGGCATTTCCGGTGAAGGTGGTGACCCTAGCGGCCGGCGGACGCTCAAAGCCTGCCGCAGCTGCCGCGCACAGAAGCTGCGGTGCGAGGCCGCACACACAGGCAGCGCCGATGCGCCTTGCGAGAGATGCGCCACGAATGGCGTCGAATGCTTGTTTGAGCTGACGGCTCCCCGCCGCGGCAAGCGATTGGCGGCGCACGGCCAGCGCCCGGCACGGAGGGAGGAGCCAGGGGCAGGCTCGCCGCGCGTCTCGTGTCGCACGCCGCACCCCGGATCTTTAACCTCGCCGGCCGGTTTGCCACCCTCGGTGTCCATCGTCTCGCGGTCCCCGGAAAACGCGGTAGATCGTCGTGGCCTATTGTCTCCCGCGAGCGGCGTAGAGCCGCCGCACACGTCCAGCGAGTTCATTCTCGGCCTCACGTCCCAGGACCTGCGTGCCCCCGTCTCGGCCGTCCACCAGATGTCGACGCCGGAAGAGCACATGGCCACCACCACGAATAGTCCTGCCGCGTCCACGACCCGCGTGACCGAGAACCAGCACAACCAGTCGCACAAGGGAGGCATTGATTTCCTCTTAGGGGGTTCGACAAACGGGCCGGATATCGTGACACGAGGCCTCGTGCCCGAGGCGCAGGCGAGAAACGTATTCAACTTGTGAGTTTGGCCACCAGCTGTCGGCCTGCCTTTCGCCTGGATCAGAGCTGAAGAAACTAACTCAATTGTCTCAGATTCATGGCCTCTGCTGGCAACTTCCTACCCATCTTTGACAGCGTGCTCGACGCGTTTGATAGCCTTCGTGTGCGCGAGCCATTTTGCTTTACGGTCGTCTTAGCGCTCGCCAACTGCATTGAACCCACGCCAGACCTCGCGGAGGCGTCTTTATTGCTCATGCGAGAGGAAACGAAGAAGGGTGCCGCCCAGAGCATGTTTAAAAAGCCGGCCACGCTCGGCGACGTGCAGGCCATGCTCCTTCTTGCGGCATATGCAGAAGAAGCTTGGTTTGCCATTGGACATGCGTTGCAGATGGCCAAAGACCTGCAGCTAGACATGGCTCTTCAAAAGCTGGTGACCGCAAACCCTGTGTCTATGACGCCATCCCTGAAAGAACAAAAGCGACTCGTGCGCCAGGTGCGCGTCTGGCTGGCGATTTGTTTCATCGAGCGGGAGATAGCCGCAGGCACTGCGACGGCATCCCGGCTCGAAGCAGTGGACATGGATCATTTGCAACGGTTTCGGAGTCACCCACTCTTCCGACCCGCAGACCTGCGCCTGGCGTCTCTCGTCGAAATTGTACAGCTTCGAGGTGGGTAGTTCGGGGGGGGTTCTTTCGGATCCCTTGCCATCTATGATGTCCGCAACAGGCTAACGAAGACAAGAGCGGTTTCAGCAGCAGATAGGACTGGGCGTAGACAATCTCTCGGATGCTCTCAGTCGCCTCACAGAGATCGAGAATGAGTACCGAGGCTGGCTAGACGCTTGGGATAACCTCCACGAAGGTAAGGCATCATCGTCGTCCGCGCCCGGGGCGTGTTCTTGATGAGATCGGCGTGCGTGTGCTTACCATGTTCTCCAGAATACGGGTTCGAGCCACAGTCGTTTCAGAGAGCGAGTCTGCGGGGTCAGAAAAACTACGCCGTCATGTTCACGGGCTGCACGATCCTTGGTCGGCTGCAGAAAGAGCTTGGAGTGACGAGCTTGTCTAGCGGGCCACTCGATGGGCCCGTCACAGAGCTCGTAAAGTATCTCGTCGCGACCAGCCTGACGCAGCTCCGCCACGTTGTGCACATGTCGGCCTACCGCTGGCATCTCCGCTGGGCGACCAATTATACGGCCCTTTCGGTCACCTTTGCCGGTGTGTTGCATTTTCCAGTTTTGATATTTGATATTTGAACGATGCTTTTACTGACCTGTTGGGCACAGTTGTTTTTGTCCTCAATGTCGCGCGGCTGCAGAAAAATTTTGTCGACCGCACCGAGGTATTTCACCTAGCGGAGGAGATTGCCCAGGCACTCCAGCCCTGCCCTCATCCCCGCTTCCACCGGCTTGTTTGCCTTGCGATTATGCTTGCAGCCAACCAACCGCCCCCAACAGCGCCGGCACTGCCGTCACCAGGACACAGGGACGGACACAACTCCACCACTGACAGCAACAGTGGCTCGGTAGCCGTCTTACATGGGACGCCCTTGAATCCGCGTGTACGGACGCGCCGTGCGAGTCCCCGGCCCATAGCCCCCACAATCTGCGAAGACCAGCATTCAGCAGAAATCAGACCCCCCAGCCAAAAAGAGCAACAACAAGACTGCCCATCGGGGCAGCTACCCCCCAACGAGCTATCCCTCGAGGCCCTACTAAATGACCACCTTCAGGAAGCCGACTGGATGATCGAGCCCTCCTCGATCGCCTCCATCAACTTCCCTGGGGAGGCGGGGGCGTCACTGTTTCCCCATGACCTGCCCATGGGGAACGACCATAGACTTACAACGTTCTTTGGGGACTGACCTAAGATGGACGTGTTGGTATCCCAAGTTCCGGACAGGCATCAGAATTTACGGTGATCCGTTTCGACAGATGGACGAATACGATGACCTTATTTTATACAAGTCCAACTGCGTCTCCATTTCCATGAACCGGCCAAGTGCACCAGCTGCGAGTGAAAGTGCGTTCGACTACGCCCGTTTATGAAGCGAGAAAACTGGTTTACGGTTGTTTCGGTGGGCGCGCTTTATTACTGAATACAGTATACATGTGTAACATTCTAGACCGGTGAGCATAGGCCTCAAGCTTTGGCTGATATTAAGAGCACCTCAATGATCGTAGTATAGTGGCTGTAGAACGATCCAATCTGTGACGGAATCCGTGCAAGCCGTCAGAATTAGAAAATGAGAACGAAAGACCCGGGCTACACGGTCAGCAGACTTAGTCGTTAACATGTTCTAAATCTCCGATGTGGTCTCACCCGCACAGAGTCTATTTCAACCAACACTAACCTTTTCGACCCTATTCTGCGTAAGCTCTGCTTGAATTCCACACCGGCCTTCTTACACACCTAAATCCCCGTAGAGAAAAAGGCTACCACGACTCGCTCTCGGTATTGTCAAGGAGGAATGCAAGCGGTGTGGCAAAAAAAACAAAAAAAAAAAATCAGATTGTGGCCAGGCAAACAAAAGTCGTAGGTAGAAAAAGTTAGGACTCGGCCGAACTGGCCGCCTTGCCGAATTAACAACAGCTTTACCAGCTGGAAACTTCAGCTGGCCCGGATGCTCCTGCGAGGCTCGCTCAGATAGGCCTGCAGCATAGACAATGCTGTACGTCGTCATACGAAATACCCGTCTGAACTGATAGCGGCAAGACGGTTATTGGGAAGACGGGCTTATTGCATCGATCTCGGATTTTCAGGAGGCATACGGCGGATCTAATAACTTGGGGAGAGTGCGCGTCATACGGAGTGAGGCGAAAGCATTTCCGTCTAAGAACAAATAATCAACCGATTTATGGCGATAGCAAAATCTACTGATAAAGATGAATTGCAATTTCTTGTCTGAAAGAGAAACACATCCTGATCCGGGTGCTTGTATTTATTGTGACCCTGAAAGACAACGCCGGCCAAGGAGAGATATTGGCGCCGAATTAAAGCTAGCTTGCTGATGCAGCGGTGAAGACGACGTACGTCAATGTCACGGCATGAGCTGAGTAGCAATTTCGCGTTTCTCGTTGCTCGTTGCTCATTTGGGAAAAGCCGGGCGGCGTTTTTCCTAAATCGTTAAGGGCCGAAGCACAGGAACTCCAAAAGCCGGGGAACCTGGGGACGCGGGGAGACCTTAGGGGGCCCCGGATTTGGGTTCCAACCCCTTCTGAGAGTGGAAGCTGGGTGGCCGCTCAGAAAGAGAAATAGAAATAGGAAATCACTATATAACCAAGGACCACAAAGACGGTGCGCCGCTGGGTTTTTCTCTGCTCGCTTTCTGATCTGTTTCTTTTCCGAGATCTTCAAGGATCGGTTACTTCAAGCTACAACTGCTCAGCCTCTTCTTTGTTCGTCTCCTATTTTCTCTTATATTCCCAAAGTGACATACACCGATACACATGGCGTCAAAGGAGTCACCTGAGGTCATGGAAGTGATCTCAAACAGGGCGTCCATCACTTTGCAACACGAGGAGACAGGTGCTGGAGCTGAGAAGGTCCACGATGCCATCTCGGACATTGATCCAAAGGCTGAAAAGCGGCTCTTGCTGAAGATTGACCTGCGTCTGAGCGGCACTCTGTGGATTCTCTATCTGCTCTCCTACATGGTAACGCCATATGTGCTTTCTCAGCTTAGTCTACAAGCCAGCTTGCTAACAATCTTGGCTCTAGGACCGCACTAACATCGCCAACGCCAAGATTGCCGGCATGGACCAAGATCTCTCCCTTTCAGACAACGACTACTCGCTTGCTATCGTCCTCTTCATCGTCGGCTACATTACTGGCGGCGTTCCGTCTAAGTATGTGACTGGTGCTATCCTCACCTTCTTCGTCTGCTGACCACGCCTCGAAAGCATGTTCCTGTCTCGTTTCCGGCCCACTATCTACATCCCCTGCATGATGGCCCTTTGGGGCACGGTCGTGGCCTTCATGGGCATGATCAAAACGTCGACGCAGCTGATTGCCTTGCGTCTCGTGCTCGGCCTGGTGGAGGCCACATTTGTGGTAGGTCTTTCCCGAGAAAAGCCACCTTGTTTGAACCTGATTTTCTGACAGGAAACATTGCACTAGCCTGCCGTCGCTTTTCTTATCTCTACATGGTACAAAAAAACGGAGCAGTCTAAGCGATTTATGGTGTTTACGTCGGCTGCCGTGCTTTCGGGTGTCTTTGGCAGTGTCACGGCTGGCGCCATCAGTGACTCCCTCGATGGCGCCCATGGCATCACTGGCTGGCGGTGGCTATTTATCGTGGAGGGCGTGGTCACGGTCGGCATCGCGGGGCTTTCGTACTTCACACTGGTGGATTACCCGTCGACATGCAAGCGGTTCACGCCCGAGGAACGCGATCTCGCCACACGCCGTCTCTTGGCGGACGGCGTCTCGCACTCAGCTGACGGCGAGCGTGCTATCTCGCACTGGGCCGCGCTCCGGGCAGCGCTCACCAACTGGCGAATTTACCTCCTCGTTGTAGGGTACCATTGCATCATTTCCACTTTGTCGCTTTCGTATTTCTACCCGTACATTGTTCACGGTCTCGGTTATACCGCCAACCAGGCACAGTGAGTTAGAATTCAGACGAGACTTTGGGTTTTCCGGACTTGTAGCTGGCTCTTGACTAACCTATTTTTCTCCTTTCCTTTTTCCTTTTGACAGATTCATGACGGCGCCAATGTCAGTAAAGCCACCGCTTCATAGATTGCACATTTCCTGCTGAAGCTAATACGTTGTAGCTATGTTACCGCTTTCGTCATTGCCGTGCCGTGTTGCATTTTGGCCGACCACTACTCGGCCTACCGCGGACTCTTCATTTGCGCAGGCCTCTTTATCGCTGCCATCTTGAGCGGCTTGACCATGGCCATCACTGGCTACGTGCCGCGCTACATCTTTCTTTGTTTCCTGACGGCCTGCATCTGGACGGCGAACCCCATCTCCGAATCATTTGAGGCATCGAGCATGTCGACCATCGAACCCGAAGTCCGCGCCATCGGCCTAGCACTCATGAACTCCCTGGGAAACACGGCGCAGATCTACGGCGGCTATCTCCTGCCATCAACCGATGCTCCGCGATATGTACGGGGATTCTCCACATTCACAGCCCTACTGGTTTTTGGCGGCTGTGTGTATGTCTCCGCCATGTTGCTGTTCAAACGCTATCCGTTTACCCACGTTATACCGGCAAACAGACGTTGAATTCTAGGAGGGGAACGGCGGCAGGCACAATTTGTGTACGTAGGCAGACCGGTTTCCAGTTAGCTTGCATCGTCCGGCAGCACCATCAGTGAGCTTTCCGAGAGTTGGGTCACTGCTAGATTATATAACGGCAATATCACAATATTTGCAAGCTCACTGCAAGCTCGCGCGACGCAACGCCTGTCGCCCGGCCACTGCGTGAGGCATGCCGTTGTCTTTCTCCGAAACTTCTCCGTTTACGAATACAACTTCAGTCGAAGTGCATCATCAGATCGCACCGTTACGTTACGTTACCTCGAACTAATTCAGCATGCTTGCTTCTCGTAGAGGCTGTCTGCCTTGTATGATATGTTGAACGATGTAATTGCACACTTCTGCTCTAGCTCTGGCTATTTTGGTTGGTTGAGACACATTCAACAGCAAGGCCGCGGCGTCTTTGTTTCAGCTACATAGTGGATGTTTTCTTCTACGTTACGCTGTATTCCCGTTTATGTGAGTTCCATGCCAGTTTAAGAAAAATGAGCCTCTTGGCGTTTAGAATTTGGGTCTCCTTAACCACGTGCCAACCCTCGGCCAGAACAGTGTTTGTGTTTTCTATGCCAAATGAGAAAAAACCTATAGCGAGAAGATCTCGTTTGCGCTGTTCGTGCTCCATTACGACATAATTGCGTATTTGCGTATTTCTGATGTGGACCCGCATAATGTCACTGAGTAGGGCTTTGTCTGCTTAGAGTAAGGGCCCGGCTGAGAACGAACAGTAAAAGCTGTTTTCTTTGGTTTTGAGTTCGTGTCTTGAATAATACTCTGTATTCCTACTCCTTACCTAGTTGTATGGTGGATTTAATCAAAGCTAGCCGGACGCAGGATTGCCTCGGGGGATTAACGGGCTGGCGAGCCAATAGTCCGCCCATGGACCCGTATGTGTCAGGGTCGCCGGCCCGCCAAACCGTCCCCAGGCCGCAACACAGCTTTTTCATGCTGTGGAGATGGAATCTCTCTCCAATATTCATGCGAAACAAAACTATTTTCGTGCAAATTGTGGAGTAGAATGCGTGGCAATTGACATGTGCCGTAGTTTCGCGCCGCGCAGAGCGATGATTTTTACCTGTCGTATGTACGTCTTAGGATACTTGTTTTCAACCTTTCTACCGAGTGCCTTCTTTTCAATTTTTCTCCCCTCAGGCAAAATTTATTATGCACAGTTATCAATGTAACACTTACTGGGTTATCAGTCCTTCCCCTTACTCATATTTCATACTTCAACATGGGACCAATGACTTTCACGGTGCCGAATGAGCATTGCTGCTACTGAGTTGCAAGCAGAGGGCCCGACCATTCAATTGAGTTCGCTACAAGCACATGGACGCGAGTTGGTCTGAAAGCTTGAGGCTTAAAGACATATGCAAGTGATGGGCCACCCTATCTCCTTCGCTATGATAAAAGAGTAACGCGGTTTCGCTTGGTTGTTCCTCGTTGAAACGACATGCAAGGAACCACTTTCAGAGGGAATGATCCCATTGCCAAGACATGCGGTGCTGTTACTCGCAAATTTCCGTAATTGTAACTTTTGTTTCAGTTGATTTTCCTGGTCGAAATCGTCGCCGCGTCGTTGACATTATTATCCTCAACGTGAGTATACTCCATGGGTTCGGTGCGCTGAATACCAATACTCCGTGCTGTTAATTCTGCTAGCACTAAAGGTTTCGAGCAAAGCACCAAATTTCACAATACAAATCTGCTCCGCCCGTTCATCCTGACACACACCTTGAAGGATATGGCCCTGTTGCACTCCGCTCGTATTTCAGCGCTAACGAAAAAAAAAAAAAAAAACGTCACCAAATAAAGCAAAATAAAAACGAAACATGCAACGCCGACGAAACAGAGAAGTATGCAGACCGGACCTTTGGAAGCCCGCATCCGGAATTCCCTCTTATCCCACAGACCATATGTCAACCCCCACCCAAACTAATAACAGATGCCCCTGTTCCTAGCTTCCGGCCACTCGTTTTCGTTTCAAAGTAAGTGGGTGCTAACCATATTTATGGTCTTCTACACGGTCCGCTCTTACCGGATGTATTCAACGGCTTTCGCCTGTAGAACGGGCCTCAACGAGTCTAGTGCCTAAAAGACAAAGCTACTTAAAGTGATACTGCATCTTTTGAAAAAGAAAAAAAAACAAAAATACACAAAAAAAACTTTCGACACTCTGCGGTTTGCTAAGACAACATTGGGTTTATTAGGAGGAGCAGATTTTCTGTCAACCATTTTTGGACGCTGCATAGAAGAACAATCACCATTGCATCTTCCATCGTCCGTCTTTATCTTCTTTCTTCTCTATGTTTTTTCGATTTTGCGTGATAAGAGAGAAAGTGGGTCCGGGGCAATATTCCGTGTCTCTTGACGTTGGCTAGGAGTAATGCCGATGTTCTACCAGACTGGCTTTGCTCCACAACCCGTTTCTAGAGAACAACGATCGACGGACCAAATATCGACCGCATCTCTAAGGCGTACCTTTTTCTTCTTCTTCTTCTTCTTCTTCTTCTTTTTGTTCTTTTTTTTCTTTTTAGCAATACGTTTCCATCAGTGACACTTTCATTTTAACGGTTAAATGTCGGTTGGTATATAGGGTGCAGCACACATCCCGTTCTTTTTGCTTTGGCGTGATCACCAATCCGAACCGTTCATGCGGCAGCTACTGCAGGTTTTGGCAAACCATATAAGCGGTAGAGGCTGTTGTTTCCTTCGCTACCACTACACTTCTCCATCTTCATAACTAGAACAAAACTACTCACATTCAGTCTTCATTTTGAACTCGGACTTGTACGACAATTTATCTCTTTGGATACGGACTTGTTTAGGTCTAGATTCAACTCAGCACCTGCAAAGGAAATACTCGAAAGCTAACGCACGGAAACCCTGGCGAATAACACGATGGCCGCCAAAATATCACTGCCGGGTGGCGATGTTGATTCCAATAGTGGCATCGATTCAAATCACTCGTCTCGGCGCAGTGCGAGTAGCAGTACAACACCAAATACAGATATTTCTCCGCCGAACAGCCCATTCCAGCCAAATGAAGGCTTGAATAGTGCGAGACAGACCGCTCGAAAGAAACTGGCCCTGCTAACATTAGAAGAAAAAGTATGTTGCCGTTCTATGGCAGTGGTTGTTTTAACCTTTTGATCTCTTTTCTTAGTGCTCAAATATCCGATAAAGCTAACGTTATGCCTACTTCGTCTTCCAGGTTTCTCTGCTTACAGCTGCGGACTTTTGGCGTACCAAATCCATTCCGGCCAAGGGTATTCCAGCTGCCAAAACCACGGACGGCCCAAACGGTGCCCGTGGCGGTACCTTTGTAGGCGGCACTAAGGTAAGATTTGCTTCGCAAACCTTGGAAAAAGAAAATCAAGAGTCTCGTACAAGGACGTCTTTGCACGCGCTGATATCGCTTCGTCTTTAAACAAATATAGGCTGCGTTGTTCCCTTGCGGAATATCCCTGGCTGCGACGTGGAATAAAAGCTTGCTCCATGATATTGGGCAACATCTGGGCCACGAGACGAAGGCCCGGTCAGCTAATATCCTTCTTGGCCCAACTGTGTGCATGCATCGTCACCCACTAGGCGGACGGAATTTTGAATCCTTCTCGGAGGATCCTCACTTGACGGGAAAGCTTGCAGCTCAATACATCCGTGGTTTGCAGCAAACAGGCGTTGCTGCTGCTATCAAACGTATGCATACGCACACTATTATTCACGTCGTTTCTCACCCGCCACGGGGCTAATACTTATTTCGAACTTGGCTAGATTTTGTCGGCAACGAGCAAGAGACCAACCGCAATGCGGTCGACTCCAAGATTGCAGAGCGCCCTCTGCGGGAGATTTACTTGCGTCCTTTCGAGATTGCTTTGCGAGAGGCGGCTCCATGGGCCGTTATGTCCTCGTACAACCTCGTGAATGGAGTCCACGCCGATATGAACCAGCACACGCTCAAACACATTCTCCGGGGAGAATGGGGATACGATGGGTGAGTCTTTTCCAAAACGAAGCGGCCAGCCACGTTGGGTTGGGCTGACCTTTGACTGATACAATTTCTCAGAACCGTAATATCGGATTGGGACGGAACGACCTCCTCCGTTGAAAGTATTAAAGCTGGGTGTGATATTGAATTTCCGTACTCGACGAAGTGGAGATTCGAAAAGGTTATAGCGGCTCTCGAGAAGGGTAGCCTGACACAAGAGGACATTGACCGGGCGGCGGAGAATGCGCTTACTCTTGTCACCCGCGTGAAGGGCGACGACATGTCGGAAGAGAGTCTCGAACGCGAAGACGACCGACAAGAAACTCGCGACCTTATCCGGGAGGCAGGCGTTCAAGGCCTGACGTTGTTGAAAAATGAAGGGTCGCTCTTGCCCTTGAACCCGGCGACGACAAAGCTAGCTGTTATCGGTCCCAACGCCAATCGTGCGATTGCCGGTGGCGGTGGAAGTGCCAGTCTAAACCCATATTATACAACACTTCCATTGGAAAGCATAGTGCGAGCTGTTGAAGCAGCGGGAAACCGGCAGGCGGTGGCGTATGCCGTCGGTTGCCATATCAACAAGTGGCTACCTGTGGCCTCGCCTTTCTGCACCAGCCGCGACGGAACGAAAGGCGTCACAATAGACTGGTTTGCGGGAGACCAGTTCGCTGGCGCGCCGATTTTGACGCAGACGCGGACAAACACCGATCTATTTCTGTGGGACTCGGCGCCGTTGGCGCAGGTTGGGCCAAAATGGTCCGCCGTGGCGACGACGTACCTGACGCCGAAAACGACAGGGAGGCATACTGTTAGTTTCATGAGCGTGGGGCCGGGTCGATTGTTCATCGATGGGCGCGAGGCGCTCGACCTGTGGGACTGGACCGAAGAAGGTGAGGCCATGTTCGACGGCTCCATCGACTACCTCGTTGACGTGGACATGCAAGCTGGCCGCTCCGTCGAAATAAAGGTAGAGATGACCAATGAGCTACGCCCCTTCAGCAAGCAGAAGCTATTCAACACAACGCATCGGTACGGCGGATGCCGCATCGGATTCAAAGAGGAGGACCAGGTGGACTACCTCCAACAGGCTGTTGGAGCTGCACAAGCAGCTGACGTGGCGATCGTAATCGTTGGCGTAGATGCTGAGTGGGAGTCGGAGGGATATGACCGGCAGACGATGGATCTGCCGTTGGACGGCAGCCAAAACCGCCTGATTGATGCCGTTGTGGCCGCCAATTCCAAGACAATCGTGATCAACCAGTCTGGTTCGCCTGTAGCGATGCCGTGGGCGGACCGTGTTCCGGCAATTCTGCAGGCGTGGTACCAAGGCCAAGAGGCGGGCAATGCTCTGGCCGATGTTCTTTTTGGCATCGAGAATCCAAGTGGAAAGCTTCCAGTATGTCATAGCGTCCCCCCCCCCCCCCAAAAAAAACAAAATTCTATGCTTTGATGCCATTTTACTAACGGTCGTTTCTCAGTGCACATTCCCGAAAAGACTGGAAGATGCGCCCGCGTACCACAATTGGCCCGGCGAGAATTCGGAGGTGATCTACGGAGAGGGCCTGTATATCGGCTATCGTCACTATGAGCGGGCCAAGATTGCACCGCTATTCCCCTTTGGCCATGGACTGTCGTATACTACATTCGAATACGGACGGCCGTCGATCAACACAAAGGTGCTGCTGCCCGAGGAGAGTAGCACGGTCGAGATCACTCTGGCGATCAGCAATATTGGTGACGTCGCGGGAGCTGAAACCGTTCAGGTGTATGTGCAGGACGAGAAGTCTCGTCTACCGCGGCCTGAGAAGGAACTGTCCGCTTTTGAAAAGGTGTTTCTGGACACCGGCGAGACACAGCACATCCGTGTGTCCTTGGATAAATACGCCGTGGGCTACTATGACACGTCTATCGGCCAGTGGATTGCTGAAGAGGGCCTGTTCAACGTGCTTATTGGCGCCTCGTCGGCTGATATCAGGTTTGTTTTGTTTCCCCCCTTTCCTTTTCCTTTTCCTTTTCCTTTTTTCTTTTTCCCTTTTTTTCATTTTCTTTTCTTTTTGAGGTCCATGCTCTACTTTTTTTTTGCTAACCAACGGTCTTAGGAGGACTATTTCGTTTGAAATTCGTGAATCGTTCACCTGGGTCTTCTAATTATGGATGTTGTCCGAATCTCCGCCATGATCCCACGTTCCCCTTGCTTTAAGCTGCACGCGTGCTTTACCATTTACTCAAGCTAGGAATTTGGTTATTATTCCTCCCTCTGTACATTCATGCTTTCACTTGGATGAATGCCGCATTTTACCCATGGGTTTTCGATGGAAGAGCCTTCTTATCGTCATTCTCATGTCGTCTATGAGACCCTAAGCCTCAAGAGTTTATATTTCTTATTTTTGATTCAATTTTAAGCAATTACCTATTCCATCCTCAAAGCTAAGTATGGCCGACACGACTTGGGACTTGCTTATGTCTGCATAGTGAATTTCGCTGTGACTGGTTCATTAATACAAGCCTAATAATTAGATTTAGAATTTCGTAGTTGCACTAACAGTTTCTTAGTCCGGGGAACCGATCGCCTGTCGAGAACGTAAGTCTACGCTGTGTATGGGGGAGTGTGACACTGTGCGTGCACTAAACCCGACAAAATCGTAGCAGCAACTAGCCTGTTAGGGACACAGTATAGAGTACTTATATTAAATTATATCTTATGAGCTTAAAGTATGTACTAGATACTCCTTGCCTTACTGGATGCACTTACATAACACCTGTCGCGTCGCTTCCCCTGGCCCCTATCTGGCTTCATTTTCTCCCCTTTTCTTCTTCGTCCCCGTCGACCTCGTTTTGTTACGTTTAAAGAACGATGCCAACTGCTGCGTTTGCAAAGTAAGACGCAACCGATGGCTTGCGACTGTTATGGCGTCGCCTTATACCAGGGGCTATTCGCCTTCTTTGTCCAACCGGAACAGCAATAAAGCCGCCACAACGGCTTCGTCATCGTCGTCGTCGGCGGCGTACCGCGGCTCTAACTATCCTGCTTCCCCGTCCCCTTCCGCGTCTGCCTTTGCTTTTGCCGACTCCACGTCCGACGGTCCTGGCGCCCTCTTTTTCCGGGCATTGCGCGTGTTCTGGCGATTCAGTGCGCGGCAGGCCATGCGCGCCGCTGGTAGTCTCCGCTCCAACGGCGGACCCTCCTTCCTTCCCAACTACTATGACGACCATCACCACCGGCATCGCTCACGGCGGCCTCTCCTACTTCTCGTGGCTCAGTTCGTCTTTCGACAGCTGCGGCATCAACTGACGCTGCGGCGCGTCTTCAGTGTCCCTCACCTGCTTGTGGCCGTTTGGGTGCTGGTGCTTCTCTGGGGCGAGCGGTGGAACTTCGCCGCCAAGGTAGCCCGCTGCGACTGGGATCATTGGGAAAAATGGGTGCGTGACAGTCATGTTCGATCACCTGTGAATGCTGCCGTTGTACTAATCTCGCTTTACTTTGACAGCCTTCGGGCGCAACGCCCCATCGCCTTGTCTTTGTGGCCGACCCACAGATCATCGACGCCCACACCTACCCCGGCCGTCCGTGGCCGCTCAGCGCGCTGACCGTACTCCTTACCGACAACTACATGCGCCGAGCTTATGGCGCGCTGCACACGCGGCTGCGTCCGGACACTGTTATGTTTCTCGGCGACTTGTTTGACGGTGGCCGCGAGTGGCGGCCTGAGCACGGCGCCTTCCAAGATGATCCCGGCTCCGAGGGCAGCACCAGCAGCAGCACCGTGCGCCCGGCAAGTGAACAGGCCTACGCCGCGACCTGGCACGCCAAGTACACCATGAATTACTGGCTGCGCGAGTATGCCCGCTTTGGCGACATTTTTGTGCGGCCGTGGATGAAAACGAAAAGCGGCGACGCGGATGATGATGCCGACGGCCACCGTCGCCGGCGTCTCATCGCAAGCCTCCCTGGCAACCACGACCTCGGTTTCAGCGATGGCGTGCAACTCTCTGTGCGCGACCGTTTCTCGTGCTTTTTTGGCGAGAGCAACCGCGTCGACGTGCTTGGCAACCACACCTTTGTCGCGGTGGACACTGTCTCGCTCAGTGCTGATACGTCCGACCGCGCGGGGCAGGCAAATGTGCAGGCCATCTACGCGCCGACGGCCCAATTTCTACAAGATGTTGCCTGGGCTAAAAAAAAGGCGGTTGCCCGCGAGCTGCGCGTGCAGTACGGGGCCCTCGCCGAGGTACCGTTTGCGCATGCTGTGGAAGATCTGGACCAGTCTGAGTTTGACACAGCGGGCTTGCGGCAGGCGCTAGGTGCACCGGCGCCAGACTACGGAGGCAAGACGAAGAATGTTCGACCGGTCACGGACCTGCCGACCATCCTGCTCTCGCATGTACCGCTGTACCGCCCGCCTGGGACGCCTTGCGGGCCCCTTCGTGAGCACTGGCCGCCTACCACGGAGAGGAAAATGCCTTCGTCATCGGCATTGGATGACAGCAGCAGTACGGCCTCGGCCGGATTTGACCTGCGCAATGCCATCCCCGTCGTGCGCGGCTACCAGTACCAGAATGTCCTGAGCGAGGCTGATTCGGTACAGCTGGTCCAGAGTGTCGGCAACGTTGTGCATGCTTTTTCGGGCGACGACCATGATTACTGCGCCGTTGTCCATGATGCTCAGCAGGGCCACGTGCCCGAAATCACCGTCAAGTCTTTTAGCATGGCGATGGGCGTCCCGACGCCGGGCTTTGTGATGGTGAGCTTGTTCAACCCGGTCGACGAAACGGGCCGACCAATGGCTGAGTCTGGGGTGGCAACAGGGGCAAACCCCGCGGGAACGGCAAAGCCAGCCACATTGCAGACTCACCTGTGTCTTCTACCCAACCAGCTCGCTACCTATGCGAGATATGGTGGCATGCTGGCTGTCTCTGTGGTGCTACTCGCCATCTACGCCGTACTCGTTCCTGTGTTGGACTTGCCTAGGTTTTCGTATGATCTAAGAGCTGTCAGCATAGCGGCGTCGCCGTCTCCGTCTTCGTCATCGTTCTTGCCTGTGTTTGGCAAAGTCAAGGTGGAGGACGATGAATATGGACGTGGTAATAGCAACAACAACTACGACGAAAACAAGGGCGGCAAAAATGTGAATGGGGCTGCGGAAAATGACGCGGCGGACGTTGTCGTTGCTGGCAACAACAATCGAAAGACTGGCGCAAGCGATGTTTCTGGATTCGCGGCGTCATCCAGGGCGCCCGTCTCGTATGCGCGCGGGCAAAACAATCTCGGTAGTTCCACCCTTGCCACCACTACCAAACTGAGCAGGCCACGCCACGCACACCACTCGGCGCACCGACACAAACACAGGTCAAGCCTCGCGTACAATCCGTCGCGGAGTGGGCCTACAATCCAGATTAGCCCGGACGACGGGGACGATGAAGATTATGGAGACGGCGACGACAGCGATGGTGACTACTACAACGTCACGGAATCTGTCTACGACAACGCGCTTTTGAGCGACAACGACTACCTTCTGGTCGACGTGCCTCTTGGCAGTGCGCGCTGGCGGCCCGCGACACGTCGCGGTATGCTTGGTCTGGGCCGGGCTGCTATGGCTGGGCTTGTGTGGCTCGTTGGAACGGTGTTTGGGCGCCGCGGTGCCGGGTATTTCTGGTTTCCTCGTCGGCGCCGGCGTGGTGGGTTCGGTTATGCTGGCGGCACGTTTCGCGATGGCGGCCGTAGTAGTACCGGTAGTGGCAAGTATGACTTGTTTGGTCCAAGGAGGCATCGGGGCAAGGGATTTCGACAAGCAACCACGACGTCGTCGCGCCGGGTGTTGCATGTGGCTGGCCGCGAGTTTGTAGCCATGGCCTTCCGAGTAACGTGGATGGTGGCTGTCTACTGGGGTTGGCTAAACTACAAGGGGTGACATGGGTTGATGATAGTACCCCAGTCGACATAAAGGAGGTACGGACTGGAGATTTTATTTATAGGAGCATGTTTCAATGCTTTTTAGGGGGCTGCCCTTGTTCAATTACATCTGCAAATCATAAAGTCTTGTAACCATTATTTCTCGTTTGCTTTTTTTGGCAATGGGAACCGCAAACAACGAACAAAACAAAACGATCACGGCTTGCATACTGACTACTACCTGATGGCGACAAGCATTTCCCCTCCCACATTCTAAAGGCTTCTGTAGAAAGTATTTCCCTTTCTTTGGTACTTGTTGCTATGTATCTTGTGAAAAGCAGTGGAACTGAAATGCATATATCATCCGACATAGCTTTCGTGAAGGTGCGGAAGGGACGGTCATCACAAGACGAATAAAGGTTCGCCTGCCACGTTAAGCTGTGCTTGGTCCTAACGGTCGCTAATATCGTATGGCACAACCTTGAGGCCATGTCATCGTGTACCGGTACAGTATTAAAAGCTTATCACTTCGATTTGCCATCATCACTGGGCAGCTTCCCCATCAATCCAAACCACACGGCATCTTTTCTTGCACCAGACAGTCGCTCTGTCGGTGTCCATAGTGCCCATTCTTCCGTGATCATATTGTTTGTCCATCCAAAATTCTATGAAAAATCGCATAATTGCTGTTACCGCCCAATCGGTCTCGATAGCCCCCCCGGTTCTCTTGCTCCTGATTTTCCTGGCTCTCCTGCCTGTCCGAGATACTGCGCGGCGGACCGTCGTACACTGCAAACACGACTTCCTCCCACTCATGACCAGCAGTAAATTCTGCCTCCTGAAGCACCTCTAGCCAACATCTGGCTACGTCTTCGGAAGGATTGCCAAACACGCCACACCCCAGAGCACCAAGAACGAGCTCCCGGTGGCCCTGCGCGGCGGCGACGCGCAGCGTCAGGCGCATCTTAGCCTTGGTGGTGCTGCGGTCTCTCTCATGTGCAAAGACAAGGACGTCCCGCAAAGCCGGTAACGGTAACGGAAGTTCTGGTGTCCATGACCGTCTTACCGGCGATGCGGATAGGCGACGAAAAGCCGGTGGATAGAAAATGGGGAAGTATTTTGGTCTTGCCGCAGGCTGCGCAGAAGGAGGCAGCGGGCTTGCTAAATATATGGACGAATGTGTTGAGGTTATGTCCCGGCTTTCAGACCTTCCATAGTTTCCGCTGTTGCTGCTCCCGTTGTTGCGGTTTTCTTCTTGCTGAGGATGGCTGCGAGAGGAGACCGCGCCGCCGTCTACCTCGGTTACGCGCACGGTCCGCACATCCGGCCGGTATAGCGCCGCCACCGTGACGACACTCACGACAGGCAGATCGGCTACCGCCACATCGCGAGCTGTTCCGGCCAAAAGGTCGTGTCCAGACGCGCGGTCCGACCGGACGACCACAACATAGGGGCTGTACAAAACCGTGCCGTGCCGCAATGGATACAGGTCACGGTGCAGGCTCAACGCCAGCGAGCTGCGGTAGCACAGCTCTTCTTCTTGAGCGAAGGCACCGTTGCGCCAGCCGCCCCCGGGTGTGTGGCGGTTGGCAAAATTAACGACAAGGGGACGCGACCTATTCGGTCGTTGTGTCTTCGCCCAAGTGCTCCGGTGTAGTCGAATGGCCGCGTTCAACGAGTCTTCGTTGACGACACGGAGAGTGATGCGGCGAGGGTGGCGTGCGTCGTTGATAATAGCGGCGGTTGATGGACATGACGGCGGAAACGATAGTGCTGAAAACGTCTGAGCTGCCGCCTCAGCCTCGCGACGGGTACCCAGGGCGTCAAGAAGGCAGGGGAGCAAACGCAGCGTCTCGTCGGCCGTATCGCGGAGTCGCTCACGCTGACCTGACATGCACAACGGTCGAGTCGCGCCAATGCGCGTCAATGGCAACGACAAGGGAGCAGCGATCGACGATGGCGAGCCACTTCTGAAGCGACGTGTGCTGGTTGAAACAGCGGCAGTCCGCTCGCGCCTGTTCTTTTGTCTTGCTCTTCCCATGAGATCTGGCCTCGGTCGATGAGATTTAGCATGCGCGCCGGGTTCCATGCCGCATGAAGATATGTCCATCTTCAGGGGACGCAAAGGAACTAGATATGTGGATTCGATATGTAGTAAAACCAAAAAACATAAAATTATCGCAGACCAAAATAAATGGTTTTGTTTAATTACTCCATACCACAGGATTCCTAGACGTGTCGTGTCAAGGCTGGAACAGAAGGCTAGCGGCCTGACCATCAATGACGCGATTGGGCACTGTACATACACTGTGAAGGCTTGTAGGTCAAAGTTACCTACAGCGACTGATTTCAGCAAAGGCCATTAGCCGAGCGAAGCACTCTACAATACAAATCAAACCGCTTTCCTCGTAGTCGTGCATCTGGTTCTGGTGAAAACAAGGAGTTGGCTACATTTTGTGGTTCAGGGTGAACGGATTGTATTGCTACCCCGTAGCTACACCCAACGGCTCGCATGTCGTGTGGTATGTGAACGCATATGTACGCACAAGTACAGCCGACTTGTTCTCGACAACCGAACAAAAGAACGTGAGATGGCATTGCTTCCAATCATATATTTCGTACATATCCCAGAAAATGTGGACAAACAACATACACTGCAAGAGGTATAGGCATAGAAAAAGCGAAATTCAATGACCCGGTAACAGCACGCAAAGAAAACGTCCCTCGTGGCCCACGCTCCCCACTCGTTCCCATTCTTTACTTGACCTCGCTCACGAAAACATTTTGGAGATGCCCGCAAGGCTGCCGCCCCAGCCACTGCCGGTGTCACTGTGGCTGCTGCGGCCACGGCTGTCGCCGCCGCCAAAGTAGTCCCGCTCCGCACTGCGCTGCCGCACCCATTGCATGTCGCCGTGTCGGCCCCCGCTGCTGCTGCTGCGCTCGAGGTGCATCACTTTTGCGCCCAAGGCGGCCGCACCGGCACCGGTAGCCCCACCGCCTGTAGCCATCCGCATGGCGTCCCCAACTAATCCCAGCGCGTCCCCTGACGCTGCCCGCGCGCCCACGCCTAGCATGCGCTCCAATGCGGGCGGCAGGCGCAAGCCAAACCTGGCCAACAGCGCCGTCAGCGCGCCACCGGTGATCAGTGGCAATACGGCGAGTGTAAACACTTTAAGAGGATGGCGCTTGGCGTAATAGACGAGGTCGCGCAAAAGGCGCTTGAGCTTGCGGTAGGCGCGCTGCATAAAGGAGGTTCGTGGACTGCGGCGGTAGTACGAGGAAAAGGCGCCGCTGCCGCCGGTGGCGCCGCGTGAGAAGGTAGAAAAAATGGAGCGGGAGCTCAGATTCGGCAGGCTGAAAAAGGACTTGTTGTGCGAGGACGAGTAGTGGTGATGATGGCTGCCGCTTCCACTGTGGTGGTGCCGCTTGCTGCTGTCGTCTAGGCCGAAAAAACTGCGCGCGGTAACAAGCGACCGAGTGCGGCTGGGACTGCGGTCGTGGTCACGGTTGCGATCCTTGTCCTTCCGACTGGAGCTGCTGTGGTGATGGTGTTTGGAGGAAGAGGAGCCATGGCGGCCGCTGCTGCGGCGCGAGACGGTGGAAGCACCGTCAGTGTCAAAAAAGCCCATCGTCGAAGAATAGGGACACGACGGCAAAGATAGCAACTCCGCGTAGAGAGATAAGAGGCGTGAGAGAGCTTTGGGACGAAGGAGAAAAGATGCACTTTGCTATCGCGAGTCTTCGTGGGGAACAAATACCCTTGTGTATATGGATTTCTGGAATAAAAAGAAAACCCTAAATCATCGAGGCGAATGCAGTCGGTGTCGGAGAGACATGACCGGAAGAAAGAAAGAGGAGAAGGGGAAGAGGAAGAGGAGGAATATGAGGGAGATGCAGAAGATGCAACGATGCAGGGCGGGTGGCCCAAACGCGGGACGGTGATTGGTCACAGCCCAGAGCCTGGTCCAGCCCAGCCTCTTCATTTTTGCTGCTTGACCAGAACTCTTGGAGGAACGGCGCACGGTTCTTCAAGCAGTATGACAACTGTGGAGTAACATGGCCGGGCGCACACCGCTGTTTACCATGTTTTTGCACAAACTACGGGGTCGCAAACTTTTATCGTAGGACGAATCCCACCATTTTTATTTTATTTTATTTTATTTCATTTTATTTTACTTCGTACGGAGCATGTTCCGCTAACAAGCCCGTTATTCAAGCACCTGTGGCATAGTGGAATCTACCTATTACGCTTCAGCCTTGCTTGCTGACTCGTAACAATCAATTTGATAGAGCTCTTGGTCGTTTAGTTATCAACACCGTGATCTGGCGCAATTACGTTTGATTCTTCTATTTGGCACGCAAAGCCGCTAGGCCAAGCCCTCTAGAACATCGTGTCTTTCCAAATCCAGAATTTTGGGGTATGAATAAAACGAAAGGGAAACGGAATGGAATTCGACAGAAAAAAACACCAAGAAAAAAAAAGCGGAGTTATTTAATACAGTGGTAGACGACTTGAGAACCAAGAACGACGGAATCAACAAGGGCCACCGACGAATTGCAAGCCCTATTTGCCCTTCCGTCGGCGACTTGCGTGCAAACTGGGACTGTTGGTGCTGCCCCCCGTTGACTTGCGTTTGGCTTTGGCCGGCGACGGCGACGACCGACGTGTGGACTTTTTAGTCTTGGACGAGCGCGCGCGTTCCAGCCGGGGCTCGGGCGCAGGCCTGGGCGCGGCCAAAGGTGCGGGGGCGCTCTGAGGTTCGGGTTCCAGCTCAGACTCGGAGTCGGAGTCGACCTCAACAACAATTTCGTTCCGCCGCCGCGAGGAGCCGCTGGTGTCAGCCGTCGTCTGTTTGGTGCGAGAGCGCGTATTGTGAACTGCAGGTCGGTACGTTCCGTCATCTTTATCCTCGCCACGGCCGTCTTCATTGTTGTCTCGGCTGTTTTCGCTTGCTGTGCTGTCGTCATCTTCGCTCGATTTCGATGCGCGTCGTGGCGCGCCGTGGCGTCCCCTAGCGGCAGCAGCTGCGTCCGCCGCTGCGGAACCGCGGGCAAATTCTGTGGTTTCAGGCCGCCGCGGTCGTGCGGCCACGGAGCTAGACGGGTAGAGGCGCGCCCGCGGGTCCGTTGTCATGTATTGGAAGGGGTCAACGTACGGAGAGGCTGTTGTTGCAGTGGCTGGGTAAGATGAATGCCGCGTGGCAGACGACGTCGATGGCGCTACGCCACTGCGTACATACGAATATGCAAACGGCGAGCCACTGCGGCGGCTTTCAGTATCGAGCGTGCCGCCGACGCCACCATCGTTGCTACGCAGCGACGGTTGTGAGTTGGATGTAGGAAGCGGAGTCCGTGTTGTCGCACCCGGCGGCGGGAAATAGCCGATGGGTGGGTACACCTGGCGCTCTTCGTGTTGATGAAACGAGCCTGGTATTCGCTGCGGTGCGCGGTCGTCAACATCGTTGTCGTCGTCGTCACGGTTGTTGTTGGCAAGACCAGAGGCGGCTGGGGCGGGCAATGTCCCGCGCCTGCGTGTCACGACGTCCAACTGAGCGATTGGCACAGCGATTCTTTCCCTTTGTTCGCGTCGTTGCTGCTGCCGCTGTTCCGCACGCAACTCTCTTTCCCTCTGCCGCCCAAATGCCGCCAACTCAGCCCTACTGAGACTGACTTGCGTCTTGCCCTTCGCCTGCGCGCGGCGTACCCGTGCCCTGGCTGACTCCAAAACAACGCGCTCTTCCTCGCCCGGCTCGCTTACACCCAAGCCGTCGTCCTCATTGTCAAACTTCCCGTCCTCCTCCTGTGAATCGTCTTGAGACGTAGTATCTGAAGTCAAATGACCCTCGTCGCTTGATGCGGACTGTATGTATCTCGCTTGTCGCCGTGTGGTTGTTGATTCGACCCCCCTTCCATGATTTGTGTGTATCCCCGAGAATCGATGATGTGAATCAGTTCCTGAAAAATGTGACCCTAAAGAAGCACCTAGAACGCCAAATCCCCGTTGCTCATGCCGGTAATCCGCATCGCCCTCACCGTCGCCGCTGCTGAGACTACTGCTGCTCTCCAATTCCTCCACCACACGGCTGCCGCCGCCACCAAGGGCTGCATTCCAGAAGCCTTCTCCGTTGCCGTTGTTACCAGAAAAGATGTCGCTGTTCCTGCCCGTGCGCGTGCCGCGCCGCCTGTTGTTCGTCGCTGTTGCCCTTCCTATTGTTGTTGATGCTGCTGCCGACGATGATGCTCTTCCCCAACTGGGGCTGTGTTTGGGAGTGCGTGGCCGACCACCTAGACCACCTCCCCGGAAAAAGCCTCGTCAATGGGCTTGTCCATGAGCGATGCGTGGCCAATGATGACGACGCCGCTGGCGCCAACAAGCCAAGCGATGGTTGAGAAGGGCGACGATATGAGACCGACAGGAATGGCGATGACGTACAGGCCAGTGTACAGCTGTGAGGTGGTTGCGCGAAAGGTACCAATTTCGAGATCGCGGCCGTCGAGTTTGCCGATGAGGAACATACCGGAGGCGACAAAGACAATGTCAAACAGCAGCCACCAATTGGTTAACAGCGTGTAGATGCAGAGCATCACGAAGACGACAGCATAGTTGCTAGAGAAGTGGCCGAGGTTGTAGTTGACGCGGGACTGCATGTCGGCGAAGTTCTGTGGCTTGGACAGGCGCTTCACGTCGAAGAACTCGGATAGCGGACGCAGGTTGGAAAACCGTGTGGCAAGCGAGGTGGACCGAACGCTGTTGAAGCGGTCACCAAGCTGGAAGCGGGACGTGAGCATGTCCAGCGGAATCTGTATGCGGCCGGCCATCTTGAACGGGTGGTATGAAGATCAGGGCCGAGATGATAATGCTTGATTATTCAAAGAGGCAAGGTAGGGACCGAGAAGAGGACAAGAAAAAAAAGAAAGAAAAAAAACACCAAGACCGTAATCAAGAAGATGAAAAAGAAAACAGAAAAATGAGCGAACTTGGAAGATAAAACCGATGCGATTGGACAAGACCAATTTTGAGAGTCGCTCGACGCTGTGAAAAAGCTCCTGGTTGACGACGAAAAGAATCGAGAAGTGAGAAGGATAAAAAAAAAAAAGGCGAAATAGCGGTGCGTAGAACATAGAGACAGTTGGCGTCCAAGGCACCAAAACAACAGAGAAAAAGTCGAGAGATTGGTTCTAGGGGGGACCAACCATCGGCGAGCGAGGGAGCGTCGGGCACCAACCAATAGCGCGAAGAATTTGACGGATAATGTACAAGTACTCCCGTACGCTATACAAAGTAAAAGAAGGGAAACTTAGGTTTTAGAAAAAAACAAATCAGCGGGAATGGTTACGCTAATGACACAGAAGTTTACGGAGTAGCTCGATAAAAAACAGGGGATTGGCCACTAAAACGGAGTATTCGGGCACTAATACCAGGTACATGTACGAGTACTCCGTCATACGGTATTTCTCCCTTCGAATTCCTGGCCCCTTAGGGTTAAATGAGAATCTAATAAGCAAAACGGCTTCTCGGCAAATGAGAAAGAAGGAACTAAAAAGGGGGCTTAAGACAGCAACGCGACAAAATATTTTGTCGCGCTGTGCTTGACGACACGTAGTCGTTTTCGCCATTCTTCTTGACACGCGTCGGATTGTCGCTCATGTGTTGTTCCTCGTAGAAGGGGAACACACACAAACGTTCATGTATTACTTAATCATATGGAGGCACGCCAAGTTCAATCACTACTCTTGCTGTGCCGACGCAAGAGCCGACGACCAATTTTGGCAAACCTTGTCAAGAAAAATGACTTCTTATGGAAGTGCAAGTGGAATTACGATGAAATTTGAAAGGGGGGAAGAGCGACCGGCTTTATCGTTTGGTTTGGCTTTTAGTCTCCATACCGCGTAATACTGCATAATACACATACTACTGTAATACCTTTTGTGTGAACTGTGTTATCAGATTAGTCATCATGACACTGAGTCTAAACAATGCACGGGAAGCTACGACAGTGAACACCTACGTCGTTTGAAAGCGCAGAAATAAAGCCATACAATTCAACGACAATTTCGTAACCCATTCTCGGCCGAGCATTGTTACGGGTATTCCTGCATTATTCCCTTCTCTGACAATCCTTCATCGTTTGTTGACTCATTGTGTTCTGGGCATCGGTTTCTTTCTCCTATGCTTTTTTTGGCTTCTTTTTTCCGCTTTTTTTTCCTCCCTTCTACCCCCCAGCGATGCCACGATGAAGATTGCAACGCTCGCTGTTGGCCTGCTGGCGGCTCTCGTCCCCGTGATAGCGGCTTGGAGCAAAGAAGGTATGTGCTTTCTGTTACCTGTTGGCGTGGCCTTGCTAAGCTTTTTTTTTTTTTTTACTAAGACTCTCTCGACCAACAGACCACGAGATTTTTCGCGTCCGCGATGAGCTGGCTGCCGCCCTTGGGCCTGGTGTCACCTTTTACGATTTTGTCGGTGTAGCCCCCTCCGCCTCCCTCGACGACATCAATCGCGCCTACCGCAAAAAGTCGCGCGCTCTCCACCCGGACAAGGTCAAGCAGCAGCTGGCCGCCGAGCGGGCGAAAGCGGCGGCCAAAGACAGCGGTACCAAAAAACATAGAAAGCCGGGCGTTCGCGTTACCAAGGGTCCCACGGCCGCCGAAACCCGGGCGGCCATCAAACACGCATCCGACATGCAGGCCCGCCTTAGCATCGTAACCAACATTTTGCGTGGACCTGAGCGTGACCGCTACGACCATTTCCTCGCCCATGGCTTCCCAGTTTGGAAAGGTACTGAATACTACTACGACCGCTACCGGCCCGGGTTCGGCACCGTGCTTGTAGGCTTGTTCATCTGCGTCGGTGGCGGTGCTCACTACGTTGCGTTGTATACAGGCTGGAAGCGCCAGCGTGAGTTTGTCGAGCGGTATATCCAGAATGCGCGGCAGGCTGCCTGGGGGGACACGCTGGGCGATGCACTTGGTGGATTACCCGACAGAGCGGGCTTGCCTGGCCCGACTGTGGCCGACCCCGGCCTGAACGAAAATGAGCCCGCGCCGTTGCAGCCCGCGTTGAACCGCAAGCAACGACGTCTACAGGAGCGTGACGCCAAACGTGAGGCCTCACGGGACATCACTGGTGGCGGCAGCGGCGGTCGACGCCGTCACGCAGGTAGAGGTGCTTCTCCTGGAGTTGGGGGTAGTGGTTCAGCTACGCCTATCACGGTGACCACGGCGGGCCCCACGGGCACCAAGAAGCGAATTGTGGCCCAAAACGGCAAGGTTCTTGTTGTCGACGCGCTCGGTGATGTTTATCTGGAGCAGGTGGACGAGAACGGCAGCGTCGAGGAGCTGTTGTTGGATGTAAGCCCCCTCTTCCCTACCCGCCCCCTCCACCCCACCCCTTTTTTTTTTCTGTGTCCGTCGCATCTTGATTCATCCCGTCAATCAAAGGCCCCAGCTAACAAACTATTAGGTCGACGAGGTTGCGCGACCTACGTTCCGGGATACTGCAGTCTACCGCCTTCCGGTGTGGATCTATAGCCTTACGGTCGCCGGCTTATTTCCAAAAGCGAACCGCAGCGGCAGTGATGCGTCTACGGGCGAAAAAAAGTCGGAGGCGCCGAAGCCACGAAGTAGTGGACGCAAACCAAGGACAGCAGCTGCGGCTGCGGAGGCAGGGCCAACAGCAAAGGGCCGAGGCGCCGTTGCTCCTGACGACAACAACGGAAACGGCGGCAACGGAGACGCCAAAGGCGACGGCGACAATATTAGCAGCGATGTCGACGACGACGACAACACATCATCCGCCGGCAAAGCTACGCCAAGCACCGATTCGAACGATGAGTTCGAGCTGCTAGAGAAGTCGTCGGGCTCGCTTGGGGGGCAGGTGAAAGCGACGGGTATTAGCAATGCCAACAAACCCAGGGCCAACAAGCGGAGAGGCAGGAAAAAATGAGATTGCAGGCATTAAAGAAGGGAGGGAAAGTTTTCTTCTTCAAGAAAAGGAGGCACAAATCACTTATAACAAGAAAAATAGAACAGAAGCGGTATTGTATAGCATTAAATCCTGTATCTGTAAGTATCAGACAACGGAAAGTAGATAATATCTCCAGCAATGCGAGCTTTTGAGTTGCAGCAATGGCGAAACAGAAAAAGACAATGTGATGTGTGATGTATACAAGTAGAACTAGACAAGGCCCGAGGTATGCGGTACGAAAGCGTTATGCGCCAAAAGCAATAAAGGATAAGACAATGAACGCATTTGAATGCAGTTGGAGGTAACGTAGGAGTCGAACTTTAAAGTCAAACTGTTCAAAAACACTGTACGTCCACCCCTCACGTCTCCGAACAGAATTGAAGTCGGAAAAAAAAAAGATATGTTCCCACGTTTTCATCGTTTTCTAGTTGAATCAAATCTCTGGTCCTACAAGTCCATTTCATAGCTAGCCCGCAATGCAATCAGCGCCCCGTACTGGTTTTCCATCGCCTCGGTTTCCGAGTGTATCTGTGGCCACGATGCCCGGCCCGACGAATCGAGACGGTTAGCATACACGGGGTCGGTCGCTTGGCTGTAGCCGAGATTTGCCACTTCTTTAATGCGCGTTTGACCGTCGGCTGTGGGCGGTACCACAGACGCTAGATATTCACGCCGTGCCAGTGCTTCGTATCCCGATAGCATGTACGGTTCCATGTAACCGTTGGCACCTGCCTGGACCCAGCAACCGTCGGCCGCCTGGTGTTCTCGCGGAGGAGGACAAACAACTGGTGCTGCCGAAACAACGGTTGTTCCGTCAAGGCTCATGGCTTCGTGTTGTCTGTTTCGCTGCTCGTCGTCCTGAAGATTTTTTTGCATCCGCCTGTGCGCTGCAGCCATCTCTTTCGCCATCTCCGACTCAACGTCAAAGCAGTTGTTGGCGCCCCTAGCTCCCGCCGCAGCGGCGGCTACAGCTGCCGCGGTTACCGAGTCGGGGTCGGTTTCTCCACCATGCGGCCCATTGGGCGGGCAGATGCGCCACACGTGCAGCAAATGGTCCCGGCGGTCCGGCGGTGCCATTTTGAAGAGAGCAAACTGTACAGAAGTCATCTTAGCTCGGTCGATGCCGTTTTGCGCCAACAGCTGTTCAACGGCGAGGTGCTCCATATCCGGCGGAGCCGTCAGCGGTGCCGGTATTGTCTTCTGCTGCTCCTGCTCGGAAGGACCCGAGGCCCGCACCAAGTGAGCGGAGTGGTGGTAATGCTGGGAAGCGGAGTAAGTGATCTTGGACTGAAAAGTCGGTGCGGCGACCGGTGCCGGCGTCGACACAGCAGCGGGGTTGTTAAGCGTGAGGTTTCTGGCAAATAGAGCAGCCAGGTCATCGTGGGCTTGCACGGTTGCTGCAGACAATTGAACGGCCGTCATGGTTCGGGAGAAGATAATTGGCGTGACAAGTGTAGAGGATCGATGATGCGAGCCTGAAAAGACCTGTTAGAGTTGCCATCCAGGTTACTTGAAGCAAATCGTACCGTTAGTAGTTTGGTATTAACCCGGTGAACAGACGCAACGGCTGTCAATAAACTTCTAAAGTTGGGGGTATCGTATTTTCCTCGTAGTCTTTTGTGACCTTAAGTTTGTATTCAAACGCTGAAATGTCCTGGGACCCCGAAAACGAATAATCCAATATATTTTGAGTGGCTAAGCTACGTAACATATAAAAAGTTGATGGTAGTTGTGTCTCCTTTGGTGTTAGAAACAAAGATGGGTAGCCACAAGAAAAGAATATCGAAGACCAGAATAGTAATGCTCCGTAAAGTGAGTGCCTAACCCCAAGGCGTTGGGGGGCAATGACATAAAGGCACATAAAAAAAAGGGGGGGGGGAAGGGGAAACGAGGGGTCGAAAGATGGGTCCCGTGCGGAAAGAGCAAAGAAAACAACCCTTCAGGTGTGGAAGTAAAGTGACTGGACAGATGCAGTGCATCCTTTGTCTTCTTTGTTTAGTAAATAGGTACACCTGTATTACTGCTTGTTGTGAAAGAGCAGTCGTAGCTTGAGCAATAAGGACTTGCGAGGAAAGAAAAAAGAGCATAACGCATGACAAGCTGTAGCATCAAAGAGAGTTTGTATGCCCGAAAGAGGTAAGAGCAGATGAATGGGATGTACTATTATTCTGAAGTAAGTCATGGTAGACCTACGTGGGAAAGAAAGGCCTAATGAAACAAGCCAGCTGACACACCGGATGGGCGCCACGGGGCGGCAATATCGTTGGCGACTGCTGCAAATATAAAGAGATTTGGGCAGCTACGCAGCAACGCCATGGAGGCGGTCCATGTGCACGAAGTAAGACTTCGTACTTCGTCCTCCGTAATACCCAAAATGATGGCCTACTTCTTGGCCAACGCCAGTCTGGCCCACGCGGGAGCGCATACGGTTGCAAGGCCGAGCGAACGGGTCCGCCTGGGCTACTGTTGCGCATTCCGACTCAATTCCAGCAAAACAGCTATTGAGGATAGAGAAAAACAGTTGATAGCACTACCCAACCGTGCAAGCATGGTTATATGCTACTTTAAGCTCAGTTACTAGAGATGCGACGTGTAGCACTTAATACACATCTATCTCGACAAGCTGGCCAGCCACTGATACAACCAACACACCAAATCCGTAAAAATGTAAAAATGTGATGTAAATATTCATGTTGTTTCGAAATACGTAGGAACGGAGATAGGCATACGAAAGCACTTCATAATACACGAGGAAGTCAACTAATAAACTTTTGTAGGTACACGGTTCGGTTGAAGCAGGCGCAGCCCACCTATCCGCTGTCGACCTTGTGTATGAAAAGAACCGCAGCTATGAATATGACACCGCTATGTTAGATTGTCCTGGACTGTATTTCAGGGGGGTTGTCTGGGGGAGAGTATGATCTACCGGGAGACGAAGGCGGGCCGACAACCTTGGGCTAGTCTGCGCACGCGACTGTGGCAACAGATGGCAACATCAGCAGCCGAAATGGCGCACTGGCACAGGATGTCAGGCAGTAGCAAAATCGCCGGGAAAAGGGACGCCACACCGCTGCAGCGCTTCAGGTTCCTCGTTACCATGAACAAGATGACATGTTGCTCCTCGTAGTGTTCTTTGCGTGGAGCTGAGAATGGCGCTGTAATACGTGACTCTAATCGACGACATTCAACGAATGCTAGACCACGCGAACTATCTTGTTCTGAGATTATTCTTTTCACTCCGGTCGGCTGCATAGATCATGACACACTACTATTACCACGGTCGCCGACGCCGTGACCATGTCTACGACGACGAGTCTTGTGATAACATCCTCCACCCGGCCGATGCCACCGAGGCCGAACCGATTTTATTCGGCCGTCATGACAATGCTGACTCGGCTATAGAGGAGGTGGGGGATGCCGTCTGTCAAGACGAGTGTGTAAACCGGAACGAACGGGATGTCCTCACCCAGTCCGCCGCGAAGACGTGGAAAAGCTATATTTGGGACACTTGGGACCTGCCACCAGACCAGCGTCGGCTTCTTTTCAAGGTCGATGCTTTTGTGCTGACGTTCTCCTCGATCGGTTACTTCCTAAAAAACCTCGACCAAACCAATGTCTACAATGCTTTTCTCAGTGGCATGAAAGAAGAACTTGATATGAACGGAAATGAGCTTGTGACGAGTAAGTGGAAAGCGAGAGGAGGAATAGCGGTTCAGGGGCCGCCGAAGGTGGAAACTAACCGTTTTTCTCCTCCTCAGGCACATCCATCTGGACGGTGGGCTACGTTATCGGCCAGATCCCATCCAACGTCCTGCTAACCCGCATCTCGCCGCGTTGGGTGATCCCGTCACTCGAGGTCGGCTGGGGAATCGCAACCGTCTTTGCGGCGTCCGTCCAGTCGTACAGGTCGCTGTACTTCTTGCGTTTTTTTGTCGGCTTTTTTGAGTACGTGTATTCAGGCTGCCGTAGGGGAAATCGGGACAACTAAAGGACCAGATTTTGACAAAAGTATGCGTTCTAGGTCGGGCTTTTATCCCGGAATCCATTACATGCTGGGCTCTTGGTATACCCCCCAAGAGATCGGCAAGCGCGCCATGATCTTCTGGCTTTCCGGCTCCGTCGGCCGCCTCGTCAGCGGCTTTCTACAGGCAGAGGCATACAAGCACCTCAACGGCCTGCATGGATTGTCTGGATGTGCGCGCTTCTCTTTCATTTTCGTAGTGTCCATGCCCTTACAATCCTGTCAACGATCTTGTCTTGCTAACGAAATCTTGGTCACAGGGCGATGGCTTTTTATAGTCGACGGTAAAGCCCAACCCGTTTACATAACATCCGTACAATTCTTGGCGTTAGCGGTTTGCAGGTTATTGACGGACTTGTAGGCGCTATCACGCTTCCGTTAGCTCTTCTCGGTTTTGCCTTCTTTCCAAACTTACCACAGAGCGGAGACAGGACGTGGTGGACGACCGAGGACGAGCAACAGCTTTCGATCGACCGTATGGCGGCCATTGGGCGCGCCGGACAGCAGACATGGACGCGGGCGAAGCTCATCCGCATTGTCAAAAGCTGGCACACTTATCTCCTACGTATGAAGCTGCCTGTTTCCTGCGCCCAACTAGAATTTTTTTTTCTTTACTTACAAGTGCAACAGCCCTTCTTTACATAGTGTGGAATAACGGCTCTTATCAGAATGCCATGGGCTACTGGTTGAAAAGCTTCAATACGGAGCCCTATCCCGTGCCGGGCGTGTCTTTCACCATAGGGCAAATCAACAACTGTGAGAAGGACGCTTGCGGTATCTCCCAATTCGGTGCATAGCATGGTATTTTTTTGTGTGCTGATCCTCTATCCGAACAGTTCCATTGATATCTACTGGCATTCTCATCGTTATGGCCTTCATCTGGGGCTGGGTCTCGGATGCCATTGGTGGCGTTCGGTGGCCTTTTATCTACCTGGGTGCCATCATTCATGTTGAGTCATGTCACTGTTCAGCCGCGAGAAAAGTTTTAGAATAGTGAGTTTTCTTCGCTTTGCTGACTCAAATGATGTTGATTGTTTAGTTATTCTTTGCCATTGCACTTCTAGAGATGCCACTTTACTCAAACATCGAGGCGCGCAAATTGGTGTACTGGTTTAGTGAAATTGGCGTAGGTGTTTTGCCTGTTTTCTAACTTCTGGGCGGCTATGATTTGATAGCATTGTAACAAGTCTTCTAACGTCGGCGCCGTTACCTAGGGTGGTGCCGGACCGCTCATCCTTATTTGGATTAATGAGATTTGCTCTGAAGACAGCGAGAAAAGGGCCCTACTCGTTGCAGTAGCGAACGACCTGGCATATGTGCTCCAAGCGATTGTAAGCGTACTTCAAATGGATGAATTTTTCCAGCAGAAAACGGGAGGAATTCTGATGGAAATGTTCAGGCTCCGAATTTTGTCTGGAAAACTACAGATTTTCCAGCAGCGACAAGAGGATACACCTGGTCGATCGCCTTCCAGCTTTTGTTAAGTGAGTTCATAAGTTTCCCCCTTCATTATATTGCTACACAAACCCAACCTTAAACTCACATTTCCGGAAGTCATTGTCACTGCTACGATACAGATCTTGCTTTGGCTGGATGGGCGGCAGGAAAGAAGGGCTCCTAAAGACGGTTCTGTGAGTCGGAGACCATTCCCACTTAAGTACACAGACACACCTATACACGGATGGACGGCAGCCACAGAACCAGCGGAATTGGTGGAGCCCTTGCTACGGACCAGCATCGGCCATGTTGACGATGCACAAGCCACAAGTCGCACTCCACGGCCCTAACCGTATAACAAAAATAATACACAACTCTGCGGCTTGAGTCAAAGGTTTTTGAGGTTCTTTAGGCAGGTTCATGTATTGAAAAGGCGAGAGACGCAGAAGTGACTACTTAAAACGCCAGATAGAATTCTGAAATAAACCCCTGCATTTCTATCACAGTAAATGAGTGTCTCCTAATGATCGTGAAGAAACCCAGATAAAATCAATAATTTGTAATCAAATCCCAAAAGAATATTGATAAAGATGGCGGATCTAAACACAAGCTTACACATGAAGCTGAAACGTTCCTTCTTGAGAAAGAGCGTAGTTGACAATACGGCCCTCGGGAAGCATCCGCCTTCGCTCGCGAACACTGCCGGCATGCACCGTATGTATGCCAAATTCACGACCGATTTTCTCGTTCTCAATCTTGCCGTTCTTGAAGACGTCGGCCATGTACCTGTAGAACAAGGCACAGGATCCGGAAATTACAGCGCTAAAGTTTGCACGCCGTAGTAGTACATCTGTTACTTACGTCTTCCCTCAGGTTAGGGCCGACAGCCTTACCTCTTAACCAGCTAATACCACGCAAAAGGAGAAGAACGTTTTGGACTTCGCTTGTGGCTGCTCACTACTTACGTGAGGTTCCTATGCTTGACATCTTCTAGAACTGGCGGTCACGTAGGTACAATTTTCGCTGTGGTGCATCACGATCTTTCCAAATACTTTTCCCTAGCACTGCCTTGTTCACAATTGCCACAAAAGGCCTTTACTAAGTCGATCTCAAACTACGAAGACAGATACACCATGTGGTCCGCTGTAGGAAGTACATGACAGTCTATTCATCTCCTAGTTCACGAGAATAAACCACGCATAGACTTCCGCCACCGGGGGGGCCTTGGCCTTCTGCACCCCCACTGACATAAATCTGGCAGTCACCGGTCAAACCGGCAATGAGGCCACCCACAGCGGCTCGGGCGTGTCTCGTGCTGTGTATGTCACTGTCTGTCGTCATGGTGTGGCGAAATCCGCGAATGCTCCCAGACGGGTCGGCCTCGGCCTTGACAAAGACTTGCACGACTTTCCCTTTGTGCTCTTTCACCTTGTCAAGGAGAAGCAGAACAGATGCCGCATCAATAGCGTCCTTCATGTAACTCGAGACCATGCAGAGCGACCCTGGACTGGGGGCGGCAGACAAGACGAGAACATGGCAGTCATCCAGCTCTGCGCCGGAGCTGCAGCTCGCAAAGCTGCTCCAAATATTCCCCGATTCGAGGGCGGACTCCAGATCGCCTTGACCAATTTCCCCAAGCGCAGCGGCAACGCCCACGGCGCTGGCATACCGCGACTTTGCCATCGACTCGTACGTATCGAGCGTGACCGGCGTTTTTCCGGCCGCCCGAATTGATTCAATCTTGCTGGACGTGAGCAGTGGACACTTGATTAAAACGAGGCCGATGTCGTGACGCGAAACGCCGAGTCCGTCAATGAGTCCGGCGACTGTCTGAGAAACTTGCCGGGCGTGCTCCGCCGCACCAACCTCCTCTGGCACCAGCTTGCGCGTCCGCCCAACGGCGGCAAGAATGCCAGTTGGTGTTGCATTGTCGTCGTCTTTGACGATAAACGTGACATGTGGGCTGAGAATTCCTTCCGTGCCGCCTGAAAAGATTGTCACGGCATCACTCGACAACAGTCGCTCCCAGACGACGGCACTCAGGGTGCGCGAGAAATCGTTTACGCAGCCGTTGCCTATGTAGTTGTAGATCAACCGAAACGTCGTAGTGCAGTCCATCTCCTTTCTGTCCACCAAATAGATGGAACATTAGATAGGGGAAAAAAGTTCACGAACCTTCCGATTTGCCCACGACACCGATCACCTGAGATGCATTGTAGCCTGCTGCCCTAAGTTTGTCCAAGGGAGACGTATCAGATGGGGATGCTACTCCAAATTTGAGCAAACGAACTGGTGCCATTTTCAGAGACTGATGTGTAATTTAAACGTAATTGAGGAGAGTGTGGGAAAGCCATAAAAGTTCCGGAACGTCATGGGGTCTGAACGTGAGGTATAAATTCTGCCTCAGGTACGATGTGATGGCTGATGACCTCAATTTCTCTCCGACATCTATACTGTCAATGCCGCGCTTATCTCTCCCTCCCCGCCGGCATTTTAGGCCCGCCGGTGTGTCACTAGTGAACACGAGCGTCACGCGCTCTGCCTTTAGGCTCCATAGCCAACCTGTCAAACGTTACGTTTTGAGAAATGGTTTAGTGTTACTTTGTACGTACCACTGAATCGTCTCATATACTACGAGTTAGACGTGGACGTCGTAAGTGGCCAATATAAGATCAAAAAAAAAAAAAAACAAACGAGAAGGGGGGGGAGGAACGGGATTCGCTTAAGCCTAATAGGTAGTCGATGCACAACAGAATTCCCCTTGGCTGGAGGACTGGACGTCTACAGCTATTATTATCTTTTCGTGCCCCTTTAAAAACTCCATGTTTTGGTCAATCGTCATTTCCGATATGTAACATATGTGTCTATGTCGCAAGCACCAACCTGCGGAACCAATTCCTTATTTTCTTTCATAAACACTGAACCACAGCAACTAAAAACAAGGACATATTTAGGTTGCACGTACACTCGCACACGCAGGCACACGCAGGCACACGCAGGCACACACGCATACATACGACAGTCTCAGACGAACAATTTATGGACCGCGTCCACCTTGGGCGCCGCCTGCTTTTCCGTTTCCTTTGTCTTCGTGCCGTTTCCACGCTTGCTCAGTTCGGTGCGAACGCCTGGCAGAATGTACCGGCCATAGTCAACGGCGTCGTTGAGGTTGTCGTAGCCACGAATCGAAATGAGGTCGGCGCCCAGGTCTACATAATCAAGGATGGAATCGACCAGTGTCTGGGGTGACCCCACCAGCGCCGTAGAGGCACCGCGTGCATTGGTGGCCGTCACCGTAGGATACCAGAGGGCGCGGTCCTGGACGTCGCCGCGTTGGGCAATCTCCAGGAGGCGCTGGGAGCCAACATTTTGGGGTGAATTGAAGTCCTGCACTTTGGTCGCTCCATGCGGGGGGGCTCCCACTGCCGTCCCATCGTCTTTTCCGTCGGCATTTTGTTTCACTTCGTTGACAGCAGCGGTTTCGGCTTTCGATTTGAGCTGACTGCTCCACGCCTTCAAAGCCTCTGTGTTCTTGTTCAGCTGATCTAGCGTGCGATGGGCCTTCTGCCAGGCTAGCTCGTCAGTTTCGGCGATGATCGGCCGGAAAGTGACCCAGATCCGTGGGCGATCCGTGCGGCCGGCTTTTTCCGCCGCCGCGTAGATTTTGTCAATCTGCTCTTTCGTCTCCTTCAGGGGCTCACCCCAAAGACCGAAGATATCGGCCTCGGCGCCGCCCACGCGGTAAGCGTCCTCTGACGAACCGCCCACAGAAATTGGAATTTTGCCGGCGAGAGGGCGTACACCCAGGCGAAAGTCCTTGAACGTGTAGTACTTGCCGTCCCAGTCGAACGGGTCGCCCGAGGCCCATGCCCGCTTCAGAATCCGGATGTATTCCTCTTCGCGTGCATACCGTTCTTCCTTGCTCAGAAAGTCACCTTCACGCGCCTGCTCGGCATCACTGCCGCCGGCGATAAAGTGCACCACCACGCGGCCGCCGCCTAGGCGATCAAGCGTAGCGAGCGCCTTGGCTGCCACCGTGGGATAGAGGGTGTTGGGCCGTAAGGCAATGATGATGGAGATTTTTTTGGTCGCTGCGAGCACCGTGGCGCCAACCGTAAAAGGGTCAAACGAACCAGATGAATACGGAATCAACGTGTAGTTGAAACCGTAATCGTCTAGAGCACGGGAATACCGTACGATGAACTCGGGATCGACGGGCGGCGCGTCTGGTAGGGGATAAAGCTCCGTAGAGGCATTGGGAAAAGTGGCCGAGATGAATTCGACAGGCATTATAACGCTAAGTTGCAGAAGATGGATGTGACGTCTTGCTAAATACGTTTGATTTTTGACAGGCAAATATCTAAATGCTTGGCTTTGTAGATGCCAGATGTTCAAACACTTTGGAAAGAAAAATACTGGGATCTCTGGTAAGATATACTTAGAACGGAACATGAAGGGCCAAATAACCAAATCGCAGCTCAAATGGCGTCAGAACCATTATCAATCAAAGATGACGCCATCCCTGCAAGACAATCACGACACATGGCGTTGAGAGCCCCCGGTCCCAGGAGCCGGGTCACGGATTTATTGGCTGTCTATTTGTGGCTTAGATCGACCGCGACACAATAATAACGCGTATGTGGTATCGGGGCACAAGCCTACTGCGCACCCTTTTCCCTATCAAAACACCTCATCCCCATTACAACGTCCTCGCTTCATACGTCTAGATAACGGCGCCGCAGGACGTATTGTTCAAATTTACGAGGTAATAGAGTTGTAACATTCTGGTCTGAAGCGAACACATGAAAAGTTCTGCACCCAAACGCTCAATCGTGGGACGGTTCTATCGTCTGAACCTCAGCAGCTCAACGTTGATGGCCGAGGTTAAAGTGTTCTGGTGACTTGCAAAGAGTGTCTCCCAGCTGGCGACAAAGTTTCCGGGACTTTAGACCACGACAAAATTCCAATGAAGCCGGTGGACTCATTTAGTCCGGAAATACTGGAAATGCGTTTAGATAGTCCCCTATCATTTTGTCTCGGTTAGCAAACTTGTATTCTTTTCGAAACCGTACAGGACCCGGGAGCACATCTACAAGTAGTAGTGCATTAACTACGGAGTTCAAACACCACGAAACAACCAACCCGCTACCTCAAGGATCGTCGCAAGCCTGGGAACACATATCACAGTTCCGCCAAAATGTTCTTCGGGCGGGCTATTTGCTGGACGTTTCCACTTGCGCGGTACCATCTCGAGACTATGACATTGCTGAAACATTAGACGAAGAAATCGCCATACAAGCTTTTGGAATCAAAAAATTTCCTGGGAAAGGCGCCCAACTGAAATAAGATAGTTATCAGTTAATTACGGAAATAACCCAAGAAATAGAAAAACTGACCTGTACACTGGAGCTTTATTGAAAGAAGTGGTCATGGCTTGAGCCCACCAACGCTCAGTTCTACCTGCTCACCCAATTTGGTTCTAAAAGTGAACGTCGTCTGGTAGCTACAGGTGTGCAAAGAATATGCGCTGAACTTCACATGTTGTAGGGCAAAGCTGTAGCTTGAGATTGACAACCTCCTGCTTCCCACCTACTTATTACTCATTGAGCGTATAGGGAAAAACCGGGCACTCCTGCTTCGATATTGTTCCATGCACACGAAATGTGACAAATAGCAGAATTTTCTCAAGGCATACATAAGTCCAGCTTTAGGATGCAAACATGACTACCGATTTGGCTCTGAAAACTTCAGGCTTACGCTAGTTTTCGGCAAAGCAACAACATGAATATCAGGTAGACAAAGGGCATTGGTCTGACCGTTTATGTTCTCATTAGAAATCTGTTAGTTACTGCTTGCTCAGCAAACCCAACACGAGTTACCAGTTAAAAAGAGGCACGAAGACCTACACTCGGTGAATTTTATCTAAGACAAAGAAAGAACAATATAAAAATATATTGGCGTAGAACAAATAATGGCTCCTGAAGTAAAAGCGAATTGGAAGATCAGCTAGCCAAAAAAAAAGAAAAAAAGAAAAAAGAGAAGCGAATGGGAAACATCAAAAACAGTACGATACGCAATGAACAAGGACTGCCGATCACTAGCTTCCCTTTTTTAGAGCTGCACTGATACTGTAATAACTGCTTTCCACTAGAGATAACAGGGAAGAGAGAATTTTCAGCGGTCAAACATCTCGGGTAATTTTAATGTGTTAGGAAGTGATACGTAGAAACTGGTTTGCTTCACATTCGTGCTACGCAATATGATGGCTTCTTTAGTCGGAGTCGGACGTCGGGGCCGGGGCCGCGTCTGTTTCGCTGCACGAATATACCAGGCGCGTAGAAGGTGTTGTCGGGACCACGACGATTGTCGATACGACGTACGAAGTTCGGTGAATGGTCGTCGACGTGGCCTCTTCCGTAGACGAGGATGCCGTGGGCTCGTCATCATCCTGTCGTTTCTGCACGATTTTCGTTGTGGCCGCAATACCATCGGCCGCCGTGACTGGAACTGGGGCGGGAGCACGCCGAGGGCACTCGATTTGACTCACAACCGTTGTCACGGCTGACCAGGACGTCACCGTCACATTGTTGGTCACCGTCACGTCGAAAGGTAGCTGGCTGCAAGCGTACGCCGTTACGGTTGTTGCATCGGTCTTATTAATCGTTACGAGCGTGTACGCCGTGTTGGTCAAATGCACCGTCGTCGTTGTGAGCACAGGGCCAGCGACTGTCGCTGTAGCCGTCGCCGTGGCTGTCGCCGTGACTGTTTCTGTAGCGGCCTCCGATGACGAGCTGCTGCTGTCCTGGGTCACTACAACTGTTTCTGGACTCGGAAGGGCCGGTACTTGCGGAACAATGAGGGCCGAAGGAATGGCTGGCGGATCCGGCTGGGTTGGGATAAACTCGCCTGATTCCAGACGGTTAAACCCACCAAAACCGCCTCCACCAAAACCACCTCCACCAAAGCCGCCAGTACCGCCACCGCCAGCCGTGTTTGGGAAGCCACCAATACCGGGACACGTCACCGTAGCGTGGTCCGTCTCGGTGGACGCCCACACCGTTGTGGAATAGGAAATGGTGCGGGTCGAGTCGGCGGTAAAGGCGTACGCCAGCGTGGTGCTACACGCGTAACGTGTGCGAAAGTAAGGCGTAGTTTGTGTGGCAGTGCTGACCGTGTACACTGTCCGCGTACGGGTGCGAACTATCACGGGCGCGGGTGCCGGCGTTGCCGGAGGAGATGCAGGACCGGCCGACGCGGCTGACGAGGACGATGAGTTAGATGCTTGTCGCCGTACCATTCCGATCCACCTAGCCACAGGCGGCCTCGAAGCGGCTGGCTTCGAGCTCAGAACGACTGGTGCCGCGACCGGGGTGCTGGCGGTAGCATAGGCATACGCCGTGCAGTTGAGAGTAGCATCCACGATGGCGGTGGTTGTCCAACGCGACCGAGTAACAGTCTGCGTTTTGGTGATTTCTTTGATAGACGTGACCGGCGCCACTGTGGCAACTTCCGTAGCCGTTACTGTAGCGGTAATGGTTACGACGGCGCTTGGCGTGGACGTCGCTGCGGGCGTCGATGAGTCGTCATGGCGAAGCGGGTTGGCCTTGCCCGTAAGTGCCAAGGCCAAAAGCCCAACAATTTTCAAAGGTGCCATGCTGCTGTGGTGGTTTTTTTTTTGTGGTAATTTTCAAGACCTATAAGGCCGGCCACCGTCTGCTATCTAGCCTCAGTGTGCTTTTCTTATATCACTCCTTAGGGGTCGAATTTTAAACCAGGTTCGTTAACTGACTATCCTTCAAGACAAATAGAAAAGCAGCCTGAAATTCTTGAGCTGGTCGTTTCACTCGATGCTTTCATATATCCCATCCATCGCGGGCTTTAAATTTGATTGATCAATAAGAATTTCACGAGCATTTTAGCCGTTGTTCTACTGAACCAGTCTTGGTCGTTTTTACCGTGAAATATTAGTGCAGTTGTGCCGGCTGAAGCCACGCGATACGGCTCGGTCAGTCCAAGAATAACCCTATTCATCTATGCATTTGACATGGTTCTGACGAACCGGGCCAGCGACCACCCTTTCTCAGGCGTGCGTTTTCTCTTCGTTGTTTCTACCTCTTAGATGATCGCCACTTTAGAATAAAGAGAAGAAACCTTTTGAGAACGGGAAAATCTCGTTCAAAAGCTAATCTTTGGTCTCTATACGGGTATACTTAGGAAACTCTAGACGGGATACAAAAGAACGCATATAGAGGTACGGGATATCAACCAAAATGTTTCGATTGGAAGAAACGGAGAGGGGATAAATAAACGAGAACAACAAAATACACCGACTATTACATATAATGTAATATAATACAATATATACAATAAGCTTCAGATCTAATTCTCCGTATGAATGCAATTGGTGTCTGTGAGTCCTTTAGTTCCGGCTGTCAGTTGCCGAAGCTGATGAGCGGGGAAACCTTTGTAGGTGGAATGACAGATTATTTTTGGCATGTTTGTTATTGTCCATCCTGTATAATGGCAAGCCATGAAGGAAGAAGCAGTGAGAGAACATGTTAGATAAAACCCTATTCAATGTGATGTAGCCTGAATGCTGTACTAAAACATCACTTCTTTCTAAAAATAGCGGGCCGGTTCAGCATCTTTAAGTTTTTAAACTTTTGCCTCCATCACGGCTGTCTTGAGTCTTACAGACTAATTTGAAAGCTGGTTTTTAGACAGCTCGGGTATGGTGGACAGGGTATCTTTTATGGCTAAAATTCGACGGATCACTCTTGACACCCCTTTCCCTCTATAAAAAAATCAAAAACAATCAAGCCGGACTGTTGCAGGGTTTATTTTTATCCTCGATATTCCTCAGCTTTTTAGAGTTACATTCTCATTTGTTGCTTGTCTGCTCATCCGTTGACACTTCCACCGTCCGTCGCCTTATAGATTCCGGGTCAATGTTCATACATTTGATGAAGTCTAAGATAATTTGATACAATCGTGAAAAAAACCAGACTACGTATGCTTTTTTCGAACCGCGTGCATTCATCTGAATTGTACATGCGATTTTTTTTTGTGCTTTTTTTTCCACATAATGAAATTCAAAACATGCAATGCTTTTGGGGAAATCGGATAGATGGGTGGGAATGTAGGGGACGGCAAGTAAAGTGTACCAAAAGGTATGCGTAGCACCCAAATCGCCAATGAATTCCCTTGGATAGTTAGAAAAGAATATCGTTTCCAATTTAATCAACTATTCATAACGAGGTGTCGGACTGATTTACGTCAAAACTACACCAGCAACAACAAGCTTTTTCACACGCGGCGATTTATTCAAAGGGGCAGTATTGATCACATGCGCATAGCTTTAATGGTCGACGACTTTTTCTTAAACACTCCTGATCAAGCTCATTTTTTTGTGCCACGGTCGTATCTTTTCCTCATTTCTTACTCCAGTCATAGCTCTTTTGCTCCTCCCAGAACGTTTGAAGTTAGATCCTGACACAACATATCAATCTTTACATCAATTTTTTCCAATCCGAATTGCTAATTCATATGATCGTTGATTATTCTGTTATTATGAGTTTCGAGTACAGGTACTGCCCAGTCCTCTGCAGGAAGGAAAAAATGGCATCCTACGTGGCGTTACCACGGTGAATATAACAAAAAAAAATGAACCGCACGTAACTTGATCGTGGCCAGCAAATTTATTTATGTAGAAGCTAACATGAATGGGCCCTGGTTACTTTTGAAGTTGTGCTAAACACCTGAAAGGTTTTTAAAGCCTACAGAAATGAGATGCATTTTTAATGGGGACGTAGCCCAATGGTAAGGCGTTAGATTCCAGCACGTGATCTGGCTGCTTCCTAAAGATTGGCGGTTCGATTCCGTCCGTCCTCAATTTTCTTTTTGCCTCGCCCAGCAGTCCCTGACACTTCTCCGACAAGCGTGACCATTGAAATCGCTCGGGTCCAATCGCGGCCAGACGAAAGAAGAGGGGATCAAGAGAACGCCGCTTGCTGGAAGTCAGGTGAGGATGTGAGGGGTTCCCTCAGCTTCTTCCTGCTTTAACTTCTGCGTTTTCGTTTCCTAAAATACCTTACACGTACTTGAAGAGGAGTGTTTAGATTGTTCCGCGGACAAACACATCAGGCCTCGAACGACCTCATAGAAATCGCCTAACAGTCAATTGACCACGTCCTACAATGTCCACAACGATGAAGCTCGATCTCCACCAAATCCTCACCCCCACCCTCCTTATCAATGTTCACGAACTGCAGTACCCCTGGGCCAAAGGCTCAATCCTTAACTTCAGCCACGTCGGCTACCATCTCCATACCGGTGAGCACGATCACGACGATGACTGGAAAGCGGCGTGCCTCGAGTCCGCTATCCGACCCATCCTCACAATAGGTGTTGAGAACCTACCCACCGACCTTCTGCAGTTCCTGCCACCGCCGGAATCCCCAGACTTTCCCGTCCTTTACTCCGGCCTCATCTTACTTTTCGACCAAGCGTCTTCGCACTTGTTTGAAGGCACGGAGAGAGTGCAGGCCAAACGTTACTTCCAACCGCTCGCCCTACGCCTTTCTAGGCAGTGCCTCACGCTCCCCGCCAACTTGCGCCCGTGGCGTCTGGAGCGCTGGCTCAAGAACGGGTGGAGCTTTGAGCAGGCGGTGGCACGACAGTTCTTCCTCTACACGCCGTTCCTACACTCCATCGATATCGATGACCAGGCGATGCAGCACGGCCTCATCGAGAACTACCGCGTGGCCGTTGAGACGGAGCTCGGAATCATCGACCCTGGCCGCGCGGCCGCGGGCAGTATTGCCCACGACCCAACATTGTTCATGAAGGTTCACAAAGCCGGTCCGCCGCAGGGCGAGGTAGTTAAGATGGAAGATTATGTGTTCTGGGCGGCAAGAAAGGCAGATTGTCTCTTAACGAGGACGAGAGAGATTTCGCTGCAGAAACGGTCCACAGAGGAGCACAATAAGAGCAACGTATCGAGAACGTAGCGATTTACGCCAAAGTCATTTTTGAGTCGAAAACCTGAACGCCCAAAACATAAGCGGATTTCCATCCATCATTCACACCGAGTACTCTGTAATCGATTCGCTCTAAAATCTGCTACAAGATCAGCGAATTATTATAAACAGTGTTGTGTATGAGCTATGTCCGAAGTCTTTTAATCAATGCAACTTCGACGCAGTTGCACCGAAACGAACAGCTTTTTTTCTGAGACTACAGACAGCTAAATATAACTGGTCTGGGGTGGCTCCCAACTAGTCCAGCCCATTTTTTCACCCTTTCACTACAACGTGGTCACCGTCATGAGAATGATATTCTGGATACCTTGTGATAGCGCACGATGTAGGCGCGATGAGCGATTAGACAACACAGGCCTAGAGTGGTGAGTCAGAAGACCAGATAAGTTGTTGTGGTCCGCCATCGTCTGTAATACTTCCTTTGCAATTGCGCTTACCGATATACATACGGTACGGACCGGTCCTGGGCTTGTGCGGATCGTCGGCGGCAACCTTTTTGTGCTCAGGCTTACCACGCCGGCCGCGCGCTGCGTTGTTTTTGCCGTGGCCGGCTTCGGCGGAACGGAAGATTTGATGGCGAGGGTGAGAATGCAAAGAGTGCTGGAAAGCAGGAGGCGTCTTTCCAATGAGTTCTGGTGCGAGCATGGAAGCAACAAAACGAAACACAGCCACAGAAATTAAACATTGGTGATGTATGTTCATCGCTCAGGCTGTGGTATAGATTCCCTGGAGCAACTGATTAAATTGCGGTGATCGAGTCAAAAACCCTGGAAAGTTCCGTATTACGCACGAAGCCATGTCCAACTTCACTTTTGTCTGTCTTTTTAAAGGTGAGTATTTGTGTGTTGTTAAATATACTGGCTGTTGAGATATTTAATGTTTGAGTAGAAAATATTCAAAACCTTGCACACTCTGGCGTGCTACTTCTATTATTTTACGCGTCGTATTACGCACCCCAGAAAAAGAAAAAAGGGTAAGCTTCATAGCTCAGTATTCGATCATATGACGACCACTGGCAAACTTTTTATATCAGTAGATGCTCTTTGCATGACACAGCTTCACAATCCAAACGTCTTAGTTTAGAAACGCACCTGCATCTTAAATCTGCAGTGTCAACAAAGCTGGCCGGTAGGGATAATGGCCGTAGTCGCCGCCGGAATTGGCGGCTCGCCCCTGGTAGAGCAATTGCAGGTTGCAAGGATCGATTGTCATGGTCTGGTCTGGATTCGCTCTTACTAGGTCACCGTGGCTGATGTCATTCGTCCATGTGGCGCCGCTATTGGCCTTGCCAGCAAAGGGCCGTGCCTCGCTAGCAGCTTGTGGCGTCCAAATGCCGTTTAAATTGGTGGCCGTGAACGAGCGAAAATAGCGCCCGTTGGCGCCAATGGCTTCGACGATCATCAAGTAAGTGTTCTGGCCTTGTACGGTGTAAACCTCGACGGCTTCGAATAAGTTATTTTTGGTGTCAGTCATTGCAACCGTCGCCGTGGTGCCAAAATCGCCGGGAAATTTTTCGATAGGCATGCTGGCTCGGTAGACTTTTCCGTTGTCGCCGGCGAAGAACAAATACATTGTCGTGTTGTCGCCGATAACAGTCTGGTCAATGCAGCCGGTGTCAGACCCGGATATCTTGCCCGAGAAAAGTGCCTGTGGTGCGGACCAGCCGTTGGCAGCAGTGGGATCCGCCGTCGTGCGAAAGGAAAACGCCGTTGTGCCCCATTGGTAGGCCAGCACCCAAATTTTTTTGGGAGCAAAATAAAAGAGCGTAGGTGCCACTGCGGCGATGTCCATCTTGTTCTGTATTGATGTGGCCATATCAGACCAGTTCGAAAAAGTGTCAAAGTTCATCGAACCCCAGCCAGAGCCTGTATTATGGGTTGTCGCATACACAAGTTTCCTCCCGTTGTAGACGACATTTGTGAAATCCTTCAGTGACACCCACCCGGATTTGGGTTCAGCCAGGGGACCGGTAGATGTCCAGCGATACACTGACGGAAGGGTACAGGTGGCATTCGCCATCGCGTCGACGCCAACAACAAAGTTGAGCCGAGCAAACCCGACTAGTAGCAGGGTTTTCACACCGAATACCTTCATATTTTCCGACGGGAGACGAAGATTATGGAGATGTAAGTAGTTGAACGAAGTCAGAAAGAAAAACTCGCTGAGTTTGTAACTCTAATGCAAGGAGACGTGTGCACAAAGGATTGATATTTCTGCGCGTTAACCTGTTGGTTGAATAAGATTCTCGTCAACAAACGAGGCGTGATATTTTGGCACATCTAGCCGCTATATAGCCGAACGGCATCTCTAACTAATTAAGAATATATGAAAGGAACCCTTCCGACAGGAAGGAATTGTTCCGCGAACCGGGAGAGGAGCCGAAATAACACAGCTTCAAGACAATCATTGGATTGAACCATAGAGCTGAAACTATGCCATTTGAATATTGTGACGTTGAGTGGCCATGCTACTTCGTTTGTGCTGTTCGTTTAGATGTATATAGCATAACTATTTGATATCACTCAACGTACGTAGCTCTTTTCATAGATTGTGCGGCGTAAATGTGACCAGATTCATTGAAATCGCTAGCTTTGCATATCTTCTTTCAACTTCAACTCTCATCCTTCCTCCCAACAAATGAATTTCTGCAAAGAGAACGACGAAAAAGTTCACCATCAGTGACCACTCGATCAGCGTGGGCCAGTAAAACTGTAGGTCATACCATTTTTCCTAACTCGCAACCTATAAGCGTAATATACAGTTTAGTTTAGACCTGGACGAAAACATACTCAGAACGAATGTTAAAATTTCAACCGGCGTGATGCAGTGGGTTATTTTCACTTGTTCAGCCCCAACCATTAGCCCGATATCACCCCGAACACAAACAATCCCTAGTGGTAGCTTTTATCAGACAAACAGTTAAGTTTTTCGCCAGTACTCGCTCGACGGGAGATATAAAAGTGTAGTCCGGTAATTCGTATACTTCTTGAGGGCAATCGCTTGGCTGCATCCTAAGAAGACCCGAATTATAGCAACCTACAACGACATCATTGAAAATGGGTCTGTACATTTTTTCTCTCACAGAAACTGTGAATGCATGGTCACGAGCCCTAACACATGGATATCAATAACCGGCTATACGCCCAAGCTAACTCGTTGTATCCTGAGAACCAACCGCTACCCAAGGCTATTTTCTACCTGCAGCCTGCGCCACGGGACAATCTGTTCGTTAAAAGTAAAAAAGGAACGGCGCCTTGTAGGCCTTTGAGAGCGAGACACGCTGTGTCCAAAAAACGCCAACATTCGAGATGCCAGCATGTGCAAGAAGATGCGCCCCTTTAACAGCCAACAAAAGGTAAGTCACACGATAAACAACCCGTTCATGCCGGGGATTGGCTGTTTGTAGCGGATGTTCGGATCTTCAATTTACTGCACTAACCTCATCCAGTCACTGAATCATTGGCGCGGCACCAGAGACTCTGGTCACAATCGTCCCCTGTGCGTGCGCTCCATCTTCGCAAAACGTCACCCGGGATTTTGGTGCAGTATTACCCCGTAAATCGCCCGTAACCCCACAGATTTGAAAGATGTGCTCAGACAATCCCCGAGAACGTCCACTCTTTCCGGTCAGCTCCTAGAGAGCTATTGGCTAGCTTACCCCGGACCTGAATAAGTATAATTTACGGGTCAACTCGAAAAGGAAACGCGTGTAGTTGGTAATGCACACAACCAACGGGACACACATCAACTGCATCCGTTGTCACCGATGTGACGGAAAGACGACGGCTACGAATTCTGCTTTAGGTTCATCCTAAGATTGCACATGGTAGATCGTATATATAAAGGCACGGACGTTTGTCAAAATGCCCCTACTTTTCTTAAATTCAAATCCTGTTGGCACGCACCTCGACATTATCACTTCAGCGATTACTTGCGTTTCATTGACTGGCCACGGCACAACTTTACAATGGAAAAAGACGCCAATTCCGGCAGCGGAAAGCTGCCATCGGTAAATTCGTCGCAACAGGAAAACACCGGTGTCGAGGACACTGGGAACGACTCCGGGGGGAATTCTAATGGTGATTCCGGTCGCATCACGACCCAGGGTTATATCAGCATTGGCGTGAGTTGTTCCCGTTGGCAACTGGCGTAATTCATGATTGTCTTCTTTGCATTGTATTTCGAGTGCGCCGCACATATCACGTTCACTGACGAAGTGTACTCCCTATCCCGTAGACCCTCCTGTTCACCTACAACGCATACCTCTTCACACAACAAATGCCGCCGGCGGTGCTCGCATACATCAACGCCGACCTTGGCCCAAATCCAAGCTACATCTGGATTACTATAAGGTGGGTTTGCGTCGAATTTTCATTGGGTTTCATCTGAATATATGCTGAAAGAAGGCTTAGCTGGAACCTTGCCGCTGCTGTTGTTGTGACAGTTAGCGGCCGTTTGGCTGATATATTCGGCCGCCGTTGGTTCATGATCATTGGTGCAGTCATCTCGACCATTGGCGCCATTGTAGGCGCCACCGCACACTCTATCAACGGTATGATCGCTAGCGGCGTGCTGTTCGGCCTCGGTGGCGGCATCCAGGAAATGGTGTTTTCGTGCATGCAAGAGATGGTGCCCAACCGGCGCCGTTTTTTGGCACTCGGCGTTTATGAGTTTGGCAACATGCCCGCCATGTTCGGCCCTTTGATGGCATATGCCTGGATTGCACATTCTCGTCAGACATGGCGCACATGTTATTTTTGGTGCATTGCCTGGGAAGGACTCGCAGCCATTGCCCTGTTCGTGTTCTACCACCCGCCGAGCTTCAAGACCAAGCACCGCAATGACAACGAGACGTGGTACCACCTCCTTGGTGAGCTGGATTACATCGGACTTGTTTCCTTCTCAGCTGCATGTGTTCTGCTGCTTCTTGCTATCAACTGGGTACGTCGTACCTTTCATTTTCATCTTAGACCTGCTTTTTTTATCGCTTCGTTCCGACATATCATCTAACAATGGCGTAGGGTGGCGTCCTCCATCCGTGGAAAAGTGCTGCGGTCATTGCACCACTAGTTATATCTTTCGCACTTTTTATCTTCCTCGGCTTTTGGGAAGTTTATGCACCTTTGAAACATCCAATTCTGCCACCACGTCTGTTCCGCAAATTTCGGGAGTAAGTGAACGCGATCAAGAAATTCCGCGAAAGCACCGAATTCTAACTCTAGATGTGTCCAGGTTTACCGCCGTTTTGGTAGTCATCTTTGTGGCTGGCATGCTCTACTATTCCAACCTCTCACTTTGGCCGCGGGTGTCGAGCCTCCTATTTATTCCAGCCAATAATACGATTATGCGAGGCGTTTACGCAGAGATTACGAGCTTCAGCACCATCATGTCCGCAATATATGGCATGGCGATCATGCCCTGGGTAGGGCATGAGCGCTGGCAGCTTGTCGCACTCACAGCTGGGCAGACCATTTTCCTAGGCGCCGTTTCAAGTCTCAGCTTGACGTCTAAAGCGCGCACTATCGCCTTCACCTTGATCGCCGGCTCGTGCTCGACCTCTTCGTCCATGTTAACGTTTGGCACCATTGGTCTCTTCCTCGACGACCAAGCCGACATGTAAGCCATCAAGGACCTTTTGCATTGCCGTACTTGTCCACGCGTTTGCTCGTGCGTGCTAATAATACTAATCTCTCTTGTAGGGGCGTTGCAATCGGGCTCACGAGCACCTTCCGGCTAATTGGCGGAGCCATTGCCGGCGCCATTTACACGTCGATCTACACAAACAAGTATGCCTCCGGAATACCGTCGGTGCTGAAGCAATATGCCGATGAGGCTCATTTCGATGGTCCTTTTACGGATCTATTGAAAGCTACTGTCGCAAACACGCCAGCTGCCTACGCCAAGGTGCCGGGCATAACTGATTCTGTTATTGCCGCCGCGGAGACAGCCGTGAAGGTTGCTTACATCCACGCGTTTCGGTATGTGTACTGGACAGCATTAGCCTTTGGTGGCGTGTCTATCTGCTGCGCCCTTGCGACTCGCACGGTTCCAAGTGACCGGAAGACCAACGAGCGTGCAGTGACGATGGAGAACGAAAAAGGTGTCCACGGCATCGCGGAGCGGGCAGCTGTCTAAAGACAGATGCCCAGGGAAACAGATTGTCCTAGTGTCCATTCAGCGCTCGGCTCTTCTGTTCGCTGCAAAGATGGCCTGCTGTAGAGAGTGTGCTTTTGATTTTTCTTCGGTCACTTATTACTCTGTATATGCTCCATTCTGGAAGTCGGAGTACAGGACACATCAGTTGATCAGATCATATAGGCTTTCCGCCGATTATATTTTCTGTTGCCACCGACATTGTATATTAGATACCACGCTCGTTGGCCAATGAAAGAAACTTTGTACGACACTTTCGGTCAACATTTCTGATTAGTGCACTGATGTATATCCCAGTCGGCTCTTGCCGTGGCCTCTCGCCACTAATTCGTATCTCTTTCTCTGGGGAAAATATAAAAGAATGCTTCAAGCTTAACAAAATGAAATATAAACCACATGACGCCGCTCTAACGTGTAATGCGAGTAAGACATTTTATCAGACTCTAGAAACCCATCTCGCGCCGGAAAATCACATGAAGCCCAAACGAAAACAAAGTACAAATTTTATGAAGTCGTCACATCGATTGACAGGTGCGGTACGGAGAATGTGACAAAGTCGTTGGAATAGTACGCTTCTGAGCCAAAGGCAAAGTAGCCAAGGTAGTCCGTCTCGCTGGGATAGGTCGCCTCATTCAGCGTAAAGAGCTTGGTAAGGAGCGGCCGGAGGTCCCCGCTGAATGTGTCCGTCGTCTCTGACGCTAACCATGTCAGCACAGTCTGCTTGAGGCCGTTCTGGCCAGAGTAGAGCGAGAATGTTGTGCCGTTGACTGTCTCCGTGGTGACGGCACCCGTCTGCAGACCGATGGGTTGTGCTGCGCTGCCGAAGTCGGCAAACCACACCATGACTTCGTAAGCGGCTTTTGAGCTGTTGCCAGCATTCTTTTTGTTGCTGTCTAAGAACATGTCCACGGCCACGTTGGCATTCAAAGACTCCGCAGCAAGACTGGCCTCGTTTGTCGTAGGCGCCGTAGTGTTGCCGACTCCGTACGACCACCGAACATCGAAGCCGATATGCGCCAGCGACGCGACTGTCGCCGGAAATACGCCGCCGTCTACGAGAACGTTGGGAAATGCATGCACGGGTTGGGTCTCCGGCCCCGGAGGATACTCCCATGTGATCGACCACGCTGGTGCCGTAGTCTTTGTCGGGTACGTGCTGTTGTCGTATGTGGTAACCTGAAATAATGTGTCAGAAATAGTGTCAAACACGTCCTGGACGCTTGTTGGGCTTGATAGGCCACCAACGTACATTCATACACAGTCCGCCACCCTCAGATGGATCCCAGCCCCATTGATTGGGATTTACTACAATTAAAAAAGAATTGTTAGCTAACAGGTAGCACGACAGCGTGCGCGTGGCGTGTCGAAGCTTGAATGGCACAAGCCGTGACACTTGTAGAAGATCAAAGAGAAAAAGAGACGGGGAAAAGGCGTTGGGGGGGGGGGGGGGGGGCGGAACGACGGTCAAGATCAGCATTATGGGATAACAAGAGAAAGTGCTACTAACGTGTGAATTCCTGCCCTTTGGTAATTGGCGTGATACCGAACGATTGTTGACAATATGTCTTCGTCGTGAGCCGGTTGTCGCTGCCGCCGCCACCATTACCGTTGCCGCCGTTCCCGGGAGACGCCGGAGGAGAATAGACCGGAGGCTCACCGTTCGACGAACGCTGGGCGTCGATGCCGAACAGGATGCCTAAGGTCGCGCCGATCGGGATGGCTATCAGTACAAAATTAACGAAAAAGTGGGCGCCGATGAAGCCCATGGTTGGCGGCAGAGAGAAATCCGGATAGCGGCGGAAAAAGAAGAAAACAATAATAAGAGAGGCGGCAAGGGAAGAAAATGAAAAGGGAAAAGGATTGTTGAAAGAAAAGAAAGCCGAGCAAGGTCATTCTTTAGGCTTTGCGAGGAAAAAGAGTTTCCAACCAAGCAACGCGAATTGAGTCGAGACTGGCCGAATTCGTATTTTGCAGAATTAGTGATTTTGTGCCCTGTTGGCACGCTGGTCTACTTTTTACGGTGGAGTATTAGGGGGGACGAGTAGTAATACTTAGGGAGGATGTACGTCGTACGTCGCAATGCAGAGTACGTTGTGGTACGTTGTAATTCGTTGTAGATAAGTACACACGCCGTTCGTGGTAGAGAAATGCTACGCCGAATATGGGCGGGGGGGTGGGTGCAAGGGGGTTGGGCTGGATGACGCGTTTGCCAGCTGTTTCCAGGAAACAGGCCATGGAAGTCCTAGGGATGGTCACCCCTTCCCTTACCCACACCCAACTCAGCCAAGGAGGCACCAATGTCAGGGCACGGTGGCGGGTGGGGACGGAACAAAAAGGATCTTCTTGAGCTAGCTGCTTAGTTGCCTCTTCGCGGTATTTTGTGTGCGACGATCGGGAATCAAGATCGTGTCTTGTCTCGAAAGTTCTATTTTCGTCTAATCTCAATGACGCTGTAGAAGCTGCAGTGTCCATTATCCTGGCAAGGTTACAATATAAGTATACATATGTAATGCACCCGCGCGGCAACCTACAGGAGCGTAAACATAGCTACCTGTACATGGCATAGGTAGTGCAACGATTGATGATACCATGTTTTACGGCAACAAAAGCGGCGTCTATGCAACACACAATCATTCGTTTACTAATGTAGAGTGCCCCCTCCCCCCCCACGGCCTAGACGAGGCCATTACGAAGACCCAGGAACTTGGTGGTTTAGGGCCGGAAGACCTGGGCAACATTACGAGAATTGCGCCACCATGATTACGAACGAGTACGACGTAGGTACACTACATGTAGGCTGGGCGCTTCGCACGCCGAGTAAGCATAATACGAGACTTCGTACGATACATGTGTGTATTTTGGACATACAACTACTGCGTATGAATACGACGCACTAGTTGAGCATGGAGTGCCTTAACAGCTGAACCGAGCCTGCCGAACCCGCCGGAAATAGGGAGACCAACACACCGTAAACGCGGAAGACAAAGAACGAAAAAAGAAAAGAAGGGAAATACGAGCACAACAAGAAATAAAACTGGAGTCAAAAAATTCTAAAACAAGATGGAAAACCGGAGAAAAGAGCGACATCGCGAAGAAAAGGGGCGTCCTTCAGCCAATAAGACAACAGTTCGTCTCGTCTTAAACCGCCGCTAACAGATAAGAGCGTAACTTTCACTCCTTTTCAGCGCATTATTGTCTATCAGGCACGAAAGTGCATGTACCTCGTACGAAGTACATGTATAGCGTAATGTGTCTTTGTAGCATTGGCTCGTATGCATGCATGTTGTTGCTTTTTGGTGGTGTAGCCACGACTTTGAGGCGTTTCAGTGTATCCGACGAAATATTGACTGGTTGTGCTCATTGGTCATTCTCTTTTTCTTGCTCTTTTTCTGTTCCTTCTCTCTTCTTCGTTTTTTTTTTTTTTCTTTCTTTCTTTTTCTTCACTTTCTCTTGGCTCTTGCTGTCATCAGTTGATTGTTTGCATTCTGTTCTCTCTTTGTCGTCATTCGTTTTATGCATTTTCGCTCGTTGACATCACCATTTTCAATGAAAGACAAGCTTGGAGCCGACTGAAATCTCGCCTCGGCCGTAATTCTTATCATTGGACATACCGGCATTCTTCACATTAACGTCATTCGTTTTTGCTCTGCGCCAATATTTGTCTCCACGCAGACGCTCACGATAAATGCAATACTTCAATTCTCATTTTTGATAAACCCCCCTCCTCCATTTCTTGTCATTTCACTTCTCGCCTCTCTCATTTTTTTTTCCTTCTTTTTTTTTTTGCTCTGTCCTCTTTCGGAGAGCACCGGATGCCGCTGCACGAGTACCCAGGCGCAGATGGCGTCGGCGTGCCTGGAGAATCAGCCGACCATCAGGTCGAGCTGAATGTCCTCGACAGCCGTGGCTACCACCCACGTCAACAACAGGAAGAGCAGCAGCAGCGGCGGCGGCAGCAGGAGGAGGAACAATTGTACCAGGAGCTGTACCAGCAGGAACAGCAACAAGATCGTGAAACGTACCAAACGCTGTACGAACGACAACAAAATGATTCACACACTGGTCAATATTCGTACCTAGCCCACAGCAACCACCACAGCAGGCCAATGGGCCCAACGACCGATTTCTCCCGCCCTTTAACATCTCCTAGGCAGACGCCGGTCTATCAGTCTGCCCACACCTCATCTACGGCGGTTAATTCAGATGACTACATCGCATCGCCCTCCTGGGCAGCAAATATGCAGCACAGCAACAGCGGGTTCCTGACCGAGTCCCACGACGCCTATGCGTCGTGGTCCGGCTACTCCTCACCGCGGAATAGCGGACGCGCCAGTGCGGCCGACCTGGCCTATCTTAAAGGCCACCGGTCGGTGCCATCTCTTTTGGACTCGCGGCCAGCCTCCCCCAACTACGTACGTGCTCTTTGCCCGCCATTTGTCGCGCCCTCTGCCGTTCTGTCCGTATGACGTGCGTAGACTTTCTTTTGCTTACACGGTATAACCGCCGCACAGAACCAGAGCCGTCTCACTCTCACGGGGCTTTCTCCACAGACACCCGAACCCACTTTAAACAAGGACTGGATCATTCCCAGCACCGTGGCCAGTGTTCATGACCGCGACGACGCTGACATTTGGAAGGGCTGGCGCCGTTTCATCTACCGTTTTGTCCCCTATCTGACCGTCCTCAACATGAGCCTTTACGTGTTGTACCTAGGTCTGCGAATTGCCTGCATCGTTTCGGCACAGAAACACTTCCACTCTGTCTTTGCTGCTGCGTGGCTGTTCGTCGCCGTTGAAGTCGCCACGGCTGTCCCCTCGCTTTTGCACAACAGTTGGACCGTAATGTCGATCCGTAAGCGCAAACGTTCAAAGCTGCGTCTGATGGGCGACGAGGTGCCCTCGGTCGACGTCTTTATCACATGCTGCAAAGAGGACGACGATGTCGTCCTAGACACTGTCCGCGCCACCTGCGACCTGGACTACCCGCGGGACCGCTTCCGTGTCATTGTTCTCGATGATGGCAAGGTGGAGACCCTCTGCAAGGCCGTCGAGAATCTGTCGGCGACGTACCCGAATCTCTACTACATCGCACGCCCAAAATACCCTGGCGTGCCTCACCATTTCAAGGCTGGAAACCTAAATCATGGTCTAAATGCTGTTTATGCTTTCCCTGGCGGCGCTGGCGAGTACATGGCTGCGTTGGACGCGGATATGGTAAAGATCTGCCCAGCGCATTTCTTCTCACTTTCGGCTTCTCCTACACAAATGAACATACTAACTCCCTTCACCAGATCCCTGAGCGCCAATGGCTTCGCGCCGTCCTCCCCCACTTGGTTGCCGACCCCAAGATGGCCCTGGCGTGCCCGCCACAACTGTTCTACAACACACCTCCGGGTGACCCCCTAGCCCAGAGTCTCGACTTCTTTGTACATGTGATTGAACCGATCAAGGACACAATGGGTGTTGCGTGGTGCACAGGATCAGGGTACGTCGCCCGTCGTGCAGCCTTGGACGAGATTGGCAATTTCCCGCTGGGCTCGCTGGCTGAGGACGTCGCGACCTCGACCAAGATGCTTGGCATGGGGTGGAAGACGGCGTTTGTGCACGAACCCCTGCAGTTCGGTACAGTTCCCGAGGACTTTGCGAGCCACCTGAAACAGCGCACGCGCTGGGCAATCGGCACGGTGCAGACGTCGTTTAAGCTGAACTTTTGCTTGTGGGGCAGCTCGGTGCGCCAGATGACGTTTGCACAGCGCTTCTCTGGTTTCCTATACGCCTCGCTGTCGCTTTACACGATTCTGCTGACCATCTCGCTGTTTGCAATCCCGATCATTCTGATCATGGGCAAGCAGCTGGTGGCCTATTCGAACGAAACCCAACTGCGGTGGCTAGTACGGGCATGCTTTGCTGCGACCATCTGCAACCGCCTTTGCGAGTTTGTTCTTTTCATCCCCGCTGGTTACCACACCGGCCAACGGGGCTCGCGGTACCAGCTTTGGATGTCGCCATATATCGCCCTGTGCCTGATCCGGTCTTTTGTCCTGCCACGGTGGTTGGGCGGCCAGGCGCAGGCGTTCACGCCCACGGGCTCCATCACATCGACCCTAAATGAACGAGACCCCACGACGCGGAAGAACCTTGTCCGCCGGCTCTTTATCATACTTTTCAACTACATGGGCTGGTTCCACCTAGCATTTGTGTATTTGACGCTAGTTGGTGTGACCATGTCGACGTACCGCTGCTTTTTCTGGTACACAACGGTGAAGACTGTGCTGCAGGGCCTCGTGACTCATGCGTTCTGGCCCCCCCTCACGTTCCTATTTATCTGCAGCTCGATGTGGACACCAATCGCGTACGCTATTGAACCGCCTAGCATGCCGGACCGCGAGCAGCTCTTAAACCGCGACCCGAAGACGGGCGTGGCTCATCCGACGGAACAGGCCAAGAACATTGCCTTCAACGGCCTCACAGCATGCTACGAGCTCGAATACACCATGACGACAGTATACACAACATTGATTTTCGTCATGTCGTTTCTGCCGTTCCTTTTCTAATCGTGTCAGATGGAGTATCATATTTCATCTCCTGTGTGCCATTTCGAGTCCTCAGAAACCGTTCCCAGTGTGGAAGGACGACCGTGTCAAATTACGCGTTTTTGGCTTTAAAATGAAGGAACAACAAATTCATAGCAGCTTTTACTAGGGCGTTCAAATTTTAACGCTTGATGTTTGTTAATTGGTGTAAAGGGATTGTATTTTACTAAACATGATTTTAAGGATTTATCTATTAGGAAGATGGAAAGAAAGGTATATGCCCACGCATCGTGGTGATTAGAGAGGTGTTCCGCTGTATTATTGCCCGGGTGCGAGGCCGGGGCTGAGCACTCGTCCATCAATCTAACTCGTGCGAATCGAGAATACGTCTTTTTTTTTACAGGTTTGTAGCGCTTCCACATCTTTAAGTAGTTCCTGTGAACAGTCCCGAGAACATAGGATGGCTTTTCCTACATATACAAAGCGGCGGTACATTCAAGTCGAGTCAGACCGTTCTGGGTGACAATGGAAGATAATGACGAGGGCGCAAAAGAGTCCACAACTTCGCGCGTGGCTTCATTTTCCATCATTTACTCGGGCGGCTTCTCGAGGCGTCAGATGGCGGGCCACAACATTCGCACAATACGGCTCTGCAGGCCACACGCCATTCCGCCGGCAACCGCGATGGCGACAGCGCCGTTCCGCTCCCGGCTCTTGAGGTGTGCATGTATACCCACAAGGGCAGCGAGGTAGAGGACAGCGATGACAGCGGCGGGTATGTGGTTAGAGAACCGCCCGGTCCGCGGCTCCCCTCCGCGGTCGATCGTTCAGCACCTCTACGCGTCTCACTTCCTGTCGTCGCGCCTGTTCGAGTTTGGGTCTGCCGTTCCTGGCCGCCATCTACCCCGACACGCTGATGCCCGTGGCCGTGTCCCGCAGCATCTTTCTCTTTCTCTTGTTCGCAGCCCGCCGCGGCCGTGACTCTGATGTGTACTACCGCGGTTTTTTTGCTCTTATCTTTTTGCTCGACATGGCCGAGAAGTTCGCATCCATTATGAACACGTCAGGGGCAACAATGGGGCCACCATAAGCGGGACGAGCTATGTAACGCTGAGCAAACACAGGCCGTGGGTATGGAGTGGCTACATCTACGATGACTAAATAAATAGACACCATGAAAGCATGTAATTGATAAAGGGCGGAAATTAAAATAAAAATAAAAATAAAAATAGAATTGAATCTCAAAAACTATGCACCAGGTGCACGGTAGAAAAAACGGAAACGAACCTAGAAAGCTTCAAAAACCGACAAGCAAAACAGAAAGGAAAGAAACAGCAGCAACAATGGAACCATGCGTCCAATTTGTGGCGGCAGCAGCCGTGACAACCCTGCCCGGGACTTGGGGGGCCACTGGCGGTGGCGGCGCCTCAGCCGCGCCGGACATAGCGGTTTGGCTTGGGGATGTTGACGTTGACTGCGCTCCTGGCGTATCATGTTCGGCATGCGTCGAATAGGCCGTGGCCGCAATTATGTCATGGCAAGGGCAGACTGTAGTCATACGGACGGCAACCGTAGCATGCAAGACGGTCGTACAGGGCGTTTCCACGAGAAACCACGTGTTGTACGTGTATATTCTTGTCGGGGCCGTGGTGCAGGTGACCGTGAACGGGGTCACGATTGTCTTTATGATGATCTTGACGGTTTCTGAGCTCGCCGAAGATGTCGACTCTGTGTTAAAAGACTCTGTAGGCGTTATAGATGCTGACGACAAGGGACTTGTTGTTGAAGAGGACGAGGCTACCGAAGAAAAAGATGAGGCCAACGAAGAGGACGAGACCACCGAGGATACAGATGAAGCCAGCGAGGAAGACGATGCAACCGAAGACGACGAGACCACGGAAGACGACGGGGCCACCGAAGACAACGAGGCCACCGAAGATAACGAGGCCACCGAAGACAACGAGGCCACCGAAGACAACGAAGCCACCGAAGACAACGAAGCCACCGAAGAAGACGAGGCTCCTGAAGATAAAACCGCTGATGACGAAGCCACTGGAGAAGAAGGGGCTACTGTAAGAGACGACGAGGATGCCGAAGTGGACGAGGCTATAGACGAGGATGCCGACGAGGATATAGCACAAACAGCGGGCACGTTAATGTTGTTCGTGTCTAGCGTTACGGCACCGTTGAGGGCGTAGACGCCGCCCTGTAGGCCCGCATTCGTGTTCATGGTGACGGAGGTAAAGGCGAGGACGTAGCCGGCAAACGCAGAGTCCACAGCCAAGGTCGCGGAGCTGCCCACCTGCCAGAACACATTGCAAGCCGAGGCGCCGCCGATCAGAACCACCGAGGACCCCGTGCTTGTAGTGAGCGTCGAGCCGATTTGGAAAATCCACACGCCGGCCGCGTTGCCATCTGCATCTAGTGTGAGTGGTCCGGTCATGCTCGCACTGCTCTCAAATCTGTAGACACCCGGCCCGAGCGTCAAGGTGCCCAAGTCCTGGCCCGTCAGGTCATTTGTCGTGGCCGCATCGGCTGCGGCGTTGTAAGCCGCTGTGGCATCTATCTGGGCTTGTTCTGCCGTCCCATCCCCCGCGTGGATCGACCCGGCCGTCACAATACCGGGTGGGAAGCCCGTAATCGACGTGCCCTTGTACGCGCCGACAGAATTCCCGATGACGGAGGGACCGGAATTTGTGACGGTGGTGGCGCCGAGGACCCCAAAGTTCGCGGCCGTGCCCAGATCAACCTGCGCGTGCACCATGTCTGCGGCCGCCAAGGCCAACGCGAGCAAGCGTAAGACCAGCATCGTGATGGTGCGAGAAGGTGATCAGGGTAGAAACGGTTCGATTTCGTAACGTGGTAGACGTGCTCTGTGCCAACCAACAAGCCAACGTCCGTAGTGAATAGGAGAAACTTTCTCGCTGCCGCGGCCGTATTCGATCGCCAGGATGGTTTCCTGGCGATCCAAGCGCCCGGTACCCCTGGTTATAAGGAAAGCATGGACAGCAGCGAGGTGCATTCTGATTGCACTTACTCCACCGCTGCTGCCCATTTGCTACCATTGGAGCACCGACGTAGAGGGAACAGTTGGTTGTTCACCCAAACATGCTGGATCATGGAATGGAATACATCTCGTAAACAATGGAGCAAAAAACATATGCCCCAAAGCAGACACGCGTAGCATACCTCAGACGGTCGCTGACGAGCTCTAGAATCGTTTCTACAAAAAGCAGCTACGTGATACGTGTCTCCCTTGTTCCCATGCAGGGGTTACAGAGTCGCAAAGACGTGAGATATGATTGATCGCTGTTGTTCTTCTTCGAAAGCAGTGGAATGGCCGCTAATGTGTCTTAGTCCTTTAGTAGGACATTATTCGAGGAATGCCATGCTGCCAGTTTAGCCCTAGCCGGCAGAACCGATGTGGCACGAACAAAGCCACGTCAATAACGGCAAACGGTGACCCGAGAGGGAGACTGCAAGTTCAAGCTACATTACTGGCTACATTCAAAAGGAAAATCAACAAATTAAAAAAGAAATAAGCGTAATAATTCTCGTTATGGAATGCCAATCCCGAAACAGCGAAGATCCTACCAGACTCTCGACATCCGGTTGCCTCGTACAACGCATAAGACATTTTTACCATCCGGTGGTAATTTCCAGTGGGCCCCCGCTGAACGACATTGCGCGCACCGTTCGCGGTGACGAACAGAGCAAAGACCAGCGGGAGCTAACATTTAATGGCTTGGTTAGGCCGTCGGCCGCCATACTGCCACACGGGCGTGCAACAGCTCGAAGAGTTCATTCCGGGAAGCGGGTAGAGCACATCCACGTGGCGCGCGTGCTGCTTTGGCCTTGTTCGAGCCTAGAGCCCTGGCGTTACAAAAGAAAAAAAAAAGAAAAAAAAAGATTAAGGGCACTCTGTGGGCTCTCCGGGCCTGCCGATATGTCATTCACCCCGGCGGAGGGCCAGAGTCTCATAAAACACCGGCAAACGACTGTGTCGGCCGTTGCTAGGCGGGTTGTTGTTGGACGAGGCAAGGCGGAATTTTTTTTTTCGCGGGCACAGGGACTTCTCGGCTCTTGGTAGCAAATATCACAGTCCACCCAGTTTCCGTAGCGGCGCTGTCAGGCGCCTCTACAGAATCAGATTAATACCATCGAGAGATGGCGGCCCAAAGAGTCACATTAACAAATAGAAGTGAGTCATCGACTAGGAGTTTGGCAGTGGCGTTCTTTGGCTTCGTGCATACATACACAGAGCCTGCTGCCCAAGAAAGTATTACCGAATTTCATCTCGCTACCATTCAACGCCTTTCATCTACAAAGAATGAAGCTAAGGTTTTACTGTTTGCAACAATTTTGCTGCGTATAATGTAAATCCTCGTTCTGATCTGTAATATCAAACTTGAACACGCGATCATACGCCTTGTGTTTTTTTCCCTTTCACGTTAACAAATTACAATGTGCAACTTGCGCACAGGCAGGAGGGCTATAGCGGACGGGCCCTTAGTCGAATTGGGGTTATTATACAACCTGAGGAACTGTGAGCATGAAAGGGGAGATAAAAGATCATTTTCTACCAGACAGACTAGGACATATCCGGCCATTAAACATCTACAAGCCCTTCGTAACATGTGCCAAGTAAATCTAAGACCCCTTGAGCTAGTCCATAGATAATCCCTGAAAGCTCCAAGGGTGAGATACCGCGCACCGCCGCAGACCGTTGATGTCGATCCGTCAACCAAGCTGCCGGCAAAGTTAGACACGTACAGATTTAAGTCGGTGTCGAGAAGGAGGTTCCGCGGGACGAAGTCATAGTGAGCAACGTTAACTGCATGCAGCGAGTTCATTAAGGCGATTGGGCGGTAGGCCTTAGCGGCGGCTATGCCCACCTTTCCCTTTCACGGCATTGTTAGGCGGCCTTCTGTCCAGCCTTCGGGCCATAGTCTCGTCAGAAGCCCCGCCGTCTCGGTTTCCTTGCAGTTTAGTATCTTTTTGTACAGTTCCGGTGGCAGGCCGTCGGGACTAGGGGATTTATCACGTTGCCCTGATTTTATGGTTATGCAAGCTTCTGCTAGGGTGACCAATACCTCGGGCGTCTTCCATGCCGAGATATCAATGTAAGTGCTGTCCGTCTGTGATTTGGAAATGCGACTTGATGTGGTTAATAATGGCTCAAGTTTGTTGCGTCCCTTCCCTATTGTTGGCAACGACAAAAAAATTAATGTAGTAATGAACAATTTTCCTGCTTGCGACAAAGACATAGGTGTCGTGTGGTACTGCAGTTGGTGAGCAACGTCTCTCCAGGATTGCGCACCAGTAATTTTTATGTTCTTAGGATGGCTTCTTTGGCTTGGATGGATTAAGCCACTTTTGCTGTGGTGGTTGGGGTCAATATTCCTCAACGGCATGACGGATTTTTAACCATCAGCAGTGCTGAAGGTTAGACACATTCGTATATGCTTTATGAGAAGCGCCAGTAAAGACAGAATTTGTGTGCCGTTGATCATGCAGGGAGGTATTAACGTGTCCAGAGAGAGCCATATCCGGCTACCATTTTCGTTGACGCGGCCAGGAGCTCCTAGAGGTATTCGTACATGTCGCGGTGCAGTGCCGCATGCAACGTCGTACTTCAATGGCGTTGGCCTATCAAGGGCGTACTTGGTTATAAGGGCCTCCCCGAGTTACTGGCCAGTAGTTCTCTTACAGACTTAGCAACGATCGTCCCGAGGAAGCGAGATGATGGGTTATCTTCAAAGCTTGTCCAAGGAAATGAAGGAACCACAACAATGGAAAATTGAAACCAAATAATATAATTCGATTCATGAAGATGGCATCAATTCTAAATTTAAATGGTCATAAATGTACATTTCGTCCACACCACTAACGCACATCAAAGTAATATAGAGGTAGTATAAAGCGGAAAAAATGTTACGGGTACGAACACCTATAGAGAAAATGGTGAGTTTGTTCGTCAGTACGATCTCTTTTGTGAGAATGAATAGTATTCGTTATGAACTGTGAACATCTCTGAGATTAGAATCATTATACTTTCTGTGGTAGATTTTCGCGTGAAACTAATCGATCTTCAGTCGTTATAACCAGTAGAAACATGGGACTTGTTTCCCAGCCTTTACATCCCTTCTACATACATTTACTAGTTGCATTATCTGTATTTACGTTTCTATAGGTAAAAAGTGACTTCCAGCACACCAGTAAACGGTACCTTAAGCTTTTGGATTCGCTTTCTGAACTGCGTGGACGACTCACGAGCTCCGCAGGGCCGCCCTTGGCCGCTGTCTCGGTGTCATCTGTGACAATAATGGCCGACGGCGCACCCTTGGTTACACCAGCTTAAACTTGGGCAGGGCCGTAGGCGTCCAGACTATTAATTTAATCAGAAAATGTCTATGCTACAGAGAGTATATAAGAAAGTGAAGAAAACGGGCGTTCTATTTATAAAAGCAAGCCCACACTAGATTATCGTTTAGTACGTGTAACACGTTGCCTTCGTGTAAGTCGATCACGTCCTGCACGTCAACGCTACATAACCCTTAAGATAACTCGCGCCTTAATAATAACCGTTCGCTTATAAAAAGAATAGAGATGTTAAATCCAGGCATCTCGCAAAGCAATGTCAGAGCCAGGGTGCCGTAGGGCCCTAAAAAGGGTGTTCTTACCTTACGGATGCCTGATATCGCCAACAGTAACAGATAACAAGAACTAACCTGTGTTTTCATTGCTAAAGAACCCCGAGATTGTTTTTTAAAAATCAGTTTTAGAGCGCTAGTAAGTACTATTCAAGTCGTCCGAAAGCGGGATTTAAGAGGGATGTTAACAGCAAAATGATTTCATTGACACGTTACAGTTTATGGCTCATCTTGGCGAATCCTGACGCAATCCTGCAGAAAGACATCGATGATTAGTCGATACACCTTCTCGAGGCAACGGATTGTACAGCTTATTAAACGAGATCAGGAGTCCCGTCATCTCACGCGCAGACTCATTAACTACGGATGCACAGTCTTGACATAGTCCTGAACCGTGACAAACTCACTGTAGAAGTCATCCATCGACGCCTTGGCTGGCCGCACCACTAGGTCGCATCCTAGCCGGGCAGCCGCTCCGTGTCGTAACACCAGAGCAACATAATGTGGGATCCTCGTCCTTTTAGTAGGCCCTGTATGGAATTGCAACGAGGCACAGATTGTTCCTTTTTTGAGTGCTTATAGTGCGTCTCCGCCCATATCATCTCCCAGTCGCCGAGGATGTTGACGTGGACGACAACGGAACGAATCCGCTGCAGGCAGACAGATTCGCTAGCCGATGGGAGGCCACTCGCCCGTGGCGGAGTCTTACAAGGGGGACGTGCGCTTCGGGATCGGCCGGGATGCCTGTCTTGACAGGGACGGCTGTTTCGAGGGGCCCGTCTAGGGTCCAGACGGGCTTCGGGTCAATCCGTAGACTATTCTCATCAATGAACTCGGATGTTGGATTCGGCAGCTCGCTTTCTAAGGTAGTTTGAGTATCGTCTGTAGTAGTAGCCATTATTATTTTTTTAAGAAATTTTAGAGAGTTGATTCCTTATGGTGTAGTTGGTGAGGGTCTGTGAAAAGACACTTATGAAAGGTTGTGAGGTGCACACAGTAGATAAAATCAATTTATTGAATAAATGAAGAAAAAATAAAGATGACAGGGGTCGCGTATCAAGATACCTATTGCTATAGGAGCTATTGGGCATGCATAAACATTGACTCCGAGGCGCGGTCTTGAGCTAAATGCACGGGAAATGGTTTTTTTGTTTGCACGCAGTGAGTTGCCAGGCAGCCGACGGCGGCAAAGCGGCACTGAACCGGGTACACTTAATGATTTGAAATTTTTCCCATTGTGAATGCCATTTTTTTTCTTCACAGAATCCTATTGCGAGGTTCTAATGTTCTCATACCATCGGTGTAAAATGCCCAACAGAGGCAATTTAACGATTGTGGCAAACTGTGCGCAAACGAAAGCTTTGCGCCAACGTCCATCAGGTACCATTGTCGATATTGTCCTTGGTAATTTTGGAACATGCAGCACATGCAAAAAATGATGTAAAAAGCTGCTTTCCAAAGAGAAAAAAAAAGTTGGGAAAGTAAAAAAAGAAAGTAAGAGACGCGGCAGCTCTCTCTCTTTCTTACTAAAAAAAAATAGATTTTCCTGTGTTTTTATTCTTGCAATTAAGGACGCTGAGGAATGACTAAGCCAGGAACCTCATTTAGGATGAGTTTCTGGGAATGAGGCAAGATGAAGTTACAAAGGGAACATTATTTAGGAAGAGGTTCGACGACTGAGGCAGAGTGAGGTCCACTAGATACATAAGTCTGAGGCTTTCTTCCAGTGACACTTGGTAGAGAGATTCTTTCATTACCGCTTGCTTTAAACAAAAACCTCGATTTATATGTCCACCATTGACCGCAACGTGATCCCTATTTACAGCCCTCTTACATGAGCAGTTGATACACCTTATCATTGTTTTTATCAAACATACTCCCCTAGCTTGATCAACTAGCCGAGCACCTATCAACCCGTAGAATGCATTTTGTGATAATTTGTCTTCTATTACATTGAATACCCCAATACATAGAGTTCGTAGCTTCACGCCGGCTCGTAGCGAATCTACAGATGCCGATGCAACGGCCGTGGAAATCGCACTGGTTATGAAAAACTTTCTTGACAGTTTTTGATATCCAAATACGTACTTAGCGTCAGATAAGGCAGCATATATGTAGTCCGATGGCGGACTTCGTACTGTACTATCTCTGTGCTAAGGGGACTAAGGTGATGCATCTTATTATTTACTGCGGGCTACTCTGGACTTCGCCGATATACGATTCGGATGTGACCCCCCCCCTTTCCCCCCCTCTTTTTCTTCCCCACCGACGCCGGTATGCCCCGAGCCTTGAGGGGAGAAGATTTTTCCTTTATTGTGTATATTTGTTCAACCACATTTACATTATACTTCCTTGTAGAACAGCGTATTCTTCGTTTCAGGGCTTATTGGCGGTGACTACAAAAGAAGGAAGAGGGATAATCTACGATGCGGATCAATCTGCACAAATTCTTGACCGCCGACTACTGGCGGCTGGATACGTCCCGTGCTACTTTTGCTACTCGTCATGGCTGGTCCAACGAGGACGTCGACGTTGTGACTCCTGACCGTCGAACATGGCGCGCGTAAGTTGCGCTGCACGAGATTTTCTAAGTATGAACCTATTTATTTTTCCCTCCCGCTGATCAAGTCTCAGAATCGACTACATTTGGCTGTGGATGTCGGACGGAGCCAATGTTGGCACCATGCAACAAGCCGGGAGCATCGTGGCCTTAGGTTTGAGCTGGCGTGAGGCTGCCGCCGTCATGTGCGTTTTCTCTGATTGCTATAGTTGCCAGCTGTAGTAGAGGCGGCCAGTACGTTTTGTTGAATGTGTGTGTTGACAAGCTTTCATAACTAATTCAGCGCCATCGGAAACATTCTTATCGCCGCGGCCATTGCCCTCAATGGTGTCATGGGCTCGCGTTACCACATTCCTATGTCCATTGCAACGCGTGCTTCTATGGGATTCTACTTCTCATACTTTACTGTGATGTCGCGTTTGGTGCTGGGCTTGATTTACTTTGGGTATGTACGAAACGATGGCATGCATTTTGCGACTCTTACTCCCCATAATCTTTATCTTCTCTTTTGCCCTTGGCCCATACTAACTGTGACTCGCACGTAAGTATCAATACCCAGATTGGATCAACGTGTATGTTGATCATGTTGGAGGCCATATGGCCGAGTTTGAAAAAGTACCCCAACGCCTTGCCAGCTTCCGCCGGAATTACAAGCAGAGGCCTGATTGCGTACTTCTTGTTTTGGATTTGTGTGTCATTTTCCTCTAAAACGTGTTGATCCTTGGTTTTCCGATGCGTCGAGGTTAAAGGGGAAAAAACGCTCACTAACGGGCGTTAAGTGCAACTTCCTTTGGTTTTGATTCACCCAAGCAAACTGCGGTACCTTTTTCTCATCAAATCCATCTTCGCCATGGTGGCGGCCTTTGCGTTACTTGGATGGGCCATCCACACGGGTGGTTCTGGACCTATCTTTTCCCAGCCGAGCACGATCCATGGGAGTACAAAAAGTTGGGCATGGGTCATGGGCATCAACGTTGCGGTCAGCAGCAAGACAACTCTGGCTTTGAACATTGTACGTAATCTCCACGCACCGCCTCGTTGAACTCTTCATCAGCCTCTAACCTTTATTTTATATAGTCTGACTTGACAAGGTATGGCCGTAAGCCCTCTGTCAGCTACTGGCAGTTTTTGTTCGTCCCTTTGGTCTATTGGGTCTTCGCCTTTATTGGCATTGTCGTAGCATCCTCCGGACAAGCCATTTACGGTACTGTATCGTGGGACCCGACCACCCTGATTGCCCGGTGGACAAACTGGGCAGCAGCATTCTTCTGCGCTCTGGCTTTTGGCATGGCCACCCTAGGAACCAATATTTCCACAAACTCGGTGGCGGCAAGCAACGACCTTGCATTTCTTATTCCGCGCTGGATCAACTTGCGCCGCGGCGCAGCCATCGTGGCCGTCCTGGGCGGCTGGGCGACGGCGCCTTGGAAAATCCAGGCCAGTGCCACAAGTCTGACGACCTTCCTGAGCGGCTATGTCATTGTGTTGGCCCCTATCATGTCGATTATGGTATTTGCATTCTGTTCTATCCGTCTTGTCTTATTATATCGTGTTTTGTATTGGCCGTCGCTGACACTTGCATTTTTTTTGTCCTTATTTTCCCCAGATTTGCGATTACTGGATCATTCGAAAAGGACGTTTGTATGTGCATATGCTGTACCAGAACGACGGCATTTACCGTTATTATCGTGGTGTCAACTGGCGAGCTCTCGTAGCCATTATCGTTGCGGTCCCCGTGAATTTGCCGGGTTTGATCCATGCCATCAACAAACACGTGGTTATCGGAAACTATGCGTTCTTCTGTAGGTGATTACGATGTTTTGGGCGTGTCAGACTTTGTACCGCGCATTGACTTACGTATCACGAGCAGATATGGCCTCGTGGCTTACGGCGACTGCCATGGGGGGCGGCATTTACACCGTACTCAGTCTTCTCTTCCCACCCACAGAGACACTCGTCGACTTTGCGGTATATGACCAGGACGAGGATGTTGACGAGAAAAGGCCGAATACGACAGTCAGCGCGGTGTAATTGTCCTTTACAAACAAGTAACAGTTCGAGATACGAAAAATTGAAGGACATGTTGAGCGAAATGGAGGAATTAAAGTTCCCTGGTCTAGTATGGCTTTGTCGTTGTTTTGATTCTTCTGAAGAACAAAACTCTTAAGAATAAATCGAACTTGTGTCTGGAAGTTCATCTAATTGCTTCATATACCGCTCGTAGCGCGCGTGAAACTCAGAGCCATTCCAGTGCTCATTTCCCCCTTCCTGGCTTTGCAACTCCGGCAGGCCTATCTGTTCCAGTGCGAAACTGGCCGCGACAGTCGCGAATTTGGCCGCCTCCACAATCCCCTTCTTGTAAAACGCCAGCGAGAACGTTAACGCGCCGAGAAACGTGTTGCCGGCGCCCGTTGCATCCGCAACGTGTAGCGACGCATCTGAAAAGGCAGGTAACCAGCAGTGACGGCCTGTGATCTGCGGCGACGACACCAGGCACCCTTGGTATCCGGCACGGACGACAATGGCCCCCTGCCTCATTGGACCGATACCAGAAGCAAGAAATATCTCCGCCAAGTCCTCGATTTCACGTCGACTGATGCGTGCAGTGTCCTCATGAGACGAAAGACTGCGGAAAAATGACAGCAACTCGAGGTGGTTCGGCGAAAAAACGTCGACCAAACGGCACGCGGTGACATGTGCGTCTTTCGTGCTGGTGTTGCAGGATAGTGGCGCCGGCTCCCAAACCAGCAAGGGACCGCCTGCTGTCGCATTTGCTTGTACCTCCATACGCACATGCAAAAGCCGGTGCACCTGTCTCTCTACGGCCACGGGGTCCGCAAGCATATGAAAGGACGACGACAGCCGGAAGTGTGGTGGAAGATCATCCGGTGTTGGCTGGAGCGGCGTCGTCGTATACCGAAAGACTTTGCCTGCTTTGCTATTAGAGCTCTGTTATTTTCATTATGTATTTCAAGACAAAGTACGAAGGTGTAGACTTTTTTTTTTTTCAAAAACATACGGCTAAATTCCGCATCCTTGTATTCAAGCAGCCCGCGGGTCGACACTTTCGAATCGTCAACGTGCAGCGCCACCTGGACGGCCCATTCGCGGACCCGACACAAAACAGCTTCTGGGAAGTCATAGCCAGCAACGACAAAGCAACCCACAGCCTCAGCATGTGCGCGCCCGGAAGCGAGCCGTGCACCGAGAACAGAGAACATGCCGGAGCCGCCGGGTATGTCATACATGGGCTGTGTTCCAGGTCTTCGAAGCTCGTCAACCACGACCATACCCAACGAAACGAAAGCCGGAGGCGAGGTCATGTTTGTTAATTGAGCATTAACAGCCGACGGCATAGGTCCTTGTTGCTTTTCTTATTTTCTTCCTCCCTTCCTTGCTTTCTTTCTTTCTTTCCCTTTGGAAAATTGTTCATTCAATTGCAAGGAGGCCAAAATACCGACCGCGTGATCCAATATTTTTAACCTAAGCCCTCATCTTTTCTTTATCGAAACATCCTACAATCTAAATCACCGAGTTAGTTAGAAATGGCAGTCGTTGGCCACGGAATGCTTTGTATGAATATGAGACCCGACGAGGTGCGAAAACTGTAAGAGCTTTAAGAGTACAACAGGCGCGGGCGGGACGAGCCAACTACGAAGAATATTTTTCGTTCCATTAGTAATACAGGATTACGTCTCGTAGCCGATGCTGGAGCGTGCCCCGCTTCAATGAGCTGCTAAACGTTGAACTAGCAAGCTTATCATCGCCTCCCGGGGGCATAGAGGGCTCCTAATACGACTGCACATTAATCACGCAGGTGCGGTAAGAGACGGACGACGACCTAAGCGGGGTGCTGCCCACCAAAAATGATGAGAACACAAGGAGAGACCGCCTTTGCTGTCTTCATTCACAAACGCCTCCCCACCTGACGCCTTGAGCATTGTGCAAGAGACAGCTGGCGTGCCAAACAACATTTCGTATCAAAAAACATCCCATTTGGTGGGGTGAGGGGGGGGGGTTTGCCTTCGTTCAAGATTCGGTAGCTGGACTCGCCATGCGGCAGAATGATGCTTAGGTTAACACAGCAGAGAGCCTAGTGCTGACACTGCACGTAAAACATTGGGTGCATTTCCTTCGTCCACAGGCTGATAAAGTGCTTACAGAAAACTATGGAGTGGTTCCTTCGCATATGGCGGGCAATGATATGTAATAAGCAATAATTAGCAGGGACATCTTGACGAAGGCACAAAGCAGCCTCGGGTCGATATTTTGTTCTGCTTTTTTGCGGCCGCAATACCCTCCATTAAACGTCCGTCCGGTTTTCCCTTCCTATTTTGACAGTTATAACTGTATCACAGGACCTGCCCTAAGCCAGCCCTGACAAAAGATCGGCACGATATCACAGCTTTTCACTTTCGAGGTAGGGAAAACACAAGTAGACGTTGGTGAGGATTTAGTTAAAAGTAAGTAAAGAGCTTCGCTTTCGGTTTACTTTGCGATAAGCCTCGATGCCTTTTTTTTTTGCACAGTGGCTTTTACAATGTGTTTATTGAATTTCATGGCGACTGCTTTTAAGCATTTGTCGGACACTTTCGTTAACGCATTTTTTAAGCCTCGATGACAGACCTCGTAGCCTTCTTCTTTTGACCCCTCCCGGGTAATCAAGAACTCACAACTTTTCAATTATCACAGGCTTAAGGACCTAGAAGGCTAGCGGTTGAATCTGCCGGATGTCGGACCTAAAATTATTATCATCGGCGACGTTTGAACAGCCGGCGCGAGCTGCCAGTATTTTTTCATTACCCGGTCCTTCGGAAGTCTCCCAGCCGTAAACGAGTTTCTAATCACCTTACTATATTCCTCTTTGGACAATCACTCGGTAGTGTCTGACCGAAAGCAATATACATCTTTGTCTGTATTCCATGGGAAGTGGAATGAAAAAAAAGGGAAAAAAGGGCTGGGGGAGGAACTTTACTTAAGGAGGAGATATTCCCCCAAGCAATGCCGCCTCAGTATTAGTCAAATACACCGTATAGAATTCAAAAAAGAATAACGCTCAAAATGCTTGGAAAGTCTATTCTCGCCGCAACACTCTTCGCTCTCAGGTGAGTTGACCTTGAACCCGCTGAAAAAGAGAAAACAAACAACCACTGACTGCCTCTTAGCGTCCATGCCGCCGCTATCCCAGCAGCTGGCAAGACGTTCAAATTTCAGATCGTTGACCCCAAGAAGGGAAAGTGGTTCTTGGCGGATTCTACCGGTGCGGGCACACAAGATCAATCGAAGGCGCTCGACTGTGAGCTAGACGGCGATGTGATCAAATGCGGCGGGAAAGGGTTCGACAAGTACCCAAGTTTCGGCGACATGTACCAGCTCACGGCAGTCAATCCCACCGGCTCATCGGGCTGGACCATCGATACCGATGACACCATCCACTGGAACGCGAAGCCAAAACTGAACTTTGATGTCGGAATCGGGGCTGACAACAACTTGTGGGCAGAGAACTGCCCTGATGCACATGGCCATTGGACTGGTGTGCGCGGTGTTGCCAAGGCCGTGTGGGTTTGATGAGACCAAATTGCATGTTGCATTTCTCTTAAGATCCTTGAACAAGTAGCACGGTCTCCTTTCGGACAGACCAACTGGGGTATGGATGAGTGTGGAATACAACCAAGACAACTACATAGTGAATCTGACGTCAATTCTAGTTGTGTCAATTGATGATCGAGGAGCAACCTTTGATTAAAGTAGAACCTGCTGGGCTAATAGCCGTATACTGGGGTTTGCACTTTATTGGTCTGGTGATGAGTCCAAATTCCGCATACCCTAGACATGCTGTACGTGGATATTTATGTTATAAGAATGAGAATCCCTTGTTGAGGTACCACTGAGCCAGAGCCTTGCTCTCGACCTGACTATCGGATCCATGGTCACGACGTCAACATACTGTTAGAACACGTGTCATCGTTCAGGCCAACAACGGGGGGGAATATGATGAAGGCGTTATGGTTTTGTGACCGCCGCCGCCGTTGGCCCGAAACTATACGGCTAAAAACATCCATCCACATATATGTGAATTGACGGATTGCAATCATGGCTACTTTAAAAGGCGTGCCTGGCTAATTGACGTAGGATATCCCAATAAAAATTTTTTTTTTCCCAGCATTCATAGAAAACCATGGGCTAAGAGTGATGTGGTATGACGGAATCTATAAACCCTTTTCTGAAAACTCTGTTATTCGAGAAAGGCATTAGACACCTCTCTTATTTCTATGCACACGCATTATTCTTTATGAAGAACATAAGAAAAACAAGAGAAAAATACTTTTTTGTTTACAATGCAGTGACTGTGAACCATTAAAGGGCGTTGACATGGAGAAGAAGAAGTCTACGGGCAAGGAACAGGCTCTTGCTACAGAAGCACTTGGCTCAAGAGCGAATGTTCATGTCGAATCGGTTCTTGTACTAGGTGAGTCTCCGTGCCACGGCCACCGTTGATTGAGCGTCTGGGCCTACGCGCTACAAATACAAGCTTAGAAAAATGAACATGAATTGTGTGTAAAAGAAATGAATAGTGGGCAATTGCCAATACTTGCTAACAGCCCAGTAAGCTACGACGCCGCGCGTGCCGCTTGACATCGCGAGACAATTTGCCGCCAGCATTCTCAACTACCCCAAAACCACTTCTTTAAGCTCCCTGAGCTTGAAGAAAGCGCGCGTGTTTTTTTTTTTTTTTTTTTTTTTTTTTTTTTTTTTTTTATTTCGTTATACGTGTAATAGTAGGAAATCACCACATGAGCGACTCGTTGTACACATTGTCGGCAGCGTCAGAGCAATCAAAGCCCCAATCCACAGTCGTGGTTGGGTACGAAGCATCGATTATGGGTGTGGCGCCAAAAAATTCAAGCACGAAAGGCGGTATAGCGGCAGGCTCTATGAACGCAGATTCGCCGATGCCACCCATGTTGTTATATATATCGTGTCCAGCGTGTTGCTCCGTAATTATTGTGGCAGCATCGACTGAGGCCGACCTCAAAACTTCCTGTTGTGTCCGTGCTTCAGTCGTAAGATCTGGCGTGAGCCTGAGCGGTACGGTTGCTGGAATGGTCACCGCCGTCCACTGTTCCACGTCACCTTTTTGAGTTTCCTGTGGCGTCAACGGTTCCAATACTGGGGTCGGCTCCTGACGTCCATTCAAGCGCAGTTCGGTTGAAAAGGACGTCTGTTCCGTCGGTGTTGTTGGCGGCTCGTGGTGTTTCTCTGTCCCACAGCCAGACTGATCTACCACAGCGTGCAAATCACCGACAATGCCAAGCCACCGCCGCATGGTTCCGGGGGCACGAGGATCGCGCAGGCATCTGGCTGCAAGGCTGGCGCACTCGTGAAATAGCTGCCGGGTGGCGGCAACTGCGGCGTGCTTCCTCTGCGCCGCGTCACAGATCAGGCTTAGCACCAGTACCAAGGCTGACGAGTACAAGTAGTACACATCAAACCCCGTGCGCGAATTGAAATGCCGCAGGCGGGCAAGCCGGAGCAAGAGTAGCACAGCCTCGCGGCTAGAAGCCATGCACATATCGGCGATGGCGTCAACGGAGAAGGGCGACGGACCCGCTAGTGATGCATTTTTTCGTCCACTGCTGCGGTCCTCGGACTGTGAGAGCGCGGTGTACCGCGCCAGTAGGGCGTGTCGGGCTACAAGACACACGACATAATGATACTGAACATGCAGCAGCAGCGTCGCGCGTTGCACGCAGGGTGGCGTATAATGCAGGGCATCCACGGACAAGTGCGCCGGAAGGTCGGCCCGCCATCTGGCGAGATCGCGCAAAATGGTAACGGCAGGCGCTAGCGGCCCATTATAGGTCGTTCGAATTGCCTCGGGCATCGCGTTGACGCGGCCTAGCAACAAGGTGAGCCGACTGGAACAGTCAGAATAGCCTGGGAATAGTTGGTGGACGCCTCCCAGGCCGCCCAGCACACTCTCGCGTGGTGGCTGGTCGGCGACGTGGCCTGGGCTTCCAACAGCGCTGGGCCGGTCGTGCGACGACACCTGCAATTGCTCAAACGCATACAGCGTCCACCATATCTTTTTGCGCATTTCACGCGCGAGAGGTGGCACGGCAGCGGTGTTGATGTGCGACCGATGCAGTCCGATGGCATAGCCGAGGCGCAGGGCGGCACCTGTGAGTGTCCAGCAGACATCACGTGAGTTTGTGTTGTGAAGGTGCAGGCTGGCCAGCATCAGTGCCTGAATCGAGGCAAGGCAGGTTGTGAAGAGCACCGTGGGTAGCAACAACTGAATCTGCGACCAAAGCCACAACTCGTCCTCGTCGCTCTGGCGGTCGAATTCGTCGTCGATATCCTTTCCGGACACGTGACTGTTAACATCATCTTCCGCATCCGCCTCTTTTCCTGGATCGTTCAAGTCTGGGCTGCGGGTATGCCGTCGCCCAAGAATAAGTACGCAGTAGAGGCTACATAACCAGACACAGTCGGTCGTTTCCGGTGCTTGCAGCCACGCCTCTACTTCGCCCAAAAAAGTAGCTTCGTGTAGCACAGGGAAGTCAACGTTGACATGATCGAAAAAGGCACGGACGGTGACAAACACTTCAGCCGGTGGCCGCCCAATACATCGTTGGATAACGTCGCCTGTTTCTAGTATGGGGAACGCGGAGGCGTGAGCCTGTTTAGTTGGCGATTCGTTATTCTCGGTAACGGAGCCCACGAGTTTATCCGCGGAAAAATCGCCCGCTCTGGGCGGTAATGCGCTGGATGCTATTCCTTCGGCATGGTCGCGAAACAGCAGCGCTTTCCTGTAGGCTGGATTTGGACCAAATAGCTCCATCTGACCAGCTTTGGCACTTTTGCCTGCCCCGACCAGCGTCTGCAGGCGGATTTGGAAATAGTAGGAGCTGGCCCGCCCGATGTACTGGTTCTGACCCTGTCGATCGTGTACCAGCGACTCGTCACAACTTGATTTAACCGGCGTTGTAGCCGCAGATGAGGAAGATGTGTGTGATACCGAGAAACACGTTGTCGAGGCTACAGCCGTGGTTGCGGAAGAGGGATGTGGCGTACGAGATGGGACGCGACACAAATCGGACTCAAACAGTTCGCTTGTGGAGGACGACGGCGATTGTGATGACGATACCTCTAACCCCCACGTCGGTGGCAGCAACGGCGGGGGAGGTTGGGATTCTGACGTCGTATCAACGTCGTGCGTTCTGTGGTTGTTGGTGTCGTCTGTTTGAATCGTAGAAGTAGATTTAGACGCAGTATCCAGCCGGTTGGAGAGCGGAATTCCCAGTTCCTGGCCGACGCGTTGCAAGCCTTCAAGGCTTGTAACATCGGCCTCGGGCACTAGGCCCTTGAGAAGGTCTTGCATAGCCTCCATACGGGCGTTGTACGCGTCAACGAGCTCGCCCGTCGCAATGGCCGCCGCTGCCGCAACGGCAGCGGCAGGGGGGAGACGTGGCTTCCTCGGTTTTGTAACAACACATTCGTAGCCGTATTTCATGCAATGAAAGCAGCGGTCCATGCCCGGTGACCGGTGGCATTTGTGTTTGCGTGTCTTGCAACGATCGCAGCTATTCTCGGTGCGTTTCCGGAGTTCCGTGGGAACTCGACGACTCTTGCGGCTGGCTACCATCGTCGTGTGCAAGATAACTGAAAGTCCCCAAAATGAGAGCGATGGACGCGGCGTTGCATGTGTGTCTCGACATCGCTATGTTCCGGTGCTTGAACCTCCAGGCTGTTAGAAAGAAGCGATTACGGGACAAAACAAAACAAACCGAGTCAAACTAAAAACAGCTGGAAAACCATTACCCACTCTTGTCTTGCTAATCTGGAGAAGAGGAGTAAATCTGGGTCCCCATAGATAAAGCATTCAATAGTCGATGCTTGGAACGGGGTAGTTCGCCTGGCGTATGAATTACCACGACTTTTACTCCCCCCCCCCCCCCCCCCGCGCGCCCCTTTTCCTATTAAGATTAGGTCGCGGGTTGGCCGGCAACCCGCACGCGTCCGCCGATTACGCTCAATCATGGCTTCGGGACCCGTGAGTGCACGGGGTCGGCTGTGATGGCTTAGAGAAACTTCGAAGTACATACAGCTTACAAGCTAGGTTATCAACGATGCATCAAGTGCACTTCTTTGGCCAACTACTAACCACATATTTAAGACACGAACCGCATCCTGTGATTTGAGGGTTGTCCTACACGAAAGAAGAATGGATGCATCACAACCAACAACCTGATATTCTTCCCCAAACCTTCTGCATAGTATTAGACTATCAGTTCTACACAACGCGCGCAAGGACAACTACCAGCTGCACTCCCCAGTCTTATTCAATCGTATTTCATTATCAGCCATGGGTCAGCCTAGTGCTATTGAAGTGAAAGAGCAATTTTCGTTGCCGTCCAATGTGAGCGGTTACGACGCAGATTTCGAGAAAAATGACAAGCCTGGATCAACCGTTCTCAAAACAACAAAAGATGGCATTCCTCTCCATCCGCAGCCGAGCGATGACCCGGATGATCCTCTGGTTGGATTTTTTTTTTCTTGGCTTGGCCTTCGTGGTTTGAATCGTGCTGTTGACTGACACCTTTTCCTCCGCACCAGAACTGGAGGTTTGCCCAGAAGCATGCGGCGCTGTTTGTGCTAGCCATGGAGTCCCTAGTAATCAAATTTTCCAACACGCTTGTTGTACGTATGCACTAGGATTGTCCTTCTTTAAATTTTCCTTTGGTACCTGTTCTGATTTTCTAGGCCCCCGGTGCACACACGCTCGCAGCGCAGTTTGGTACCGCAGCATCGACCGCCTCATATATAGGATCAGCTCCGTCAGTGTTGTACGCCTTCGCGCCGTTCCTGTGGATCCCGCTCAGCCACCGTGTCGGCAGACGGCCAGTCCTTTTAGCGAGCCACTTGGTTGCGCTGCTGGCCGCAATCGGTGTAGGCCGTGCGCAGTCGTACTCCCAAGCCCTTGGTTGCCGCATGCTAATGGGCTTCGGCGGGAGTGCGGGCCTTTGTATCAGCACAGCCGGCATTTCAGATATGTTTTTTCTGCACGAGAAGGGCACACGCCTTGGCCTGAACGGCATGCTTTTCGTTGTAGCTCCATATGTCGGTGGTCTGGCCGGTGGCGCCATCCAGCAAAATAAGCAACTGGGGTGGCGCTGGGCCATGTATATTGCAGCCATTGTCTACGCTGTCCAGTTGATCGCACAGTTTCTCTTGGGTACGTCAAGTCGAAAATTTTGCTACCGATCTTCGATTCAAACGTACTGACCGACCACGTTCATGCGCCCGAACAGTTCCAGAAACAATCTACGATAAAGACGCTGCAGCTGCTGAACCGGCCGAAGCGAAGAAGACACTCTACCGGCGTCTGGGCTTCCGCACGCCCGTACCACCACCTGAGAACACATGGCTGAAAACTTTCCAAATGCCTTTCACTATGTTCGCGTACCCTGCCGTGGTGTTGCCGAGCTTCTGGGCGGCCGTGTGTATCATGACGGAGGTGGGAAACACGGCGGGCCTCAGTCTGAACTTCGGTTCCGGCACGCGCTTCAACTTCACTGTGGCCCAGGTGGGCTACTGCTTTATTGCCGGTCTTATTGGCTCGGCATTGGGTGAAGTCTGTGCGGGTCCCCTTTGTGACTTGGTGGCTAAGCGTAGCCTACGAAAAAATGAGGAATGGGTGCCCGAGAAGGTCCTCAAGCTCTTTATCTCAGGCCTCGCTACCACGAGCGTAGGCTTTCTCTTAACTATATGACTTACCTTCTACATTAAACTCATCTCTATTTTATACTGACGAACTCACTAGACGGGTCTACTTATCTACGGCTTCACGCTCGAGTATGTCAAGCCGTCGCAGTGGGCAGCACCGCTCACTGGCTTGGGCCTTTTCGTCTTCGGTCAGGAAATTGTCGTCACCGTCTTGCTGACCTATATGGCTGAGTGCTATCCGGGCCGCACTGTTGAGTGCACTATTGTGTTTCAATTTTTCCTGAATTTGCTTTGCTTTCCGCCGCCATTCTTTACGCCGCAGTGGATCAAACAGTCACCTGGAGCCAAAGTGCCTTACATCGTCTATGCAGTCCTGCCGATCGTCTTCTTCCCCCTTTGTGTCGGCATGTTCATGTGGCGGGGCGAGGCTATCCGCCGGCGTGGTGCCGTTCTGTTCTTTTGGAAAAGAAAGTGATGACTACAAGGACGTTAGAATGTCAACGAGATATTTCTTACGTCGACTTAGGCTCTCTAGACGAACTTCATCACTAAAGTTTTATGTATTATTCTACCTTTTATCAATACTCAGCTAATAATCTTCGTCTACCAACGCACTTTGAATTTGTACACAACCATTGTTCTTGAAGCGTCAAAGAATCAAAACTTCCATGTTTGACTATAGGGCATTCAAAAAAACACAGTCTTGATTCCAGATGCTCCTAAAGGATGCCGTTGTTCGACAGTGAAATTTCCGCCGTGGAGCAGCGTTCGGTTAGTGGTGCGAAAATTAGGGGTCCTGATTTAACAGTCGGCTTTTATTTTGGTTTCTGCATTTTGAAATAGCGGTTCTACCCTCGGGTGAATTATGACCAAAAATCCGAACGTTCAAGTCGTTTGAATTGAATATGCTACATAGCATAATAGTAATTCTATATAACAGATATTTTTGGAATTAGACAAAGGTTACGTGGATACGCTGACCTCGAATCAGACTCCTTACTTCTCAATGTGGATGCCGTCTAAACGTCACGCGTATCGGTACATTTATAAGGCAACGTTGTAGTTGCCTTACAGCCTGCCATTTTATGTTCCCTTCGCCTTTTGGCGAAAGATGGTTTCGGCCTGTAACAGATCCGCGGCCAAGTCGTGCTCCCAGATCCACAAAAATCTAGTGTTCAGGTTGTCCACGATCTTACCCATATCGTCACCAAATCGTTCATCGGTGCACGAGTATATACGGCCAAGTTCTTGGCTTGTTTCCACGACAAGCTGTGCGCGTGGGCGGCGAACCGCATCGTAAGCAGCGAAAGCAGCCTTGATATCTTGCCAACGGTTGACACAACCCAGGACATGTGACAGGACAAGTGCGTCTTCGATGCTCATACCTGCGCCGGATGCTTGGTGCGGTGTAGTCGCGTGGGCGACGTCACCAAGCAGGCAGACCAGATCGTGATAATAGGTCGATGTACGTATGTGATGATGAAGGGCCCACTGCACCGGTTCCGCCCACTATAAAGGCCAATTAGTTCATGTCTATGAATATTTCAACTGGCCTGTAGGGAGGATGGATGATGTATACAGACGTCAAGCATTTCGACCAACCGCGGATCAACGTTTGTGAAGTCGGATTTCATCGTTTCGCGCGGTACCCGATGCGTCCACTGTGACTGTATCCAGGGTTGTTGGGTGAAGCGGCAGGCAACGATATTGCATTCGGTTCCGGATGATATAGGGTAAGTCATGATGTTCACGCTAGGCCCGTTGAAGCATTTTGCGTCGCCAGCGTATTCTCCAAGTACGCGCTGTGCGTCAGTCATTGGCACGATAGCGCGATACGCGTATTTTCCGCTGAAAATGGGTGCTACCTCGTCCGGAAACCCAGCCGGACCCAGAACAAACCCACGAGACGGCCCTTTGACACCGTCGCACCCCACCGCAGCCGTGGCAGTGACCAGGTCACCGTCTTCAAAGTTGATCGTTACATAGCCCTCGCCCGGATGCTGTTTGATGGCAGTCACGCGCTTGTTGAAACGAACGGCATCACTTGGAATGAGACTTGTGAGAATACTCAGCAGGTCCGCGCGGTGAGCGCTTGTACGCTCGTAACAAGGGGCGCCAAAAGGTCGTGGGTGCCAGCCACGAGCAACCCCAAAGCCTGGTTCTGCATACATGGCCTCCATGGCCACGTGGAGCTTGTCCTTGGAGAGGTTACCAGATGAAATTGTGTCGTAGAGAGCGCGCAGGCGCGGGTCAAGCAGCTCCATGGCGCGCAAAGCGTTTGGTCCGAGTCCAACACCAGCGCCCACGACACTATATTGAGGTGCCGACTCGTAAATTGTAAACGAGACGTTGTTGCGCAGGCAGCCAACAGCGAGGGACAAGCCACCGATGCCCGAGCCGATGATGGCGACGTGGATAGGCGGTTTGGCGTTGTTGGAAATGGTAGATCCACCGGACTGGATCGAAGCAGAGGGTTTCGTCGAGTCGCATGGTATGCGTATGGCGTTGCTTCTTTGTGGTCGCGTTTGCCCAAGTAGCTGGGACGGGAAGAGTTTGATGTACGACAGGAAGGCTCCCATGATCATTGGCCGAACAGTGCAAGTTTGTTTGAGACGGTAGTAACAAGGTTTCCAATGGTTTCTTTCGGAATGACACTTGATTGAACGAACAGTCGGCCATAAATCATATTGATACCAAGAGCCGGATTGGCTGTTTTCCGACTACCGTTGTTCTTCAGTGACTACACGAATTAACACGGATCTATGGGAAGATAGACTAACATAGCGGCGGGTGCCAGTGATCCGAACGCAGTTATCGACTCCTGCAGCCAGCGAAATTATGAACGCGGAAAACGCGACAATCCGCGCGGGTTGCCTGACATGCCGCCAATTTAGAGATCATGTGCCTCCTGTACAATCAGATGCAATTTTATTGTTATATTATTTTTGAAGAGAAAAAACTTCACCCACATTGTGTTGACCATTCTATATATGATTTTAAAAAGGGCAGATTGTTACTACTTCCTATGTTGCACCTAGTCACATCCAAAATAAAAAATTTCGGCCATGGTGAGTTGAACAGAATATATAAATCCTGTTTTTATGCTCTAACCAATTGATCAGCTCTCATTATTAGAGTAGCGCACTCTTGAGTTGTATGATCAGGTTGTTGTGGCTTTTAAACTACGGAGGCTAGCTCAAGTCGTGTGGGGATACCGACATCATAGAGCTTTCCCCAAAATCTCGTCTGCCTTAAGGGGCAAGTAGAAATTGGGCAATGGGCGAGCCGCCCTTCGACCCGATTAATCTCACTCTTGTAGTACATTTCTGACTGGACTTGGTGTTTAGGATTTTGACCATAGTAGAAAAAGATGATGGACCAAACGAGACGGCAACTGATACTAACGGTCGGAGGAATTAAGTTGAATAGATTTCTCTTCAAACGAAGTGATTCAAAGAATCACCGCCGGGCCGTTATTTTGACATTCGCGTCCTTAACCCTATGGTCAGGTTGGGTTTGCCTCCATAGCTGCGTTCCCGATTTTGATGCCGCTTATCTTTGCGACCACAAGAGTCTGCTCTTGTGCTTGGGTGGATACCCATTTGCTGGTCCTTCTTACGGAAAATAATAGCATTTATATTCGTCAGCAAGGTGATGATCATGGTTCAATGACAAGGAAGAGTCCTTTGGTGATTCTTGTGTTCGTTTGATATCCATGACGCCGGTCACCATGAACACTTTGGTTTTTGTCTCGCCACCATAGTGGCAAGGTTTTCGGGGACAAGATACAAAGATTTGCGCTATTCGAAAACGACTCCTTTAGCAACGAGCAAAAAAAATTTCTGCACAAGCTTCCGGATTGAAACTTCGCTGTCCGCTGCCGTAGGCGGACCCAGTAGTGTCAAGCTTGCCATTTTCGTGCTTCGCCTCGGAAGGCCGTCGTCCGTATACAAGTCAGGACAGCCTCAAGGACCGTCACTTCGTTTTTACTTTCCACGTTTGTGGTACCATTTCGTCCACACAGACAACACCTAGTTACATACTCACTGTCTTCTACTTTAAAACCTGAAATCTACAAAATTGACAACGTTACAATGGCGTCCACTCAATCTATCCGCGCTGCGACCTTCATGCAGACATCCGGCGCCAGCGATGCTGTGTGGGTACACAGCGACAACTACGCCAGTCGTCCAAAATCCAGTTCCCTTCAGACGAACAGGCAGTGTGATGTGTGAGTCATTGGCGCCGGAATTGCGGGCGTCTCCGTGGACTGAAGCTTGTGTCACGTGGCAAAGATGTTGTGCTCCTTGACGCACGTGAAGTGCTGTCTGGCGAGACCGGCCGTACCAGTGGGCATCTTTCAAATGCACTCGACGACCACTACATTGGAATTGTGCGAAGATTCGGCCCAGACGGCGCGCGAGCTGCAGCTGACAGCCATACATGGGCGGTTAATCACGTGGGCGACGTTGTCCAAAAGCTGGGCATCGAATGCGAATACCGCCGTGTACCTGGCTACGAAATCTCGCAGTTTACGCGACGCGATAAAAGACAAATAAAAGACCCCGAGTCAATCAAACGTGGGGCCGAGCTGGCGCAGCAGCTTAGTCTAGACGTGGAATTTTAAGACCAGCTGGCCATAGGCGGTTGGTCCAAAGCCGGTCCAGACCAGCGCGGCGGCGTGGTGTTTCTTAATCAGGCGGCGTTTCATCCGACGCGGTACGTTGACGGTTTGCTTCGGTGGATGGTGACACGGGGAAATTTTGAGTGCTCCACGCACACCCGTGTGGTGGCGGTAGAGGATAGAGGTTTGGGATTGATGAGGCTGGGGCACAAAAAGGTGAAAATCACAACAGAGAACGGCAACACAACTGACTGCTTACATGCTGTCGAGGCCACCAACATCCCGCTGCAAAAGCTGGCTATCGTAGCCCAGCTAGCTTACGACCGCACTTATTGCGTGGCTATTCGCGTACTTAAAGACAGTGAAGAAGACTGCTCTATCTATGACAGCGCCGAGAGTTATCGGTATATCCGGCTAACTGGCTGTGACGATGCGGACTACTACATGATCATCGGCGGCTGCGATCATGCCGTCGGCTAGGCCTCGCCAGAAGGACGCTTTGAGGAGCTCGAAGCGTGGGCGCGCGAACGGTTCCCCCAAGCGAGCCAGGTGGATTACCGTTGGAGCGGGTAAATTTAAGAGCCGGGTGACCCGATGGCCTACATTGGCAAGAACCAGGGTAGCCAGTGCGTTTTTGTTGTTAGGGGTGACTTTGGCAATGGCTTGACACACGGCGTGATCGCGGGACGAGTGATTGCCGACGAGATCTGCGGTGTTGCCAACCCATGGACAAGGGTGTATTCGCCCAAGCGCATCGCGCCAGTTATGAAGGCAGCCGGTAGCATTGTTGCCCACGACATCGAGATTAATACACAGTACAAACGTTTTCTAGTGACGGACATTAAGATATCGAAGAACTGGCGACTGGCCAGGGTGGCGTGCTCAACCCAAAGACGAGCGCGCCCGTGGCCGTGTACCTGGACGGAAAAGGCAAGGTCACACAGATGAGTGTATTATGTCCGCATCTTAGAGACGTCGTTTGCTGGAACTCCGTCGAGAAATCGTTCGACTGCCGTGTACACGGCAGCCGCTTTTCCGATAATGGCGTGTGCATTATGGGTCCGGCGATGTTAGACTTGAATGCAGTGGAGTGAGACGTACAGGAAGAAAATTATAAAAAGGAACCCGAGAATTCATATAAACGGCTCATTTGGGTCAACAAGTTCTTTTTTCTTTGGGGGGGGGGGGGGGTGTGCGCGTGCGTGTTACAAGTGAAGCGTCTCGCTTCGACTCAATGTTTGTGTACATGTCAAGGATTGAACGCAGCTGTCTGCAGCCCCTTGTGATTGGCTTTCTATGGCGTGTTGTCGCTTACTCTTTCCACTTCACGTCAAAGCCTCTCACTTCCACTTCCAGCTCCGTCGTTGCTGTCTTCTCCGGATCCGGTCGTGCTGCCATAGCCGTAACCTCAACCTCCCAACCGGCGCCGCCGTCTTCGCCGAAAACCCATGCAATCTCGCGCATTGGCGTTTTCGTGCCATTTTCAAGAACATGGTACACCCACAGGCTCAGTCCCGTACCCTCTTCCCCCGGGCCCCCACGCTCCACCAGAAGTGTAGTCCATGTCGTCTCGGATCCACCGGCGCCCGCGCCCGTGCCTGCGCTCGGGGGCAAAGCCGCAATGCTCCAGTCCGCCCAGCGGTCGCACGCCACCGTGGATAGCATTTCCTTGTTCTCATAGAACTCGACGCCGGCCTTGATCCATTTCGGCGGCGATCCGCCGTCTGCGTCACCAGTACCAGAGCCAGCCTTGGGCTTGGTTAGAGAGAGAAGAATGCCGCCCTGGTCGTACTTCTCTTTTGGAGTAAATGCAAAAGAGAGTGTGGCAGACACAAACGATGTCAACGGGCGCCTGTTGGCAACTGATGGCGGCGCGTGCGTCGGTGCTGTTGACGTCCTCGTTTCAGAAGGGCGCCCTTTGTATGGTATGTTGAGGGGGACGGGGGAAAGGGAAAATGAAACCCACCATTGAAGTCGTCAATCTGCGGAGGCTTGCGCCAGATGTCGGTTCCGGGGGCTGCACGAATAGTAAAAGTGTCCATCTTTCAAGGAAGCGAGTGGTGCTAGCGATGTCGATTTGGTGGGACGTTCTTATCTCATAGTCACTCTCCATTGTTCGCCTGTTCGAGTATATATACCCGATTGCCGTTGTCCGAAGTTCTGCCGGCGAGCCGGTACACGGAGACGTTTTGACTGCGGGGCCCATAGAGGCCGCGGACACGACTAGGCCGATAAAGGAGAAGTTTGTGGGCATTTTCTTATGCCGCGCCAAGAAGTCCGCAAGACCATATGAAGCGAAGTTGATTTTTCGTCGGTTGTTTCTATTTTAAGTCTTGTCTTTGCGCTGTTAATTGCCAAGGATGGTAGATTTCGTCACCTGACGATACGTTAACAGGCCCGATACGTATATGTACCGCACCGATCCGCCGAGAACCACTAAGCGGGGCTAGATTGCGCTGGACTTTATGTCGCGGCATTAAGTTGTCCGTTTTTATTCACTCCATAATATATTCATCGAATCCCTGTACAATTATTGTTTACATAAATCTTTGCGGCGCTCAGCAAGTCCGCCCCACCAGCTGCACCATGACCGGCTCGGCCATCCCATAACAGGCGTCTATTTTAAATGTTTCCGTTTACTCGCACGTCGTGTAACGCCGGTTGACGCCGTTGATACAGAGCTTTTACCCATTCTTTTGCAGCCGATGGGTCTTTTCGAATAGCGCTTCCGTTTTTCGTCCGTCGGGGATTGGTGTGCGGACATGGCGTCTCCTCATCCTCGGTGTCGAGGTCGTGACGGATGCCCTCAGCGCCTTTTTCTCTATGCACCCTAATTAACAACCACCTGGCACAGGTGTTCGTACATTATTTCTAACCGCCGCCGCCACAAAAAACTGGCAACAACAACAACAGTAGCAGCAACAACGACGACAGCAATAGCCACAAATTTCGGCTCTCGTTTCTTTTCGTAGACCCCAAGATGCACTCAAGGCCCTCACGTAGAGCTGTGTCAAGTTTGCAGCCAAGGTTCGACATCCCGTACTCGGTCGTCACAGTCATAGTATGCTGCTGGCTGCCTAGTCACTACCACCACGGAGTGAATTGCTTTGTCCTGCGTTGTGGGCGCCGCTATCATCTACAGCCGCCAAAATACGTTAAAAGGGTCTCGCTACCCAGGTACTTTCTGTTATAGCCGACTTGGCCCATCTGGCGCTAGAGCTGTCTCTCGTCCAATTCAACGTTCGCAGCTTTGTCAAAAAGATGGTCGCGACCATTCTTCCTGGTGTTCTAGGCCGGCATAATTGCGAAACCAACCCCCAACCCCTACAGTTTCTCCAACACGGCGAGGCTCCCATCTAGAAAACGACATTCTACACGATTTTACATTGTCCGGTAGCCATGACAGAACTTGCCAAGTGGTTTTGTCTTGACTGGATGAATGCAGGTTGGGTTGGGGAAGAGGTTTTCGGGAGAAGCCCTGGTATTGGCGTGGTTGTTGCCGACCGTAAGCGCATTAAGAGAGGTACGTCGACAGGTGGTGTTTCGTCTTTGGTGAACCTGTTCGTGCTGACAATCGGTCAATTACAAGGACGTGAAGGACTGATGACGCCTGGTTATAAGTAATAGGACTATCAAGATGGTTGACACTGATGAGCTTGCAATGATATCACACCGAAAGCGGCTGCTATAAATGGGTAAAAATTCGTACAAAATGTGTATAGTTTCTGTAGTACATACGTTCGAAAAGGTTTGTAACCATTCCAGCGCATTCTGTGCGCCGAGTGTTTCTACCGAGTGATTTGAGAACATTAGACCGGTTGGGGGGGGGGGAAGAAGAAAAACGAAGAAAAATAAAAAGAAACAAGACAAAAAAGAAAAGGGACTCAATTGACATTGGTGCATAGAACGCAAGCCAACCGGTGCATTTCTTACCTACCGGTGTAAAGCGGAATGTAACGCTTTCTTCGTATCACCACGGAGCTGGAAACACCAGCCAATTTGGCGTAAAACCGAGGGGAAACAAATAAGGACATCTAGGAAGAAATCAAAGCATTACATATGGCTGGACCGGCCAACCAATTCAGAGGGTCGTTACATGTGACGGTCCAGTCGTTTTGTTTGTAGGACAAGAACAAATTACTCCCGTAACGATCCGCCAAAAAAACAACTCTGACCGACTGCTTGAATATAAGCATTTAAAGGCACCGACGAACATACGAATGAAAAAACAAATAGCAGTGAATTCTACATATACGGGGTGTTTGAATGGTCTTGGGTTGAGTTTAACAATCCTCCGAGAGTCGTTCGCATCAATGGCGGTGTGGTCAAAAGGCCCCGCATGCGCTCCCTTTTTTTTGGCCCCGTCGGAGACTTTTCGAGACGTAGGCAGGGCAGTCGACACGCGTAAATCGCATGCTTTGCTAAGCTGAGGAGATGGTAAGTTATTACACGGACTTTGTATTAAACCCCACAACACCGCCGTAACTTGTATGAGAGGGGGCAACATTGACACCAACTATTATTGTTTGCTCCTGTTGTTGTTGTTACCATCGCCATCTGCTTTATCATGCTTGCTCATCATAATACAATCCAGTACGACCAAATACTGTTATCTTGCTCGATTTCACTCGTCCGGTTTTGAAAGACGATGCCATCAACGCCGCCGGCTGCCGCTGTGCCGACAACGATGCGCGCATGGGTGCGACAGCGACGCGGTCCCGCGCGTAGCGCTCTCGAGTTGGTCAGCAACATTCCCACGCCGGACATACCAACGGGCGCTTCTCCTGACGTGTTGATACGTGTGTCGCACGTGTCACTACAATTCAACAGCGAACTGTTTCTGAAAATGCTTCCCAAATTGCCCTTTGCTGGCCCCTGGATTCCAGAGCTTGAGTTGTCTGGCGAGGTTGTGGCGGCGGGTGACGCTGCGCCAGCCGGGTTGCGTGCACCCGGAACACACGTCATTGGCTTTCAAAGTGTTGGCAGCGCCGTCTTTTTGGGCCGCGGTGTGCTGGCCGAGTATGTGCGGTTGCCGGGAAACCAAGCGGTGTCAGTGGATGGGACAGTTGTGGATATGGCCGCAGTTTCGGGTATCAACTGCTCCGGTAGCACGGCCCTCAAAATGATTCGTACGTCCGGCGTGCAAAGGGGAGACACCGTGCTCATCAACGGTGCTAGCGGGTCCGTCGGCTCCGTGCTCGTGCAACTGTGTAAGCTGCGCGGCGTCAAAGTGGTGGCTGTGGCCAGCGGTGCCAACGAAGCCATGGTGCGCGCCCTGGGCGCAGATGAGGTAAGCTTCTTACAAAAGTAGTACGTGCCACTATGGTAAAATTCTCATTAACGAATTTTTAGTTCATCGACTACCGCCAACACGAATCTTTACCGGCGTACCTGGCGCAACACTACGGCGACAAGCCGTTCGACTTCATCCTGGACTGTGTCGGCACGCAGGCGCTATTCGTGCAGTCACCGGCGTATCTCAAGGCCGAGGGCGCTCTGGTCAATATCGGCGCTATTGACGGCGTTTTTGCGCTGGCACGACAGGTCCTGTTCAACCTTCTGCTACCCACGTGGTTGGGTGGCGTACCGCGACGGTACATCATGTTCAGCACACCACCTACGCGCGACGATGCCATGTATCTTGCGCGTTTGATGGAGGAAGGCAATTTACGTGTTCCCGTTGACTCCGTTTTTGATCTGACAAATGTCGTGGACGCCTACGAGCGCGTTGCCACCAAACGTGCTCGTGGCAAAGTCGTAATCAAGGTATCCAGGGAATAGATCGTGTATAATAGTCGGCGGGGGTGGGCATGGTTTCGACAATTCGTTGAGACTGCAATATTGAACACTTGTCGATGGAAAATGGTTGTTATACTCTCCGAAAAGAACAACCAGGGCGGCCACCGTGATGGATATCAGTTGGCACAACGTTTTCACAGAAGAATATTTCCCTGGCGGGTCCTCCAACAAGATAGCAAAACACACACGTCACCATATTGTGACATAGCTTCTCGAAAAGACATGTCGACTGTCTTTGAGGCGACCACCGTCTTAGACGTTTTTTTTTTTAGCGAAACATATATAAGGATCTGCGATTGGCAAAATTTTTCCTGTGTAGTTCGTTGCTTCACGCGTCTATTGTAATCATGCCTGTAAGCAATTTGGACGGAGCCAGTGCAATCATGTGGCGTTTTTGGAATTCATTGAGGGCCTTTTTGAGCATTGGTTGCCTTTGTCTTTGCTTGTTTATCAGATATTCGACAAACCTGGTAGCGTCATTCTATGAATACAATTACATGTGTAATGCCAACCGCCGCCGCCTCAACCCTGACGCAACCGGATCAAGAATCCAGCGTTCAAGGCCATGAATGTGCCCTAATCCCTTTCTTCCTCAGGTCCCGAAACAAGTTATAACTCGTCAACAAGTCCCCGTCTTTTGTTGAGGTTGGAGAAAGTTTCCACGCATGTTGGCCGTTCATCGGCCAGAAATTCACATGATGTTCGAACATCAACTCGTCAATTAACGCGCTGGCACCACCGTTTTCGGGGTCATCCGCCAACAAACTTTGAACGATAGGTTCTTCGATGGGCGCCGAATCGATATCCAATTTGAACACCAAAAAATCTTCTGGATTCACAATTCGCTTGATCATTTCGAGGGCGTTCAGTTTATCCCCGCCCATGGTCAGACCGATATTCATCAGTGTGTAGATGCCGACCAGATCGGCGGGGAGTTGTTGATACGCCTCGGCGTCGTTCAGAGTCTGGACTTCCACGGCGATAAATCGATTGAACTTCCGGCCACGTGCGTGGTATTTGTCGTAGAACCAACTGCCTGACGCCGCAGCGGCATTCTTGTTCCATTTGCCGAAGTATGAGGAACCCAGATCCACGTAGACGTTTTGGGGTACGACGAATGCCGTTCCGGTCTCCTCATTGGGGGTGGGTCGAAGCGAAGAGTGCCACGGTGGAATTCCATGGGTGTGCCATCCTGTAGGCTGGATGCTGCCGTCTTCGGTCGTATACGCGTACGGAGCAAAACCTTGAGGGAGGATGTGAAGTTTGGATTGCCCGTGGTTATCACCAGTGTAGCCTTCCATGGTCAACTTGTTTGCGCCACACCACGAGTCAAAGGGGTCGCGGAGCATTCCGAACAACGGCTCGATCAGCTGCACTCCATGACCGGATGCCGGATGGAATGCATCTCTCTGCTCGTCGTAGCAGACGCGCCGGTAGTGCATACGACTCATATACTCGTCTGCTGGAACGAGTGATGTTGTCAAGGCAGGATCGAGGGTTGACCATTGGATGCCGGGGTCAATGGATGACAAGTTGATGGCTCGTCCGACAATGGCCTTGGCCGCTGTGATGTGTTTCGTAGTCTGCATCGCTGTACAAATGTTTGGTGTAGCCGGCGTGGTGGACTGAACTTTTGGCACCTCTTGGAACCATTCCTCTTCGTACTTGCTGGATTCATATTTGTCGAAAACCCACTTACAATACTTGGTTTTAGCAGTATCGTGGGTGCTGTGGGTCTGGCTCGAAGTACTCTCTTGTTCGCTTTCCGTGTTCTGTCCGAGTTGTTTGACAGTGTCCGCTAGGGACCCGTATTGATGGGTGAGTCCGAGAAAGAGTAAAAAACACGCTGCGATAAACAAAAATACATGAAATCGGGAAGCCATATTAAGTGAGCTTGGTGGGCTGACATTCGAGGTTCAATCGGAGCGGTTGGACGACATTCAAAAGCTTTGGTCTTGTTTGTTCGCGACCTAATCGCAGCAGGGAAGAAAGAGATATTGAAGAAGGGAAAAAAAAAACGAGAACGAGAACGAAAAAGGAAAAGAAAAATAGAGAAAAAAAAAGGAGAAAAGAAAGACGGAAAGAAAAAACGACCGTAAAGCGCGTGGGCGTGGAGTGTACGACTAAGGAAAAGAAGCCAGACGGAGAAAGAAAGGGAATGTCTGTTCTTTATTCCAATCTTAACTGTCTGTGTGCAAGACTGTACTCGGAGTTCTCTGGTTGGGGGCAGTTCGACATGCAGCCAGGAATGACAATCCCTTTGAAAGGAAACATTTACGCTATGCTGACTAGCATAGCATTTTGGTTGATCGAGGGGATCAAGGGCGGATTGAAATGAACCTGGTCAGGTCAACTTTTGAGAAGCTTAAGAAAGCTACTTACTCTGTGCTGTTACCCGCACTTGGGCACCTTGTATACAATCCGTGCGCGTCGATTCATGCGACCTAGTGAATCGGGCGTGAGATAGTTGTACTCTGTCCGGAGTAAGCGCCCATACCAATGCTTCGTATGTATCAATAAACTGCATGCACTTGCTAAGGGGCGGACGTGCTTTTCAGCTTTCCTTTTGAGGAAATGTGGGCCAATTTATTGAACGCCCCCTTTTTCTTCGATGTACTTCGTATTGCTTTTTGAGCATCCCTACCTCAATTTTCGATTCCAATTGGATAACTCGCATGACCTCGCGCGAGGAGGTTCCCCTTTTCATTCTGCCGAGTCCAATGCAACGTCAGCCTGTTCCAGACGCATTTCGCTCTAAGCGTATTGCACGAAGTACGGTGTAATACCTGTACTTGAGAAGGGAGAGAATTTGTGCCTAAAAATGATAAATTGTCATCTTCGCTGAAAATATGTGTTCAATGCAGGGCGAGCTTCTTATTTGAATTCCTGCGAATCTCCTTAGAAATGGATATCTACGTGCAACTCCTCCCCTTTAAGAAACGTATCAAATTGCTTGCTTGGTTATCTCTGCTCGAATCGAGTTCCTTTGGATGAGTGATACGACAGATGCGGTTTTCTGACAAAGGCACGGGTGCGTTGTGGGGTTCCTACGTCGTGGCTTTTGGTTGCTGACCAACCAGTCCGACGGAGTGGTCACACTCGAATGCTGATTGGGCGAGCCACAGCATCCTTGTATTTGCGGTCCAGCCGCAGCCCATTCCGCTGCCTTAACACACAACCAGTTATCACCTTCTGTAGCCCCACCGGGCGACGAAGACTACGAGCAGTGTATTTACGACGTTTTTCCATATTGTTCAGGCTATCGCTGTGGAAAAAGTATGGACGAAAGGCTTTTGTTTGGCCCTGCAGAATATTCCAAGCTCCTTGGTGTTTCTTTCTGACTTGTTCGCCCATTCCCTGATGGCAAGCGACCGGGTTATCATTCAAAGAGAAGAGCACCAAACCAATTCGCCTCTCCCCACGTGGTGACCAGCCTTTGACTATGCCGGCGTTCGATTGCCGCTCTAGAACATATGGCGTATCCGTTACAGGCAAGCGCAACCAGTCAAAAACTTTTCCACCTCACTGCTATATGACACTGAACGGACGAGAATTATGTATGAATATATACGAATCCTATGTCAGCCTTGGTATTTAGTCGTGAATTCTTAAGTGTGTTAAACGCGCTCACCATTCGCCACCCCGAGGTGGTAGGAGCATATGCCGTAACAATGATTCTAGCCGTGCGGAAACGGGCACAGTACGCTCCGGTAGAAACCTTCAACCTTCTCTAGTTATACCAATTCTGAACCATTATGTCACGTTAATGTTGTGACCCGTTGAGAATATCGCAGGCTAGATTATGATTCATTGTAATATAAAGAAAGTGTCTTCTCGGTTTCAATTTGATGTAGCCTTGACTTAGCGCGTGAAGTGTCCCGGACAGTTAAAGCCCGTGTCCGCGGACTATTATCACCCGTTACGATTGAAACTTCTGGTATTTCAATAGCGTCTTCCGGTCTTCTCTTTTCTTCCTTTTGGAAAGCAAAATTGTCCTTCTTCTATTTCAACAAGAAACTTGGTTAACGAGACTAATGTGAGATAGCAATCATGGTTTCCACAATCGGCATCCTCTCTATCGGTGAGATGGGTTTGGGCATTGCCCAACTCCTTCAGTTCCACGGTTACCGCGTTATCACGAACGTGTCCGACCGCAGGTCAGATGGCATCTTTCGTATGCAACACAACCAACAGAGCTGCGCTAATACTGAAGCTGGCACAGCAAAGCAACACGAGTGCGTGCCGAAGCCCACGACATCGCCACAGTCGAGACCGACCTCCGTCTAGTCCAAGAGAGCGACTACATTTTCTCTATCGTTCCCCCACGTGATGCATTAGCCACTGTACAGAGAATGAAGGCAGCCGTAGCGCATCTGCAAAGCGACAAGACGGTCCACTTTCTTGATTTAAATGCCATTTCTCCGTCCTCTTCACATCAAGCCTTTGCCACACTTGAAAATTGCGGAAACATGGTGTTTCATGACGGCGTGATTAGCGGAGGAGTGCCACGTCCGACAAAGTATGACGTCGATGGCACACCAACAAACTGGCATTGTCCCACGCTGTTGATGTCGGGTCCGAACAAGATTATGGATACGTCCCTGATTCACGCGGTCAATATCGAGCATATGAGCGACACAATTGGCGCGGCGGTGGCGGTGAAAATGTGCTTCGGCATGGTTACCAAAGGCTATATTGCGCTCGCGATCCAGGCTTTTACCACTGCCCACCGTCTTGGCGTCCTATCAGAGCTCGAAAGTTTCCTAAACAAATACAAGCCAACCCACTTACATATCGCACAAGAGGGTTTGGTGCGAATGCCGCACACTGCATATCGTTGGGTATACGAAATGTTGGAAATGGCGGACACAGCGTCAGATGCCGGGGGGTTCAGAAAAGACTTGTATGTTCGTGTTTCTTTCGACGACAAAAGCGATACAACAATGGATGGTCCGACTTGCTGCTGGCTGACATTCTACACATCAGGTTCCGAGCCATTGCGGACACATATCGCGTAGTTGCCGAGGACACGGTTCTTGGTGGCGAGCTTCCAGACTCACGCGTTCGGGGAAAGACGGTGCTAGATGTCGTTACGTGCATTGGCGACGGTCTCGAAGATAAAAATAGCGCACCAGAGCGTAGTCAGACTACAGAATAGCGGTTTCTGTTTGTCCTTGTACGGCTCTAATCAGCGACATCTAATTACTAGAAACCTCTCAAAACCAGTTAGTGCGCGATCATATGTCAATGCAAGTGATCACAGAAGGCAAGAAGTCCAACTTCCCAGCACCCTCGACGATGCAAAGTCGCAACGCCAGTTTGGACCTGCACTGTAAGGTTTTGTTGGCCAAGACTGTAGGAACACGTCACGGCGCTTACATGTAATATTAACTTCTCTTCACGTAAACATGCCAAAACTGAAAAACAGAAATGGCTCTGATACACGACGCCTATCAAATCTGATTTAATCTGAATACTTAAACTCAAAGTAGATGATTATTTGTTTATGAGAAGCTTGTTAGCAGGTAATTCACTCGTCCTGACAGCATGGGCCGCACAAGATAGCATGATAATTGCAGCAGCGGCACGACGGCCGGCTCAAAACTTTCCACATGAATCAGTCCAATACAAGTGCAATACTTCCTTGACGATTGTAATGTCACCATAGACCATGACCTTTAGCTCTTCTTCATCACCTCTTCTACATGCATTGCTATTGTACCCAGTTTGGCCTCCATTTGTCGTTGGCCTACGAGCTGTAACCCGATAGGAAATCCATCGTATCGTTTACGCTTGTCGGATGCAACTAAAAGAGGGCTTCGTCAGATCCTGTTTTTTTTTTTTTTTTTTTTTTTTTGGAGAACACGGAAAATCACAACGAACAGATAGATTGGATCCTGGCATCCATTGCGCCCCGAGGTGGTGAAAGGGCTATATCGTCTTTTTCAAGTTCGACGTTTCCGCATTGCACAATGGCCGCAGGATAATCAAGAACGTTCCAAACCCGCGAAAAATGGCTGCGAATAAGTGTGTCGTGCGGCCGGGGCAGACAACTTTGTGGTGGGCAGAGAATCACATCCATAGGCCTCCCTAGTTTTGTTCTTCGCGCTGTCGATGCCCAGTAAGTGAGCCAATCGGCCTGAAGATTCATTCTTTCTTCGGTCAGATGAAAGAGATCCCACAGCGTGCCTGCTTCGCAAGGATAAAGCCCCCCTTGCATCACAGAGTCGGTGTACGGTTCGCCGGTCAGTGCACGAGCAGCATCAAGCGCCTGAGGGCATACCGTTAGTACTCTCCTACTTTAACAAGAGCCAACAACGTCTGAAGAACAGGATAGCCCTCTTTTAGATGCAATTACCTTTCCGCCTTCGAGCTTAAAGTGACCAATTGCATTCTTTGCCAATTCGGCGCACTTGTAAAACTCAATTTCAATCACTTCGTGGCCAACAGCCCGAAGTTTGCTGCAAGCTTCTTCCATGATACGCTTAAGAGGTGGAAGAAGGGTTGTCTCGTGGTCTTCAAAAATGACGCCAAATACCAAAGGCGTTGTCGGCAAGGGTAAGGCTTCCCAGGGCAAGTATGAACACCCCGGGTCATATAGCCAGGGCTCTGCTTCTGTGACGGAGCGCAGAAGACAATTGCAATCCCGCATGGAGACGGCCATCACACCGTTCACGCACAGAACACCAATGGCCTCAGCGCCCCCCGTGAGGTATCCTCGTAGGCGGTGGTACGGCAGTCGGCCAGATGACGGCTTCAGGGCATAGACACCATTGCAGTAAGCGGGTATGCTACAATGAAAATACGTCAGGACACTTTCTCCCTGATTCCCGTGAGTTATTTACAGGCTTACCGGACAGACCCGCCTTGGTCGGTACCGATGCCCATCAAAGCTCCTCGCATGCCAAGCAGCGCACCAAGGCCGCCAGAACTTCCGGCTGCGGTAAGGTGTTTCGACCGTGGATTTCGTGAACGCCCAAAGACGAAATTTTCCGTGTCTGGGGTCATCATTGACTGGGGAACGTTTGTCTTAACGTACACAATCGCACCAAGCTTCAGAAGCATATCGACAATGATGGAGTTCTCTTGGACCGGATGGAAAGCAAACGCCGCCATGCCAATAGTTGAGTCGACACCAGCCACATTGATGCTGTCCTTCAGAGCAATAGGAAGCCCGTGTAGTGGGCCGACGGTTTTACCGGTCTTGTGCCAGTAATCATCAAGATTGGCGGCCCTCTCTAGGGCTTCGTCAAAAAGAATTTCGGTGAGGCAGTTTAAAGCCTGCTGAGCAATGGCTGCTCTCTAAGAGATGTCAGTTGGCGCACCACCCTTGGGCGTTTAAACCAGCACTTGCCTTGCAAAATGCCCGTGTCACCTCCACACTCGAGTATTGCCCCTTTTGGAGAGCCTCAAGCAATGCAACGGAGTCATAACTTTCCGTAATAGCTAGCTCCCGCTCGGAGAGGACAGAGCTCTGCCTTGGCAAATCGCGGAGATCGTCATTGTCTGGCACAATGACTCGCCACGCTGTCGGAATCTTATTGTCGCGTTCCCTTAACTTGCGTCGACTTATTTCCAAATAGGCGGGTTCAGCCATGATTTCGATTATTTTTGAAAGTTGAATTCGGTAAGTTTTCAGCATCTGCGTCTAGGATTATAAATTTATGATATCATTTATCTATTTATTCGGAATCTCATGTTACACCTTATCTTGAAAATAGCCAAATAGAGTGGAGCTTTATCATTAAGAAGTATCGCCTGTAAAAGAACGTTCGGCATTGCCGGTGACAAACCACTGATAACGACGTGCCGCTGGACGGAAATGCCGGCCGAAATGCGATACCGTAACAGCCGTGCATTACAGAGGATAAATGATAAAGAGCTTGCCTTTGCAGGTAGCGCCCCAGAATTTCAGTGAACTAGAATTTACCCCGTTACTAAGACTTCACCAGGAACTGCTTCGCCAGAGTTCCGTTAATTTAGGCAGTTATCTTCTCCCCCCCAAAAAACCCATCATGGTAATCCAAGACAACAACTACACGTTTCCAAGGAATCTGGTCGGTTATGGTGAAAATGGAAAAAATGCGGAATGGCCAGGAGGTGCTAGGATTGCCGTCAGCATTTGTCTGAATTATGAGTGTGTAAGCCCCTTGACAAACTTTTCTGTTTTCGAAAGCTTTGAAATGCTCATTTCCACTAGAGAGGGAGCAGAGTCTACATATCTTAACGGCGATTCTCAATCGGAGACATGGAGCTGGGAAAAAGGTAACATCGTGGGCACCCCTGAACGCAAGGCAAAAATTACAAAAAGCAACATCAGTGATCTCTGACACTTGTAGCGGGGTCACAACCCTTTGCCAACGCCCGCCAGCCCAATGTTGAGTCCGACTATGATTATGGAGCACGTTCTGGCATTTGGCGTCTCCTTCGGATTTTCAAAAATCATTCCTTTAAGTTCACTCTGTTGGCTGTTGGCCAAGCGCTGGAGATGAACCCAGCAGTCGCCAGGGCGTGCGTGGCGGCCGGGCACGAAATTGCTGGGCACGGTTATCGTTACTTGGACGGTAGAGACTTGGCGCCTGACGACGAGAAAGAGCGCATAAAGCGTGCAATTGCGGCAATCCGAAGCAGTGCTGGCGTTGACCCACAAGGTTGGTATGTTGGAAGAATCAGCCCCAACAGCGTCGGTGTTGTATGGGAGGCGTTTGAGGAATTAGGACTGCCTCTACATTGGGAGAGCGACTACTACGGCGACGATGTCCCTGTCTGGGTCGACCTGCCTACGTCGTTGGCCAAAATCCGTTTGCAATCCCAAAACGGCACCCGGAACGAGCTAGGTCTTTTGCACATTCCGTATGCCTACGATACAAACGACATGAAGTTCCACATGGCCGCAGACGGGCTGGGGGGGTCATCTTTCTTCGAATATCTTCGCGACGCTTTTGACATGCTCTACGAGGAAGGTGGGAAAATGCTATCCATTGGTATTCATCCCCGGATCGTGGGCAAGCCTGGCCGTGCGAGGCAACTACAAAAGTTTCTAGATTACATTAGCGAAAAGCCCGACGTGTGGGTATGCACAAGGGCTGAGATTGCCGCACATTGGCGTTCTAAATTTCCGTACGAAAGGGGCCCATGAAGTGGCATGCCCAGAGAGATCTAGAGGTAGTCAATCCACGCCGCACGACGGCACATCCTGCGCCTCTGAGCCCAATACCGTTTGTGCTACTCATTCGTGAAATTCCGCACTACCAGATCTCCGCCGCGGAGCTCCAGTCGTCGGCCGGAAATGCATCCATGGCCAAAAAAATGCTGTCTTGCATCCAAGTCTCCGAACTTATTTGATAATTTTCCAAAACTGACTCAAAATTGTCCCAAACTGGGTCGTTTGGCCGGCTGGACCCCGATATTCTGCTATCGGCATGGCTTAGAAGTGAGTCAATTTGTAGCGGCAAATGCCCGTTGCCGTGGTCGCGCCTGTTTTCCTGATGGCGCGTTCCCGAATCGTTGTGTGCGTTTTCAATAGTGGCGGCAACCAGGCTTTCAAATGCGCTGCGAACTTTTCGTGCCGCTGGCCATCGTTCGGAAATGGTGTAAAGCATAGAGCTACAGGCCCGAATGTCGCTGCTAAAGGTTGGACCAAAAAGAGACTTATCCAGGCAGAAACAGTACACCAGTACCAGGCCAGCCACAAAGGTGGCATGCAGGGCCAAGAGAGAAAAAGAGATGTAAGACTGGTTGTCGTGCAACCGCTTGTACAGCTGGCAAATCTGGCCGGCGGAGTAAATAACTTGTCGAAATTCAGGATGTGCCGGTGTGAACGACGGTAAAAAGGGAAGAAACAGAAGCAGGAGGGCCTTGTGATATTGGATCATGTGGTAGTCTGCGGTGCTGTACGGTGGCTTGTCTTCAACTCCACCTTCTGATGCCTGGACCCGTGGGATGCGCGATTTCCATTCGTCAAGAGCGAGACGCAGTTTGGCAATTTTGTGCGGGCTGATGGCGCTAATTGGTTTGTCCACACGGCACACCGTTTTTGAGATGCGCGACTCTAGCTGCTGCAGCTGGATGATGTGTATCGCGGCCGTGAGAGACGTGACCTGGTCGGGATTGGCCTCTGACGCCGTGATTGCGGCAGCGATTTCTTCATCAGTGTTCAGCGTGTCGTCAATGTTCGCAGGGATGGCTACATCAATCTCACGGTCCGCCACCGCATACGGCCGCCCTACTGTTCGCGCGACAGACCGCTCAAGCATATACGCAGTCCAGAATATACGCTTACGCCGTTGATCGATGAGCGGTGATGCATTGACCGACTTCCTATGTAGGCCGCAGTCCAGGCAATGGCGCATGGTCGTCCCGATCATCCACCTAACCTGGTTAGCAAAGAAGACATCTTTGGATTCATAGAGCGTGCTCTCACCATATTCCTGGACCGGTGGGCGATCGCAACTGATATATGGAAAGCAGGAGCATCGCGTCCAGATTTTCGAGACTGCGCACATCAGATATAGCATCGACATCCGCCAGCGCAGCGGCATGGTGAGTCTGGCAAGGTCAGGAACAGGAGCCAAACAAAACAAACCGAAACGAAACGAACCCCAGCCCCCGCTTGGCAGGATCTACTGCTTTGAATTATTTACCTCTGGTGGAGAGCAACTATGGTCGTTAGCTAACTGTAAGTATCTAGCACCGATGGCGTAGACGAGATGCAGAATTGCATGGTCGAGACGGTCGCCCCTATTGTTGGACGAGTGCATCTGATGTGCCGGGACCAGAGTTGTGCGGCTCTTGTTGAGGGCAGCGATGCGTGATTTGGAAAGAAATGGATGTTTGGGATGCACCTTCGAAAAGTAAGCATCAATTAGACTCTCTGCCACGTCGTCGCTCGGCATATCCGCCTTTTTGGCCGCATTCCCGCCTTCTCGGTGCGATGGCGCGCCGGGTAGGACAGTAGATGAAGACTGCGCCGACGCATAGGCCGAGCTTTCACGGTGTTCCAAGCCATCTCGTCGGGGAGAGCTCCTTGAAGTAACGTTGATGGCGGATTTGACCAGCTTTGCGAGGGGAAATCCACTGGACGTGCCCAGAAACGAATTGGGCGACATGGCGACAAAGCCGACACCCATTTCGAGGCTCGGCTGCCAGGTATTACCAGCAACGGCGGCGTCTTCCGGCGACTCCGCCGTTACGGGTTGGTTGTGCTGACGATCGTATCCCCGCCGCCCCGGAGTACTAGAAAAGTGGTCTGTCGCCATGTTCGGATCAGCCGAGGCCATGGACCGCTCCAAATGGGCAATGTGGCTCTCCAGCGACCGCACGTATTGCGCCGGATAGATTTGTTTGCCGCCATAAGCACAAAGCTCCCCTGCGGCCACACAATTGGAGCAGGATGGAAATTCGTTGTTACACCGCTGCTTTCGGTTCTTACAACGCTGGCAGGCGACGGCACTTCGGTGGCGCTTGGCCGGCCTCTCCTCCGGAGGGCTGCCGTCCTGTGCGTCGTGGCCGCGCCCAGGGTCCATGATTTTAGTGACGTCTAAAACTTTGTTAATCCGTTCTCTTGCGATGTAGAGAAGTTGTAGCTTCACCAGGGTAAAGACGTTTCATCGTTTTTTTTTTCTTTTCTTTTTTTTATCAAGCTACGTTCCGTTTCACGGCTTCCGAAATGAACTATCATAACCTCAAAGGCTAATCTTACGTCAGGAGGCTTAATTTTTTTCCGGTCAGCTTCATGGTGTTAGGCCATTTTTTGCACGGTTTTCCCACACGGTGGGCGACCGCTCTTTTTCTCATACCCCGCCTCTTCTTAAGGAAAGTTATGTCGTAGAAGGCAACGCTCACAGCGCTAAAACTACTTCAGCAACCTCCCTCCCCTGCCACGCACCCCAGGCCGAAGACTACTCGTACGTACCTTATCTCTAAAAATTTCTTATTTACAAGAACAACGCTAGCTCGGCATGGCTCTTATCATTGCCAGTTTCAAAAACAGCCACGAGCAAACCAAACCATCGACACGCTAGCAGCGAAGAAACGACGCTGCCCCCACTTCTTATCAGCATGGAAAACGCGACATGCCAGGACGACAGAAGGTTAAGCGAACAAAACCCAACAGCATGTCCATAAACAGGTCAGGCCAAGCTCTCGTCACAGGCTTCCGGCTTGGCTCTCTTATCTATCAATAAGATAGCGGATTTGCCGACAATGTCTTGTGGCGTGTTATTGGTGTTCGGCCGTCTACGGCGATCCCAGGTCCCAAGTCTTTGCCAGGGGGATTCGAGTGCATTTGATATCGCGAGTTGTGTGTTGTCCTGTATGAGCTATGTGTCTTACACGGAGGTTAAATACAAGCCAGTAGTCGTAGTCGAACGCCTCGTCTCTCCATTTTCAAGCCTAAAGCAATATTCAGCATCTAGTCCGGTCACCCTTTTTTCACGCCTTTTTGCAACGCATCAAAGATGGAGATGAAAGGATTTTTCCAGAAAATTGACAAGAAGCTGCGAACGCAGGACAGCCAATTTCAATTGGAATCTAGCGCCACTGGGGGGAAATGGGGCAACGAGGACCTCGACCCAACACCGTCAGTAAATTCTGCTACTCTGCTTTACTACCGCTCGTTCTCTTGCTTTGTCCGCTCACAAACGTCTCCAGGCCCACACAAAGAACATGGAAGCATTTGGATTACTTCCTGTTCTTCTGGGCGGTCTCATTCAATCCAAATCAGTGGAATACCGGCTCCAGCCTCGTCAGTTCTGGCTTGGTACGTGCATCCCAGTAATCAAAAAATGAAGTGCACCATTACACACAAACACACACACACATCATGCTAAGACAACATAGCTTTGGTGGCAAGCTACTCTGTCCGTGGCCGTCGGTAACTTGATGTGCTCAGCTATTTTGGTATTTGCTTCCCGGGGTCCGGCCGTTTACCATATCGGATACCCAGTATATGTCCGTGCCAGCGCAGGCATGTTCGGCTCCTTATTTTTCATATTTTTGCGGGGCGTGGTAGCTATCATCTATGTCGGCACACAGACATTCTACGCCGGAAACCTAGTGGATGTCATGCTCCGGTGCGCGTTCGGACACAAGTGGCAGAACATTCCGAACCACCTACCGGCAGACGCTGGTATCACAACTCGGATTCTCGCTGCTTTTTTTATTTTCTGGTTCATCCAGCTTTTCTTTATGTTCATACACCCGCAACGTGCCAAATGGCTCTACACATTCAAAAGCATGATTGCACCGCCCGTTCTCATCGCCGTGTTTGGCTATGTTCTCGGAAAGAACGGGGGTCTAACGGGAGCTTCAAAAATCACTGGGACCAGTTCGTCTATGTCCCTTGGCTGGGCGTTTATGGTTGGCATCAACTCCGTCTGCGGCAGCATATCTCCAGAGATAATGTCGAACGCGGACCTCGCACGCTATGCCCGTAGACCCAGCGATGCGGGTTGGTCGCAGGCCGTGGGCATTTTTACCAGCAAGACTTTTGTCATCTTCATGGGTATTGCTTGTTCCAGTGCCTCCAAGAACATATGGGGCACCGCCTATTGGAACATGTGGGATCTCCTCGGCGCCATTCTAAACGACAACTGGACTGCAGGAGCACGCACTGCCATTTTTTTGGCATGCCTGGTGCAAGCCCTAGCAGTTGTGGCGACCAACCTTGCATCCAACTGCTTGCCCGTCGGTGCTGATCTCACGGGGCTGTTTCCTCGCTACTTTAAGTGCGTTTTCTTAACTACAATAAATTCCACCGAGAAGTCATTTTCTAACATCCGCGTTGCAGCATCCCTCGCGGCCAGGTTTTTTGCGTGGTGATTAGCCTAGTAACTGTTCCCTGGAAGATGCAGGTTTCAGCACAGGCTTTCCTCTCATTTCTCGGATCTTACGTCGTCTTTGTGGGCCCAGTCATTGGCATCATGATGTAAGGTTTTTCGTTTTTTTTTTTTTTTTTTTTTTTTTTTTTTTTTTTTTTTTTTAGGTTGTATTTTGGAAGAAGTGAAATGGTTTCTAATATGTTATATGGTCATAGAACCGATTATGTCATCGTTCGCAAAGGGAACATACACGTTCCTTCTTTATACAACCCCAAGCCGGATGGTCCCTACTACTATTGGAAAGGGGTGAACCTCCGGATGTACGGAGCTTGGGTCATTGGCGTCGCAATCGTTATTCACGGACTTGCGGGCTCTTATAACAAACATGCCAACCTAGCAAGCGTGGAGATGTATCGCCTTGGTTTCATCCTCTCGTTCACGACGGGCAGCGTGTTCTACCTCCTTTTCTGCTACATTTGGCCGGTCAACCCATATCCCGTCGGCCGTGAGACAACGCCACGCTCGTACGAGTATCTCAAGGCTACGGATGGGTATTTTGAAACGGGTGATTTTGTTATCGAAGGCACGAGTGGCATCGAAACCCCAAAGGAGAGCATTCAGGATGTGGAGAAGACTGCAAAAATGTCGGTCCTAGAGGCTTGAATTGCTTCTGGTTCTAGTAGGATGGTTTCTACGACGCGGTGGTATAGATGGACCAGTTGCCTATGGTGTGAAAATTTGGTCGGAATAATATCTTAGCTTAAATTGTTCACAGCCTCCGTCTGGCCCAAATCGAAAGCCTTATTATCGCACTCAACATTTTATTAGACGAGCCGAATCCTTACAAGGCTATAAATGGGTGCGGTCTACAACTAGATTAAGCCTCTGTAAAGTACGCAAGAGTGTCATGTTCTGCGTAGAACCGGTAAAGCAGTAGGTTGCGCATTTTCGAAGAGCTTCCTTCATTAAAATAAAAAAATAAAATATAATTATGAGGTGACTAAACGAAGAACTCGGGAGAAATCACGCAAAAGAGGCGAAATAATACTTCGTAGTATTTTCGCTGAAAGGAGCCAAAATAATTCCTAGTTCCCTCTACACCTAGTTACAATACAGACAGGATCGGATAGCGGGTTATCCCTCTAATCCCATCATCTGTCCATTTTCAATGATACGCTACATACCACCTGCTAGATCCGAGTTGATTCTCGTAATAACACGGACACTACCCCATGGAAAGCTGGACATTAGCTCGATTCATAACGTACAGCTCGCGGGCCACGCTAAAGCCTCTGATTAGTTTCCAAACCCAAGAAAAAGACGCTAAAGTAAAATCAGGCTGTCTGGAGAGATAGGGCAAAGCCGGTTGATCGGTTGGCCCGAAAGGCATCGGATATCCCTTCTCGCCCAGATCTTGAACACCCTCGGCTGATCCGGTCGGGATATGCGATCGTGTTGTAACATGTCAGGGAAGGTATTGTTCCATCGCTGACCGGAAACACTTGGTTTGAAGAGGGAAGCCACGGCAATTCCTTCCTTCGTACAGTTAGGGCCATCTCTGTTGTCTTGCCATCCAAAAAAGAGAAGAATAACATCGACACATTATGTTATAGAAACGTCTGCGGCCCCACAACAGCTCGCGTCGTCCTTTCAGCCCAGGTTGTTATCAGCTAAATTTTTTGCACGGCCAACAAAAAAAAACACAGCAGAGAATTCGGTGAAAATGGCAGCGATAGCCCGCCCTTCACACCATATCGGACCTCACACTTTTCGTTTTAGCCTTTCAGGCAGATCACCCACCACGATCTAACATTCCGTTGACAGCATGTTGGGCAACGGTGACAAGGAAACGTCAGCAGACGTTGTTCAGATGCGAGAAGTCAATCAAGATGAAACCGACGACCAGACCGGAAGGAACACAACGGACGTATCGTTGACGGGAACGACAGCGCCGAGTTCACCAAACAGCAACCAGCCACGGCTTACGGACTACACCCAGCGCCTTCCATTTCCAAAGCTCATCGCGGTTTACCTATGTCTAGCGACTTGTTTTTTTGTATCCTTTTTGGATGTCAATGCTGTTACTACCGCACTACCAGCCATTGGTGAGACGCTGGGCGTGACGAGCACCATCACCTGGGTGGGTACGGCATACCTATTATCCCAGTGCGCTTTCCAGGTTCTCTACGGCCGCCTGGCCGATATTTTTGGGCGTAAATTGGTTCTTATGGCCTGCATTCTGAGCCTCATCGTTGGCGACATACTTTGCGGCTTTGCCAAAAACGGTCCCTGGCTCTACGGTTCGCGTGCCATCAGTGGCATTGGCGGTGGGGGCATCAGTTCCCTTGTGCAGATTACTGTCAGCGATCTCGTCTCTTTAAGGGAGAGAGGGAAGTATCAGGGAATTCTGAGCGGTTCCATAGGTCTTGGCGCAGGCATTGGGCCATTTGTTACCGCGGCACTCGTTCAAAAACACCCAGGACGATGGCGGTGGGCCTTTTGGCTTCCGGCCATTCTTGCGGCGTTCTGCATCCCACCATTGCTTGTTCTTCTCCCTCAGAAGCCAGTCGTTGGCAACTGGAAATCAAAAGTCCGTAACGTTGATTGGTTTGGGCTCTTCACCATCGTTAGTGGCACTCTGTTCATTCTGGTATGAATCCTACCCTTTTCGCCTCTGTCCGTATTCAAATTGCAGGCTGGTCTAACAGGGTTTTGCGTAGGTTCCCGTCAACTCAGGCGGTACCATCATGGCATGGCACAGCTCCGTTTCAATTGGACTGTTGACAGCCGGGTCCATTTTGGCGATATTTTTTGTTTTTGTGGAATGGAAACTTGCACGACTACCAATGATGCCCCTGCGCCTCTTCAGCTCACTCTCGAAGAGCACGTTATTTGGACAGAATTTCCTTTTCGGGTTCGTTTGGCAAGCCGACCTATACTTTTTGCCCATATACTATCAAGACATTTGTGGCTATTCCCCCATAAAAAGTGCGTACTTGACGTTGCCTCTTCTTCTGGCACAGAGTCTCGCCGGGGTGCTATCGGGTCCTACAATGACCCTGACCGCTAGGTGCGCAGAATACTACTCCCCTTTCCCTCATTCTAAGTAAAGTTTTCACCTGTTCTTAGGAGTAACATTTTTGAGCGTAGATACATGCCCGTCCTTTGGATAGGTTTTGTCCTATGGACCATTGGTGCCGGCTTGAAATTGATTTTCAGCCGCCACACCTCTGTGGCTGTATACGTGATTGTCGCCCTCATCGAAGGCGCTGGCGTGGGGTTCGTCTTTCAACCGTGTAGGTAAATCTTTCTTTTCTGGCTGAAATATTCTTTCATATAACTGACGAACAACTTTCTGCCTCAGCCTTGGTCGCGTTGCAAGCTCTTTCGACAAAAGCTGAGCTTGCTGTCACCACGTCAACGCGGAACTGGGTTCGTGCACTGGGCTCGGCAGTCGGCGTAGCAGTCTCCACCGCCGTTCAATCTAGTGTATTGGCCGCATCTTTACCATCAACGTTGCCCCAGAGCATATCATCTGCCGTCCAGGAAGGAACCTGGAAAGCAGGTGAATCATCGCCGTGGGATGACGCAATTATTGCCGCAAAAATGAAGGGTATCCGTTCCGTCTTCCTCGTATTCGTCCCTCTCATAGGCATGTGTCTTCTTGGGTGTTTATGGATCAGAGATATCGTACTGTCCGGAGATAACGAAAAGAGACAACAGCGACCTGATAGCCGGTTGATTTCGAAGCTGAGATTTTGGAGGAAGCCATAGTCGGCCACAAGCATGAAATCCTACTGAGTTTTATGGCTTCCACTTTACGTGTCGCATTGGCTGTTTAGATTGTCCGAGATAAGTCCAAAGCAGCCAAGGCTGTTCATACTACAACCATAAGATCCCCAGATCATAGCTACGCAACCCGGAGCCACAATGGACCCTGTGTCGAGAGGAAAGAGGGGACTGAAAAGATCATTGCAAGAATAAATCAGCGCATACCTGCTTCAATTGCCATTGTTTCCAAGCCTCCCCACTCCGACGACCGAAGTCATAGTACGGACTCTGCCCCTCAGAGTGAGTCTCAATAGCGATAGCTACAAAGTGCGGAGTACGAATACATTCTTCGCATGTAAGTAAAACTAGGAGAATGGCTCAACATGGAAGAACAGAAGGCGGAGGCGTATGGGTATTGTAACGTGGCGAGCATAGCCATAAGTCAGGCAATGCAGCGCACCCCAACATGGAAGAAAAAGGAAAGAATGAAAACCTGTAAGTTAAATCTTAGCTATGAATAACGTAACGCCCCTAGCCTCAAGCTTTGTTTTTCATATGCACCTAAGCCAGGATGTCTTTCATTCTGGGTGTAAGAGGACATGGAGTTTTATGGTATTTACTCCGTACTCCTGTCAATTTTAGTATATTTCCTCCAGTTTCAAGGGCAACCGTCCCACTATCGCCCGCGGACATTTCGGGTAAATGATTGGTCAAGTCGGAAAGTGCAGACTATCAAGCGGGGGCCCTCCATTTCTCAATTTCGCTATCGTCAACAATATAACGCTGCCAAGCCCTGTTACCACACCGTCTGTTAGGTACAACGGCCTGCACCGCGACGTTAACTACAGTTTTTGTGTTCGTGGGAGCTTTTACACATGTCGTTAGAAGACGCAGAAGTTGCAGAGGCTGCGGCCGCTGTCGGCGCCGTCGAGGAGGAAGAAGAGCCGCACTCTAAGCGGGACAGGCTTAAAGGCTTCCTGTGAGTGGCCACTCCTTTTCTAAGCCGACAAATCGGTCCTAACACCAAGCAGCAAGACCGGAATTGCGTTTGGAGAAAACCACTTGCTGGAGGGCAAGCTCAAGTTGCAGCACATGCTGGGACTGGGTGCTAAACCGAACGTGATTCCCTCGGCGGAGGCGCAAATCCATGGCACCGAACGTACCGTGTACATTGGCTGGCACCCTGTCGCCGGGTTTGCGGGCCACTGGTTTGCCGAAAAGACGGGCTTGGGCAAGTTGATCACGGAGAAGGTGCACCGTTACCCGGATCCGACGCAGCACTGGTCGATACTGGTGGGTGACTTCTGCCACGAGCTATGGATGGATGAGCACCTCGACGTCATCTACATCAACGAGCAGGCCGTGTTTGAGGAGTGGCATACGTTCGAGGTGGGCAAGACCCATTTCAACGACGAGGCGCTTCGCCAGGCCGGCGAGATGGTCATCTACAACATGCGCCAGAAGCGGCCGGCGTACAACCTGATTAGCAACAATTGCCAAAACTTTGCGCTGTTTATGCTTGACGCCATCCAGGTGGGTAAGCATCGTGAATTTGGTACGGCTTATAGTGTTTACCAGCGCGCCACCGGTGCCGGCAAGATCCGCGATCTGTTCGCGGATACAGCACCAGACGAACATGACATCGTGGAAATAATCGAGGGTGACACCGACGCAGCTGTCACGCAGAAGAAGAAGGATTATTTCCAGGGCATTATCGACTTTGCTAAAAATGTGATGGATGAGAATACGACTAAGCTAGATATCCACCATAAATTGCAAGCGGAGCATTAAATAAAACCACCTTAAGGCTTTAATAAAAGGAAACTTAAGAAAGTGTAGATATACTACGCATGTTCCGACCACGGTAAGGTATAGGTCGCCGTTAGCGGTCGGAATACGGAAATGACACTGAAGACTCACGGGACTGTGGTACGAGAATACGATGAATACGGATTCGTATGCTATGGTCTATGTGATAAAAAGTGTATATTGATATTCTTAAGGAAAAAGAGAAAAGAAGGAAGAAACTATAGTAAGGAAGGAAAAGGGGAAATGGCCGTATAAATAGGCTATACTACCGCGGGTGTATATAAGCGTTAGGCTACGCCGTACGGGGATTACGACTTAGTATACTACGTACGGTATACGTACACTATAGGGCGGTGTACGTATACGTATAATAGGTGCCCGGGGGTAGGGGAAAAAGGGTACCGACCCGGTGCGGGATCCGGGCGGTTAAGGAGGACACTTATACGCGGTAATATATTAGTAGATTTATACGGGGATATAAATAAATTAAGCGGAAATAAGGAGAAAAATAAGGTAAATTTAAATTAAAAAAGAAGAAAATAAACGGTAGTAAAAAAAATCGGCGGGTACGAAAGAAAATATAATTAAATACGGAAAAATTAACGAGAGAAAAAGTAAGATAATATAAAAAAAAATACGGTAAATACGGAGAAAAAAAAAAAAAAACGCGGCGGTATAAAAAGGCGAAAAAAAAAGGAAAGAAAATAATAATAAAAAACGAGGCGGGCTTTAAAGTTTAAGTCTTCCGATACGGGCGGAAGGTCTTATCCTACTCCGATTATAGGTCGGAGGATACGGCGGCGCCGTCGGTACGTGTTTTTTATTATTAAGGATATAAGGTTAGATTTTAGAAAAAAAACACTTAAAATTATTATATAAACTACGGTCTAACCCGAGTTAAATATTAGACTACGGTCTAACCCGAGTTAAATATTAGACTACGGTCTAACCCGAGTTAAATATTAAATTACGGTTTAACCCGAGTTAAGTATTAGACTACGGTAAATAAAAATAAAAAATAAATATATCGCGTAGAGAAGAGTAAAAAAGGAGAGGATAGAGTTAACGCGTCGTATAGAGAAAAGTAGAAGAGAGGATAGAGTTAACGTATCGCGTAAAGAAAAGTAAAAAAGGAGAGGATAAAATTAACGTATCGCGTAGAGAAAAGTAAAAAAGGAGAGGATAAAGTTAACGTATCGCGTAGAGAAAAGTAGAAAAAGAAAGGATAGAGTTAACGTATCGCGTGGTAAAAAGTAAAATATAAAAGAGAAAAGAAAAGGAGAAGAATAAAAAATTTTTAGTTTATATACGTTAATATTAATACTAACTTATTTCTTTATAATACTTTACCCTTTAAAGTATTTCGTTTTTCTAGAAAGATTTAAATATTTATATCTTATTATTTAAAATATTCTTTAAAAAATATATAAATATTTTAAGCGATTTATATTTATTTAATTTATATATTAAAACTTTATATACTATTTAATTTCTTTTTTATTATATTATAAACTAAAAAGAAAGTTACGTAATATTATTAAACGCCCGTAAGCGTTTAAAATACTCTCCGCGTAATAAATATTATAAATTAAGAAGTAAGTAACGTAATATTTTTAGACACCCGCGGGTATTTAAAATACTCTTTACGTAATAAAATACTCCGCGTAATAAATATTATAAATTAAGAAGTAAATAACGTAATATTTTTAAATACCCGCGGGTATTTAAAATACTCCCTACGTAATAAATATTATAAATTAAAAAGTAAGTAACGTAATATTTTTAAACGTTAACGGGTATTTAAAATACTCCTTACGTAATAAAATACTCTTTACGTAATAAATATTATAAATTATAAAGAAAGTAACGTATTATTTTTAAACGCCCGCGGGTATTTAAAATATTACCGCGTAATTTTTCGTAAGCCTTTTATTTAATTATATATAATTTATATATTAATTATTTATTCTACTTTATTTATTTAATATTAATATTTTATATTAATACTTTTATTATAACTATTATCCCCGGTAATCTCTTTTATTAAACCTAATATTAATTAACTTATTAACGTAAACGGTAATAAATCGCTTAAAGTTAATCTTTATAATTAACGTATATCGCCGTTTACCGTTATCTAAATTCCCGGTACGGATATATTAATTACTAATAATATACTATCCTTCGTTAAAGTAAGAGCTTTCTATATAATATATTCGTCGTATAACTTATAAATACGATATAAAATCGGTAACTTATCTACCACTACGGTAATTATAACGCGAAACCTATCCTTTTTTATTATCGGGTTATTAACGCCCTATTTACGTAAGCGGACGTATATAGTTAAAACGTTTTTTAATAGTAAAACGAATATATTACCACTTAAAATATCTTCGAGAATAGTTAACGGTTTTTAAACGTAAATTTTTTTTATTAATTAACGGGGTTAAAGATATACTTTTATAACTAAGTATTTCGTAACGCGAAAAGATAAAATAACGCCCGACTCGCGGGGGATATTAACGCGGTTTAAAAATAAAGAAACTTTATTATCGTTAGTAATTATTACTAGGGTTATAGGGTTAGATTTTAGAAAAAAACTACTTAAAATTATTATATTAGACTACGGTCTAACCCGAGTTAAATATTAAACTACGGTTTAACCCGAGTTAAATATTAAACTACGGTCTAACCCGAGTTAAATATTAAACTACGGTCTAACCCGAGTTAAATATTAAACTACGGTCTAACCCGAGTTAAATATTAGACTACGGTCTAACCCGAGTTAAATATTAAACTACGGTCTAACCCGAGTTAAATATTAGACTATGGTTTAACCCGAGTTAAATATTAGACTACGGTCTAACCCGAGTTAAATATTAGACTACGGTCTAACCCGAGTTAAATATTAGACTACGGTTTAACCCGAGTTAAATATTAGACTACGGTCTAACCCGAGTTAAATATTAGACTACGGTTAATAAAAATAAAAAATAAACGAATCGCGTAGAGAAAAGTAGAAAAGGAGAGGATAGAGTTAACGCGTCGCGTAGAGAAAAGTAGAAGAGAGGATAGAATTAACGCGTCGCGTAGAGAAAAGTAGAAGAGAGGATAGAGTTAACGTATCGTGTAGAGAAAAGTAGAAGAGAGGATAGAGTTAACGTATCGCGTAAAGAAAAGTAAAAAAGGAGAGGATAGAATTAACGTATCGTATAGAGAAAAGTAGAAAAGGAGAGGATAGAGTTAACGTATCGTGTAAAGAAAAGTAAAAAAAAAGAGGATAAAGTTAACGTATCGCGTAGTAAAAAGTAAAATATAAAAGAGAAAAGAAAAGGAGAAGAATAAAAAATTTTTAGTTTATATACGTTAATATTAATACTAACTTATTTCTTTATAATACCTTACCCTTTAAAGTATTTCGCTCTTTTAAAAAGATTTAAATATTTATATTTTATTATTTAAAATATTCTTTAAAAAATATATAAATATTTTAAGCGATTTATATTTATTTAATTCGTATACCGAAACTTTATATATTACTTAATTTCTCTTTTATTATATTATAGACTAAAAAGAAAGTTACGTAATATTATTAGACGCCCGTAAGCGTTTAAAATACTCTCCGCGTAGTAAATATTATAAATTAAGAAGTAAGTAACGTAATATTATTAAACGCCCGCGGGTATTTAAAATACTCTCCGCGTAATAAATATTATAAACTAAGAAGTAAGTAACGTAATATTTTTAGACACCTACGGGTGTTTAAAATACTATCTACGTAATAAATATTATAAACTAAGAAGTAAGTAACGTAATATTTTTAAACGTTAACGGGTGTTTAAAATACTCCTTACGTAATAAAATACTCCGCGTAATAAATATTATAAATTATAAAAAAGTAACGTATTATTTTTAAACGCCCGCGGGTATTTAAAATATTACCGCGTAGTTTCTCGTAAGCCCTTTATTTAATTATATATAATTTATATATTAATTATTTATTTTACTTTATCTATTTAATATTAATATTCTATATTAGTGTAGGGTTAGTGTGTAGGGTTAGTGTTAGGTTAGGGTTAGGTTAGGGTTAGGGTTAGGGTTAG